>CP136067.1:166445055-167064600 GCA_032622095.1 Siphonodentalium dalli | reverse complement strand
CCCGGTGTACAGAAACCCAGACCCATTGCGTATTTTCATCTCTAGTCACACCCCTACCTATGATAACCTCAAATGCATCTAAATTAAATTATTTTCTCAATGCATCTAAATTAAATTATTTTCTCAGCAATGTTTACGTTTTACACCCAGGTTGGACACTACTACAATGTCAATATAAACCGGATATATGACTTTAACCGGATATATGACTTTAACAAAATGCAAGGGAGAGTACTCCATAAACGCACGTGAGATACATGTAGGTGGCACTCGTTTCGGCTGCATTTGTCAAAAAATCAAAGCAAAATCAACTTGTCTATCGAATTTGATAACGAGATTACAAGGTAATTTGAGCGAATTGTATGGTATCACTTTCCACGTTTATGCATCAAATCGTCTCCATAGAAGGGAAAACAATTTAGGAGCCCACAAACAGGGATTTTTGATGGTTTGATGGTCCAATGCAGATGTTTAAATTTCCCAATTAAATAACGGCGATTGATAATCGAATCAATTAATTTGCGTCAGGGATGTTTCGCGTAGAATAAAGCCTAATCAATATCCTATGCGCAATGGACGTATACACTAAAATACCTACCTGTCGTATTAAAACTTATTACTTAGTATGACAAACCGCATAGGCAAGCTGGATACCTATTTAATGTATTCTCATTTCTCTATTTTACAATATTATTACAAACCGACATGCGAACATGAAAAGAAAAAAAACGTTTCATTCATATCCCCACACTCTATTTACCAATTACGGCATGGATATCATGACCGGAATAATATATATCACCTTTATCACAAAAGAGCGATGTAATTTCTGGATACCTGTTCTACAGGGATAGCATAATGCGTACAATAATGCATCATGATATATAGCTCAATCATTAACGGAGTGCGTATCTTGGAAGCAACCATATGTAAAAACTATCATGTTGACACGATATTATGTCAAGTAATCCTTTATACAAGGAGACACAGTAGTATCGGAGTATCACACAAAGATATATTAGGGGCAGTTTCTTATGGATTACCAGCTAGTAATTATATTACTGAATTTAGTTCCTTTAATAAGGGCACTAATCTTATTAAGTCTGTTCACCCATGAGATGGATCACGGGGGTTTCAGACAGAGCAGAGAATGACTGGAAAACCATAACACTTGCTCTGTTGGGGCCTTGTCTGAGTCCATAGCATGGGTTACAACGTATTTTACACTGCCGGTGATATGGGTATACATCCAATCTCTTAAGTGGATAGCAAATATTTATGTTAAATTATTCAATGTTATTATGATGTTATAAGAATAAACTATTTATTACGTATTTACACTTTATATATATTATGACCACGGCCCACTGACTACATTTACAACCTTACCAAGGCGTATGTTTATATGGCGTATGTTAATAAACTTTGCCACCGTCAATGGAAAATCTGTTTGACGTCAATCACCAGATAAATACTTTAATGTGCAAATTATTTTAATCTTTCTTCCACACCCGAATATAAAGATAGTACATGATTTGAGACACTGACTATGCATAGACTCCCATATATAGAATTTCTGTTACTCTACCTGTATAATAGGGTGTGTTTGTACCCCTAACAAGTATACAATAGGGACATCAATCATAAAGTCCCAAACTGTTTCGCTGGTCCTAGATTACGATTATAAAGAGGAATGGTTATCCACAGAGGCAGCTAGACTAGAAATAGAGATATAAGGAAATTAACCACCTTTATGCACATATTTATAAAAACCTGGTTTGACGCTGAACAATGGTTTTAATGACCTTGATGGTTACCATCATAGAAGCCAAACCACAAGTGGTTAACAACCCTTCCCCACAGGGTAGTTGAGGGAATCATCAAACTACAAACCTTTTCCTCCAATTATGCCGATACATATAATTGATCAAGTCGAGTAATAAGGCTGTGCTATATACTAGTACAGCTAATCCTGCCCCTATGTATACCGCCTTGAATCACAAAAACTCTACACAAGTTTACTGGTTCAAAGGGCCTTTTAGCCAATTATATTAACGGTTTATAAAATAAATTAAATCTATATATACACAATTAAGGGACTGCCAAATTTGATTTTGACTACAATCCGATATGTTATAGCTCAACTTTGTAATCTAAGGTTGAAATATACCATGGGTTGACAATTTTCATCCATCCGAACATGCGTTAACAGTTTCCTTCAGTACACCCCATATGCTGCATCCCTTATCCTATCCTCATTAAACATTATATGAACTTCAGAAAGGCATCTAGAGGGGGATCAATGGCCAACATGGGGATTATCCATACGAATTATACCTTCGGTACAACCTGCAGACCATGTTTGCCAACTATTTATCATCTAATGTTATTATAATCTTCATGGTGACCTCATGTTAGGAGCCACCTATTTTACCGAAAGTAGTTAAAATATGTCCACAATAGCATCTTGGATTTTACTCTGTATAAGAATAAATCCTTTACATATCATACAGGCTTCAACTCCACCCTACCGTAAGCCACGTTATATAAATCTTCAGGATACCTATTGACCATACGGGAAATATTAAGGATCATCCCTACTTTTAGATAATTTATGGGCCTCCTTAACATGTTACGATTGTAATTTAAGATAACTAGATAATACACACTTTATATATACCGGTCAACCAAAGGGAATATTAAGGGTCGGGACCATTCAACATCACTGAGAGTATTTTCTGTCGGTATTTTAGGTGGGATCACGGGGAAAACCCGGGCTCTAGCTGGCTTATAGTACGTCTTGCAGAAACGAGCCGAAACGTAATGTGGCATACGCTTAGCATACGACAAGTCAGCAATCTGCAACTGATGATGATCCTATCAAATAATTTGGCTCCTTTTCCAAAACATCAACCTATTAATAACATACAATACCAAATTCCACCTTTGGCATAAATAAATTTTTCTTCAGGGGCTACGTTCTAAAACATTTTCAAAATTAATTTAAACCGCTCCAGAAATATACTCTCTCCATTTCTAAATTTGGTCATGAGAACGGGGAACAAATTGTCTGCACGAAATTGGGACCCTGACCACAAAAAACCTGCCAGTTCATTAATATGCTTAGCAGACAACCTCCCCTTTCGCTTACCTAAACACCTATTAATACATGTAATCCTATTATGCCAAACCCCATATCACTAAGGAGATGTTTGTACATGTATTACATTAAATGATGTCCACAAATAAACATGTTTAAAATATAAATATGCCCGTATGTTCTGTCTGTTTGTCCACCACCGCGCGCAATTTATGTACATTAATGTTTGGTTGTGAATGCTGGCACACAGCACAATACTACTAACAATAGAAAACAGGGACATAATATTATTAAGGGATATAGGGCAATACCTTGTAATATTTACATAGGTGCCTTAATTGTTATAATGGGATACTACTATAAATGCCACATCTAATATCAATTTAAACACAAATTAAGTGTACTTAGTCATATTAAGGGATATTTAAGAAAAAAAGGAAACTTAATAATGGCATGATATGGTTTAAAATATATATATACAAGACAATAAGAGATTTATATAAGGGTTAAAGGCACGTGAGGCCTTAGTTGTCGAAAATATTCATATTTGTTCCAATCACCGTAAACAGAAAAACATTAAAACGCATACAGTTTCGTTCATATATACCATGACCATCGCGTAAACAGCATGTTATCATAAAGATTTACTATATTTTACCTAAGCAAGAGCCTGATTGTGTTACAGAAGACAACACAATGCTGCTGGCTAATCACACACAAATGGCATAAACGCTCTTTATTCGTTCCATATCAGGAATTCACCCACAAAGAACGCTCTTTATGTTTACCATCATAATATAAACAAACACCAGAAAAGTAACTTTTTATGCTTTTGTTTACATAACAATGGTCAAAAATATGACAATAACATACTGTTTATGTGATATTTCTTATTTGTATACGGACAAAGTCTGTCTACATTTTGTTGTTCTTTCTGTTTGTGGCGGTTTTTGACGGGTGGAAATATTTTCACAGGATACCCACCGCCAAGGCCAACCGTACCTTTAATCTATGCATACAATTATACCCTTGTATAGCATACCCCAATAACAACAAAACCTTTACGACTGTCCGAGACCATTTTATTAAAAAAAAAATACTACCTAACTGGTATAGGGATGTAGAATATAGCCGCTATTTATAATTAAATTAGAGCTATATATAAGAATGGTAAGAACCACGTACTATGCTATTATCTTAAAGCAATAATTTTATTTATTAATAATTATATGTGTTTCGATACTCCCTGCACATAACTGATAATCTAAAAAATCAAATTAAATAGGATCTGAGGGAAGTTTGAAATCAATAAAATATAAAACACAATGATGGAATATAATACAAACAATCCGATCCAAGTGCAGGCTATAAGACCTAGTGTTATCGGACTATACTTAGTTTTTAAAGAAGTTGGTTTGAAACTGGTACAAAGATAATATAGATCCTAACTAGAACTAGATACATTATTAAATATACCGGTGGATTATACATAAACGTATAAGGGGACTTTACACATAACCTTAGATAGGCTCTATGACCAGCTTAGATTAACAATTTAAAGGGATACATACTAATAACTTTAAATAAGCCTACGCCAAACTTAAGGTAACTTATATAATTGTTCAAGTGACTTAATTCGGTCACCAGTGGAAACGCAGACATCAAACGATGGCTATCCTCTTTACAGGAGGAGAAGGCCTGCTTTGCCGATAAGATAAAATTGAGAAATGGTCGCGAAGTCGAAGTAGACAACAGGTGGATCATCCCATACTGTCCTTTGCTGTCGAAGATATTTTATGCCCATATAATGTTGAGTTTTGTAGCTCAGTTAAAGCCATCAAATATGTTTGAAAAATACCAACAAGGGCTCCGACGCAGCTATGTTTGCTCTCCAGGGCTCGAATGACGAAGTGAGCCAGTATCAGCTGGGTAGATACATTAGCAGCAATGAAGCCTTTTGGTGAATATTTGACATCCTGATTCATGAGCGCCACCCTGCTATAATCCGGCTCTCTGTTCATCTCGAAAATGGACAACGAGTTTATTTCACAGAGCATACCGCTCACCAGGTAGCTGCCACTCCGAAACAAACAACTCTAACATCATTCTTCACAAAATGCAAGGACGACTTGGCACCTGGCAGAATAACAAATGGGCCCACCGTGAACAGCACCGTGAAATCATCAGAGAGACGATTATAACATCGACAATCTTGTCAATGTTATTACAGTTAATAAGCCGAAGTTACTCATTGACCAACTGAGGGCTTACGACATTATCCTCAAATCTGTCACTGACAATACTAGTGGCATCTTTTTTCTCGATGCTCCTGGGGGCACGGGAAAGACCTTTCTCACGAATTTGATACTGGCCAAAATACGACAGCAGAGAAAGATTGCCATTGCTGTAGCTTCATCTGACATTGCAGCAACACTGCTTCCTGGGAATGCTGGACGTTTCGGCACCAGGGTTTGTGGTTCGGCACCTGGACGTTTCGGCACCTGATACTTTTCGGACAAAAGAAACTACCGGTGATTAATAGAAATCCATTCTTTATTTCAATAAAATATTATAATGGAACACATGATAACAATGTTGGTAAACATAACTATCACTAATCACACACACACTGCGATATTACATATCTGAGCTTCCTCGTGGTATAGACGGTCCGTGTATTTGTATAACAAGCAGTTATTTTGTATTATATGAATGTATCTATTTTATTTTTAATTACAAGATTTATATGTATATTCTTCAAGACATGCGCCTATTGATGAATTTGAAAACGTTTACTAATTTTAATTAAAACCCAGAGACGGTGGCTTAATTCCAGATATCAAATGAAATGAAATTAGTCGCACTTGTCATAACCCGCAACGAGAAAACATTGAGACAATTATTATTCATACAATATGCGCTACAAATACTATCATCTGAGTCCTCTTGATGCTAAAGTCACATAGCTATTCATAATTAACATCCAACGACCATGTAAATTCCGGACCTATTTCGAACTACAATGTATGTGAGGAATCATATATAGGATAAAAAATATTTCCGTAGCATGTAGAGCCGGATCATCTGTCAGTTCAGGTGGGGTACACTTTAACGACATAAGACACGACTACATCTAAAATATGTTCGACTTCATACTAATCATGTCCAAATAATAAATAAACCATGCGCTGAAACGTCGTCGATGAAGTGCCGAAACAACCAAGTGCCGAAACGTCCCGACAACCAGGTGCCGAAAAGCTCTGGACAGGACATTACAAGATATTCAGGATTGCAACAGGATTATGGATGCTGTCACCTTGGTTCTGTCTGGAGATTTCAGACAAACCCTTCCGGTAATACCGATGGGAACTAGAGCTGACTAAATCCGAGCTTCTCTGAAATCTTCCTATCTTTGGAGAAGTGTTCGCCTTCTCAACTTGACCACTAATATGAGAGCCTATTTCTACGGTGATGCGATGGCAACTAAACTGACTCACCAATTGAGTTCAGACGACTCCAGTTCCCGGTAAAACTGAGTTTTGCCATGTCAATAAATAAATCCCAAGGACAAACCCTCCAAGTTGCAGGCCTAGAACTACAAGTTCCATGTTTTTCCCATGGGCAGCTTTACGTTGCACTCTCACGTGTTGGGTCTCCACACAATCTATTTGTTAATGCACCGAATGGTTCGACGAAAAATATCGTATATCATGAAGCATTGCAATAGTCTATGCACGATATGCAGGTCAAAATAAAACTTATAAAATTTTTTTTATAAAATACAAAACGCCGATCCCAAGCCCGGATGAAAGCAGAGGGGCAAAATAAAACTAATAAAAAACAATATTCTAAAATACAAAAAAAAAATTATAAACATTATAAAATACCCCAAAGAAATCTAATTGTGCCGGGTCACCCTGCTAGTGTTATGTATTTGCGCTATACCTCAATGTATATGTTACGTATTTGCGATTCAGAGCAAATGATCCACTCTTCATATCAAGTTATTTGATAATTTGTTTGTGCTGAATTGCAATTCCCTACGACTAACTAGGCCTCTTGTTTGAATGAGTGAAGTCTTTCAAACCTGCGGCAATTTGAGTTTAGGGTCAATTGTGCTTAAGCCAAATATTTGCTATCAAGTGCAAATAATTGCGCTTCAGTTCAAATAAGGATTAAATGTGAAAAAGGCCTCTCATAGATCATAGAAAAAGACAACTTTTCACCCTGTTTATCAAATTCCACACTGTTACTCTCAATATTACCCAAAAATGAATTATCAGAGTGACTGCTATTGGTTTGATGGATTAGATTTCTATGACAACAGTAAGTCTTTCTCTGAAGAATCGTCCAGTTCAGAATCTGAAAGTGACGATTTATATGACTTTGTTCTACCGCCAACAAAATATGTTACCATCAATGAAGAAACCTGTCGTTTAACCGACTTTTACGGTCTCACCGAACAAGGCCCTGAAAATCCCCCACCTCAAAATGTCAAGCCAATCAACTACTTCATGAGCTTTATGGCCATATAAGTTTTTGGTATGTTGGTTACCGAGACAAAACCAAGTTCACGAGAACACCAATGGCATGAGACTTGCTTCATAAAGACGAAAGCGTTGCAGTTATGGGCCTCTTCAGAAAATCGAGCATATGCCGTAACTGGAACACCAGCAGCAAATCGCAATCGACAGCAACGTTCCGCCGAATGTTTACCAGAAGCCGATTTCAGTTATTGCTGAAATGTTTTCATCTGTATGATAATTCCAAAGTTACATCGAAACTGATACACGCCACTCCGATTATGATCCAAGTTCAAAGTTTATACCAGTTACCACATTCGCAAATGACATATTCAAGAACTACGTTCCTGGTAAATGTGTTACCGTTGATTAATTTCTCGTCGGTATCAAATCCCACACTAAAATACAACAGTACCTACCCAATAAACACCATGCGATATTCGGAATCAAACTCTGGATGCTCTGTGAATCCGTAACTGGCTACTACTGTATGCAAATAATTCCATATATTGGGTAATCGTTCGAGGTGTTCGGAATTTGAAGTTGGCCAAGGATACCAAGTAGTAATACAATGTCTTGGTGTGTGTCACTTTCTGAACCAAAATATCATGTTGTGACTGATAACTTTTCTCTTCTGTACGCCTTGCTGGGGATTTACTCGAGCAAGAAACATTTTTCACAGGTACTATCATGCGAAATTATAAAGACCTCCCAGTGTGTGCTAAGAACCGCAGTTCCCAAAGTGGGCGAAAAGTTTCATTGGCGAATTAATCCTGGAAATATACTGTTACTGTCATATAGAGAAAAAAGAGTTAACGAATACCTGCCACTATTGTCATCATCTGCATGTGCTAAACTCACCAAGATCAGTAAAGACAAAGATAAGTATGGTGTAATTATCTCTCCTATGTATTTTTCTCAGTTGTGGGTTAATTTCTCTATAAAGTTACAAGAAGTTAATTATATGTTATATTAATGACTATTATATTTGGGTTACGAAAGATCGTTGCGCAAGCGGAATGTTTGTGTATGACCGGATGTGTTCTTTATCTATGTTGTTACGAACGTGTGTGTATGGTTTTCGTAAGAGATTTCTTCAATCCGAAAACGACATCTTAAATGAAATATGTCGATCTGATATTATCTTAAAACCATCTCTTAAAATATTGGAATAATTTACAGTATATTTATTTAGGTACAAATTCATTTTATGGTGGTGTATAACATGTATTTTGTATAACTGTTATTTTGTATGAACCATTTATAACCATATGGGCGAATTATGCCTGAATTAAACAATTATATATTATATATATTACAAGCCGATGAGCCCGACGTTGTCCGGGCTATTCAAAAACCAAATTTCAAGTCGATAGCTCCACCCAGCCCGACGATTTCAAGTCGATAGCTCCACCCGTTTCCGAGATCTGGTCTGCGCATGCGCGAAGCTGGCGTCGCACGGGCTCGGCGACCCGATAAAATTCGTATCCGGGGCAAGATACATTCACATACCAAATTTCAAGTCGATAGCTCCACCCGTTTCCGAGATCTCGTCTGCGCATGCGCGAAGCTGGCGTCGCACGGGCTCGGCGACCCGATAAAATTCGCATCCGGGGCAAGATGCATCCACATAGCAAATTTCAAGTCGATAGCTCCACCCGTTTCCGAGATCTCGTCTGCGCATGCGCGAAGCGGGCGCCGTACGGGCTCGCCAATACGACAACGTCCACCGCCTGGTCAAACTACACACACGCACAAAGTTTCGTCCCGATCGGTCGAGAATCGTAGATTTGTATTAATGACAAACATACAGACAAACATACAGACAGACAGAGGTCTTCAAAATATATAATAGACTAGCCGATGAGCCCGACGTTGTCCGGGCTATTCAAAAACCAAATTTCAAGTCGATAGCTCTACCCAGCCCGACGATTTCAAGTCGATAGCTCTACCCGTTTCCGAGATCTGGTCTGCGCATGCGCGAAACTGGCGTCGCACGGACTCGGCGACTCGATAAAATTCGTATCCGGGGCAAGATACATTCACATAGCAAATTTCAAGTCGATAGCTCCACCCGTTTCCGAGATCTCGTCTGCGCATGCGCGAAGCTGGTGTCGCACGGGCTCGCCAATACGACAACGTTCACCGCCTGGTCAAACTACACACACGTACCAAGTTTCGTCCCGATCGGTCGAGAATCGTAGATTTGTATTAATGACAGACAGACAGACAGACAGACAGACAAACATACAGACAGAGGTCTTCAAAATATATATGAGATAACGAATATAATACCGAAATGTCAGGCGTGGATATGTCTGATATGATGTATGCATACCGTTGTGATAGCAATGTGAAATCTTGAAAGAAAGTGGTCCTGAGTGTTTTCTAGATTGGATTGAATGCGTATATTGTGTGTATAAACGGAACACCCTAACAATCCCAAAAACTCATGCACAATTTCTAACTTCAGTAGTTGACGACCTTGCTTCTGAACACCTTGTCGTACAAGTGTTAACTCCTACTAGTACTTTAAACTAACCAACTGGTATGGGTGTGCGAAAGTTGGCAGGTGAGAAATAGAGACTGTTCTTTGTTCAGATCAAAGGCGGGTGTGATGCGACTAGCGAGGACACACAGGACAGTCTGTGTTGCGTGTGGTAAAGGTCTGCATCTTGAGTGTGCTGGGAGACATGAGTGTTATGGCTATTGGCCCAGTTGATTCACTGTATGGACAGTACAATTATGTGACGGACAACAACTTTCCATAATCAACCACGGCGGAACACGTGAAGGGCATGTTACACTCAGCACAACCCCCGAGGGTGGTGCGGCTCGAATGTGGTGCGGACGTCAGCTCGGCTATTTTCAAAGATGGCTGATAGAATTCTGCTTCCGTACTCTCAAATTGACGACACCAACGTATGGTGATCTCAACCATTTAGTGCATACCACTATAGGCGAACAATATTCCTTTGCGAAGCTTGTCAGCTCATGTTTCAAGACATGGCTGACTTTACAGGCATATGCCTGAACGCAATAGCCCAATTGGTGATTTAATATGCAATTCCATGCAACTAAATAATTTATTTCACATTAGTATGCGAGTTAATGTAAATTGACAAAACTTCCCAAAAACATATTCAACATTGCAACATTGGTATTGCTCACGCCAGTGATGGTGTTGTCGTTGGCAGTGGTGTCCTCCGCTATTCATCACAGTGTATATGTTATGTATTTGCGCTATACCTCAATGTATATGTTACGTATTTGCGATTCAGCGCAAATGATCCACTCTTCATATAAAGTTATTTGATAATTTGTTTGTGCTGAAGTGCAATTCCCTACGACCAACTAGGCCTCTGCTTAAGATGAGTGAAGTCTTTCCAACTTGCGTCATTTTAAGTTTAGGGTCAACTGCTGCATATTAATTTATATTGCGCAAAAGAATTACTCTCCAGAGTAAATGATAGATTTGCGCTGAATCACAAATATTTGCGCTTCAGTGCAAATAATGGCGCTTCAGCTCAAATAAGGAGTAAATGTGAAAAGGCCTCCCGTAGATCATAGAAAAAGCCTATAATTTTGGACTTAAAATAAAATGGCGTTTATTTGAAATGTTAAGCCTGGTGTGTTTATCAATTAGAATCCAATGGCCAGATTCGACATCTCGGGTTGAAACCTACATTGGCGGTCCAGCCAAACAGGGTCTAAGGGGGGGGGGTTGTCGTTCAGTGGTCACCTGCTTGACAACTCTATTCGGCGATATAATCGTAGTCAAACTACACTGTTACCGAGCAGACCAAGATGCTTTACCATGTTTACCCGAAATGAAAAAATTTGGCGGTGGTGGTTGGGTTACCATTATATATATATAAACGAGTAGGATGCGTCTGTCCGTCAGTCTGTTCGCAATTTTTCTGTTACATATAATATTTCATTTGATTCACAAGTGTTAAAACAGACGAGACTATAATGATTACTTATATGCGAAAGTCAACATTTTAGCTAACAAAAAATAAATCGGTTTCGTAAACGTTTCTGGGGATTTTCATTAACATATCTTTTCGTTAAGAATATTTTGTTTGAATAATATACTAAATGGATTAAGACACGTTTTTGTTCAATTCACGAAGGCCCTCTCCAGAAACAAAATGTAATTAAAATTTTATCAAGATGACGGTATTAACATGCTGGTATGTTCAATTGACTGGAGCTCCTGAAAATTTGCAAATCATCCTGTGTCAATCCATTCTCTTATATATAGGCGAATCTCCTATATAGAAAGAGAATACATTGGCCTAATAATATTCATCTTGACCTTGTAAGCCAGTGCATTCTCTTATATGTCAGGCTCCCTGTACATAAGAGCATGCACATAATCTTTAATTAAAGGCACGGGCGAGGTTCGTTGCAGAAATATTAATTTGTTCAAATCGCCATCAACAGAAGGAATATTAAAATATATCTCGTTTTGTTCATATGCCAAACATAATCAGCGCGTAAATAGTATATTGTCGTCAAGACGTACGATGGTGTACGTAAAACAGGAACCTGCTCGTGTTACAGAAGTTTTGCTTCTATTTACATAACACAGCGTAATGCTATTGGTTAATCCCACACATGCTATTGGTTAATCACACAAATACGATATAAACGCTCTTTATTATTTCCATATCAGGAAACAGTAACAAATAACACTCATGTTTACCATATCCGGATCTAAACAAAAGCCAGGTTCTGTAACGTTTTTAAAACAGGAAAAACATTCGACAATAACATACTGCTCATGCCATATTTCTGATTGGTATAAGAACAATGCTGTATATATTTGACTATTCTTTCTGTTTATGGCGGTTTTTTACCGAGCTGAATATTTGAACAGCATACCCACCGCCCGTATCTTTAATCGCTAGCGCAGCCCCCATCATGGAATGGTTAAATACATTATTGGATAATCCCTTCCAGAGGTTATCAGTTCTGCAGTTGTGTCTCGGCGGAGTGGACATTTCAAGTCCCCCACCGAATCTCCTTTTATGTCAGGGGACATTTCTAGAGGTTATCTGAAATTTTGATGCTCCTACTTTCGGTTTATATTCCTGCGTGGACCACTAATTATTGTTCTGTATTTGAAATGTCCATAAAGTATCAATTTCATTTAAACACAAAACTAGTTAAAATAATACCGAAGTAACACGTCCATAACTGAGCAACGCTCAAGTACGAATGAATCAACTGTGACATAACATCAATCAGCAGTCGTCTCTTAGACAGGCCCTCACTCGAGATTTGTAACAGCTCCACCATTCAAACCGCGGTCCACAAAAGACGGATTTGTCAGGTTTAGCTGAACCATCGAATAATTTGGTTTAGCTTATACAACGCAAAACAAATATCGAAATACAGCGCATTGGCGGTCTGCTGTCTGAAACATAGACAAAAAGTATGCTGTTCGAGGAGATGTGTGTAACTGAGTGCGGTATCTTTGTAGAATAATAATAAAGAGCGTTAAATATTTATATATCATTGATATGGTATGAATAAAGAGCGTTGAGTGCTTACTTCTTTTTTCTTTTGAAATTATTCTTCTTTTTTTTTACAATTCGTTCAAACATTTACATAAACTGTATATAAATATATATTTTCAACAATTGAGTTAAGTCACACCACCCGTATCGGAGAGATGCGGAAAACCATATACTGCGTCCACCCGAAACACAAGATAAATTACAAATTGTGAGGAAATACACAATGTTCATATTATTGTTAATTTGGCTCAGTCAGAGTCCTAATGTCAGAGGGCTAAATGAATTTGGAATTGAAAGGCTTGCAATTTGGTGTCTTTAGTAATTAGTAATATGGCCTCATATATATTTTCTGCCAATTGAGATGTTCTGGCTCTATGTTCAGTCCACCCAATTTGTGCACAGGTTTTATTCGGAACAAGGATTTTGATGAGTTCCCAATACAAAAACTTATTGAGATACTTCTCAAGAACTATTTTTTTAAGAATATCTTGTTGAATAATATTTGAGAGTTTCATTTTAGATTCTTTCATTTCCCTACGCCATTGACTCGGGTTTGCCATTATAAGCCCATGAAGGGCGAGCTAATTGATATTTAATCCATATATAGTGTATATTTCTTCAGTAGTCATGAAAGATCCATCAGCATTCAGTATATCATTGATATATAAAACTTGTCTGTCTATCCAATCTTTAAACTGGATAGGTTTATTCTGAATTTGTATATGAAGATTATGGAAAATTGGTTGGCTCCAACAGTTACCATTTACAGGTTCTTTTGACTAAGAATGCACAAGCTGATATGACATCTTTCCAGAAGGATTACAGGATTTTGAGATATTTAGAAGACTATGTTTGTTGAGGCTTAGCATTGATGCCCCCCCCCCCCAAAATTTATCTGCAGCATCTATAAAGATCAGTTTCCAGTCAGAGATATTAAAAGGGTCCAGAAAAGTTTTGAGCCAAGTTAATTTAATAGATTTAGAAAATATTTTCAGGTCGGGTAATTTGAACACCCCTGATTTAATATTCTGAATTAAAGTCTCTTTTTATTCTATCGCGTTTGTTATTCCAAAAAAACTGAAAGAGCAAACCTTGCAATTATTTGAAGAACACACCTGAAGGATTAGGGAGAACCGTCATTGTTTGAATTAAGGTCGGGAGGACCATCATTTTTATTACGGTTACCTGTCCGATGTGTGATAGTGTCCCCAAAGCCCAATGTTTTAAAATATTTGCCATACTTTACTTCTTTTTTATCCAGTTTTCATTTACCAGAGAGGAATCCATCGGACCGAATATGAAACCAAGCTATTTACATTTTCCTTTTAGATTCCATCTCAAACCAATAGAAGTATTAATTGTTTGTTGAGAACCCTTATTAGCTCCGAAATCATATGGCTTCAGATTTTTCAAAATTGGCTTTAAGGGTGGATACACACATGCATGTAATCTCTGTAAATATCGTGTATTTGGCGTTTTACATGGATCATGCACACCGTGTAATATGTGTCCGCTGACAACCCAATCATTGCGACTGTGTTTGACCACAGTGAGTTAAACTCTGAACCTCTGAAGAGCCGTTGACTGAAACAAATTCGTCAGGCCGCTTAAAACAATTATTCGCGCGATAACTCAAATGGTCGACATTCTGTTTAAATCATTGTTAGTCTTCTATTGATTTTGATACCAGTGATGGCCTTTTCACCAACGCAGGGGGCTATGGCCCCCAAAATGCACGGGGAGCTATATTATCCCAGAAGCTACCGAATTCACCATTGCATATTTCCTCGACGGGGTATGCATGCAGCACCATGAGTCCTGACACCCTGCTTTATAAATATCGTAGTCATGTATGTCGTGTCTGTTTTCTGCGAGTGATTAATCTAATATGCAGCAATTTATGCTGTTCATATAATTATGAACATATTATACAGCTTTAAATTTGAATGCATGGTGTTGCTGTTTGTCTTCATACGGCGAAAGGGTTGCCTAGCTACGAGTTCCCAACTACGTCACCTTTCCTCTCTTGTGTTATACAGTTATACATGTATACGCAAAATTTACAACTATGGAATATTTAAGTAAAACATTATATTGTAATTCTTGCCCAGATAATCCCGGCTGATACATTAAATTAACTCCCTTAGTTATTTTGGAAGCATTCGAGAACCAGCCCCTCCCCCAATCATGGATTATGGTCGAAAAATGTTATAATTCAAGCTTGTTCAACTTTGGCCTGAGAAACATATATATAAATAGGGGGGTGTCACTCTTTTTAATTTCAACGCTGTACCTGCATTATTTGTTGGCGCTATAATGAATATTTGCAATCCCAATTGAATTAATGTTATCACATGAGCTCGCTCTCAAATTATCAGAGAAATCTTAACAAGCCGGTATCATCCTATATATAAAAGAATTCTGCATATTTTATTTTTGTTTTGGATGACCCTGTTTCCAAGAAATGACAGAAACAAATAAATCGACCGGCTCCAATCCACTTTTCGAAATGAAAATGAAGACATGTTTATGACTGGCCTGAAATTTCTTGATGGCAGTTTGTTTGATACTGGCTTATAACTACTCACTGGTGAAATTGACCTCTCGCGCGCAGGTGATTAATTTTGTCAATTATTGGTGTGGCCATGTAAAATACATGTATTTTACATACAGACATTACATGCATGTGTGTATCCACCCTAAGGCCTGATATTGATTCAAACTCTTTTATAACACCAATAGCTCATTCGAGTGATTCTTTGCTTCCGTCTAAGTGCCACCGCACACGCTGCGATTAAAATCGTAAGTGGGGAAAATCGTAGGTGGAGAAATCGTAGCTTGCCCGCAGACGCTACGGTGATGCGACGATCTGCAGCTGCGATTTTATCCACGTGATCGACCACATGATAGCATGTAAAGTATGAGTTATCTCCCACCTTGTTATTGCAGAAGTAAATAATTATTAAAATATTAAAACGCATGCAACGAAATCGCACGCTGTGGTCCAGGCAGTGGATACTGAGGCGTCCAGTACATGGAGCGTTTCACTCTCTCCAAAAGGAACTTGAGAAAGAAGACCTAGAGAGCTTCCAACAGTTTTTAAGAATGACCCCCGAATTTTTTTCGATGCTGCTGGACATGGTCAGTCCACTCATTCAAAAGAAGGATGCGATCATGAGGGAGGCAATAAAACCGGCAGAGAGATTGTCTATAACCTTGCGTTATTTGGCAACTGGTAAATTATCCTAGACGATTTCAACAAATTATTAGTAATATTACAGTCGAGTAATGGCAAGCGCCTACTAGTACTAGTAGGAAACAAAATGCTGTTCGTTTTTTTTGGGGCCTATGATACAGAATTGTGTAAATTTTTCTGTGGGGGGGAGGGGGGGTGATTTTTTCTGGTGAATCGGGTGGGGCAAAATATCCTGGGAAGCAGTGCTGTCAAACTTTTTAGGTGTGGGGGAAGGGTTGAATAATTTGTTTAAGGAATGGGTGGGGCAAGAAATGGTATTGCTCACGCCAGTGACGGCGTTGTTGTTGGCAGTGGTGTCCTCCGCTATTCATCACAGTGTATATGTTATGTATTTGCGCTATACCTCAATGTATATGTTACGTATTTGCGATTCAGCGCAAATGATCCACTCTTCATATCAAGTTATTTGATAATTTGTTTGTGCTGAAGTGCAATTCCCTACGACCAACTAGGCCTCTGCTTGAAGATGAGTGAAGTCTTCCCAACTTGCGTCAATTTAAGTTTAGGGTCAACTGCTGCATATTAATTTATATTGCGCAAATGAATTACTCTCCAGAATAAATGATAGATTTGCGCTGAATCTCAAATATTTGCGCTTCAGTGCAAATAATGGCGCTTCAGCTCAAATAAGGAGTAAATGTGAAAAAGGCCTCCCGTAGATCATAGAAAAAGCCTAGAATTTTGGACTGAAAATAAAATGGCGTTCAGCCTGGTGTGTTTATCAATTAGAATTAAATGGCCAGATTCGACATCTCGGGTTTAAACCTACATTGGCGGTCCATCCAAACAGGGTCAAGGGGGGGTTGTCGTTCACTGGTCACCTGCTTGACAACTCTATTCGGCGATATAATCGTAGTCAAACTACACTGTCACCGAGCAGACCAAGATGCTTTACCATGTTTACCCGAAATGAAAAAAATTGGCGGTGGTGGTTGGGTTACCATTAGATATATAAACGAGTATAGGATGTGTCTGTCCGTCAGTCTGTTAGCAATTTTTCTGTTATATATAATATTTCATTTGATTCACAAGTGTTAAAACAGACGAGACTATAATGATTACTTATATGCGAAAGTTAACATTTTAGCTAACAAAAAAGAAATCGGTTTCGTAAACCTTTCTGTGGATTTTCATTAACATATCTTTTCGTTAAGAATATTTTGTTTGAATAATATACTAAATGGATTAAGACACGTTTTTGTTCAATTCACGAAGGCCCTCTCCAGAAACAACATAATGTAATTAAAATTTTATCAAGATGACGGTATTAACATGCTGGTATGTTCCATCACTGGAGCTCCTGAAAATTTGAAAATCACCCTGTGTCAATCCATTCTCTTATATATAGGCGAATCTCCTATATGGAAAGATAATACATTGGCCTAATAATATTCACCTTGACCTTGTAAGCCAGTGCATTCTCTTATATGTGAGGCTCCCTGTACGTAAGAGAATGCACATAATCTTTAATTAAAGGCACGGGCGGGTTCGTTGCAGAAATATTAATTTGTTCAAATCGCCATCAACAGAAGGAATATTAAAATATATAGTTTTGCTCAGATGCCAACATAATCAGCGCGTAAATAGTATATTGTCGTCAAGACGTACGATGGTGTACGTAAAACAGGAACCTGCTCGCGTTACAGAAGTTTTGCTTCTATTTACATAACACAGCGTAATGCTATTGGTTAATCACACACGTGCTATTGGTTAATCACACAAATGATCAGGAAACAGTCACAAAAACACTCTTCATGTTTACCATATCCGGATCTAAACAAAAGCCAGGTTCTGTAACGTTTTTTTGCTTTTGTTTACACAACACAGGAAAAACATTCGACAATAACATTCTGCTCATGCAGGGGGGGGGGGGGGGCAACTGCAGACCCAGGGTGGAAAAAACTGTTTTCTTCGGTTTGGGTACCCCCCCCCCCCCCAAAACAGCAAAAACTGCAGTTTTTTTTCCACTGACCATTGACCCCCCCCCCCCCCCCCCAGAAAAATCAAATCTACCCCAGCCGGACAACAACTCGGTTTGACCGGAAATTAAGTTGGTTCAAGTTTGAGATAAAGAGGATCTCACTAAAGTTTCTATTTTATACGAAATTTATCAATCGAGTTCACTTAATTTGATTTGAGCTGAGTTTTACCGAGGTTCAAATAGAATGTAGTGGACAAGGTTGATCAATTATCTATCAAATAGAACATGTTTGTTATACCGATTATCAGCTGATATAGTGTTATAGACATATATTGTACACTGATTGAAAAAACGCACTATTTTTAAGTTAAGGACATGCTACTGCAGTAAATCTGACAATAGCAACATAGCTTGTGTAATTTATTCTGATGAGTTTGGCATAAGATTACAAAGTTGATACTTGATAGACCGTTCCAACATTGGTCAAGTTTCTTGTTGTTTGCATTTTATTATTTCTACGAAGGACAGAGGGCAAATGCATCAAAATGCTGCTGGCAACATATTAGTTACTCATATCTATTGAGTGCACATCTATATTGATGGATTGTTGATGCCTTTGCACTCTGTCCTTCAACTATTCATAATAACATGTGAACAACCAGGAACTTTGGCATTTTAGAGATAATCACACAAGAAGTCACCAATTGTTTGAGAATCCTGGAGAATCATTAAGAATGTGGTTTTATGTAGTTCACGGTGTCCATTTTTTTGTTTGGGTCATCCAACCACATTTATCGTTACGTTCATGATTTAACAGATGATGAGAATCCATACTGTTTTTATTTTTAATTTTAATTTTACGTTACTTTACTCTGCTTACTTTACTCTTTAGAGTGCTCACTCTGCTTGTAATACTGATTAAACAATGTAAAGTATGAAATTCTTTATCATAAATTGTTACAATTCACGAGAAGGTGCTTGGTAACTTAGTTTAGATTATTATGACTAAAATGGTCATTGTCTACCAGTAGAACGCAGATTTGTACCTCGTGATGTCATGACATGTACAAACATGTATATTGGTGATAGCAACGCTTTGTATGCACTTTAAAAAAATGACAACTAGCCATTACCTCGACTTTGAAAAAGATGCAAATGAGATGAGTGAGATACCAGATACCAGCATATAACTGTTTTCTGATACCATTGGAGGAGAAATTGTTTAATACACGGGATAGTTCTGCAGTGAAAATTTGCCAGATAAGCGATCGCAGGGTGGAATTCTGCATTCGACTGGTAGACACTGACATAGTCGGCATTATTAAGAGGGTTAATGGGGTCAATATCACTTGTAAACCAAGACAGTGGTTATCCAAAATTGTTTTATGTGGATTGTACTACTCATGTATATATGACTTGGATATTAAGGTTAATCCATATTCTATAAAATGAGAGAAAATTGAAGTTTTGAGTCTAAAAATACATATTTGGAAAAAAATTACATGCAAATTTTTCCCGACAACCCCCCTAAATGAATAAGGAAATAATTTACATGTAAATTTTTGACGCCTAGGTACCCCCCACCCCCCGGTACGTTGTGTCCCGCAGTCCCCCCTGGCTCATGCCATATTTCTGATTGGTATAAGAACAAAGCTGTATATATTTGACTATTCTTTCTGTTTATGGCGGTTTTTGACTGAGCTGAATATTTTAACAGCATACCCACCGCCCGTATCTTTAATCGCTAGAGCAGCCCCCATCATGGAATGGTTAAATACATTATTGTATAATCCCTTCCAGAGGTTATCAGTTCTGCAGTTTTGTCTCGGCGGACTGGGAATTTCAAGTCCCCCACCGCGTCCCTGTCCGAATCTGCTTTTATGTCAGGGGACATTTCTAGAGGTTAATTTTTGATGCTCCTACTTTTGGTTTATATTCCTGCGTGGACCACTAATTATTGTTCTGTATTTGTAATGTCCATAAAGTATCAATTTCATTTAAACACAAAACTAGTTAAAATAATACTGAAGTAACACGTCCATAACTGAGCAACGCTCAAGTACGAATGAATCAACTGTGACATAACATCAGTCAGCAGTCGCGTCTTAGACACGCCCTCACTCGAGATTGGATTCGTCAGGTTTTGCTGAACCATCGAATAATTTTAGCTTATACAACGCAAAACAAATATCGAAATACAGTGCATTGGCGGTCTGAAACATAGACAAAAAGTATGCTGTTCGAGGAGATGTGTGCCACTGAGTGCGGTCTCTTTGTAGAATAATAATAAAGAGCATTATATATTTATCTATCCCTGATATGGTATGAATAAAGAGTATTCAGTGTTTTTTTTTATTTGTTTTTTTATAAATTATTCATTTTTTTGGTTACAATTCGTTCAAACATTTACAAAAAGTGCATATAAATATATTTTTTCAACAATTGAGTTAAGTCACACCACCATATACCGCGTCCACCCGAAACACAAGATAAATTACAAATTGTGAGGAAAGACACAATGTTCATATTATTGTTAATTTGGTTCCGTCAGAGTCATAATTTCAGAGAGCTAAAAAAAATTCTATGCAATTCTTATGTTAATCCCTTCCATGATTAATTTGGAATTGAAAGGCTTGCAATTTTGTGTCTTTGGTAATTAGGAATGGCCGCATATATATTTTCTGCCAATTGAGATGTTCTGGCTCTATGTTCAGTCCACCCAATTTGTGCACATGTTTTATTCGGAACAAGGAGTTTGATGAGTTCCCAATACAAAAACTTATTGAGATACTTATCAAGAACTATTTTTTGAAGAATATCTTGTTGAATAATATTTGAGAGTTTCATTTTAGATTCTTTCATTTCCCTACGCCATTGACTCGGGATTGCCATTATAAGCACATGAAGGGCAAGATAATTGATCTTAACTCCATATATAGTGTATATTTCTTCAGTAGTCATGAAAGATCCATCAGCATTTAGTATATCATTGATATATAAAACTTGTCTGTCTATCCAATCTTTAAACTTGATAGGTTTATTCTGAATTTTTATATGAAGATTATGGAAAATTGGTTGGCTCCAACAGTTACCATTTACAGGTTCTTTTGACTAAGAATGCACAAGCTGATATGACATCTTTCCAGAAGGATTAAAGGATTTTGAGATATTTAGAAGACTGTTTGTTGAGGTTTATCATTGATGTACCCCCAAATTTATCTGCACCATCTATAAAGACCAGTTTCCATTCAGAGATATTAAAAGGGTCCAGATTTTTTTTTAGCCAAGTCAATTTAAGAGATTTAGAAAATATTTTCTGGTCGGGTAATTTGAGCCCCCCTGATTTAATATTCTGAATTAAAGTCTCTTTTTATTCTATCGCGTTTGTTATTCCAAAAAAAACTGAAAGAGCAAACCTTGCAATTATTTGAAGTACACACCTGAAGGATTAGGGAGAACCGTCATTGTTTGAATTAAGGTAGGGAGGACCATCATTTTTATTACGGTTACCTTTCCGATGTGTGATAGTGTCCCCAAAGCCGAATGTTTTAAAAATATTTGCCATACTTTCCTTCTTTTGTATCCAGTTTTCATTTACCAGAGAGGAATCCATCCGATCGAATATGAAACCAAGCGATTTACATTTTCCTTTTAGATTCCATCTCAAACCAATAGAAGTATTAATTGTTTGTTGAGAACCCTTATTAGCTCCGAATCATATGGCTTCAGATTTTTCAAAATTGGCTTTAAGGCCTGATATTGATTCAAACTCTTCTATAACACCAATAGCTCATTCGAGTGATTCCTTGCTTCCGTCTAAATCAGAGTGGAGTCATCCGCATATTGACTTATTTTATATTCTCTGTCATTCAGATTAATTTCTACTTATGTGTCGTTTGATTTTATTGCCCCTGAGAACATTTCAATGCAGAGGATACAAAGGTAAGGAGATAATGTGTCACCCTGTCTCACTCCTCTTTCAATTACAAATGATTTTGAGAGATGACCATTATTGACAAGACTATTTGCTTCGTTATACAAAGTTGTCACCTATCTACAAAATGATTGTCCAAAGCCGAAATGTTTTAATGTTTTTTTGGATCCAATCTGTAGAGTCAAAAGCTTTTTCATAATCAAGCAGGAACATCAAACCTGGTATTTCTTTATTCTCACATTCAATGAATAAGTCATACATCAGACGAGTACATTCCCAAATAAAGCGGCCTTTTAAAAATCCTTTCTGCGTTTCACTAAGTAGAGCGTTCAGTTGAGTTTTCATTTTGTTCGCAATTACAGAGGCTGCTAATTTATATTCTACATTCAATAGTGTGATTGTCTCAGATTCTTTATGTATGCCTTGTCTTTTCCAGGTTTTGGTATACATGTTATCATTCCCTGTCGTTGGGTTATTGACATTTTTCCAATTGCAAAAGAAGAATTTATTGAATTCAACAAGAAATGTGATGTGTCATTCCAAAACAATTTGTAAAACTCTGCAGTGTATCCATCAATTCCGGGAGATTTGACATTTTTCATGGACTTTAAAGCCGAAAGAAGCTCTTGATTTTCTGAGACCTTCGCACGACCTTGTGTCTTCTTGTGTTTTAGTTTCAATAAATGGATTATTGTTTTTAGAAGTGCTTCATTTGCTGTTACTTTATGAGCTTTATAGAGAGATTCATAAAATTGTTTTTGTTCCTCAAGAAATTCTACTATGTCTGTGATTGTGATATTGTCATCGCGTATGACTTTCGGAATTAATTTTTCTGTATAGTTTCGTTTTTCTAGGTGTGCAAAATATTGTGTATTGTTTCCCCATCGGCCAGCCATTTCGCCTTTGCCCTGGCAAATAATCCCATAACCTCAGAATGTCTTAATACATTAAGTTCTTTTTCTAGTTTATCTATCAAGATATTGTACTGCATGTCCTTTGTCTCATCATATAGTTGGTTTTGTTTGATTTTTTCTTCGAGAGCTTCTTTACTTTTCAACCTTTATTTTTTCTTTTTCGCGCAATATAGAATAGTAATATCTCTTATTTTAGCTTAATCATTTCCATAACATTTGATGGGCAGTATTAGCTGGAAGCTTTTGTTCACTTCTGATTTGAATTACTGTTTTATCTATTGTTTCTTTAACCAATGATACATAGTTTGGATCTCCAAGAAGGGAGTTATGAAATTTCCAGGTACCCTGTCCTCTTTTTTCACTGATGAATGACAGTTTCATGTTTATCAAAGCGTGATCAGATTTGTATTTAAACCCTATATTAGCAGCCTATACAAATGGTTCCAGTTCTTTTGATATAAGAAAGTAATCAAGTCTACTGTATTTCTGTTTGGCTCCATACCAGGTGTATCTCTTAAGTTTTTAGTTTTTCTGTCTCCAGATATCTATTAAGCCAAGTTCTGACATAATATTTTTTATTTTTTCACGGCTTTTGGGATTATTTTCTCTGACTCGACGATATGTGTCTAGTTCATAATCTTGTACAACATTCCAGTCACCGACCAAGATGCTTGACAGATTGCCAATTTCCACTACCTTTTTTTTTAATATTTTCAAAATGTTTAGGATCAACATTATTGAGACCACAAACAGCCACACGTGATAGTCTTTCGTTCTGAAACGTTATGTCAATTATGATATAGTTGCCATTAAGATCTGCAATGGTGTTATTTATTTTATATTCGAAGGAGCCATTGAAACCAACTACTATGCCTCTACTGCTGCTGTTGAAGGAAACGAATTTCAATTTGCTTTGAAGAGTGAGTGAGCATCTATTAAAATGCATGTCATAATCTTTTCGGAGTCTATTGAAAAAGTCTTTACATTTGATTGCATCTGAAGCCAAACCTCTGCAGTTTACAGCGCCTATCCGTACAATGATTTATAAATGGTAAATGAACATTGTGTTTTTATAAACAAATTGATTTTACATTTTTTCATAACCCCCTATCCCAAGCAAAAAGCAATATTGTATTCAGCACACATAATAAAACACTATCATCCAGCATGCAGCCAAGCTAGTCCTCGGGAATTTATTCTTAACCCGATACGAACCCAAACCGTGCAGGGGACCCGATAACATCCGGCATCTGACCCCACTTGCCCATCCTGGGAAAAAGAAATCAGACGCCAACTGCTTCTGATCCCTGCACACCTCGCCAAATGCCTTGCGCAGATCAGGCTCGATTAATAGTATTGATAAAACATCAATTTTTAACATGTTTCTTCCTTATAATCTGGGGGAAAGATATATAGTATATTGTTTACATTAATTTTAACCTATTCTAAAATGTTATCATTTAAGTGAAGTATATATGACCAGAATAAAAGGAAAAAAGAAAGAAAAAAGAATGAACACTAACAGAAGGTTCCAGGAGTCTCTGTATGTATAGATTTAGTAACTTTTTTTTCGAACACCGATTTTTATTTATAATTCAATTTTATTTATATGCTGATGTCTTACAGACTCGATCATAAAATGTATTGTATTGAAGCTGGCACCAACCTTTTCTCGAGTAGATATTCATAACAATAAACAATAAAAAAAACTATACCCAAAGCAAAAGAGAAACAAGGACAAGAAATTCATGTGTATTGCTTCACATGCCTCAACCTCAAAAGTTTTTTTTTATTTATTGACCAGTTTAAGGAATGGTAATTCCTTCTTTAGGTACATAAGTGCAAGTTTTAGTTCCACTAATGTTTCTAGTTCTGCAAGTCGATTTTCTATTTCAGGGATATCTTTATTTTTCAAAGTAGACACTTCTGTGATTTCTTCACTTTTATTTTTATCAACTCCAATTTGTGCTAAATTGTTCACATTTGTTTCGATCTCACCAATCGGTAGTATCTGTACATTGCGTCTTCTTGTGTGAGATTATTTATTGTTTTTATCAAATTTAAAACAAAATAAACGTTTCTGAGTTTCGCCGCGTGACCGGTTATTCGAAGGCCATGCGGGAAGTCTTTTTGTAGAATAATAATAAAGAGCGTTACCTATTTATATATTCCTGATATGGTATGAATAAAGAGCGTTATGTGCTTGCCTGTAATCAAAATTTCGCGCGGAGTCTCATATGGTCTGACTAAGATATCTGCGGTAAACGAGACCTATCTAATATTATCCGGGTACAACTACCCATATACACAAATATTCAGGATAAGCGTAGATCGTCATAGAGTGAGGTAATACTCAAATTCCGTACCCGGGTACGAAATGTAAACTGACGAACATACCAGTAGGTAACTTCCAGACTCCGTTAATGTATCACAGTGGATCAACAGACACAAACGAAAACAGAAAGTCGCAGAGTCCGAGGCGAGGAATTTGTGTTGTCAAAGTTTGCAGACACTTTCTGACACCTTTTGTATTACTAATAAACACATTTAGACACTATTTCTAAACATTTTAAACACCCGACGATCAGTTGTCAGTGCTCGGGGGAAAAAATGCAATTTAATCATCGCCACGCGACGATTTCTTCCACAAAATGTAAATTTTCACAATCGTCTCAACAACTTTTCGCCACAAACATTATACCGATTGAAGTGCCTACCCTCCCACAAATGCATAGATTGAGTATTGCCATGGAATGTCTTAGTATTCCAAATTTCCAATTGTATACATGTATCCGCTTCAAAATTACTGTCCGGTTAGTCCTGAACAACCCGAAATTTAGTCGCGATCGATCAGACCCGGCCGACAGTTATTGGTGTTTACCACAGAGTCGAACAGGGTTATTTGGTTGGCTGCCTTTCGCCAAAATTGACACATTTGGCCTACTACGTTTTCTCTGTTGCAAAGCGTATGCTGTTTTAGTTTTGTAAAAGAACACATTTTGCTCATTTTTTCTCCAAACAATATAGTCATAATCATAATAAATAAAAGAGAACGAGTTAGATAGACTCTTAGTCCCGGTACATACCTACACTTGATTTTAGAATAATATAATATAACTAACAGTATGTTCACGGAACTTCGGTATTGAATTTGATGTCATTGAAGTGGCAATATAATAGTATCTTAAACATTCCCTCAGATCGCATGTAAGTTCATTGATCAAAGTATTTATAAGGACAATAATTTCAATACTATAGAAGCTATAATGACATCCCCAACCAGGCCTGCAGCTACACGTTTGGTTGGGGTGGGGTCGGGATATATTTTTCAATAGTTTGATATTTAAACCAGTATTTAATGTGAAATATGGAACGTTTAGAACAAAATTCGAATAATTGTGTACGTTCAGTCAATTGTCTGACTCAAATGGTAACCACGTTAGAACTTTCCAACAGTTGTAAACATTGAGGTAGCAGTTGGAAAATTCAGACTGGTGAGGGTGCGAATGGAATTTCTCGTACTTTTGAAGCTGGTCAAACAGACCATCTAGCCTCGTCTCTGGCATCGATGCTTACACATATTCTGAAAATGAAATAAAATAGAAATGTAAGATATTTGAGATATTTGCATATTGGACATATGCTATCGCTCTCTTCTCTGTAGGCATCAAAACCTGGAAAGCATATCCAAACAAATATAGCTTATTCTATTTGGCTAGGGATGTATGTGGCTACATGCGGATCGGGGTATCAAGCTCGACAGGACTGGTCTTATTTGCGACCAATTATGTACGTTGAAATTATTATGAACTGTTGACAAAATTTAATGTCAGTTCAATTCCTCACTATTTTTGAAAAATTTGAAATTCCTGGGACATAATCTGGACCCTCTTGCATCTGGACATGACTCAGGGATAGCTGACTTATGTTTCATGACTATATAAAGCAAAATAAAACATAAGAGGGTTTTTGTTATTTATGTAGGTGGGTGATATCCTGGCCTGACATTTGGGTGGGGGAGATATCCAGGCCTGGATATTTGAAAACAAAATCTGGTTATTTCAGGATCAAACTATCAAATGTGTGAAAACAATTTTTTGTCACTTTAAAAAAAAACAAATTCAAATAAAAAAAACAACAACATTTGTCCTGGTCATTTCAGGGTAAAATGTTATGAAATGAGTGAAATTTTAGTCATGCATGGGTGAGATATCCAGCGTGGGGATATAAATATCCTAGGATATCCAGGGGAGATGACATGTTAGTCAGGACCCACTTAAAAATTAAATGTTAAGCCCCCCCCCCCACAACAAACGGGGGGATATCCAGGGGAAGATATCCTGTTACACCGGTTCCATGCAGTTGAGGACAAATTGCACTGGAGAAAAACATTGTATCAGTTGTAACTGATTATCATAAGTGATGGACTGTGGGAGGCCATTTTCACATTTATTAATTTATTTGCTAATTAAGTTTTAGCGTAAATAATTTACGTTAATCATAAATGATTTACACTTAAGCCTAATGCATCTGAATTATGCTTAATTACGCGTCATTCATTTAATCTTAAGCGTAATTCATTTATAATTGAGCATAATTCAATTACGCTCAAGCTAATTCGGATATCTTACCTGAGGTGTAATGGTATAATCTGATGTTACTGGCATTAGTAATGTGGTTGAATCCATTTCAGCTTGCGAGCTCTATGAGAATGTATATAAATTACGCTTAAAGTGTAAATGATTTAAGCTTAAGCGTAATGTGGGTCATAATTATATTACGCTTAAGCATAATGCACTTACGATTAAGCATAATGAATTATGCTTAAGCGCAATTCGCTAATGTGAAAAAAATCTCCAATATATTCATCCTTTAAAAATAATGTCTTGGTTGCCAATTTCAGCCCATTTAAATCTTGTAACACTTCAAATTGTACTAGTATGAATATTGAAAATTGTGCATAATTTATTTACTGAAATGGTGTTATTCCATCGGAATCTAATTTGTAGCACTGGTAGTATAAAAGCTGAGTTATACGGTAGTTATACTGTAACAACTTGACTATTTTACGAACTGAACATTCTCAATGTCACGAATTCAAAACAAAACAAACGTTCTAGTGAACTCCTTTACCTCGATCCAAAATTCCAAATCAACCGTTTCAACGCATAGTTTTTATTAGCAACTTCGTTTCCAGTATACTAACGATAAACGAAGCTAATATCCCCACATGTCCTGTGATTTAGGTTCTCCCGATTCACGTATATATTACATAATTCTGTATTTTACTGCCAAATTCAACGCGAATCGAGTTGATTTCAAAATGTGCCAAACACCATCACGTTACACGGAAGGGCGATGACGTCATCGCGTCACGGTACGAAGTGCGTACGAAACCTGAGAGTATTACCTCACTATATGACGATCTACGTTTACCAATACTCAGCTCCGAGTGTCCAGCCGTTTGGTCGCGTCTAGTCGGACAAACACACCCAGAATTGAGTTGTATTAGTATAAGATATATATTAAGTGCATCGAGCAGGCCTATATATATAAAAGGTTGCATGGTGCTTTATACTATATTCTTTAGTCTAACGTCCTTAACGATGTATTTGTTGTAGGCATATTACTGAGCTGAGTGTTTGTCAAAAACATGTGTTGCATTCCCATGTAGAATTGTGTGTCTGCAATGTATTGGATTTAGTTTAAAAATAAACAGAAATATTTGTAACTGAAATAACGGAAAGTCAATACATAAAATCATCACCCATTTCTGTTATCGACGTATGGAATTTTCCACACCCTAAGCCAGCCCTATCCCATTCTTCTGATATGGAAATCCATACTAGGTTTACAGCACACTACAATTTGAATGCATGGAACTGTATTATACATGAACATCATAACGATCAGTTGTAACTCACACCCAAAGTACAGTAAGCTCGACGAGATCATGACAAAGGAAGAGCATGTGTTTGTGGATGAGACGGATCATTTGGCTCACCAATTCCTGAATCCAATGCAACGTCTGCGGTATGTTACCACTATGGAAAATTTTGTGGATTTGAGAGTTTTATTCTGTTTTCTGCTTTATATTTTGTTTCAATTTACGTTCATTTTGTTGTGAATTATTTCAATGTTTTTAATATTCTCATTTTCCTGATATGTATAGAGTGATAATTTAAATGGACATGGCTCATTCGAATCTCCATTTCTTTTCTGCGTAATTTGGAGCGGCGGATACGATAGGTCGATAAATAAACGAACGATTGATACACCGATTTCACAGTCACAGCCATTTTTCAGCACTTTTCAACTTTTCGCCAGAATTCAGATAAATGTTCTTTATTGCTACCATATCATGAATAGACTACCACAGAACGCTCTTTTCTGTTCCATGTCATGCAAATGGCAGTTTTGTGTCCCAAACACAGTTCACAGTTCACATTACTCCAATGCGTCTTTTTGGGTTACATAATGTTCGTAGAAAGGTAGTTCAGATATTTATCGACCTTGGGTGGATGAATCCTAAATGTCCCCACCGATATTAAATTAGTTCTGCTTCTCATATACATAAAAGTTGTGTTATTTTGTTTAGTTCAATTTTCATGTATATGTGATTACTCTGGCCATATGTGCATCTTAATTGACATAAAGTTACAAACTCTATTCTGTGTTCCAATATTAGGTTTCATACACAAAGGCGCTCCATTTTGTTCTGTCATCAATATGGCAGAATTAGAAAATTACTACCCGTTTGCCGCTCAAATTTAAGATCATCTATGCCTTGGGATTGGTGGCACACACTCCAGGCCACACCCCTCATCCGGTTTGACATAAAACATCACACATAAACTTCTGCTGACATTTAGATGTGTTTAAAACATGTCCCCCAGTGGCCGTCTTGGATTTCCTAGCTTGTTTTCATGGAAATAAGCACAACACGGGTCTATTTCATATTGCAATATTCGCATAGGGCTGTTTTAATAACCAGCGGTTAGTTAAAGGGCTTATTTCATATATAAATAATACCAATATGAGCTTGTTTCAGTCCCATGAAATAAGATCACAATGCAGTGTTATGAGTTTATTTCCACAATAGCTGGTTGTTGTAGCATATGCTCGTGGGATCAAATTGAAGCTCCCCTGTTGAAGTTGGTGATACAGAATAGTAAGAAGAGATAAAGCATTCAATTATTGTTAAAGATCCACGGTCCGATTTGAAACCAAATAATTCAGGAAAAAAGAAGCAAAAATGGAAGATACGGACGGCATTGATGGTGAGTATTGCTGTTAAAATATTCACCTCCGTCAAAAACCGCCATAAACAGAAAGAATAGCAAAATATAGACAGACTTTGTTCTTATACCAATCAGAAATATGACATAAACAGTATGTTATTGTCATATGTTTTCCTTTGTTATCTAAACAGAACCTGGCTTTTGTTTAGATCCGGATATGGTAAACATAAAGAACGTTCTTTCTTAATGTTTTCCTGATATGGAAATAATAAAGAGCGTTTGTATCATTTATGTGTGATTAACCAATAGAATTACGCCGTGTTATGTAAACAGAAGCAAAACTTCTGTAACACGAGCAGGTTCTTGTTTACGAACACCATCGTACGTCTTGACGACAATAAACTATTTACGCGCTGATTATGTTTGGCATCTGAGCAAAACTATATATATTTTAATATTCCTTCTGTTGATGGCGATTTGAACAAATATAAAGATTTCTACAACGAACGCCACCCGTGCCTTTAACCCGTTCATGTCGGAAGCTGTGCTAGTGCAGCATTAAATTTCCTGTGTCAATGCATTCTCTTATATATGTAAGTTTCCCACAGGGAGCATCGCATATATAAGAGAATACACTGGCTTACAAGGTCAATGTAAATAGTGTTAGGCCAATGCATTATATTATATATGCGAGGCTCCCTGTTGGAGACTCGCTTATGAGACAATGAATTGGCACATGGTTTTCGCTAAATTTCAGGAAGCTCCAGCTATGGGAGTCCAATGGAACGTTCCGCTTACTATCCAAAAGACAATGACAAATACTTGTAATCACCATCATTCGTGTGACATGGCATCGAGGAAATCAACAAAATCGCCCATATGCAATATACGTGGAAAATTGTCAAAACGGTCATAATTGCGAACACTCTCTACTATATATCTGCCGCTTTTGTGCGACGGAAGCATGCATGCACTTTTTTTTATAAGAGACGATCATTGGAATTTTCATCTGGCTGACGAAAACTGAAAACTTGTGAAAAATTCCTGTTTTAAAATGCGATATATGGCCATCAGAACCTCATGTTAATGGGTTCATGTGTTCGATCTACTTATTTTGTGACAGAAAACTACTTAAAAGCATTTTAATGACTTGTTCGGGTTCGTGAAATTGTTACGTTAGTACTCAAGTGCTATGCCAACCTGAAAATTAAAAAGAAATCGACCATACCACTCCATAGAAAACATCGATTGTTAATATTTACATCTCGACCCGGGACGCAACTATCTGCGATAAACTAACACAAATGATTTCGCCATCGAAAATCATTGCATTTAATTTATTTATAAGAATGACGGTGTATGTTACCAATTTGGATTAATATTTGTATTTGTAATTTCTATTTGATCACCCTGTCGGAGTGTTTCACACCACTTTAACTGCTATGTATATGGTGTCAAATCGGACCGGACATCCCTGAGAGTGGACGCCGAGTAAATGTTATATTTGGTCAAGTTTATGTGTGGTCACAACTGACACTCATGCGTGTTCTTATAAATGCTAACATACTAAATTGGTGATTCGTCTGGCTGTCTGGCGTTTCTTGATAAACTTTTCAACGTCACTACACTGCCATATTTCAAACTTATTCAGTAGAATCAGAATCAGTTTATTGAAAAATATATGATTTATTATAGAACATGCAGTATATAAACATATATGTACAATAGCAGGAAACTATAGCGGATATTATCTTATACTCATGCCACAACCACAATACCTATAATAGTTGTATATATCAACTCCTCGTGTAGTATGAATGTCGTGTCTTTGTATTCTTCACCTCAGTGGCTATTCTGGTGGTATTAATTACACAAGTTGACAACACTATCAGTCAGATTGTGTACTCTCAACAAATATACTAATGTTCTATTCATTGCACTAATTACACAAGTTGACTACACTATCAGACACATAGTGTAACAAATATAACAATATCCTAGTCAGTTCATGAAATGACTGAATGCTTTAGTCGTTTCATGAAATGACTGACCCTACAGTCTTTTCATGAAATGGCTGAAATATTTAGTCATTTCACGAAATGACTGATTTCACAGTATGGCTGTTATATATACACTCTAGTAAAGTGGCCCTGCTAATTTTATTTGATGTTGGTGGGTCCTTCTGAATTGTTGTGACACTGTTAAGAAAAAGGTACCGCTATTTTATTTAAAGTTCGCGGTGTTTGGATCATCTGGTCCCAAAATGTCGCATAATAAAATATCTAGACCAAGTGGAACAATGAATATCGTGTGGGCTTCGTCCAATTCAGAGGTAATCGTGAACTGTATTATTCTTCATGCTGAAAACAGACGCTTGATTAAATAGCTTCACGTTTTTTTGGGAATTTAAATTTATTTATGCTGGCCTATTGATAAGCCACACCCAAACAACAAGATAAAGGCCATTTATACTTGCATCATTCAATATGTTCCTGATATCAAATTTATAGCATTAGATCTCTCGAAAGGATAACATGTCGGTCATTCTGTTACATACTGTTATATATATTTCATGTTTTCATCAATCCACTGCGGTGTTTTCGACTTTATGTGTAGTCCCCTGTGTAGCCAATCTTCATTTATAAATGTTTCTCAACTGAATGAAACAGTTTTGAGCTGGGAGCTTTCCAACAGTTAATAATATCCGTCACTAATTTTGTCTAGAAGAAACTAGTCACGATCCTTTATTTAAAGTGCAGAGCCTTGACTAATTATAATATATTTCTATTGCTTTTCCATTCCGTAGTCTAGTCCCGAAATTTTCAACAGCGATAATTCTTCAGACCTACCTACTTGAATTCTGCTCAAATCCTCTTAAAATGTAAACTGAGTTCCAATGCCTGAGGATGGGATAGGATATAGTTTACATCAATCATAGTCAGAATTGTTCACTAATTCAAAAACACTAAAGTGGCAGACACGAGTGTGAAAATAGTAAAATATTTCACTTCCATTCGCCATTTTTGAAAGGTAATATCATATAATGTCCCAATTTCATAAAATATAAACTTCATAAAATAATCGGGGCACCGTTCTCCAAAGAAAACCAACACCACCTTAATTCCCGTATATAATAATAATAATAATAACCATCTGCATATTCATATTCACTGGTAGCTGTTTTTCAGGGGACCGAAGGCCTAATATTAAACCATCAAGTAATGTCATAACTATTAATATGGATATCATTGGAACCGGCTCCTTGACCACATTGTGATAGTTACAGTTATGCCCTGTGCCAATGCATTCTCTTATATATGCGAGTCGACCATAGGTCGACTCGCATATATAAGAGAATGCATTGGCACAGGGCCGTTATGTTGGGTAAAGGGTTAAACCATCAAGTAATGTCATAACTATTAATAAGATCTCTTAGTAACTGACAACTCTTTCAAATGAGTGACATCACAAAAATCGATATTTACACTTTATTCAACAGTGTTATGGTATTTCGTGAAACCATATTACTCGGATGGTGATGTCGTGAAACGACAGTATTCGGATTGGTGATGTCGCAAAAAAGATCTCGGTCGAGTTAAGGACAAATTGAAGCGATATTCGCATAGTTCGACAACAGACCGGTCTGGACAAAATTTGTCATATCTATTTAATAATCTACGTTATCAAACCAGAAGTGACCGATATCGGACTATGTCTGAACTCAACAAGCATCGGTACCATTGTGACGTTTTTTGGTGGATACTGGTAACGCCTCGGAAAAATAACGTAAATGTGTAAACCACAGGTAACCATAAAAGAATCACACCAGGCAGCAAACACAACAATATGAAGCGTTTGGGCGTTCTTTAGCAGACGAACCATGGCCGTCTCGTATAGGTTGGTCGTGGCGCGTTTGTGTTTATCGTGGTTTTAACTGCTTGTCCATGTCACGACCACGTATTCCCCTTAGTATGTGATGGTACATTGTCTGAACAACAACTCACTTTTAACCAGACGGAACTGAGGGGACACGTGTTGTGAAGTATACATATGCAAACGTAGACATTGACTGTAAATATTGAGCTAACACAAAACCTTACTTTTAGAGCATTAACACGTATTTTCGCTTGAAATTTTGTTTCGATTAGATACAATAGATATGAGATATTTCAAATAAACCGCAGTTTTTTTGTTTTCAATTTTGTTTTGTTTTCCGACTGGATAACATCGGATTATCGGCATTTATATAGAAATCATCTCCATTTGTATATAATATACTATATATACATGTACATCATATCTTGTTGGTATCACATGGTAGGTGCTATATATATAACTCGGTCAGTTTAGTGTATTAATGGTATCAGGGAAATGCCCACGATCAAACCAGAACAGATCGATGGCGAACTGTGTCTGAACACTATGTCCGATGTACGTTAAACTCGAGTAAACTGAACAAGCAGCAGGACTGTTGCAGCACTTCCGGTACAGACTGGTACGCCTCGGCAAAATAACGGCGACACGTCGAGTGTTAGAAAATAGGACGCGTCGATAACATGTCTGCCTAATGGTTAGTCCATTGAATTGTATATAAAAATGGAACAAGTAGATCGTCAATGCTAGTATTTCTATGGCGATTTATTTTTGGAAGCAAACTATTGACATGCCTGGAACCAGTGCAGTGGGGGTCGACGAGGATGATTGCAATAGACAGAACGGTTAAAGATGTGCAGAGATGATTTATTGAAAAGAACTTAGGCAGTGTAGGCATTGGGGTTATTTTTCTGAGAAAAGATGCTGTTGGTACAAATTTTCATCAAAACTACACTTTGTTGTTTTTAAGATAAAAGCATTCATCTAACCATAATGTATACCTTTTAACGAATAAATCACAGACTGCTCTGGAAGACCGTGCGTTCTTTCAATGCTTGTGATTTGAAAGCCACGTGGAGGTTTGCGCTCCAAAATACACCTAATTATAATATTCTTTCATTGCTTATGATTTTAATAATCAACTATAAATGTCAATGGAATTTATTTTTGGGACATACCACTTAATTCTGGCCACGAATTATCCATCCTTGTAATTAGTATTACAACCATATCCATAGTATATAGATAATGCATGGCTTGGAATTGACTATACAAAAATAGTGTTCCGAGAAGAGGTATTGTCCGCGCAATTTATTCTCGCGCAAATATGAACATATTCGACCTATAATAGGTTCATAATGTGATTATTTGATTATGAAATAAGCAGATAATGAACTCATATATATTATTCCGTATTTACGTCGTGAGTTAGCTTATTTGAGTCATTCATTGTCCGTACATAATTAACCTATTATGAGTTGATAATGTGACTAAAACGCTCTCATTTTCAGTTCATTATCGACTCACAATTAGGCTAATCTAAGCAGATTATCGACCTAAAATAAATTATATTATAAGCAGATAATGTTCGGATTATCGGGAGAACAGGCTGGTCCGCGAGCGACAGGATACCCACGGCTGAACACGGAACGAACGACATCCGCATCCAACGCGAATTACGTTCCAATTGCAAAACTACCGTCATTCCCTATTTATCCGTGTCGACCACACCCATCGATAACATATTCGGCTGAATTCTGGTCTCAGGTCTAGACCACCCTAATAATCACGGTGTTCCATGTCAGGACTTGGTCTCGCGAAACCACCTGGTCTCAAGCTGGGATCGGCGCATTGTTGTACAATCAACGACAATCAATGACAATCTATGGACAAAAGCTTGCTGAGCGCTGCATCGAGATTGGTGTATTGGTGTCTCCAAACCTGAGCATGCACATGAAAGCGGCTTATATCCGTGTTGTATAGCGGTATCTGTATGCTGTCGCCGTTCGACAGGGATCACGGGGCAGGGGTGGTGCGGATTTCTCACCCCCTATGCTGATGTCACGACGTTGTCAGTTTTACGGGTGGAGGAAAGTCTACGCAGAGACTAAATTCACAGAGAAACACTCCGCTGTGTGTAGAAATACCGACACCGGAAAGGGACCGACAAACTTGCCCATATACACGAATAAGATTATCCTCGCTTAGAGTGGATCGCGAATGTCGGCATTCGAACCAGCTTCGTCAGCCCTAGATGGCAAATGGCGGGCATAATGCCCCGAGCATTCTACCGACGGGACCACCGGCGCCCTTCACAATCAATGTATAGTGTAAAATATTGTTTGTTCAGATCAAGAACCAACTATATATTGTTCAACTTTGCGTCAAAATATGACACATAAATTACATTCATCCCTTTAAAACATTTCGAACCATTATTATAGGGGATATCAGGTGGGAATTTCCAACAACTGGAAATAGTGAGGTACTTGTTGAAAATTTTCAACAATTCATTGGGGTGAGGGGGTGACATGTGCAATGTAATTTCGCGGACTTGGGAATTTGCAAGATTCTAAATAACTATCGCCGTGATTGAAGTTATTGAAAATAATTTTCCAGAAAATGTAACAATGTCACAACGGGGTGGGGGTGGGGTGGGGGTGGGTGTATCGGGGAACAATCGAGATGGGTGCGTTGTATCCCACTCCCGATAGCAGATATTTCCATTGCCATGTAATTTTTTTCCAAATCCATGCTTAAAGATAAATTGTGACAAATAAACCAATTTGAAATATCAAGGCTTAAGAAACTGGACCAAATAAATCATTAATCAAGAGCAGGGGTCCCATGCATTTAATTTAATTTCATTCAATTTAATTGGACATTTCCTTATTATGAACCACAATTTTTCGTTCTGTCTTAATATAATTTTGAGAGTTTTTGCTGTTATATTGTATATCCAGTCCAGCAATAATTTATTCTAAAATGATGAATTAATACTATCAAAACTAGCTCTGACCTCAATTAATTTCAGAAACACGGAACGAAAGACACCCGCATCCAATGCGGATTACGTTCCGATTGCAAAACTACTATCATTCCCTATTTATCCGTGTCAACCAAACCCATCGATAACATATTAGAAATAATAGCACGAAGATCTTACTTAATCCATCTAACGGTAATATGCGTTCAAACACGGCAAGGATGTTATAAATAAAACTCCACTGTAAAGCCAGATAAACGCACGCATGGTTTACAATCAAATTACCAATCTGTATCGTTACTGCGAAAACAGAAAAAGGTATTCTCGTCTCAGGTTCAAGTCTCGGTTTATACAAAAATCTCAGACCAGGGGGGTACTAGGTCTCAGTTGTAGACTATTACCTATAACACACATAATTATCGATTATATTACATTTTGTCCAGTTCATATATAATTATAATCTTTCCTCAACACGGCATATCAATAAAACAAAATTCCTATTTGGTTAACAGAAAGATAAATGCTTCCAAAAAATACATATGTTTCTGTTACCAGAACTTGTACGTTACCACATGGTTCGAAATATGAACAGACCGACACAGGATTGAATGACAATAAGAAGGCAAACCATGGTTTACGTAAACCTGAGTTTCAAAAAGACGAGAATACGGACCAGTGCTGACCAATAATCCCAGCTTACTCGCCTCGAAGCTGGGTAACACATGGCGATCACCGTGGTTTCGGCCTGGTCTAGTCTATGGTTTACATGAAACCCTGGTCTAGACCAGGGACCAGAATTCGGCCGATTGCGCGTAGAAATAATAGCACGAAAATCTGACTTAATCCATCTAAAGGTAGTATGCTTCAAATAACACAACAAGCATATTATAAATAAAACTACATTGTAAAGCCAACTAAACGCACACATTATTTACAATCAAATTAACTATCTGTATCGTTACTGCGAAACCAGAAATCGGTATTCTCGTCTCAGGTTCAAGTCTCGGTTTATACAAAAATCTCAGACCAGGGGGGTACTAGGTCTCAGTTGTAGACTATTACCTATAACACACATAAGTATCGATTATATTAAATGGTGTCCTGTGCATATATAATTATAATCTATCATCTACACGCCATACCAATATAACACAATTCCTATTTGGTTAACATAAAGATAAATGCTTCCAATATATACTTATGTTTCTGTTACCAGAACTTGTCTGTTACAACATGGTTCGAATTATGAACAGAGCGACACAGGCTTGAATGACAATAAGAAGGCAAACCTTGGTTTATGTAAACCTCAGTTTCAAAAGTCGAGAATACGGACCAATAATCACAGCTTACTCGCTCCGAAACTTGGTAACACATCGCGATCACCGTGGTATGGGCCTGGTCTAGACTACAGTTTACGCGAACCCTGGTCCAGACCGGAGACCAGAATTCGGCCGCCAGTGTTCAGACATAGTCATGAAAATATGACTGACTTTAAATGTATATAATCCGAATTAACGCTCCTAAATTACTATCTCTTTCGGCTTCGGGTGTAAAACATTTGATTCGAATCGAGGAACACACCAAAGCTCATAGTTATCAGATATCGATTTATGAAATCTTATGTTTCACCACCTGGAATATCTGGCGGCCTACCGACATACTCTTGACAACAAATTGCTTTGAACAAAATGTTGATATAAAACACGTTTTAGAAAATGCAATACTAGAGTTGACAGTGGTTAGTATTATTTGTTGGTAATTAATCGATTGTGATAACTAAAGCGTCTATCGAAGAAAAGTTGTTGATGTTTTTGGAATCTGATGATACGGGGACCATCGAATTGGATTGTGTATCTTTAAATGTTTCTTCCATTGATACAGTATGTAAATCTAGACCTTCAAAATTTGGAGTTCCAAATAGCATGTACATATGTATGGTAGCTATGTGTAGCTAGCTCAGCTAATATATTAGACTCAGGCGAATTGTCCGATAGTACGTACGATAGTTTTTTTTATAGTTTGATATGTTCCTGGATCTAGGATAAACTTCAATTCCCCGTCGATTGTATTGATTGGGTTAATTGTTTAGCGGTAAGCACAATGTATAGGAGAGATATATTATACGATGAATACGAGCGTACACACATAATTAACAAGATCATTCCATTAATTGCTGATGACTGGTTGTACGAGTTGAAGAGTAGAATAACCCAGTAACAATAGTGTGATATACGCTATAGTGAACGTATATATAACATGAATATCATACCTCAAACATTATTGGAACACATGATACCACCAACACTGGAAATAACTACCCGTCTTCGATAGAGGGAACTTCACTTCTCCCTGAACCTTGCTTCCACCAACATCTCTATATAACATGTACATAGTGCTTATCGGCAGAGACTTAATGAAATATAAAAGTATCAAACCTTCTGGACTTCCAGTACACGACCAGTGATTTCTCAATAAAAAGACAAGGGTTCTTGACATTGGGATGAGAGATAAAAATCGAGTACTGGTGATATACCCCAGCAAATAAAAAGTTGGGAGTTAGCAAATCGGCAGTCATAAATTCAAAAGGTTGTTTTATTATAGGTTGCTGTGTTGTTTTATTATAGGTTGCTGTGTTTTGTTATAGGTTTCTGTGTCAAAAGGTAAATCAACAATTAGCCCAGCAGTAGTTTCGGACTACCCTTAGTAATTATAAATAGCATTCTTTATTATTATTATTATAGTTTCGGACTACCCTTAGTAATTATAAATAGCATTCTTTATTATTATTATTATTATAGTTTCGGACTACCCTTAGTAATTATAAATAGCATTCTTTATTATTATTATTATAGTTTCGGACTACCCTTAGTAATTATAAATAGCATTCTTTATTATTATTATTATAGTTTCGGACGTCCCTTAGTAATTATAAATATCATTCTTTATTATTATTATTATAGTTTCGGACTACCCTTAGTAATTATAAATAGCATTCTTTGTTATTATTATTATAGTTTCGGACTACCCTTAGTAATTATAAATAGCATTCTTTATTATTATTATTATAGTTTCGGACTACCCTTAGTAATTATAAATAGCATTCTTTATTATTATTATTATAGTTTCGGACTACCCTTAGTAATTATAAATAGCATTCTTTATTATTATTATTATAGTTTCGGACTACCCTTAGTAATTATAAATAGCATTCTTTATTATTATTATTATAGTTTCGGACTACCCTTAGTAATTATAAATAGCATTCTTTATTATTATTATTATAGTTTCGGACTACCCTTAGTAATTATAAATAGCATTCTTTATTATTATTATTATAGTTTCGGACTACCCTTAGTAATTATAAATAGCATTCTTTATTATTATTATTATAGTTTCGGACTACCCTTAGTAATTATAAATAGCATTCTTTATTATTATTATTATAGTTTCGGACTACCCTTAGTAATTATAAATAGCATTCTTTATTATCATTATTATAGTTTCGGACTACCCTTAGTAATTATAAATAGCATTCTTTATTATTATTATTATAGATACATTTCGAGCGCATTATACAATAAATTAGTTCCAATGCGCTTACAATACAAACATGGCTCACATGCATCCTAACATAATAGTAAATAGCGAATGGATAAAATTATATACTAAGAACCTAACTAGAAAATACGCAAACTTAACCTAATTCTCAACCGCAGTAAAGGCAATGTAAATAACAGTTTTATTTAGCGTAAAATCCACCGAAGAGCTCTAAAACGCTTGACATGTTAAACATAAAATACAATTGCAAATATAAGACATAATTATGGACATCAACAAAAATGTAGAATTATAAGTGAGACGTTACTAAGAAATACAACAGCGCATAAAATTACAAATGGAAAAAATATTTAAAAGTTACTGGTAAATTGGGGGTGGTAACATGCTAAACAAAAAGTGGTAAAATGGCGAACGGGTAACAAGCTAAAAATAACATGAAAAGGGGGTAAAATGGGGAAAGATCGGGAACGAGTAAAATTGAAACGAAAAATATTGATGAGACTAATGTGCTTAATTAGTGATCCAAACGGTATAAAAGATAGATTATTACCAACAGAGTATTTGCATTAGTATATATATATTTTTTTCGTTTGTGTGTGGGTATTTTAATATAGAAATAAAAACAGTTATCAAACACATATGTACACGAGTTAAGTTCAGCTTGTGTTTTCCTTGGTTGATGCGCATGACGTTAGCTTTCACCTGGTATAGCCTGGAACACACTAGCTGACCAAGGCTACTCACTAACGTGCTTACGTGACCTATTCGGTTGTGATTCCAGGTCGTTTAATGCTTCTTGGAATAAGAGTGCGCACGACGTTAGCTTTCACCTGGTATAGCCTGGAACACCCTAGCTGACCAAGGCTACTCGCTAACGCTACTGTTTTTTATTTGTCTGTTGTAATTTGAAGCACATACGGAAAAGGTGTGATTTCAGTTCTCGCTTGAAAGCTGACAAAGAGTGACAACATCGAATTTTTAGCGGCAGTCTGTTCCAAACAGATGTAGCTACCTCCTGGAACGATCGGCGTCCATATTTGTTATGAAGCTTTTTGACAGTTTTAATGTTCTGGTTGCAGGATATAGCACGAGTCCGAGCTCCGACCTCTCGCGCATTGACCACAAACATTTCTGATATATATGACCATATATGACGGATTTACTTGGCGGATAGAGTTATAGACACTTTCGGTACATGTACCTCCCATTGTGAGACAGGCGTGACCAATATTAGTTTCATGCAGACGCAGTAATCATTTTATTTCGCATAAATTCAAAGAAACATGAAACAACCAAACATTATTAAATACTTATTAAATACATTAACTAAACAGCTCATTAATGGAATGTAAATAATTATGATAACCCGCCGTTTTCGAATTCTCTCCAATTGGGTCGTAGCGTGATCAAATTTGTTTTGAATTTAGATTCTTCTTTGGCTTGTGACAATAAATGGTGATCAATTTAACATGATACAATCCTCTCTTATTTCTCCGTGACATATCTTATCCTGCTGTTAATGGTAAGTTCACCTACCCCATTTCAACCACTACATGCACACCCTTTCTCTTTCCTATCAGTTCATCTATAAACTTTAGTATTCGGATCATACATAACTAAACCCGTCGGCTATTCCCCGATGGTATCTATTGGGGTAACATATATTTTCTGAGGATAGGACTTAACAAAAGCCCCCAAGCTTGTTGCCCAATCCTCTTTTGAACACTTTAAAATTATATGTCATGTATTTATTGTTTGTAATTCTGTTCTTTTTAGTTCAAATAAAATATTGCTTAAACCAACCAAACATTCATTGTACGTAAATAATAGTAAACAAACAAATCTGCAAACATCAGGAAAACAGTATATTATAAATAGAAATTAAATCGGCAACATTTTGAAGAGGCGAGGCTATCCGATTGATTGAGCCGGGTTCACTCACTCAAAAACACCAGTCTTGAATGTAAAACCGAAGTGAACCATGTGCTGCACCATATCCGCAGGTGCGATGCATCATGCGATACGGCCGCCCAAACACCACCATGACTCCTGCACCACACTTCATGATCTGCACCTCACAACAAGTAGGGTGTCACATTAGGGGACCATTTGCCATCGCAATGGGGCTGTAACTCTATTCTGCATTTGGCCTATACGGGATAGTATGAGACACAATATGAACACGTTATATTAACAAACAGTTGGTGCTTAACAGTTGGTATCTTAACTATTGGAATACGAACACCTAACCGACATCTATAGAAAGCATTCACTCCCGCTTAAACATATAAACCATACACTTCGTTCTTATTTTATTCACCGACAGTTCTTAATTTGAATACACGTCTGATTCCCACCAAGACTTCTTCGTGGCCATATACCCCTCCAGTGGAAAATGTCACAAAATTGAACGATTTGTACTCCACGTAACACAATTGATGTGAATGCGACCAGAAACAAAGTTGTTACCCTTGGCGATTCCCCAGGTGTATTCATTAGTGGGCAGCACTGACGGTTGATAGAAAGCTAGGGGACTACATAAATAGTTTAAATTAGAGTTACAGTTCCGGCCTATATGATTCAATACACGCGCGAGAACAAACCTTTTCGTCTTTAATTGGGAATGATATCACTAATTTAAAACAAAATTATCAACAGTGTTACAATCATTGATGAATTTCCATCTCCATTGCACAAATCGAAATGTCGGTACATCATGATTTGAAAACAAAAATTGTGTTTGAAAATGGGCAGTCTAAACCTGAAAGTGCGCGGATATCAAATTAGGGTGACCCAGTGTAAGGGTTACGACTACAATTATTTTTTATTTACATGATTACGATTATTAATTACATTTCTTTCAAACGTAATTACGACTAATTTAGTAAATTGTAACCGATTACGTTTCTATTAGATTTGATTGCAATTTTTAGTTTCCAACCATGTTGATACCATAGGGATAAATAATGAAATGTCATTGAATAACAAGTCACTATATATGAGGAACGATTGAACAAATACACAAACAATAAAAACATTCATCACAATAATAGTCTTTAAACTCAACATATTATCGCGGACATACGCACATAATCGATTTATAATATGAAATAGGTACATACTGTGATTATTTGATTCTGATATAAGCAGATAATGGACTCTTATCCGTTATTTCGTTTTATGGCGCGACCCACAGTGAAAACACCTGCTAAAGAATGTACCCCTGAAAAGTCGTGAGTTGGTTTATTTGTGTCATTGTGCGCACATAATCAGCTTAGAATAGCTCATTGTGAGTCGATTATGTGACTAAAATGTTCACATGTTCAGCACATTATCGAATGAAAATGAGGCAATTCTAAGCAGATTACCTACCTAAAATAAGTTATATTATAAGCCGATAATGTGCGGGTTTTCCCGAGAGTATGCTGTTAAACTCGGCCATTGCACTTCACCATTATAAAGATCAGACAGCCAGAGTAACTTTTGAAAGTAATCGATTACGATAACGACTACACAATCCAGAAATGCTATGATTACTGATTACAGGCGATTATACCAAATACTGTAATCGATTACTTTGATTACGATTACCCAAACAAAGAATGATATTTTTCTAGCGTTTACTTGGATTAGCACGAAAAAATAGTATTCACAGTATGCGAGTTAATGTAAATTGGGGGTGGAGAGATCATCGTCATGTCGACCAATGAGAAGTTATTATTAGATAGTTGTTGTCAGAGGGTTATAGCTTGGTGAGAGTTTATTCTAGCCTCTACTGTCGAGTTATTATATTTTTTTTATATATAAACATGTAATAGAATATACGAGCTTATAAGTACATCCATAAATTATATACTTTGCAACGTAGAAAATAATGCATTTTTCGTGTTTTTGATACATTGTCATTGAGAATGAATTTGCGAACATTGTTACTGCGTAAGAGCGGGGTTTCGGAAAACAGCTTTCCGCCTTGTTTTTAAGGGTTTTTTTTACCTATGCGGTTTTTCCTGACCGCCTACGCAGTTTTCTCGATATGAACAATAACCTGTATGTCTACATGTGGCCATACCATTCCATGTAAACATGCCATCCTGAATAAAGCGCTGACTTCCGACTCATTTGCAATGATATTTCGAGTTGTTTGTTGTAACGTCGAATTGGGAATACTGTCCAGTACAGTAAGCGATCAGCTCAGTCGCTGATTGGAAAAATACCTGCTAATAATTATTTGATTGACAGATGTGGAAAGGCCAACTCGAGTACTCAACCTAACACAATCGATGTGGAAGCGACTGTTCTGATCAGAAACGATGTAACACAATTTGTACCTAACGTAAGCATCCCCGTCCACCTCACTCTCCACTATAAGCACTTTTCAAAGAATAGACCTATTGTGGAGCCAACAGCGAATACAGATGGACATCTCTCATCACAAAAGAACGCATTCAGCACGTAAAGTGTTTCGAACCCCAACCGCGCATACAATTCATATTGTAAATGCATCGCCGTAATAACAATGGGGAGTTTATGTGCAATAGTGCAAATCTTCGTTTTTTATGGGCGGGAATAATAACGGTGTCCGGATAGTGTTGGCTAATGGGCCGACCTCTGAGCTTGACCCTCAACGTGTAGGAGGTTCGAGTCTGACATGGTATCGGTCGGACTTATACCCGTTAATCCGTTGAATGGCGCGGCCGAAGTGAAACACAATATAAAGAGCGTGAATCTGTAAGTCATGTCGATGAAAAAAGGTAGAGTAAATAATGCCAATATGAGTTTATTTCGTATAAAAATAATCACATATTGGTTTTAGGTTCACATAGAGCGTAACTCATATTCAAATAATGTCGATATGGGCTTATCTGAATTTTTGAAATCGGTTCAATATGAGCTTATTGTCAGGAGAGCAGTCACTGACGACCATGGATGCCATGTTCAATGCTCGGAACATTATTTCAGAACACATTTCTCAAATAGTAATAATCGATCCATGTATATATCGCTGTATACATTGAATTAGTTTCAATCTAGTTTAGATTCCTTATTACCTCGATCATAATGTACGCGACAAATTGTCCCTACAATCCCCCAACGGGGAAGCAATTCTAGCTGCAACAAGTTCATTCGTACGCATATATAGGTTAACATAGCGATAAGTTATATCGACACCCGAACAGATCGAGTACTGACTTGACACGTGAGTGGTGCGAAGCAGTTACAGTACGAGTAGCCATGCTCAATGGGGTCACAACTGTATGCTTTTTCTTCTCAAGCGGTGGGTGTACAATGTATACCCAACCATCCCTATATTTAGGCTAGTGGCCAACGTGTCTCACATGATGCCCTACACTGATCAGATGGTCATATTAAAGACATATTATGGACTTGTTCGGGTGCGTGGAATTGATAAGTTATTACTCAGGTGCTATGCTAACCTGGGGAATGTAGCATTCTGCTACCATCGCCGAAAATTTCAGAGAAATCAATAGAAAACATCGGCTGAACTACGCCCAAATGTAAATATTTGCATCTCGATTCGGCGGTAATCTAACACAAATGATTTCACCATCGATAGTCATGGCATTTAATTAATATATGAGAATGACGGTGTGTGTATCGTCATTTTGGATTAATATTCGTAACAATTAACTACTTTAAGGAAGATTATTCTCAATTTCTATATGATCATCCTACCAGAGTGTTCCATATCAGTTTAAGGTTGGGCTCATGTTTCGAGTCTGGACTTTCATCAGGGGCAACGCGATTAGATAATTCCGCATTATATATACCTATTTATATGTACATACGGAATTCATCGGATTCCGCTCGGGTGGCATTTGCTGACAATCAGCGATCGCGTCTAAATCCATGTTTACACTTCAAGTGCGATAGTTTGTTTGAATATATCATGGAACATATATTGCATCTTTAGTGGCCGAATTCATCGCATTCCAACTTCAATTTCAGTCGAGTGACAAGTGCTCCCATTTAGCAGTAGCATCTAAACCCTAGTTCTCACTTTATGTGCAATTTTATTTGTTCATATGCTATGGACAGGGGTGTGTCGTTAAATCGATTAAAATATAATTTAAACAAGGGGTGTGCATCTGAAGATGGCGCTCGTCGAGGGGTTTTTTGTCTGAAAGAGTGGATCTGCCGCAAAAATTATTATTGAAATCGGTCGCCAATTGTCATCGGTTATCATTGTGCCATGATTGTGGTCAATATATATGTCATACTTATAGTTCGATGGCATGTCGTCGATAACCTTACTTATATGAGTCATTATCAATTTCGGCGCATATTTCAGTCTGGTAAAACATGAAAACAATAAGTTGGTAGAACACGTAATTTGGTGATCGCTTGGAACAAATAGACATTATGGGTTATTAAAATACTAAAATGGAGGCTTAACCACCTATAATTCGTATATGGTTGGGTTGTGGATATCAGCTATACATACATGTATATAATGTATATACTGTAACAACCACTCTTTTATGGCTGTTATTAAGAAATAATGGAATTACTTCATTTTATAACTCGAACATGTCAAATTGGGTTATATTACAAGTTTACAACGAATAAATAGGATTTTTCATATTCTATGGTGTTAAGTCATGCCTTGTCCATGTGTAATATCAACTGTGTTTTCTAAAATAACATTTTGCCGATACCAAATATTGCATCAAGAGAGAATATTTTATCGTATTGCTTTAATGATCTGAACCCGATAGGTCCAAACCAATGGCCATTCAAAATAACTCCCTTGGAATCATATAACTTAGCATTTTTAAAAGTCATTATTCCCCGTGTTACTACAGGGAGGACATCAAAGTTACATTACAGACAACAGCCGTTACAGGATAGAAACTTTGAGCATACCGGTGCGGCTGATATCATACTAAACGACCAATATGTCGAATTTCGAGTATAACGCAACACTAATACAATTCCGCAGTTTGTCGTGTATAATGCAACATGGATATGGTTATTTAATAAATTACTGTGGGATTTCAAATGGCATATGTTACATTAAAGACTATACGTAGCCTGTGCATAAAGTTTGGACTCTTCCAGATCCATGTCGAGGAAGGAAGAACAGTTTAATATATTCGGGAGCTCACTTGTTAAAGAGTTTCTGTCAAATACCCATTCTCTTGTCACACAAACGATATGTGGGCTTTTATTGTTAAATTAAATACTTTTTCATAATTGTCTTATTCGACACAAAACACGATTAAAATGGGATATTGAACATGTATTTTTCCAAAACAGAAGGAAAACATATGGCTGAAATGAAGAATTCGCCATATAGAATTAAGTTTGTGGAGACAATATATACATGTAGTGCGCTCCGCTGCCCTCTGTCGTAATGCATGCCCACCGTCCTGGTACACAAAGTGGAGCATGTACTAGCGATGTACATGTATATATCAGATATGTCATACGTGAGTTACAATCGTGGGCCAACTGGGCTATTCAGATCACACGCGCTGAGTCACCAGAGAAACAAAATGGATGCTGATATTTAATGCATCATGCATGTAACCTACATAACATCTCAACTCAATTCACGAGAACTAATTTGAGGTTAAGTTACACGACACGTACGTGCATGTAGATAAACAGGAATTTAAGGTTAAGAATAAGTTAAGATTTATGTCCGAAGTTTAACATTTAACCTTTAACTGGGAAGATTATTTTCAACCAGTGGTGAGCGATGTGGCAGATACGCGCATATGTGATTTATGTGCATATGCGTGTAACCGAAATCGCATAAAGGGCACCGACTCTCGCGCAGAGATGCACACAAACGGAAACACTAGGATCAACCATCGTGTCCAAAACAGGCTAATGAAGAGAGAACATAATGCGTGCAAATGGTAATTTGAAATATGTTTCACGGAAAACACTAAACTAATCACAACTATGGATATCTTCCAAACATTTGCACATATGGCCTTTACAATACCGTTATAGTGTATCACTGACATTTCAAACTTTAATAATAAGCAGTATGTGAAACCTTTAAATATAGGGGGACACTGAGAAAATATACTCGACCAACAATCTTTCATAAATTCAAACTTTACTCAGTAATTCATTACATATTGGCATAATTCCTTTATGGCGTATACTGTTCCGTGAATTATCTGCACATCGTTTTGGCCATGCAACGAAATATGCATTCTTCTAATTTATATACTTTATGCAGTTTATGAACAACTCGTATCACCCGAATCTTTATGCGTGGCTAGATGGCCCCAGTTGGGGTGCCCATCCTAAAAATTGCTTACTGCATCCCTTGGACTGGTACTTTCCAACTGATACATTAAGCTCTATATCTGTTGGATATTTTCAAGCGGACTCCCCGTCCTAAGATTGGAAAATTTGCAACTGAAATTATTACCAACAAAGCAACAAAAATTACTGGTTGGAAAATCCAACAATGAGAACAATTTAAACCTATATGTTGTGGAATATTTCCAAATAATATTATGTCAGGCATGAAACTTCCAACTTTTTACAAAAGTTGACCCCCCCCTGTTAAACGGCATTATGTATAAAAGGCAATACTGTACGAAACTGCAAAATTTACATTCATGGGTTGGTTCCAAACAGTCCAGGAGACTTTAGAAAAAAGCAGCTGGCTAATAAGAGATGCGAATGTTTTATGCTTTGGGGACACATCCCTATTTAAATTTTGAGCATACTCCGAGCGGAAGGCATATGCTATCAACGTTAGATCGATTGGCGGACAAAAGGCTTACAATATTATCAAGAGATATACATAACCGATTAACCGAATACGGATGCGATGGCTACCGAAAGTGTGCACATGACAATTTTTAAAGCGGCTGGTAAATCAGAAAGGCGAGCTCATCACAATCTAAATGGCAATGCTCTCAATATTAATGATAATTTTGTTATGAAGCACAATGTATAGGTATGAATATTAAAGTGATTTTAAGCAATCTGCTATGGCTCACGGCGTTCAAACTTCCTCGATACCTCTATAATACTAAATTGGTGACAGCTAATCGTAGTATTTCGTGTAACGTGTATTTGTGCTGAAAATGTATGACTATCTTGTTAACTTCGATATTTCCAAATCAGTTTTACACTGCCCATCTAAATATGAAATACCTACACAGAGTAAACTAATGCTGAACAGAATAACAAACGATTTCTAGCTATTACTTACAATAGTATAATCCATGTAACACTGTCGTCCATCGTGTTACTCGCATAGTATTTCATGTAACGAAAGCACCATTTGATACGTCTCACATGTAGAAGAAGTATGGTATATTATCATTGTGTTCGTTCATATCAGAATAAGAGCACGAAGTCGACAAAGTGACTAAAAGCCGATTTTATTTAAAACTAACTCCGTTTTAGGTAACACTGTTACATCCTATAACAATTCAAGTATTTCCCGTAACGAGATTTCAAATGATACACCACCCCAGCAAATGGTGTCTCATAGAAATATAACTTCACTAAAATTCAAAGTTAATAAGATACCCAACAGTTTACACGTAATTCCACTTAAAATTTAGGCGCCTATATTTCAAATAGTCTGATCTCAATGTAATGTTTTATTTCCAGTAACAAAACTGATCATTCCTGTGACTGTTTTTTTTCGTAACAGGAGGAGACCGTTACAGGAGATATGTATTGGCTATCAAAAACAAAATATCTCAACGATTTCTCCCTTCAGCGGGGAGATAATGTGGCAATCAACATGACGCAGAAACATCTCTTCAAAAATGAGTTAGAGATACTGAGGTCCCTGGTTATATCGATCAATTCACGTTACATTTCAGACGCTTTTAAATATACGGTTGTGGGTGCACCTACGTGATACATATTTATTTTGCGACTGTTTCTGAAAATTCCAAATCTGCGCACATATTTGAACATACCATTTGTTCTCACTTTTATAAGGCAAGTTGTGTAATTTACAATATACAGGTAGGGTCTATTATTTTACCGAAGAGACAAAAATTATGTGGAAATCTTGAATATTGATGGCCTAAGGTTTATTATCATTAAGAGTAATGACCATTGTTCAATTACACATGAAAGTTTCCATAATTATTTTGAACAATATCTATAGACGGATGAGCAAACTCGAAAGTTTGAAATTGGGACATGAGTTTTAGTGAAAATTCAGCTATAAAAGTGACGAGTAGGGAGTGAATATACCGCTACACGACAGGTGTACGGTATATATTTTATAGAACTCATTGCGGGCCATATATAAATTCATAATTTGTCAGCATATATCTTGGCTGGAAGACGCTGGTGTCAAATGACAAGAATGTGCGCCAAAATTGATAATGACTCATATAGCTAAAGAAATACATATATGATATATCATAATTATCATGGGACCAATTACAGAAAAGCATTACACGTGTATATATGTTAACAGCTAAATAATTGACAGCTATCTTCATCGCGCTTAAGGGCGTGTCATTTCATTGTGGCCTTTAAATATTCATACAAGGTCGATATAGAATCCTAACTAAACTGCATGCCATACCTTTTACACAACAATAATTGCGGATACAAGGTCCAGAACTAAAATACAGATAAATCCTCTAGTCGGGGATTTAATGTTCAATCCTAGTGTCCTGATATATGGTATGGCAGTATTTCTAACATTATCAGCATGACATTGATTAGTCGAGAGCTTTCCGATGAATGACAACAAGCCATATTTCCGATTTCCGACTAAATCCTGAAAAGTTACCCATAATTCTGCTGTGGTTAATAAGTCGATTAATTAGGGCATTACTGTACAACTGGTGTCACATGTACAACTACCAGCTTAGTTTTTATAGTTCGCACTGTCCTGTCTTTCTTACTCAGTTCAGTCAAAGTTTTGTCATCACTTTCTGGAACTGGAGTTATACGTACAACAGGTGTCACAGAATCAACTGGTGTCACGCAATCAACAGGTGTCACAGAATCAACTGATGTCACAGAATCAACTGCTGTCCACTTTTTCCCCAACTAAAACAGAAGTCCGGTAATACCTTTCATAGCATGTGCCACGCCGTCCATAGTCAGTTTTATCAGTATCCCATCCTTAGAATTAATTAAATTATTACCATATAAATGTGATTCTGTTTTCGAAGTAGCTTTCTCCACTTTGGTGGCACTTTTTGACATTAAAACTCACAAGGGCGCAAACTTTATCTTATGCACGACAAGTTCTTCTCCAATGGAACATAATATGTGGCAATCACTACACTTGTATGAAGTTTTACTTGAATGTTTCTCTTTCACATGTCTATTCAAGTTAGATTTTGCGTTAAACGCGGCATCACAATCCATGCATGGCCAGTTATGTAGCTTTTCAGTTTGTTTCGGCGTTGACGGTGTTGGACCGGTTATGTCTAACGTGAAAACATCCATCACCGAACCCTCTATCACGCTTTACTCCAACTCTGCCATATCGGTCTGTAAAATAGTGAAATAACACAAAATTATGCAAATGTCTTTGATGAAGTCATATTACATAAGTTATACATGCTTTTATATAACCTTAGTTCCACATCAGTGTGATACGGGAAAAATGGGATGTTCCCCTGTTTATATATATACATAGAGCTGGTGGGCAGGACTTTTAATAAATTGATGCTGTAACTGAGTTTATTACTAACTAATCAACCTGTCCCCCATTTGTCAGCCTGTTTTTTTTAATTGTTGGTTTATGAATATAGTCCTACTATTAAAAAAATGCTAAAAATAAAAGAAAATTTAACATTACAAACAATGTGTTTAAAAGAGATCCAAATCAATAATTAGTTTAGTGCAATAAACACGTAACGCTAAACGTAACTTTGGTTTCTATCTGTTGCAATGATATTAACGAATGTGTATCAATTTTCGCCGGTAGCGTCCAGTGAAAAGTTAATAATATAGTTCTATGTTGTGTCTGAAGAAGGTACAATTCATTCATCGGTAGCTTGCTCATATACGATATACGGATATTCGGTGGGTGGTGAGGTTTTACAATAGAAGTGGGCATCGCCTATACAATACCTCATATTCGCAACTATGGGGTCAGTCAACAGCATAAACATCGTGTGGCTTGCCCGGTGTGGAAAACTAATTTTCGCCTGTTCTTCTTGCAAACCATGGCTATCTTGATTTTCGTTTTGACGAATAGCTACTCCCACTTTTATTATGCGATGCGCCTGTTGTTCTGGGCCTACCTCGGTCGTTCATTAATTTGTATTCAGTAAATATCCAGCATTACATATTACATCTATCGTTTCCGAAAGCGAAACAAGATAAACTTACTGACTTGGATATACCCTTTCGCTTAGCGCACATGCTATCCTTTTTTGTGATAGTTTATCAATTTTGCGTTATCTTCGTCATTTCCCAGGTGCGCACATGTTATCCATGAACGCTGGCATGTGGTTCCCAAATAGCCATTTTCTGGTGATAAACTTTATCAATAGATGGGGTTACATGTAAATTGGATATTTGGGTGCCTAAGAACCCAAATCATAGTTATATTGAAAAGTTTTCGCACGCATCAGTTTTTTTCGACAAAAATTGCCTGCGATTGAGGTGGTGAAAGTTACTTCGAAAACAAACTGTCGCATTGATATGGCAATAATTTCAATAATGCTATAAGGATAAGATACTGAAAACAAACCTATACAATACCTCATATTCGCAACTGTTGCAAAAAAGTAGACAGGGTCAGTCAAAATTATAAACATCGTGTGGCTTGCCCGGGTGGGAAACAAATGTTCGCATATTTTTGCAAAAACTGTCTAAGGACGCCAGGGCATATGCTGCGAAGGGTTTTGCCGGATTTGTATTTGTTTCGTCGGCGAAAAAGTTATGTAATGGACAGCAATATGACTCACCTGTTTGTCGCCGCTCAATTTGTGGATCCACACACGACAATATTTGAAAGTTCGAATGAGCCATGTATACCTTAAACCAAAGTAAATGTTTTGGACTGAAACGACCATCATTGGAAAATTCCCAACCGTGTGGATGCAAGATTGCACATTCCAAACCTTGTGGGTGACAGATCGGAAATATTCAACATTTGGAATGATTGATGATACATGGATACAAGGAAAATGAAATCGCAACATGGACTTGAAAACTGTTGGTCTTATTCAATGGGGTACCGTTGGGTATTCCCTCCCACCAAAGGAGACCCTCGGGCTCGCCCCTGCCCATGTATAACTCATTCGAGAGGAATGGCAGTAATTGAACATGTATATAATAAGAACTCTGTCGAAGGGGACCGAGATCGCCCCTTCACATGTATGACTCATTTGAGAGGAATGGCAGTACACGCACATGTATATAATAAGTACTCTGTCAAAGGGGGCCATCTGGCTCGACCCTACACATGTATAACTCATTTGAGAGGAATGGCAGTGAATGAACATGTATATAATAAGTAGTATGTCCCTCTACCTCTACCTCTCCCATGTCCATGTATAACTTATTTAAGAGGAATGGCAGTAATTGAACATGTATATAATAAGTACTCTGTCGAAGGGGACCGAGCTCGTCGCTGCACAGGTATAACTCATTTGAGAGGAATGGCAGTGAATGAACATGTATATAATAAGTACTCTGTCGAATGGGGCCCTCTGGTTCGACCATACACATGTATAACTCATTTGAGAGGAATGGCAGTGAATGAACATGTATATAATAAGTAGTCTGTCGAAGGGGATCCAGCTCGCCCCTGCACATGTATGACTCATTTGAGAGGAATGGCAGTAAACGAACATGTATATAATAAGTACTCTGTCAAAGGGGGCCCTCTGGCTCGACCCTACATATGTATATCTCATTTGAGAGGAATGGCAGTGAATGAACATGTACATAATAAGTAGTATGTCGAATGGGGCCCCTCTACCTCTCCCCTGTCCATGTATAACTCATTTGAGAGGAATGGCAGTGAATGAACATGTATTTAATAAATACTCTGTCAATAGTGCAGCGGCCAAATCGAAAAAGAGCTCTAGTTTTCGAGATACCCCTACCCACGGTAGAAGAAGTTAAAGCCAACTTTTTTAAAAGGAGAAATATATACTCTTTACGAAAATGATAGTGAAAAATAACGGAATTGGTGGTGGCTATTCTCAAATTGACGATGAACGATACCCACCAGTGACTTTTCCCAGAAATTAACGATTTTGGTAAAATGAGCCCTGCGGCTATGTCCTAAGTTATTTGCCCACAATGTTGGTGTTAAAATGACTAGAGCATACCATATTTGTACCTGAAATGCAAGAAGTGTTGGTTAATTTGGATTTTCGTGCCATTTGGAGCCGAAACATTTATTTTTTGTCGAAAAATCGCTCTTTTTCAAAATAATTATATTTTTCGAACATTATCATTCAGTCGTATATTGCAATAGTATTGAAATATTTAGTTCATAGGTGTAGTAGTTATCTAACAAGCATATGAAGAAAGAAGTTAACAAAAAATTTGAACGGTTTGCGAGATATTGGATTTTAGCTACCCCTCCCCCAAACACGTTTTTGGTCGAAAAAAATACATATTTTTGATAATGACATTACAAACATTTTCGAATTGATCTGAATGGGACCCAATATGTACTGAAAGTGTTGTCCAGAGATGCCGTTTAATCGATTACAGATGTGTTCAGGCTTTCATACCCCCAGTTACAACAACAACAATTATTTTATTGATGACAGGTAATTTTGCATGCATTAACATCGATGTTAAGTACTAAAACCTTTGTTATAAACAACACGTGACCAACTATATAACTCATATGGCTCATTAGTTATCTGGACATCACAAGTAGAAAGAATTTGACAGAAATTGAAAAATAACGGAATAGGTGGTGGCTATTGTCAAATCGACGATGAGCGATACCCTCCAGTGACTTTTTCCAGAAATTAACGATTTTGGTAAAGCGAGCCCTGTGGCTATGTCCTAGCCTATTTGCCAATATTTTTGGGGTTAAAATTACTACATCATACCATACCTCTACCTGGTATGAAAAAAAGTGTTGGTTAATTTAGATTTTCCTGCCATTTGGAGCCAAAACATTTATTTTTTGCTGAAAAATCGCACTTTTTCACAAAAATATTATTTTTCGAATATTATCATTGAAATGGATATTGTTATAATGCCCAAATATTTATTTCTTATGGTGATGAAGTTATCTGCCAAGCATATGCAGGAAGAAGTTAACAGAAATTTAGAACAATTTGCGAAATAATGGATTTTAGCTACACCTCCCCAAACACATTTTTGGTCTAAAAATTACATATTTTTGTTCAGAACTTTATAAAATTTCCCAATTGATCATACTGGGACCCAACATAATTCTTTTGCTGAAAATTAAGCCCGGGGACATTGCTTAAGTGATTAAAGACGTGGTCAGGCTTCCAGACCCCAAATTACAACAACAACGCATTGTATTTGCTATTACATACAATAAGTGTCGCATATCAATCAACCAATCAATAGTTTATTCTCAAAAAAACAATAATGGTATACAGAGATTACAATAATTGGACAGCTGGGGAACCCAGCATGTCCGACGTATAGATGCACAAGTACTCCATTCGCGTTTAAGATTGAAATGCAGTAGTTTGAACTATGGCCAATTGAGTAATCACATTAAAACGTCCCCTCTCTGTCATTGTGGCAAATAGAAAAGGCATATCATTACTTTTTGGAAAACAGTGGTCCTAAGACTGAACTTCTAATTTTATCAGAAATACTCTTTTTATGTACAGCAACTCAAGTTATCGCGAAAATATTAAAATAGTTGACGGGGTTCAGACAAAGCGATTTCCATAACGCTGCCACTTGTTAAAACTTCGTGAAAAGCATTGAAACCCTGCTGAGCGCGAAATTTACCACCACCAGATCGTCTGCAATCTCACGGCGACGGGCGTATCAATGACGAAAACAACATTATCTGTGTAGCATTGCGTTCCAACTGGATTACATCCTAATTTTCCCCATCCAACTCTCTCCCAGATAAATTGTTTACCTCCGGATAGAACTACCACATACTTATATATCGCATAGTTTCGGCCACAATATATGTTGATATTGAATTCATAATCCCTTCAGTACATGATGTGTTCAAGACTTCAAATAGGGTAGGGGTACATACAACAGTGAACATTTGCCAGCCGCTTGTTGTGGAGTGCCACATGATGCAGACTTTCGGGAACCAACACATATGTATATTCTGATAAAAACTAACCTTTGGTCAAGCCCTCAATTAATATTGGGGTCATATCATTTCACCATGTGGTGTCTTCCAAGACTTCAAATAAAGTAGGGGTCCTCAAACATTTGCCTTTCTTATTTTCCAGTCACTTTTCGCTAAGTGCTCATTCTTTCAGAACCCAAATCCATCTATTTACATTGTTTACGTCCTTGTACAATTAACTCGCCATTGTCCATACACGCAGTCAATGATGATATCGTTCCAGTCCGTGGTGTGTTCTAGTCTTCAAATTGGGAAGGGGGTAATACAAACATTGAAAAATCGCATTATTTATTTTTCAGTCGCTTTTTGTAAAGTGTCCCTGACTGTCGGGTATTAACCCATCTATAACAATTGTGTATTTCTTAAAAGAATAGCCATTTGTCCAGATCGTCGTTTCCACCCTGAGGGCACATCCATTCAGTTCGTGGTAGGTTCAATGGTTTACATGGGGTAGGGGTCCCTTAAAATTCGCCTTCATCGTTTGCCATCTGTTTTGTGTAAGGTGCCACTGTGTTCTCGCGAACGGCGGGCTCGCGAGACCATTGCATCTTTTCTGACAGAACAGCCATTCGGCCACAATCTCGGGTAATATGGATAGCTTATGCCTTGAGCTTGTGGTGTGTTCAAGACTTCAAATAGGTATGGAGTCCCCTGAGAGTAAAATTTAGCTCTTTCATTTGCTGACCATTTGTTGTAAAGTGACATAGGCTTTCTGGAACCTTCTCATCCATAACAGATTCGTATTGCCAGATAATAATCCCATTTGTGCACAACTTCAGTTAACATTGAGAGAATATCATTTTGTTAAGACTTCAAGTTGGATAATGGGGTCCTAAAGACATAGAGAATTCGCCTTCTTGTTTGCCAGCCGCTTTTTGTAAACTGTTCCAGGATTTCGGGGGAACCAAATCACCCATATATCAATTAATAATTCCAAGATAGCAATACCTTTCGATCACACACTCAGCTAAGTATGTGAGAATATAATTTCAGTTCATGCTCTGATCAAGATATTAAATGGGTTAATGGGGCCCCCCCCCCTCCCCAAAACAGTGAGTATTCGCCTTTCTCTTTCATCAACAACTTTTTGTAAAGTGACCCAGACATTCAAGACCCTGGTATACTATACTCTTTATATAGCGTCCATTTCTCTACACACGCAGTTAATACTGGGAGCACATCCTTTCGGTTCATTGTGTGTCCCAAGACTGCAAATGGGGCAGTGTGTCCTAACACATTACATTTCGTATTTGCCAGCCCCCTTTTGTAAAGTGTTCCAGGATTTCGAGAACAAAACCACCCATACAAATTGAAAATAATACATGAGAGCATATAGATTCGGTTCAGTGTGTGCTAAAGAGTTTCGAAGGGTTACGGGTACCCAAAACAGTGAGATTTCGCCTTCTCTTTGCTAGCTATTTTTGTAAAGTGCCCTAGACATTGGGAAGCCAGCCAACCCACCCATCGTGCCATGAAGAGGTATATTTCCTGAATTACATACCATTTGTCCACAGCCCAGTTAATATTGAGAACATGTCCATCCATTAGTGTGTTTGAGACTTTTAATGGGGTAGGGTGCTCAAAGAAAATATTCAGCTTTGGTTTTTGCCAGCCGCCTTTTGTAAAGTACCCTAGGATTTTGGGAACCAAACTACCCATATAACGTGTATATTCACTGATAGCACTCCCTTTCGTTCACACTGTGATTTAATAATAAAAGCATGAATATTCGGCGCATGGTGTGTTCAAGAGTTTAAATGGACATATAAAGGGGTCCCACAAAAAAAACATATTCGCCTTTGGAGTTTGCCATCCGATTTTCGTAAAGTGCTAAAGGCTTTCGGGATCCAACCAACCCATCCATCAATACCATGTATACGCCCCGATATGACTATTTTTTGCCCACATCCTCAGTTAATATTTACATCAATCATTTCAGTTCGTGAGTTGTTCAACTTTAACACTTCAATTGTGTAGGGGGTCCTAAAACAGCAAATTCGTCTTTCTTATTTATCAGCCACTTTGTGTAAAGCGACACATGCACAACCCATCCATACAAATTATGTATTCTCTGATAGAACTACATTCCCGTCACATTCTCGGTTAATATAGAGAATTAGAGATCATATAGATTAATTTCGTATTGCTTTGAAGTCTTTAAATTGGGTAGAGTGTTCTTGTAAAATATAGCAAATTCGCCCTTCATATTTGCTAAGCAAAGTGCCACACTGTTTCGGGAACAAACCCATCCATAAACATTGTATATTTCCTTATGTAACTGTCCTTTATAATTACATGATTCTTAATATTGAGATAATATATTATTAAGTTCGTGGTGTGTTCAGGACGTCTAATAGGGCGGGGGAGCCACAATAATTTTGTTCTGTATGATTATGTTATTCTATATTATGTGTCCTTTAGAACAAATACTTCAGTTGATCAAAGTCGATATGTGTTAATATAAAATTACATGTCATAAATAAAATATTGTGTTGTTGTTGTAACTGGGGGTTTAATTGGAAACCTTAGGTCATCTAAAACCAGGCTCGCGGTGTCTACGGATCATGTTTTCATCACACGAATAATGATTAGATGCTCGTTAGAATAATTTAGAAAGGTCTGTCTTGTTATCATAAATATGTAGTTTTTCTACTAAATCGAGTTCGGGGGAGCGGTACCTAATTCTAATATCTTGAAAACCGTTGACAATTTCTGTCAAATTCTTTCTACTTGTGATGTCTAGATAACTACTGAGCCATATGAATTATATAGTTGGTCACGTATTATTTATAACAAAGGTTTTAGTACTTAACATCGATGTTAATGCATGCAAAATTACCTGTTATCAATAAAATAATTGTTGTTGTTGTAACTGGGATCTGAAAGCCTGAACACATCTGTAATCGATTAAACGGCATCTCTGGACAACACTTTCAGTACAAGATTTATATTGGGTCCCATTCAGATCAATTCGAAAATGCTTGTAATGTCATTTACAAAAATATGTATTTTTTTCGACCAAAAACGTGTTTGGGGGAGGGGTAGCTAAAATCCAATATCTCGCAAACCGTTCAAAATTTTTGTTAACTTCTTTCTTCATATGCTTGTTAGATAACTCATACACCATATGAACTAAATATTTCAATATTATTGCAATATCCGTTTGAATGATAATGTTCGAAAAATATAATTATTTTGAAAAAGAGCGTTTTTTCAACAAATAATAAATGTTTCGGCTCCAAATGGCACGAAAATCAAAATTAACCAACACTTCTTGCATATCAGGTAAATATATGGTATGCTGTAGTCATTTTAACGCCTACAATGTGGGCTAATAACTTAGGATATAGCCGCAGGGCTCACTTTACCAAAATCGTTAATTTCTGGGAAAAGTCACTGGTGGGTATCGTTCATCGTCGATTTGAGAATAGCCACCACCAATTCCGTTATTTTTCACTATCATTTTCGTCTACAGTATATATTTCTCCTTCAAAAAAAGTTGGTTTTAACTTGTTCTACCGTGGGTAGGGGTACCCGACCACTTTTGGCGTTTGGCCGCTGTACTACAAAGGTGGACCCTCTACCTCGCCCCTGCACATGCGTAACTCATTTGAGAGGAATGGCAGTAAATGAACATGTATATAATAAGTACTCTATCGAAGGGGAGCCCTCCACCTCGCCCCTGCACATGCGTGACTCATGTGAGAGGAATGGCAGTAAATGAACATGTATATAATAAGTACTCTGTCGAAGGGGACCCTCTACCTCGCCCCTGCGTATGTGTAACTCATTTGAGAGGAATTGGTCGAAATGAACATGTATTTAATAAGTACTATGTCGAAGGGGACCCTCTACCTCGCCCCATGCCCATGTATAACTCATTTGGGAGGAATGGCAGTAAATGAACATGTATATAATAAGTACTCTGTCGAAGGGGGGCCTCTACCTCGCCCCTGCGTATGTGTAACTCATTTGAGAGGAATGGCAATAAATGGACATGTATATAATAAGTACTCTGTCGAAGGGGGTGCTTCTACCTCGCCCCTGCACATGCGTAACTCATTTGAGAGGAATGGCAGTAAATGAACATGTATCTAATAAGTACTCTGTCGAAGGGGGGGGGGGCTCTACCTCGCCCCTGTCCATGTATAACTCATTTGAGAGGAATGGCAATAAATGGACATGTATATAATAAGTACTCTGTCGAAGGGGACCCTCTACCTCGCCCCTGCACATGCGTAACTCATTTGAGAGGAATGGCAGTAAATGAACATGTATTTAATAAGTACTATGTCGAAGGGGACCCTCTACCTCGCCCCTGTCCATGTATAACTCATTTGAGAGGAATGGCAATAAATGGACATGTATATAATAAGTACTCTGTCGAATGGGGACCCCTCTAGCTTGCCCCTTCGCATGTGTAACTCTTTTGCGAGGAATGGCCGAAATGAACATGTATATAATAAGTACTATGTCGAAGGGGGAACCTCTAGCTCGACCCTGCACATGTGTAACTCGTGTGCGACGAATGGCAGTACATTTTATCGAAGGTGGACCCTCTAGTTCGTCCCTGTCCATGTATAACTCATTTGAGAGGAATGGCAGTGAATGAACATGTATATAATAAGTACTCTGTCAAAGGGGAGACCCCCTACCTCGCCCCTGCGCATGTGTAACTCATTTGAGAGGAATGGCAGTAAATGAACATGTATATAATAAGTACTCTGTCAAATATTCTGTCGAAGGGGGACCCTATAGCTCGTCGCTGCACATGTATAACTCATTTGAGAGGAATGGCAGTGAATGAACATGTATATAATAAGTACTCTGTCAAAGGGGGCGACTCGCGCCGTATCCGTCTTCTACGTATTCTTATCGTAATTAGAATTGTCTGGGCGAGTTGGAACTGCCTGGCACCGATCGTTTGGGCGAATACGACAACGCTAAGAGGCAATTGTTCTCATGCTCGGTTTCACAGAAATAACGAGACACGGTCTATATGTGACCCACCATATCAAATCCAGTCGTACCCTGTGCCAATGCATTCTCTTATATATGCGAGTCGACGATAGGTCGCCTCGCATATATAAGAGAATGCATTGGCCTAACAATTTTTTATCATATTTTTTAAATAAATGTTTCTTGCAATTTTTAGGACATAACATAAAAAAACATCCATTACCCTGCAGGGAGCCCCACACATCTATAGAAGCATATAGAAGAGTGTCGTCTGCTCATGTTTGTCTAGTATGGGTGAAATTATAAAATTGTTAAAGAATACAAGAAAACATTATTAAAATTGTAAAAAATTGTTAGGCCAATGCATTCTCTTATATATGCGAGGCGACCTATGGTCGACTCGCATATATAAGAGAATGAATTGGCACAGGGTAAAAAAAATCCCGACTTACGACTGGATTTGATATGGCGAGACACAGTACTCAGTATTTGATTCATGTCCATACTCATACTCATTTCCATAGATCACTGTCCGATTTTTAAATAATTTGATCTTTACCTTCTTTATCTACCACAACATCTCATACCACCATTGGTGAAATTTAGGACAGTAAACCATAGACTGCCAAACGAGCTTTCAAGACAAAAAAACGAGAGTTTACTATGTAAAATGAGCGTTTCGGATACCTGCGACGAGTATCACATTATGTTGGTCTGCAAACATTTTGTCACTATCAGAACAAATATATTCCTGACTAGTTCTTGAACAGTTATACATGTATGGCATCCTTTCTGTGGAAAATATATCACATGTATAACTCATTTGAGAGGAATGGCAGTAAATGATTAGGTATATAATAAGTACTCTATCAAAGGGGGACCCTCTTGCTCGCCCTGCAATTTGATCGTTACCTTTATCTACCACAACAACTCATACCACCGTTGGTGAAATTTAGGACAGTAAACCATAGACTGCCAAACGAGCTTTCAGGATGGCGAAAAAAACGAGAGTTTACTATGTAAAATGAGCGTTTCGGATACCTGCGACGAGTATCACATATAAACATTTTGTCACTATCAGAACAAATATTTTCCTGACTAGTTCTTGAACATTTCACTAGAAAAGTTATATGGCATCCTTTGTGTGGAAAATATATCAATATTGAAGAACGTTAGCATTAATTTGAAACCTGTCTTTAAAGAATACAACTAAGATTGTATACTAATATTTAGATATCCATATGAATTCATATGTATTATTGTACATTTGGTCTATACATATTTGTACATGTGTGTATATATGTGTATACAGTATACATATTATATTTATAATAATTATTACATAAATGCGATTGTGTATGAACATGAAATTCTGATGAAAGTAGTATATTTTGGTGGAATATATATATTTTTGGTTCCTCTTCCAAATTTTAATTTCCGAATTAATTTTGCATTTAAAGTGGTGTGAAATACTCCGGTAGGGTGATCAAATAGAAATGGAGAATAATCTTGCTCAAAGTTGTTATTTCTATGAATATTCATCCAAATTGACAACACACACTTCCATTATTATATATAAATTAAATGCAACGACTCTCTATGTCGCAATCATTTGTGTGAGTTTATCGCCAATAGTTGCGTCCCGAATCCTATGTAAATATTTACAATTGAGCGTAGTTCAGACGATGATTTCTATGGAGTGATATGGTCGATTTCTTTTAAATTTTCGGCGATATTAGTATAATTCTACATTCCACATGATGACATAGCACCTGAGTATTAACTTATCAGTTTCACGAACTCGAACGAATCCATAATACGTTTGAATATTTGTCATGCTGGAACAAAATATGATAAAGAGCGTACATGCTTCCGTTTCCCAAAATCAGTTGAAAATAAAGAGCGTTCTCAAGTTTGTTGCAGTCAAGGTAATACTGACGGATGCTTTTGTTTATTCTCACCATGCGAGTGTCACTCAAATGATGGTGATTGTACCATTTTTCCTTGTAAGCTGAAAATTACCTCATGAAAGTTTGACTATAATTTATTTGTTGTCGAATCAGAAGTTGATCTTCAAGGCGATTCAGTAACTTCACGGAAATATCTTGTTCGCGATCAACATCAGTGGTGCTCTCGTATCATCATATATGCTGCATTTTAGGACATATCGCTACCATATCTCCTCAGTTCGTAAGCAGTTAATTTACAATTATGCTAATTTCCTCTCCGCTGAACACCCCCTTTGTATTATCCCAAAAATAATAGAGAATATATTGTGTGAACACACTCTTTCAATTCATCAAAATTCCACTCATACCAAGAAGAGCATAATTATGCTATGTTCAGAATTTATAGCATCCCTTGCAATCATCCACCCGTCATATCAATGTGCATGGATTGAATTATTCTTGTTACAATACATTATCATACATATTTGTTATTATACGTGTGAAGACCATATGTTCGTGTAGCTTTCAATAACTTGTCATCCAATACACAATTTACGATTAAATACACATGTTTAAATAAAAATCGCCACCGTGTCAGTGTTATCGGTGGCCTGTAATGGACTTGGCTCATTCGAGCTTCCAAATGTGTTCTACGTAATTTTGAAGGTGGTAGAAGATAGGTTGACAATACAAATACATGAAATATTGATATACCGGTTTCATGTCTGAAAAATATAACTTTTCAACTGTTTCCAATTTGTCGCAAAACAAAAGCTCTTTATTTCTATCATACCATGAATAGACTAACACGGGACGCTCTTTTCTGTTCCATGCCGTGCAAATGTCTGTTTCTTTTGTCTGTTTGGTTCAAACAAAGTTGTATTTTCAAAGTTGTATTTTTATGACTTCAACGCGTCTTTCTGTACGCAAGCATGGAGCCGCTACATACACAAATAAAATCCACGCCCAGATCGGCGTATATATGCGCACAATCGCCGTAGTTACGCTGATCATCGGTGTAGTTACGCCGACCGTCGGCGTATATATATACGCCGATCATCGGTGAAAATACGCCGATGGCGATGGTCACATAAAGGGTGAATAAATGCAAGGAGAACAAGTTTCCTCTGCATTAACCCACTCCTGTCCTACCTAAACATATGCATTTCTGGTCATCAGGGAACTGAAAATGGTGTTTCCCTTTGTCAATTGTGAACAAACTTATTTTTCAATATGAGGATATACAAAGAATAAAATCAAAACAGGAGTTTGGAGACTGATCAATTCTTATCGGGCGGAGGAGGGTAAAAACCTGATTTAAAAAAAATAGATTTGGGAGTCGAACCCTGCCCAAACATTTACATTAAGGGTTATATGGGAATAATATAGAATCATTTATGTAGTTAATCTTACCATACATGTCCTACCTTAAAATATACAAATGCATAATCTGAAAACCAAATTTTGAGATATAGTGTAGGTGTGTGGTCAGGCAGGGGAAACTTTGTCTGCTTTCCTTTAGTTACTTTGTATGTGGCTCAAAACTTTTAAAGAACTTTACTGTCTGAGATGTGTTTTTAAACGAGTATCAAAGGACAGTTCATAAATTGTTTTATAGTATACGCACAGCCCTTAAATATACGGACGGTGTTGGCGGTGGGTATGCTGTTAAAATGTTCACCTCCGTCAAAAACCACCATAAACAGAAAGAATAGTAAAATATAGACATAATTTGTTCTTATACCAATCAGAAATATGGCATAAACAGTATGTTATTTTCAAATGTTTTTCCTTTGTTATGTAAACAAAAGCAAAAAACGTTACAGAACCTGGCTTTTGTTTACATCCGGATTTGGTATATATTTGGTACGAGCGGCGTTGGCGGTGGGTATGCTGTTAAAATATTCACCTCCGTCAAAAACCGCCATAAACAGAAATAATAGTAAAATATAGACAGACTTTGTTCTTATACCAATCAGAAATGTGGCATAAGCAGTATGTTATTGTCAAATGTTTTTCCTTTGTTATGTAAACAAAAGCAAAACGCGTTACACAACCTGGCTTTTGTTTAGATCCGGATATGGTAAACATAAAGAGCGTTATCTATTACTGTTTTCCTGATATGGAAATAATGAAGAGCGTTTATACCATTTGTGTGTGATTAACCAATAGAATTGCGCTGTGTAATGTAAACAGAAGGAAAACTTATGTAACACGAGCATGCTCTTATTACTCGCTGATTATGTTTGGTATATGAACAAAACTATATATTTTTTATGTCGATTTGAATATTTCAGCAACGAACGCCGCCCGTGCCTTTAATAGGCATGTCATGTCAAATTCGCGTGCATGCTAACTGTAAACATTTGCTGCGTATATTTCGACAAATTATGTGCCAAATTGGATGACAATCACTGCAAATTCAAGGGGCTGGTTTCAGAGCTCCTTGTCATATTATCTTATTGTGTAACAAGTACAACGTTTGTTATTTCAGACGTCATCTCGGAGAGTATGTCTTTCTGCAAATTGGGATAACGTCGAATCGTAAATATGCATAGCATGGTGACTGAATCTAGATCATACCTCGAATCTCTACTCAAAGAGATCACATTCAACCGGTTGAAAACATGGTAACTGGTTGGTGTTCTGAAAGGGAAAATTACACCATGGAAAAATAACACAGTTCATACCGTTCATTACTAATGTATTACACCACAGAACACAGTTCATACAGGTTCATTACTAATGTATTACACCACAGAACGCAGTGCATACATGTTCATTACTAATGTATTACACCACAGAACACAGTTCATACAGGTTCATTACTAATGTATTACACCACAGAACACAGTTCATACAGGTTCATTACTAATGTATTACACCACAGAACGCAGTGCATACAGGTTCATTACTAATGTATTACACCACATAACGCAGTGCATACAGGTTCATTACTAATGTATTACACCACAGAACACAGTTCATACAGGTTCATTACTAATGTATTACACCACAGAACGCAGTGCATACAGGTTCATTACTAATGTATTACACCACATAACGCAGCGCATACAGGTTCATTACTAATGTATAACACCACAGAACGCAGTGCATACAGGTTCATTACTAATGTATTACACCACAGAACGCAGTGCATACAGGTTCATTACTAATGTATTACACCACAGAACGCAGTGCATACAGGTTCATTACTAATGTATTACACCACATAACGCAGTGCATACAGGTTCATTACTAATGTATTACACCACAGAACGCAGTGCATACAGGTTCATTACTAATGTATTACACCACAGAACGCAGTACATACAGGTTCATTACTAATGTATTACACCACATAACGCAGTGCATACAGGTTCATTACTAATGTATTACACCACAGAACGCAGTGCATACAGGTTCATTACTAATGTATTACACCACAGAACGCAGTGCATACAGGTTCATTACTAATGTATTACACCACCACATAACGCAGTGCATACAGGTTCATTACTAATGTATTACACCACATAACGCAGTGCATACAGGTTCATTACTAATGTATTACACCACAGAACGCAGTGCATACAGGTTCATTACTAATGTATTACACCACAGAACGCAGTACATACAGGTTCATTACTAATGTATTACACCACATAACGCAGTGCATACAGGTTCATTACTAATGTATTACACCACAGAACGCAGTGCATACAGGTTCATTACTAATGTATTACACCACAGAACGCAGTGCATACAGGTTCATTACTAATGTATTACACCACATAACGCAGTGCATACAGGTTCATTACTAATGTATTACACCACAGAACGCAGTGCATACAGGTTCATTACTAATGTATTACACCACATAACGCAGTTCATACAGGTTCATTACTAATGTATTACACCACATAACGCAGTGCATACAGGTTCATTACTAATGTATTACACCACAGAACACAGTTCATACAGGTTCATTACTAATGTATTACACCACAGAACACAGTTCATACAGGTTCATTACTAATGTATTACACCACAGAACGCAGTGCATACAGGTTCATTACTAATGTATTACACCACAGAACGCGGTGCATACATGTTCATCACTAATGTATTACACCACATAACGCAGTGCATACAGGTTCATTACTAATGTATTACACCACAGAACGCAGTGCATACAGGTTCATTACTAATGTATTACACCACATAACGCAGCGCATACAGGTTCATTACTAATGTATTACACCACAGAACGCAGTGCATACAGGTTCATTACTAATGTATTACACCACAGAACGCGGTGCATACATGTTCATCACTAATGTATTACACCACATAACGCAGTGCATACAGGTTCATTACTAATGTATTACACCACAGAACGCAGTGCATACAGGTTCATTACTAATGTATTACACCACATAACGCAGCGCATACAGGTTCATTACTAATGTATTACACCACATAACGCAGCGCATACAGGTTCATTACTAATGTATTACACCACAGAACGCAGTGCATACAGGTTCATTACTAATGTATTACACCACATAACGCAGCGCATACAGGTTCATTACTAATGTATAACACCACATAACGCAGTTCATACAGGTTCATTACTAATGTATTACACCACATAACGCAGTGCATACAGGTTCATTACTAATGTATTACACCACATAACGCAGTGCATACAGGTTCATTACTAATGTATTACACCACAGAACGCAGTGCATACAGGTTCATTACTAATGTATTACACCACAGAACGCAGTGCATACAGGTTCATTACTAATGTATTACACCACATAACGCAGTGCATACAGGTTCATTACTAATGTATTACACCACAGAACGCAGTGCATACAGGTTCATTACTAATGTATTACACCACATAACGCAGTGCATACAGGTTCATTACTAATGTATTACACCACAGAACGCAGTGCATACAGGTTCATTACTAATGTATTACACCACATAACGCAGTGCATACAGGTTCATTACTAATGTATTACACCACAGAACGCAGTGCATACAGGTTCATTACTAATGTATTACACCACATAACGCAGTGCATACAGGTTCATTACTAATGTATTACACCACAGACCGCAGTGGATACAGGTTCATTACTAATGTATTACACCACAGAACGCAGTGCATACAGGTTCATTACTAATGTATTACACCACATAACGCAGTGCATACAGGTTTATTACTAATGTATTACACCACATAACGCAGTGCATACAGGTTCATTACTAATGTATTACACCACAGAACGCAGTGCATACAGGTTCATTTCTAATGTATTACACCACAGAACGCAGTGCATACAGGTTCATTACTAATGTATTACACCACAGAACGCAGTGCATACAGGTTCATTACTAATGTATTACACCACAGAACGCAGTGCATACAGGTTCATTACTAATGTATTACACCACAGAACGCAGTGCATACATGTTCAGTACTAATGTATTACACCACAGAACGCAGTGCATACAGGTTCATTACTAATGTATTACACCACAGAACGCAGTTCATACAGGTTCATTACTAATGTATTACACCACAGAACGCAGTGCATACAGGTTCATTACTAATGTATTACACCACATAACGCAGTGCATACAGGTTCATTACTAATGTATTACACCACAGAACGCAGTGCATACAGGTTCATTACTAATGTATTACACCACAGAACGCAGTGCATACAGGTTCATTACTAATGTATTACACCACATAACGCAGTGCATACAGGTTCATTACTAACGTATTACACCACATAACGCAGTGCATACAGGTTCATTACTAATGTATTACACCACATAACGCAGTGCATACAGGTTCATTACTAATGTATTACACCACAGACGAAGGTCATACAGGTTCATTACTAATGTATTACACCACAGAACGCAGTGCATACAGGTTCATTACTAATGTATTACACCACAGAACGCAGTGCATACAGGTTCATTACTAATGTATTACACTACAGAACGCAGTGCATACAGGTTCATTACTAATGTATTACACCACAGAACGCAGTGCATACAGGTTCATTACTAATGTATTACACCACATAACGCAGTGCATACAGGTTCATTACTAATGTATTACACCACATAACGCAGTGCATACAGGTTCATTACTAATGTATTACACCACAGACGAAGGTCATACAGGTTCATTACTAATGTATTACACCACAGGACGCAGTGCATACAGGTTCATTACTAATGTATTACACCACATAACGCAGTGCATACAGGTTCATTACTAATGTATTACACCACAGAACGCAGTGCATACAGGTTCATTACTAATGTATTACACCACATAACGCAGTGCATACAGACGAAGGTCACAACTCGAAAATTCGTGATTTAAGTGATGTCGTGAGCCGGTTTCAGATAGCCGCTGGCTTTATTGGTGACAAGATGAAAAACAGACATTCCAGCAACGGCCGTCAGAAACATTTGGAAGCAGAAACTTTTTTATTTCAGTGCCAATAGAATGGCTAGTAACTTCATACTGTCTTATATGCTAATGCAGTATACTCATACAGTTGGTAAATATCTTCTCAAACCAAGATTTTCAAACAACTTGATTGAACTGACAACCGTTTGCAGAAGGCATTCAGGCATTAAAACAGAGATAAAACCACTGTGTGGAAAAAACAACTCTGAAAGCTTTGAATACTCTTGCCTGCATACATGCAGAAAACCAAACATATGCAATTGATGCATTATATGCATATATAAACATGATCAATATGAATCCTACGCGATTAGTTTCAATTCGTAATAATTTGATTCCAGCAAAGCACTGAATTCCAAAATTCAGAAAAAAATCTACACAATACGTGAGCTCCATTTATTTGAAATATCCACATGTTCTTTTAATTTAAATTTAAATTTGATACGTGCACCTTGCGAGACCAGACCGGCTAAAGTGACCAGAACATTAGCTCACCCGGTAAGCCCGACCACGGCTTACACTCAATCACTCATTAACACTAACCACATGCCTTTAGCATGAGATCCACAATGACAACGACTTAGTTGTACTCATACGTTACGCTTCAGACAAAATTTTGTACTATACTGCGAAACGTCCAAAACAAATAGTCTGCGCTAGACTAAGTACAAATACAAAGACAACACATTTGTAGCAGATAGCCGCTGGCTGCTAAACAGTAAGTCCCAAAGTATGATTCAGGTGGAAGCGTGTCTTTAACTCCTGCACACACAGTATCTTGGCGCCATGCTACCGCCTTGGATTTCTAACGAAAATCCCGTCCGCACACAGCCTACAATGTGTCCGTAAGTCTGGTGCGCCTTCTGTTTGATATATCAGATCTACAACATAAAACATGTTATAAGAAAAAAAATCCTCGCATGTCTACAATAACATTGCGGGGTATATTCGGAATCACGTTATTGCGTGAGGTTCACGTGCCTTGCGTTTCCACCGGAAGTATATTTCTTCCGGAACCCTTTCCGTTTAAATTTTTTTTGGATTTCCCGACTATATGTCGACATTCGGAAAGCGAAACAAGCCAATTGTTCTCCCTTCCAAGCAATTAACTTGGGTTACAACTATAATTATTGAAGCTGCATAGCTTTTTGTTACAATTTGTCTCAAGTCTATCGACGTTGTGTTAACCCTATTCCACATTTAATGTTCAAAAACATAATTCGACAGGGACCAGTTGTCCGGAGCAACGGCTTAATCGATACTCGCGTGGTATCTCGATTGGAAAGAAAGCTATTTCATTTGCTTAGCGTTGGCCTTTTATTTCCAGCGCCACCCTTTTGCAATTGTTACCAAACAATCATGCAAGTACCGAGTATTTAAGCTCAATCAAGCAACTATTAGCTTCCAGCTGTATCGTGACGTGAGCCTTCCAGAGTGCTCTTTTTGCCAAACAATCATGCAATTACCGAGTATTCAAGCTCAATTGAGCAACTATGGCACAGGTCATCGAAACCAGTTGGCTAAAAAAATCCGTTATATTAAACGAACCGACATAACATCACCTGTGTGATCTGTGTATCTTTTAGCGCATTAAACGCGGCTGCGAAACACTCCATTCGGTCTTCCGCGACCTTAGCCGTTCCGTCGGCAAATTTCCACATTTAATTTTCAAAAACATAATTCGACAAGGACCAGTTGTCCGAATCGAAGCAGCGGCTTAATCGATACTCTCGCGGTGGTATCTCGATTGGAAAGAACGTTATTTCGTTTGCTTAGCGTTTGGGGTTTTATTTCTAACGCCACCTTATGCAAATGTTGCCAAACAATCATGCGAGTACCGAGTATTCAAGCTCAATCGAGCGAGCATGCCACCGGTCATCGAAACCAGTTGGCTCACATCACCCGTGTGATCGGTGTAACGCTTAGCGCCTTGAACGCGGCTATACCTTAACCGTTCCTTAAATTCCGCTTTAATCCCATCAATTATGTTTGCTGGACCGGTTCCCATCCATCTCTTCTGACCCAAATTGTTGAGTTTCGGATTTACATACCCTATTTGAAACCGCAATATATATCTCCACGTGGAGCCCGTTTGTGCCTCTTCCGCGCATCATGTTCCAAACACTTCGAAACTTGTATAATCACCTGGACACATATTGTTCCCATGGACCAGACACTCCGTGGTATGTTACGTATCACCGGAACACGATATCATTGCGCTTTCCACCGATGTGGAGTACTCTAACCCCGAGATGCGTTTGTGCCTCTTCCGCACATCATGTTCCAGACACTTCGGAACTTATACCATCACCTGAACACATCTTGTGCCCATGAACCAGACACTCCGTGGTCTGTTCTTTATCGTCGGGACGCAGTATCATTGCGCTTTCCCCCGATGAATCGTCACCTGGACAACTTTTGTGCCCATGAACCAGACTCTCCGTGGTCTGTTCCGTATCATCGGAACGCATTATCATAGCGCTTTCCGCCGATGAATCGTCACCTGGACAACTTGTGTGCCCATGAACCAGACACTCCGTGGTCTGTTCCGTATCATCGTCACCTGGACAACTTTTGTGCCCATGAACAAGACTCTCCGTGGTCTGTTCCGTATCATCGGAACGCATTATCATAGCGCTTTCCGCCGATGAATCGTCACCTGGACAACTTTTGTGCCCATGAACCAGACACACCGTGGTCTGTTCCGTATCATCGGAACGCAATACCATTGCGCTTTCCACCGATGTGGGGTAACCGATACCCGAGGTGCCCTGTGTCTCCACCGGTAATATACCTGAATCCGAGACACCCCTATCGAAGTGTTGCACCTCCCATGGATATACTCTATATCCATCCCGTGGACACTTCGTGTATCCGTTACCTGGAGCGTCCAGTGCTCCCGATGGGTAACCGCTGTAGCCTGTTTCGGAGACATCCGTGAAAAGGCACCCTTCCGCCTCTGCGCATTCGGCTTTAACGAAATCGGCCCGTTGGCCAGTTTAATTCGATCGACCCAATATCGCAACTCTATGTATTCGATTCGGTGTTCAGCGACCTTAACCGTACCGCCGACAACATTCCACTCTAAACCAGTCGATTTCTTTTGCTGGACCGGTTCCCAACTATCTGTTCTGACACAAATTGGGCATTATCCAATGATATATGATGCTTTAACATGATAGATGTTGACATATATAGTTAGGAAAGGCATCTTTCGCAAAATTAACATGCCTGATATTTATCGTCTCATTTGAGCCAAGCTCACACCCTCTGAATTTGGAATTCGGAAATATGTAATGTATGAAAATAGCTCGTATTTATTCGGGAACACCATCCATTCCACACATGCTAAAACTCTAATTCTTCTACAAATATACTGTTGTCCCCTCTCCCAGGGACCACTCTCAGATTATATCCACTCTCAAACACCGATTCTGAGCGCGCCACTGAAAATATGATTTATTTCGGGCGAGTCTATTGCCCCAATGCAAATGCCAAACGACCGTTGTTTCGTAGAAATGATATATAAGAAATACTAAGCTGCTTTGAATATTCAATTCATGAAAATGAATATAACGCATTTGCTTCAACAGTCAATGGCGGATTCAACGCGACTTTTAAAACCGATTTGTTTTATTCAGAGTATATCCAAGTGACTCTCCTCGCGCTGATATAATTATCTTGATAACAGCTTCGAGTTCGAAATCAATTACGCAATCCTATATTTCAAAAAGCTCCTTTTTCGGATTTGGTCAGCTATTGAATTAATGTGCTTCCCAGTAAGCACCCATCACTGTGCTGCCACAAATCGTTGTATTGCCGCTCTGAGCGCATTCTCGATTTTCGGGGATTCAAAACAACTCTGTACTGAGTCATGTGCTACCCTTTTGCAAATATTATCTGTCGAGAAATAATAGTTATCTACATGTATGGTGGCACTTCTTGTCATATATATTTCCGTTGGGAGGATTTGCGTCTGTAAACATTCAGTTCGCCATTCATCCACATATTATAAGTAAAAAACAAAATACTTATCTGTATCATGTCGTATGCATCAGATCATCTGTAATTCGTGAACACATGACAGGTTCTTGTTGTCTGACGTTATAGCAACGGATATTGCTGGGCGCGTGGATCGAAGAATCGACTGACATCCCGTCGATTATGTAACAACGTCATATTTGAATCATGCGTCTGTTCCTGTAACTGTTTTAGTTTTTGATTTTCACGAATAGCATCAACGAAATCCTCTCCGCCGACAGCGAATTGTACCGAAAACATCCCATTCACAGCTGATATTTAAATGTCACTGAATTGTCTATATGAGATTCGATTGCGCCGTTTGTTGATAAAAACGAGATTAAAATTTGATACGTGCACCTTGCGAGACCAGACCGGCTAAAGTGACCAGAACATTAGCTCACCCGGTAAGCCCGACCACGGCTTACACTCAATCACTCATTAACACTAACCACATGCCTTTAGCATGAGATCCACAATGACAACGACTTAGTTGTACTCATACGTTACGCTTCAGACAAAAGTTTTGTACTATACTGCGAAACGTCCAAAACAAATATTAATAAACCCGGAAACATGTTCGTGAATGTCAATGACACAATGAACATCGGCTCCCAAAAGTCGCATAAACCATTCAATCTTCCGCTGGGACCCATACATACTGTGAAATAAATTATTGGGTAACTGACTAAGAAATATATGCGTTATGTTTTACAATGGCATAACGTTCCGCGTCAGACATCAGAACATCAAACGGTTTTGGAATATGATCTTTACGGGCGAAGCCAGAGTAGAGATTCGTGGCATGACTTACTGTGAACCTGGTGCCGAACAGCAGACTTCGATTGGTCGGACTGCACGCGGTGTACCAGGAAAGCAGAAGCGACGCAGAATGATCTTATCAGATTATCACTTATTTGATGCATAGGCTGCATATGCTCAATAATTTACGATTAGCTTCTCGTGTTCTATGGAAAATATCTAGTGATCAAAAGGCGCCCATAGTAACTCACACAATTATTGCCTATTACATCAGGAATAATCAAGGCGTTATATATCTGCCAATATATTCCATCAGTGGTCGATCGGCATGAAGGAATATCCGTCAACTTTGATTAGCCCGATGACGGAGCTGCTAATTACGTCTATCTTCCGTCTGCGAACGCCGAACGACCAGGGATCAGCCCAGACGAAATCCATGCGTTTAAGGAAATTCGGTTGAATGATTGATAACAATCTGGCTGCGATTTGTCGTCTATCCAGTATGCCACATTGTCTATGTTGAACCCGCTGTGACATTTCCAGTGCTAAAAGAATCGAAGCATTTTGGCAACTATTTAAGAAGGCGCCCTATTCGTGAATTTTCAAAATAAATCTCAATTTCTGACTATCAATTTGAAGGAAAAAATGACAATTGACAAATTGTTTTTTTTTTTTTTTAAACAACTTTTTGTATATGCCCGTTTGAAAAAAAAGGTCGTATTCTGTAAATGGGTTGTTCGTCCGTCGTCCGTCCGCTTTTGGTTTCGGGATGATTGAATCGAGTGAACTGAACCAAATTTGGTATATTAGTTTACCACCCCAAAAGTTCGAATATGGGTTTCGTCCGCATGATTTTGACTGAGTTATGCCGCTTTTTTCCGACTTAGATTTTACCTGATATGCGGTTTCCAGATGATAACTGATTGAATCGATTGAACTGAACCAAATTTTCTATACAAATCATGTTCAAATATGGGTTCGGTCTACTTACCCCACTCTACTCCAGAAACGGGCGTATTATGCCACGCCCCGACGGCGTGCTCTTGTTTTTACATAATTCAAACATATCTCCCATATTGTGAGGGTAAACATGTGTTGTTATAATACTATAGCATACATTGGGTTATGGAGGATATTGATTTTTCCTTCAAATTGATAGTAATAAATTCAGATATTTTGACTAAATTTACGAATAGGGCCTCCACAATAGATTTACAAACTTGAAAGTATAACCTCACTCGTCGGTTTAGTTGCTGAAAGTTGGAACAGCTAGCCACAGTGGAATATAGATGTGGAAACACAACTAGTTTATTTCATAAGCAATGATTCAACATAGAACATGTAAAACTTTTAGTATGCACACATTGACTACTTTATGGTGGTATGTCGAGAACTATTTCCCTGATGTGGTGGTCAATAGTCCGGTTTGTTGGTCAGAAGACACCATCGAGGGTAAATAGCACTCGTTATTCCACCATAAGGCAGTCAATGTTTGTTTTACTAACATATGACACCATTCTCCCATCGTGCCAAACGTGACGTCGACAGGCGGTTAAATTGTTCGAAGACTATAGCCTGGGCGATAGTTCGTAAAAAAATCTGGCATCGCGTCGGAATCCTGACAATTCTGGCATCGCGCCAGATTGGTTTAAACATTGTTTATTTCCCATCAGATTTATAATTACATGAAACAGTTTATACATGTACATGAGTTGACAAAATAACAGCATGACAGTGCTGGAGGATTTATGAATATAATTTGTATGTGATGAGAGGGGAGAACAACAGTAAGCACGTGGCTTTTTATGAATGTCGTCCTCCCGCTGTGTCTTTTGGGCCCTGTAAAATATTTCAAATTCGTATTTGTGTTTTGTCTTTTAGTTTCAGGGCTCGGCAGTAGATATAAATTATAAATCGGTTTGATTCGTGTACTATAAGTAAGAAACAGAGAGAGAGAGAGGGGAGTAGTGAGTGAAAGATACCAGATTGTGATGGTACACGTGATTTATTTATTTATTTATTTATGTGGATCGGTCCAGATTATGATTTCACCAGGCCTGTAATAGTCCGTAGACTATAGCCCAGGCGATAGTTCGCTCGCCGGGAAATGGGCAAAAATACTGTCTGACATGTTATGGCACTTCATCCAATAAAAAGACAGTATGACCCTCTGCTAACTCAAGGTATATAATAATACGTTTACTACTTGTATATATCGTCGCTGGGCTTCTAAAAGGTACCAAAGGAAAATCAAATATTGTTCAGGAGGCAAAAAAAATTATCTCTGGAACTAGGAATGTTATCTGCTAAAAACTTTGCACAATAACACTTTATATCACAGTTGTTATGATCTATACAATTCAATTATCTTAGATATGATGAGAAAACATTATTTTATGGTGTTATACGACACTTTTAGAGGTAAAAATAGAAATCTTGTCTATACGACATTTTACTTTGACGATTGCCGCGTCTTCGTTAGTCTCTGTCACTCAAAACAATCCGATCAAAATGATCCTACCGTGAACGGTTTCGAACATAAAATAAACAACATTTCAGAATTAACGAATATTTTTCGAGTCGAACCCAGACACGACATTTTAGTACAGGAATTTCCCTAAAACAAACATCGAAAAAATGGCTCTTCTGTCAAGGTCTATAAATAAATAAAAAATGAAACTTTTCTTCGCTGGGTTACTTCCAGTAATACTCAGGGATAAATTGGCGGCTAATAAGATAAGATAAATTTATTGTACGCCCACTCGAGGCCGATGTCAAAGAGTTACATAAATAAAATGTTATTGTAAATATAGTAATATAAATATATTAATGTTCAATATTCACACCGTTTATGCAGAAAGAGTTGGACCATGTTGCAAATGATATTACATGTTTTGGGTTCATCATTTCTCAAGATGATTAAGAATTTCTGTTGATCAGCCATATTACTGAAGTTCTGTTGATCAGCCATATTATTGAAGTTCTGTTGATCAGCTATATTACTGAAGTTCTGTTGATCAGCCATATTACTGAAGTTCTGTTGATCAGCCATATTACTGAAGTTCTGTTGATCCTCCATATTACTGAAGTTCTGAATATGATTCGCTTATTTCCGCAAATAAACGTTTTCTTATATTTTTATAAATGGGGCATCGCATAATGAAGTGTTCTTCTGTTTCTACCTCCATTCCACACTTTTTGCAAACTCTCTCATCAGCGGCTACTTTATGTCGTTTGTGTCTGCCTTTCTCAATTTCCAAAGTATGGTTGCTGATCCGAAGCTTTGTGAAAGATACTCTGACGGAGAAATTGTTAACGAGGTTCAGATATGGTTCTATCTGGTATTTTATTTTCGCCCTTCTATAGGTTCACAACTTGTTTTTATCTGATATGACTGAAGTGTGAACATATAATTACAAAATTTTCGCAGGTGTTCTAAAAACATACAACCCATTCCTCAGAGAAGCAGCACGATGTTCTCACTCTCCCTGTTTAGTATTCTGCCAATCCAATATGAAATTGAGCGCAGAAAGTAACTATTCCCAGGCACATTTATACAATCACCGATTAATCACAGGCATGCTCTAGAAATATTTTTATTCAATATCCACGGTAACCTCATTTATGGTCGCACAGAAACAGCCTTCCTCGAGGAAATAACTAGAATCCTTAAAACATATGATTTGTATGACATTCTCGTAAAATTTGCTAACTCAGACATATTTCCGATTATAGCACCGCGGAAGCGATTGATTAAAGAAAGACTTGTTGCCCATAACTCACGTGAATATAATACAAGGCACAATTATCGGATGTGCACTTTTTCTACAAAGTTAAACCAGATCCGTTTAGCACTTGGAGAATATTGTGTTTATGGCGAGAAGAATAGCCCTTCTCTGTTTTAAGATTTAAGATGGCTAACATTCTAAACAGAACGACACATGACAACGAGTCACTGTCAACGAGCGTTTTCCAACAAATTGTTTCATATGTACACTGACTGTACAGCCTGTTATCCCTGAAAACAGCACATTATCTGCTTATAATATAACTTGTTTCAGGTAGATAATCTGCACAGAATCGTCTTATTTTTAGTCGATAATGTGCTGAAAATGAGAACATTTTAGTCTCATTATCGACTCATGCTGATGTTAGTCTATGCAGATTATGTGCGGACAATGACGCCAATAAGCCGATTCACGACTTTCCAGGAATACGCTCTTTAACATGTATTTTCACTCGGCCGAACTCTGGTCCCTGGTCTAGACCAGGGCTTCGTGTAAACTATAGTCTAGACCAGGCCGAAACCACGGTGATCGCGATGTGTTACCCAGCTTCGATGCGAGTAAGCTGGGATTATTGGTCAGCACTGGTCCGTATTCTCGTCTTTTTGACATTCAGGTTTACGTAAACCAAGGTTTGCCTTCGTATTGTCATTCAAGCCTTTGTCGGTCTGTTCATAATTCGAACCATGTGGTAACGTACAAGTTCTGGTAACAGAAACATAAGTATTTTTTGGAAGCATTTATCTTTATGTTAACCAAATTGTAATTGTGTTATATTTGTATGTCGTGTAGAGTAAAGGTTATAATTATATATGAACTGATTTAATATAATCCATAATTATGTGTGTTATAGGTAATAGTCTGCAACTGAGACCTAGTCCCCCCCCCCCCCCCCGTGGTCTGAGAATTTTATATAAACCGAGACTTGATCCTGAGACGAGAAAGTCTGGTTTCGAGAATATATTTATGGTGCAGAACTCTACTGCGGATTATTAGTTTGATTGTAAGCCAGTCATTCGCACGATGGTGAATATAGTTTGAGCAATCACAAGCTGGCTTTTAACTGGACATTAGAAATCATCTAGTGTAACTGTGTTTTATATAATGTCACATATCATAACTGTAACAATCATGCGTTCGTGTACCCCGGCGATTTGCTGGTGGATGAGCATGGGCGACCCGGCATAACAGTGAATGGCACATCGGATTTTCATTTACGTCTTACATCACATGGGCGGGATGCGGAGCTTTCCCGGCGTATTCATAAATTGACGTTGGAATGCTTCTTAATGGGGATTACTCGTACCGCCCATTCACGTAGATTATTCCAGTAGTTTGAACAAGAATAATACTGATGTTTTAAGTAATTTTATTTTAAACGTAAAGCAAACAAAAAAACAGTAAAGACGAAAAAACAAAAACAAAAATAGAAGAAAAAAAATCAAAATATATAAATTTATGATTCTTTTATTTAAACGCATTTGCTGAAAAATAAATACAAGAATCATATAGTGGAGTTTACTATCTTGTGTCCCTAGAAATCTCGGGGGCCCCGGTGGTTCAGTCGGTAGAGTGCCAGGTGAATTACACCGCCACAGGCCGTCCAGCGCTGACGAAGTTGGTTCGAACCCCGTCATAGGTAGGGTGACCGTAATCGTGTATCTGGGCAAGTTTGTCAGTTGCTTTCTGGGGATCGGTGGTTTATACACTCAGTGGGACGATTTCTTGGTGAAATTAAGCCTCTGCGTGGTCTTTCCTCCACCCGTAAATTTGACAACGTCGTGTGTGGCCTAGCGGCTATAGATCGACGATAAACCCTAACAAACCAAACCAAACCCTAGAAATCTCTGAGAAATTCTTATTTTAACGTACATTTTGTTAATCGTCCTTGTTCCAATAATGTCTTACCATTTGGATTCTTGGAAATTGGAATGATGGCAACTGAAATGATGGGCGCAATTGTTTTTAGCCCATTATATGTTTGGGTCGAGATTTAAAAGGGCGGTCTCTGACACAGGGGCCTGTAACGCGCTCCGCTGATCGCCCCCTTTTGCGCTGCCCATATACGCCGCTGCTATATACGCGCCTGCTTCACGCTATAATGGTAGTATAATAGGACCTATTATACTACCATTAGCGTGAAGCAGGCGCGTATATGGGCAGCGCAAAAGGGGGCGGACAGCGGAGCGCGTTACAGGCCCCTGTGGTCTCTGAGACTGATTATTTGGTGCATGGGGAGGTGGTATAAACAATGTATATAATAGCCACGTATAGGACATGGGTGGTTCCATCGGCCGTGAAACAAGTTTTTTTTACTCAACTAAAGCATTTACTCAAACCGCTGACATCAAAATAGGTTATCATAATAAATAAACATAAAGGTAGGGTCGTGGCGACATGGGAACTTGGGGTGTCTCACCCCCCCCCCCCAACTTAGGATGTCCAGAGCGGATTAGAAATATGGACAACACCCCCACCATCCACATGGAGACACTTTAATCACATGCCTGTAAAGACGACACACCGCACGTGTTCGGTGATAACCCGTTACATTAATACTCAACTATTTAATTCGCGACGTGAACGCAATCATATTGTTCGAGCACCAAGCGTCGTTGATTGAACAATAATCTAAATAGAGACCAGGTGGTTTCCCGAGACCAGGTCCGTGATTATTAGGGTGCTCTAGACCAGGGACCAGAATTCGGCCGACTGTGTCCCGCGCCATAAAACGAAATAACGGGTAAGAGTCAATTATCTGCTTATTTCAGAATCAAATAATCACATTATGTACCTATTTCACGTCATAGGTCGATTATGTTCGTATTTCCACGAGGATATGTTGGACTGTTCGTCCGAGCCGCAGCCTGTTCTCCTGAAACCCAGCACATAATCTGCTTCAAATCGCCTTATTGTGAGTCGATAACTTATGATGTGTTGAAACTGAAAACATTTTAGTCACATTATCGACTCATAATAAGGCGATTCTAAGCAGAGTATGTGCGGACAATGACACAAATAACCATCTCACGACTTTTCAGGTGCACGCTCTTTAGCAGATGTTTACACTGAGGACGCGCAGTAAAACGAAATAACGACTATGACTCCATTATCTGATTATTTCAGAATCATATAATCACACTATGTACCTATTTCACATTATAGGTCGATTATGTGCGTATTTTCTCGAGGATGTGTGGAAACTCTTTCTGGTCGTTTATTATTGACAACTATCCAGTTGAAGTTTACAATATGTTGGATTATACGACCACACGATGTTTCTATCATACTTTTTCGTTGGATGTATATCCTCGGGAATACACCTCAAGTGTGACGAGGAACTACTTTTTAGACATTATGTCTCCTTTATTTGCGTGTTGTGTAGAGGAATTTCACATATACATGTACACTAATTTCCTGTGATAATAGACAATGCCATTTTTTATTTTATAATGTGATATCATGTAATGCGTATAATTGTGTATGATTGTAACATATTATCTTCTGATGTGGAGGAATAAAACAAAATCTCAGTACACGAGTACACACGGATATGTGGGATGGCTTTATTGTTTGAAAATCTGTTAAGAATGTTGTTTTCTTAAGAAAAGTAGCAGGGGGAGATATTTTCTCTTCTACTACGAGTTATTTGCACTTCATATCCAACCTATATCTATTGGAAGCCCCAAACTATATATATCGGAAGACGCCAACGAAGAAAGATACCCATCTTCCACGTATCGCCCAAATAATATTTTGTGATGACACGAATACTGGTATCTTTTAAACTTTCATACACCGTAACGTGAATTCGGAGCAAGATAGCGAGTAGAACGTGTATAATATCAATTATTATAATTGCATCAACTGTTTACGTCAAACTATATATCGCATCGCCACTCCCAGAAGACCGAAAATTTGTCCACTCTCAAGATATTGTCTTACTCTCAACACTACGTCATATTTCTTTCGTCATTCGGTATCCTTACGCGTTAAGGTACATAGCCTTTAGTCATACTTTTAACAGGAACGTCGTAATTTGAATCGTTTTAAGCTGAATAAACAAGTGTTCTGATTGTTTCGCCATTTTCAGTACGCTGTTCGTATAGGAGCTCAATAGGTCATCGCATTCTGTTGTATACACATTATACATGTATGTACAATAGCACATCAGATTGCATCGATACTCAATATTGCCAACAGTGTTATAATCTAATGTTATCATTCAACTGTAACCAATCATGACACATATCACAATTGAAATTTATATCATTAAAATTATTACAAATCCTAATAAAGAAGATAATTGTCGCCAGCCGTTGCAACAATAATTTTAGTCATAATCATCAGCATGTTGGTGGTGGACCCTAAACGGAAGAAGAATATAGAGCTCATTCAATTTCAGACTATATACACGTATATGTCGTCTGATTGGTCTCGATTCGACGCCATCGCGTGCCTAACGACAATAATATCCATCCGCCGATATCACTCCGCGACGAAATCACATCAATATTAGTGATCAGTTGTCGCACGTATTCCGGTCAGACAGGAAATGCTTCGATGGTAGACACTTTCCTTTGTGGTAATAGCTCCCTTGTGTCGACGTTCTGAAGGGTATCGCCCACACGTATGAAGGGTCTATGTCTATCTACGTATACGCGCGTGCGACTATACACTTTGACTTCGACTCCGTTCATATTCTGGCATCATATCGTTTTCTACGACGAAATGCCTGCAAACCATACCGGGCAAACGTGCCAGTGTATAAACGTACCATTAAGGTGGAAGTTGCTTACTGCAGAGGTATTTGTCGCATGTTGTATAGCCACGTCTGATCTTTTAACCAAATTCTAAAAGTAACATTCTAGCCCTTTTTACAAGCATTGTGGAAATATTGTTCTGTAGTTGACGTTATTTGCTGATATAGTATGCAAATGTAACTTTATGACAAAAAACACGTCGGATTTTTTAAACGACTTCCAAATATAACTCAAAATGTCCAAAAACAAGAAATACGACACATGTTTGACTGGGTTACTGGAGTTAACACACGACCGCCACCAGAAAACGTTTGTAAACCCAGTAACCATGTTACAAATGCGTCATAGTTTCTGCACCATAACTGCATGCCATAAATGATAGTATTTGGCAATCAACCCGCCCTCCGGATAGCCTCGTTGACTGACCGTTTATGTGTCGTTCCAGTCAATCAACATACATTCAGCGTAATGCGCACTATCACCCGTGGACCCAGGTGGACCGACCTTATATTCTCGGTCGAATTCTGAAGCATATTGTTTACTTTAATTTGAACCAATATCAACCATTTTAATGATAATTCATGTATTAGTGTTGTCATTGGCTATGTAAGTGTATAAACAGTTGATAGTGGAACAACCACCCTAGAAAAAGAAATGGCTACCACCAGATGAGATATAATCGATTGAACTGAGTTATGGGGCGGTTCGACCTTAACCCTTCCATGACTGAATCTTCCTGAAATTGTGTGAAAATCCTGTGGCAACGCTTTCTCTTAATTATGCGAGTCTCCCACAGGGAGCCCCGCATATATAAGAGAATACATTGGCCCAACAATATTTACACTGACCTTGTAAGCCAGTGCATTCTCTTATATATGCATGCTATACGATGGAAACATACCCTGAGATCGGTTAATAATCCAGAGGTTGGCGATTATCGCAATACGATATGGGAACACCGTGTGCGCAACGTAACTATCACAAGTATAACGTACTCGGACAACAACTTATCGCCAATTTCATGCTTAAGAAATTTTAAACGTATCATCTTCGGCTTGTTTTAATTTATTTTTATGAAAAGGAATAATAAATTGGGTGATAAATATATATAACGACAAATAGAATCAAATTAGCCATTTCCCCGTGAAACCTAGGACAGGCAAGCTAGGTAAAAAAAAATTGGTGATATCTGAGTACGAACGTACGAGTGTTCCCCTATCGTATTGCGATAATCGCCAACCGGCACCAGAGGGGGGCTGTGGTGACTCAATTGCTAAGGCGACTTTTGGGAAGAAAATCGGGAGCTGTCGTCGCGCTGAAACGTGTATGATACTACATAATTTGGATTATTAATGGGAAGAGAAAGCCGAGCGTGAAGCTTTGAAATAATTCGTTTTAAACGGACATGGCTCCTTCAAACCTCCATTTTTTTTCCTACGTAATTTGGAGAGACGGATACGATAGGGCGATAAATAAAAATAAAACTTTGATATACCGACTTCATGTGATCTGAAAAAAACACTTGCCAAAGTCACATCCGTTATTTTCACCAAAGGTCAGACAAACGCTCTTGATTGCTACCATATCAGGAATAAACTACCACGGAACGCTCTTTTCGGTTCCATGTCGTGCAATTGACTGGTTTGTGTTTGGGACCCAAAACACCTTATTCACATTTGTATTTTCCATTACTTCAATGCGTCTTTTTTGGGTTACACAATGCTCGTAGAAAGGTAGTTCAGATATGTATAGTCATATTTCGATACTGAGAAAAATTCAAAAGCGAATAATATAGTGTGTATTTTGGAGCGCAAACCGCCATGTGGCTTTAATTCAATAACTTGTGCCCCGATCAGGTATGAAATTTCCTACTGTTATCGATTCAGGTATGAGACGGACATTGTTAATTTGACCCCCCTCGGTTATGTATAAGAGGTATTTCCAGATTGCCGAACAAATTCGTCGATATAGCGCTGAAAATACGTCTTTTGTTTCTTGTATTTTTCGATAAATGTGAGATCTTTTCGTATAAGTGCAGGTTCAATATTTTTGTCAGCGGTCCCATACAAGTTGCAACCGTTGATCATGGGAAGCAAATCTAGATTTTGTCATCGCTCTTAAACATTTATGGTACTACATTATATTGATCATTAAAACGAAGAGAAAGCAGTGCGTGAAGTTTTTTAATAGTTCGTTGTAAAATAACGCAATATACCTGTACCGGCCATTCCGTTTCCGATTCCGGAATCCCGAAAAATACTGATGGCTGTTTTATTATTGGAACCCAATCATCGTGTTCAAAGTTGTATATGGTATGACTTCATTGCGTTCGAGTTATGAGTGGGGAGGGGACGGGCATCAGAGCTGCTACACAGATGTTTAACATTTATGTTCACCAAATTTATACACGTTCTTCTCCAATGACACGATGTATTAAATCATATGGGTTAAAGACGCCATATTTGGTACCGTTTTGGTCAGGGATGGAGAGATGGATGGCATGTTAGAATGGCTCATGTATTATAATGCAATTGAGTCAGGTCCATTCAAGATATTTTCCACAACAAAGTTACAATTTGTCAAGAGAAATGGAAATGTATAGAATGCTGTTCGAAATGAGTGGTCACAGTGTGCAGTCAAATATAGTTTCTTCTGATATAAAGGAAAATACAGTCAGGAGCACATAACTTTTCAGGATCCTCCAATCCGGCATCTGACAAGGTTACATTAGCCCGATACAGAATAGTTATTTCAGTTGTTTAGACTCATAGCCTAACATAAACAACTTATAATCTGGCTCTGTGTCGGGCACATGTATATGATATATAGCAACCTTGCGTTTAAGCTGAGAATAATTGGTCAGTATAGCACTATGAACAGAGGACTACCTGGACATTTCTTAAAAACATTTGTATCTTCGTGGAGGTGTCCTCAAAATCTTAGTCCAACCCATTAGATTGATGTATACATTTCTTTATAAACCCAGTTGTCGTCTTTTATTTTTTGCAGTGTCTAATGTGTTTATGATGTTCATGTTTTGATCCCAATAACTAATATTAAAAAAACAATGTCAATTCCAACCACGTTGAATGTACGACTTAAAGCATGATAATGTCCGAGGTACTCGCAGTTGTAAATAAATAAATACTTCTTATTGTTGGGACCACTTAATCACGATAAACAGAATGACAATCTCTCGGACAAGGTGGGCCACTACTTATAATACATGTATAAGACTGATATTTTGTGATGTGATGCCATTTGGATATGCACTTTATGAGAATACGTGTAACACTTTGAATAAGAGAGGGTTTCACATTGCTTTAACTCGGGAAACGACGGATAACCTTGCTAATACTATTATGACTTGAATCTGCCAGGTAAAGGTACGGGCGGCGTTCGTTGTAGAAATATTTATATTTGTTCAAATCGCCATCAACAGAAGGAATATTAAAATATATATAGTTTTGTTCATATGCCAAACATAATCAGCGCGTAAACAGTATATTGTCGTCAAGACGTACGATGGTGTACGTAAACAAGAGCCTGCTCGTGTTACAGAATTTTTGCTTCTGTTTACATAACGCACCTCAATTCTACACATGTATTGGTTAATCACACACAAATTATAAAAACGTTCTTTATTATTTCCATATCAGGAAAACACTAACAAATAACGCTCTTTTGTTTACATAACAAAGGAATAACGTTTGACAATAACATACTGTTTATGCCATATTTCTGATTGGTATAACAACAACATATGTCTATATTTTACTATTCTTTCTGTTTATGGCGGTTTTTGACGGAGGTGAATATTTTAACAGCATACCCACCGCCAACGCCGCCCGTATCTTTAATTTTCTATACGTGTGAACTTTAGCGAATATATCAGCGTTTTGGCGATAACGGGAAGTGATTTAGAACATGCTAAGAGTATTTTGTTTCCACGACAGTATCAATGCTGCTGAATCATATAGGTATCTTTCACTTTTTAAGTTTGAAGTTATTTCTCCAGAATTTCTTTTTCGACTTTCAACTACTACTGGTGGCTTTTATAGTTGGCACGTCCATGCGCAACGTCATCTAACTTCTGTTTGAGATTTGAGAAGAATTACGCTTTCATCCTCGTGGTTTTCTAACTAGGAACGTTCTTCAAATATGACGTCATTGTCGTGTATAACGATAAGTTTGTCGACAGTCGTTCAACTGTTATAGTCGAATACACTCAGACCTCTTTGCTTCGCGACATTCCAATTAGGTGATTGACAAATCGATGTGAATAATTATAGTTCCATATTCAATGTTGATTTTGCAATTTAAGTCCAGGAGATCGTTGCTCGGGCTCAAATACAATCGAGTGCCATAAAGAATAATTTCGTGCACGTGCGAATCTCATCAATATTATTTCAGAAGTGAATAAAGACCTGATCCAAATTATTTAGTAATGTGTAAACACATTTTAACCAAGTTTCCAGACAAGTGGTTTACGAACAAATTTGTGATTCGCCCCGATAAAACCATCTTATACACCGCTTGCTTCTCAATCATGCAGATTGTCGTATTTGTCGCGTATCATCTTGCTGAATGTGCTGTTATTCCAAATAAACGCATTCATTGTCTAAAGTTTTAATTCTTGAGCATTTTGAAATTCGTACATTTTATTCCTCTGCCGGTACAATGTACTTAAGAAATGACTAGCAGTTTCATTGGGGTCATTGCGCTATGGCCGACAGAGTAATTACACAAAGTGTGCGAACACTGTTTAATTACTCTGCCGGTCTTAACCCAATGGATCTGCAAACCATTTATTATAATAATATACTAGTATTTTCACTAACATAATTGCAAATAAAACTGGATATTTCTTAAATAGCTCTATGATTTTTGCCAGCATCAACAGAGTTAATTCATATCTCAACGCAAATGAGCCCAAACCGCGTGTTTGGTTTGAAGATGAGTGCCAAACTCCAGGCAGATTTATCTCCCACCGCTCCGCTGAGATACCACTGCCATAAGGACATTAATTGGTAAGGATTTCTTACGTGTATTTAGTTCTTATGTTTTAGGATTAAAATTGTCTATTTCTGGCTCAGTTCATATTGTTCTTATCAATATCGAAAGAATTACCATTATTGCAAACTTAAAAAAAAAATTGGTGGTCAAAATAAGATAATAGGTATCTAAATATTATTCCGCGACGATATGTAAAAATAGATTTATCGTCTGCAAAGTACCATCCTTGTGGCAGTGCGATATCGCAGTGATAACGTAGAGGGCGCTCTGTGGAGTTTTGATGAGTGCGTGGTTCATTGCTTTTGTATTAAGTGGCGAGTCTGGCGACTTCAGTTATTGCACAATGAACGTCGGAAACGTTCGTGTAACCGTATAGCCATTTCGGCTGATTATTGCGGAAGCTAATTGTGTGAATGCAGAGGGAGTGTGATTATGTACATGTATCTCGTCAGTTCCAATTCGTGTGATACACGTACATTGTATTATCTCCATTAATCGGCTTTTTTCCTAATGGCATACTGGCTACGTTGTTCTGAATGAATCAGAACGGATCCGGATATGGAAGGCGCATCTATGTATTAAGTATTTTGTAATAAATTAATGATCATAACTCGTGCACGAACGGACCATTGCTGTGTGCGCACTGTGAAAGTTTGAGCACTCCTTCAGTTCAAACAAATTATTGTGGACGAGAACATTATGTGCATATGTGTTGGCGAATAGAGTTTTCCCCAGTGGAAACGTCGCTGCGTATTATATATCCGATCCTCAACGTCGGTGCATGGATGGTGGGACCGGTTGAAGCGTAGCTGTTCAATACTTGTACCTCTTATGTTAATCCTTTCATGACCGGAGCTTCCTGATTTTTTGCGAAAATCCTGTGTCAATGCATACTCCTCGCATATATAAGAGAATGCATTGGCCTAACAATTTTTTTATTATTGTTATAAAATGTTAGAGTAGGTCGAAAATAGCGCTGTATCGCATTACCGTCGCTATAAATAACTGATACATGAAAACTATGCTGTATGACGTCACAGCGCACAAATATATTTACGCACCAGATATGTCCTTGACATCCGCCTCTTCAAGCTGGTATTAACTGTTGAAATTCTTGAAAATACGTACTTATATTCTCCTTGCTAGGTATTATTGGTCAATGCTGGACTCTTCACGTACGCTGTTAGTGTTTAATTAGTTGTCGCAATATCTAACTGTGAAATTATCAATGTGACAAACATTTATTGCGCTATTTTAGCTATGTGGCATATTAGCCGCTGTATAGGAATTCGGACAATCGACTGAATGGCTGCATCGCTTTACTGATAGATATTGTGATTGGCTGACACTGACGTAATGATTGCTTGTGGTAATGGAAAACCATCCATTTCCGTCAGACTCTGTAGCGCGGAGCTGTTCGAGAGTCTGGTTTTAATCAGGACAGCCAATATTTCTTGACTCAATACAACCAACGCAATTGCGCGGTCTCACCACAAACAAACACTAATGATAACATTCATATGAAGAAACTCGCAAAATGAATACGCATATCATAGAAATGAAGAGATGTGAAGATATGACTGAGGCAGATGACATGGTATACCTAATGATCACAACTGACAATTTACATGCTAGAGATTATCAACCACTCTTCGTTAAGTGAATATTGTATTATGTCTATTCGATATGATGACTTAATTGTCCCTTATCCATGGGTATGCGTTATATATATTACACTCAACGTTAACGATGGTATACCCCCATTTATTTATGCAGAAATATATCATGCTTAAGATTATATAGTATAGCCCCCTATTAGAAGAATAGGCGTCTCGTTAGCCTCACATCTAAAAATAGAATTTGTGGGTCTAAAATTGGTTGTACTAAAATATTCCCAAAATATCAAAACCCAAAAAAAAATTTCAAAAATTTCAAAAATTATTTTTTCCAAAATATTTCAAAATCCCAAAACTTCCAAAAAATTTTAAAACCCCAAAATTTCAAAAAAGAAAAAATTTCAAAACCCTCCAAAATTATTTCTCTAAAAAAAAAGTTTAAATAAAAAATTTATAACGAGTTTTCGGTTTCTGATAATCTCGATATTAAAAAAATGTCGAATGTTAAATTATTTGCGTGTAATATCTTTCGTTATTTTTTTTTGTTCAACCAATGTTTCAATGTATTTATTAATCGATGTTTAGAAATAGCTTTATTGGACATTGTGACCATCGATATGAATGCATACATTCCAGTGTTTTATCGGACGCAGTTCATATAATTGTCATACCTGAAAATAGACACTATTACTTTTACATAAATAATAAAGAGCGTTTATTCTTTACACTCTCTCTATCCCATATGACAGGTGTGTATTATCGTGAATTATTGGAAGTATTGAGACTAACGGTCGAAAATTGTAATGTGAAATTACCAACCCTCCAGAATGAATTGTCATATTCGCTGGAACATATTTTCAAGTAATCACACGCGACATTGGTGGTAACAATGTGTCTTTCACACCTTTGCTTTACCAAATGAATTATATTATTTCCCCGTTCACAGTTATATGCTATTCAGAAAACATATCGATTTAATGTCTGAACAAACGGGTTAGTATCAATTAAGGTTGATAAACTGTGTCATTCACACGATAATTAGTTAGCCAAAAACATGCATACGTCCAGGACACTCAATTATAGAAATTGCTTTGATGACATTGTTATAACAACATTACGTAATAACCACTTATCACTCCAGTCACACTTACGATCATATACCGAAACTACAGTTAGCACCGATGATGTAACATTATATCACTGCTATTGTACCAATGATAGGTTCAGACATGTTCGATGTTTAGAAAATAGATAATGTGCACTTATCACTCCATTCACACTTACGCTCATTTTGTATACCAAAAATTTCAATATAATGAAGATGACGAAAAGTTACCTATAATTCTGCTGTGGTTAAGCCACAACAACAACAACAACAACAACAACAACAACAACAACAACAACAACAGTCACCAAGCGACATAACATCCTGCTTTGATGATCCAATGGCCAATGTCCATGAAGATTTTATTTCCGATGCAAGTCATATTTCCGACTAACTCCTGAAAAGTTACCTATAATTCTGCTGTGGTTAAGCAGTCCATTATTTAGGGCATACCTGTATGTAGGCCTACCGGTGGATGAATAGTCTGCCGGAGAAGTACTGTGTAGACAGGTCTTGTCGTTAAGAGAGTCAGACGAGAAGTGAAGGCTCGGCTATTAAAACATAGTAATGCGATAGCGAACATCAAACGAGTCTGCGCACGCATATCTGTCAAAAGGATACAATAGCAGTCATTGGTCAATTTATCCCCGGTGTCAGCTCAGTACCCAATCGGGACGAAGCCGAAGGTCAACTCATTTTTTTTTGCTCATTATAGTACGTCACTTGGACATTTTATCAGTTTATCACGTGATCACTAAATGTGGCAATCGGGTATCCACCGATGCCTGCAATTTATTATTTATAATAATTGGACTCATTGATCTCACGTAAATAATACTCTTAGTTGTTCCAATAAAATAGTTATCAAATTCGATCACCAATAGATTTGACTGTGGAATATAATGACCTTTAACTTATTTATCGATCTATGTTAGAACATGGTCTTAACAAAAAACTTGACCATAACAAAAATTACCTTACATTTATGCATGAATCTAATTAGACCATACGTAAATATTGTCAGCTTATCGTCTGATGAGCAAATCCGATGTTTATCAAAAATAGTACAACTTCCAGTTGGTAATTACTCTTACGAATGAAGAGCGTTGAACATATACGAAATTACTACACGAATGAACTGAAATTTATATTTTCACATCTTACCAACAACAGATACAGACATAGTCATAGTGTTATACTATCTTACATGTACCCATGCTATGACATCATTCGAAGGGGCAATACACTCAAGGAGTTAAAGTGACACGAAACAAGGGACGTGATGTAATATTGGTGTTTGAATCTTAAAGGAACACAAGACACTCTAAAGGGACACTCATTATGAATGAATGTTAACAATACAAGCGCACGAATGAAGAGCGTTGAACATATACAAAATTACTACACGAATGAATTGAACCTTGAAATTTATATTTCACATCTTACCAACAACAGCTACAGACATAGTCATAGTGTTATACTATCTTACATGTACCCATGCTATGACATCATTCGAAGGGGCAATACACTCAAGGAGTTAAAGTGACACGAAACAAGGGACGTGATGTAATATTGGTGTTTGAATCTTAAAGGAACACAAGACACTCTAAATGGACACTCATTATGAATGAATGTTAACAATACAAGCGCACGAATGAAGAGCGTTGAACATATACAAAATTACTGCACGAATGAATTGAACCTTGAAATTTATATTTCACATCTTACCAACAACAGCTACAGGCATTATCATAGGGTTATACTGTCTTGCATATACACACACTATGACATCATTAAAGGCGGACAATCCACTCACGGTGTGACAACAGATACAGACATAGGCATAGTGTTATACAGTCTTCTATGTACCAATGCTATGACATAATTAAAGGGGGATAATACACGCACGGTGTGGAATGTTAAAGTGACACGCGGTAAGAGACGTGATGTAATATTGGTGAAACCCCCTCCCCACTTATAGATATATAACGAAGACGAGAATAACATGTTGATGAAGTTTATTGAAATTTAATCATTGTCTGAATCTTCGACCGTTAGATTTACTTCTAAGAGTTTCTTGAATTTTCTCATCGCTTCATCTGCAGCCCATTCATTATTATATCCGTGTTTGGTCAGTTTGACCATTTTCTTCATGATCATGGTATGTATGCGTGATGTTTTCAATCGATACTGGTATTCTATTAATCGTCTATAACTTTTGAGAAACAGAGCAAACTCTGTGTCGATGGTATCCTCTTTTCCCGACATGCTCTCATCTCCCGAAATGCTCTCTTCTTCTTTCACATCATTGGTGACGCGTTTCATCATACTTTTGAATGTGTCCATCTCGTTGACACATCGCGCAGCTTTCTTAAGACCGAATACCGTTCTACTACCGACGCCATTACCATCTTCTGAATCTGATAGCGTTCCACGTTCATCTTCATCTGAATCTAGAACCGCTTCGTCAGATTCATCGGTATCTTCTCCGAAGAGAGTTGGTTTTGTCTCGGACATAACTCCGTGTTTAATCTGTTTATGTCTTTGTAGATTGTAGTTCGTCGATAAAATAATGCCACATAAATCACACCCGTGCATTATCGCGAATTATTGGAAGAACCATCACTCTTATAAGTAGCGATAAAAAGAGAGAATAAGGTGTGGTATACAACCGTCGCTCTAAGAGTACGTTCGCCCCGGGGCTAGGGTATAGATATTTGACCGCCGGTGATTCAATTAATGCCAATTTATCAGTATGGTACTCTATGTATTCATTCATGATTTGGCTAATTGTATGACACTGGTCTTTTCATTTTCTTCTTATTATTAGACAAACCTCCATCAGACACTCTCTTGTTGGTTTGTTTGGACGCTTTACGTGTGTTTGTCAACTTATTTGCTGCAACTTCAGCCTTAGCCATTTCAATCGCTTGAGCGATGGGTGTCACCACGTTAATAAGTGGTTTTAGAACGTCTTCTTCACTATCACTATTTTTAGTTCTGTCAATAAAGTATCGACCCTGATTATCTGGTATTAACTTCCCATCAACCATATCTCTGAAATGTTTTCTCCACATTTCAAGATCTGCTGGAATATACGGGATCGACATGTTTCTTCAAAATGTACAAGTCACTCTTTTTTCTGCATTTTATTTTAGAAAGTTTATCGCCTCTTATAAAAATCGATTATTGCATCTAAAAATAGAATCTTTGGGTCTAAAATTGGTTGTACTAAAATATTCCCAAAAACCCAAAACTTCAAAAATTTCAAAAAACTTCAAAAATTTCAAAAAACTTCAAAAATTTCAAAAACTTCAAAAAACTTCAAAAATTTCAAAAACTTCAAAAATAAGACCCCCGCCGGCGGCGGACCCCGGCGGCGGCGGCGGCGGCACCGCCGGCGGCGCCAGTTGTTGTTGTTGTTGTTGTTGTTGTTGTTGTTGGTGTTGTTGTTGTTGTTGTTGTTGTTGTTGTGGCGGCGGCGGCGGCGGCGGCGGCGGCGGCGGCGGCGGCGGCGGCGGCGGCGGCGGCATTGCGGTATTTTACTGCGGCGGCGGCGCTGCCGCCGCCGCCGGGGTCCGCCGCCAGCGGACCCCGCAGTAAAATACTGCAATGCCGCCGCCGCCACAACAACAACAACAACAACAACAACAACAACAACAACAACAACAACAACAACAACAACAACAACAACAACAACAACAACAACAACAACAACAACAACAACAACAACAACAACAACAACAACAACAACAACAACAACAACAACAACAACAACAACAACAACAACAACAACAACAACAACAACAACAACAACAACAACAACAACAACAACAACAACAACAACAACAACAACAACAACAACAACAACAACAACAACAACAACAACAACAACAACAACAACAACAACAACAACAACAACAACAACAACAACAACAACAACAACAACAACAACAACAACAACAACAACAACAACAACAACAACAACAACAACAACAACAACAACAACAACAACAACAACAACAACAACAACAACAACAACAACAACAACAACAACAACAACAACAACAACAACAACAACAACAACAACAACAACAACAACTGGCGCCGCCGGCGGTGCCGCCGCCGCCGCCGCCGGGGTCCGCCGCCGGCGGGGGTCTTATTTTTGAAGTTTTTGAAATTTTTGAAGTTTTTTGAAGTTTTTGAAGTTTTTGAAATTTTTGAAGTTTTTGAAATTTTTGAAGTTTTTTGAAATTTTTGAAGTTTTTTGAAATTTTTGAAGTTTTGGGTTTTTGGGAATATTTTAGTACAACCAATTTTAGACCCAAAGATTCTATTTTTAGATGCAATAATCGATTTTTATAAGAGGCGATAAACTTTCTAAAATAAAATGCAGAAAAAAGAGTGACTTGTACATTTTGAAGAAACATGTCGATCCCGTATATTCCAGCAGATCTTGAAATGTGGAGAAAACATTTCAGAGATATGGTTGATGGGAAGTTAATACCAGATAATCAGGGTCGATACTTTATTGACAGAACTAAAAATAGTGATAGTGAAGAAGACGTTCTAAAACCACTTATTAACGTGGTGACACCCATCGCTCAAGCGATTGAAATGGCTAAGGCTGAAGTTGCAGCAAATAAGTTGACAAACACACGTAAAGCGTCCAAACAAACCAACAAGAGAGTGTCTGATGGAGGTTTGTCTAATAATAAGAAGAAAATGAAAAGACCAGTGTCATACGATTAGCCAAATCATGAATGAATACATAGAGTACCATACTGATAAATTGGCATTAATTGAATCACCGGCGGTCAAATATCTATACCCTAGCCCCGGGGCGAACGTACTCTTAGAGCGACGGTTGTATACCACACCTTATTCTCTCTTTTTATCGCTACTTATAAGAGTGATGGTTCTTCCAATAATTCGCGATAATGCACGGGTGTGATTTATGTGGCATTATTTTATCGACGAACTACAATCTACAAAGACATAAACAGATTAAACACGGAGTTATGTCCGAGACAAAACCAACTCTCTTCGGAGAAGATACCGATGAATCTGACGAAGCGGTTCTAGATTCAGATGAAGATGAACGTGGAACGCTATCAGATTCAGAAGATGGTAATGGCGTCGGTAGTAGAACGGTATTCGGTCTTAAGAAAGCTGCGCGATGTGTCAACGAGATGGACACATTCAAAAGTATGATGAAACGCGTCACCAATGATGTGAAAGAAGAAGAGAGCATTTCGGGAGATGAGAGCATGTCGGGAAAAGAGGATACCATCGACACAGAGTTTGCTCTGTTTCTCAAAAGTTATAGACGATTAATAGAATACCAGTATCGATTGAAAACATCACGCATACATACCATGATCATGAAGAAAATGGTCAAACTGACCAAACACGAATATAATAATGAATGGGCTGCAGATGAAGCGATGAGAAAATTCAAGAAACTCTTAGAAGTAAATCTAACGGTCGAAGATTCAGACAATGATTAAATTTCAATAAACTTCATCAACATGTTATTCTCGTCTTCGTTATATATCTATAAGTGGGGAGGGGGTTTCACCAATATTACACCACGTCTCTTACCGCGTGTCACTTTAACATTCCACACCGTGCGTGTATTATCCCCCTTTAATTATGTCATAGCATTGGTACATAGAAGACTGTATAACACTATGCCTATGTCTGTATCTGTTGTCACACCGTGAGTGGATTGTCCGCCTTTAATGATGTCATAGTGTGTGTATATGCAAGACAGTATAACCCTATGATAATGCCTGTAGCTGTTGTTGGTAAGATGTGAAATATAAATTTCAAGGTTCAATTCATTCGTGTAGTAATTTTGTATATGTTTAACGCTCTTCATTCGTGCGCTTGTATTGTTAACATTCATTCATAATGAGTGTCCCTTTAGAGTGTCTTGTGTTCCTTTAAGATTCAAACACCAATATTACATCACGTCCCTTGTTTCGTGTCACTTTAACTCCTTGAGTGTATTGCCCCTTCGAATGATGTCATAGCATGGGTACATGTAAGATAGTATAACACTATGACTATGTCTGTAGCTGTTGTTGGTAAGATGTGAAATATAAATTTCAAGGTTCAATGCATTCGTGTAGTAATTTTGTATATGTTCAACGCTCTTCATTCGTGCGCTTGTATTGTTAACATTCATTCATAATGAGTGTCCCTTTAGAGTGTCTTGTGTTCCTTTAAGATTCAAACACCAATATTACATCACGTCCCTTGTTTCGTGTCACTTTAACTCCTTGAGTGTATTGCCCCTTCGAATGATGTCATAGCATGGGTACATGTAAGATAGTATAACACTATGACTATGTCTGTAGCTGTTGTTGGTAAGATGTGAAATATAAATTTCAAGGTTCAATTCATTCGTGTAGTAATTTTGTATATGTTCAACGCGCTTCATTCGTGCGCTTGTATTGTTAACATTCATTCATAATGAGTGTCCCTTTAGAGTGTCTTGTGTTCCTTTAAGATTCAAACACCAATATTACATCACGTCCCTTGTTTCGTGTCACTTTAACTCCTTGAGTGTATTGCCCCTTCGAATGATGTCATAGCATGGGTACATGTAAGATAGTATAACACTATGACTATGTCTGTATCTGTTGTTGGTAAGATGTGAAAATATAAATTTCAGTTCATTCGTGTAGTAATTTCGTATATGTTCAACGCTCTTCATTCGTAAGAGTAATTACCAACTGGAAGTTGTACTATATTTGATAAACATCGGATTTGCTCATCAGACGATAAGCTGACAATATTTACGTATGGTCTAATTAGATTCATGCATAAATGTAAGGTAATTTTTGTTATGGTCAAGTTTTTTGTTAAGACCATGTTCTAACATAGATCGATAAATAAGTTAAAGGTCATTATATTCCACAGTCAAATCTATTGGTGATCGAATTTGATAACTATTTTATTGGAACAACTAAGAGTATTATTTACGTGAGATCAATGAGTCCAATTATTATAAATAATAAATTGCAGGCATCGGTGGATACCCGATTGCCACATTTAGTGATCACGTGATAAACTGATAAAATGTCCAAGTGACGTACTATAATGAGCAAAACAAAATGAGTTGACCTTCGGCTTCGTCCCGATTGGGTACTGAGCTGACACCGGGGATAAATTGACCAATGACTGCTATTGTATCCTTTTGACAGATATGCGTGCGCAGACTCGTTTGATGTTCGCTATCGCATTACTATGTTTTAATAGCCGAGCCTTCACTTCTCGTCTGACTCTCTTACCGGCAAGACCTGTCTACACAGTACTTCTCCGGCAGACTATTCATCCACCGGTAGGCCTACATACAGGTATGCCCTAAATAATGGACTGCTTAACCACAGCAGAATTATAGGTAACTTTTCAGGAGTTAGTCGGAAATATGACTTGCATCGGAAATAAAATCTTCATGGACATTGGCCATTGGATCATCAAAGCAGGATGTTATGTCGCTTGGTGACTGTTGTTGTTGTTGTTGTTGTTGTTGTTGTTGTTGTTGTGGCTTAACCACAGCAGAATTATAGGTAACTTTTCGTCATCTTCATTATATTGAAATTTTTGGTATACAAAATGAGCGTAAGTGTGAATGGAGTGATAAGTGCACATTATCTATTTTCTAAACATCGAACATGTCTGAACCTATCATTGGTACAATAGCAGTGATATAATGTTACATCATCGGTGCTAACTGTAGTTTCGGTATATGATCGTAAGTGTGACTGGAGTGATAAGTGGTTATTACGTAATGTTGTTATAACAATGTCATCAAAGCAATTTCTATAATTGAGTGTCCTGGACGTATGCATGTTTTTGGCTAAATAATTATCGTGTGAATGACACACTTTATCAACCTTAATTGATACTAACCCGTTTGTTCAGACATTAAATCGATATGTTTTCTGAATAGCATATAACTGTGAACGGGGAAATAATATAATTCATTTGGTAAAGCAAAGGTGTGAAAGACACATTGTTACCACCAATGTCGCGTGTGATTACTTGAAAATATGTTCCAGCGAATATGACAATTCATTCTGGAGGGTTGGTAATTTCACATTACAATTTTCGACCGTTAGTCTCAATACTTCCAATAATTCACGATAATACACACCTGTCATATGGGATAGAGAGAGTGTAAAGAATAAACGCTCTTTATTATTTATGTAAAAGTAATAGTGTCTATTTTCAGGTATGACAATTATATGAACTGCGTCCGATAAAACACTGGAATGTATGCATTCATATCGATGGTCACAATGTCCAATAAAGCTATTTCTAAACATCGATTAATAAATACATTGAAACATTGGTTGAACAAAAAAAAATAACGAAAGATATTACACGCAAATAATTTAACATTCGACATTTTTTTAATATCGAGATTATCAGAAACCGAAAACTCGTTATAAATTTTTTATTTAAACTTTTTTTTTAGAGAAATAATTTTGGAGGGTTTTGAAATTTTTTCTTTTTTGAAATTTTGGGGTTTTAAAATTTTTTGGAAGTTTTGGGATTTTGAAATTTTTTGGAAAAAATAATTTTTGAAATTTTTGAAATTTTTTTTTGGGTTTTGATATTTTGGGAATATTTTAGTACAACCAATTTTAGACCCACAAATTCTATTTTTAGATGTGAGGCTAACGAGACGCCTATTCTTCTCCTATTTCTCGACCCATGATATAATATCGAGCACCATAATCCAAACAATGTCACTAGATTGAATTCCCAGTTATACGATTAACTCAATTTTAGTTTTACACGGTATAATTATATTGATTCGTTATACATGTGATTTGGCATATTTTGTAAAACAAATCCTATTATAATCCCATACCGTGCTGATTTTCCGGAGAATAGGCTGCGTATTCACAACGATCGGAACTCTTAACCCTTTACCCAACAAAACGGCCAAAACCGGCCAAATAAAGCTTCAACAGCCTAAAATATCTTCGGTCTGTCTCAATAGAACCATGCAAATATGGATATCATTGGAACCGGCTCCTTGACCACATTGTGATAGTTACAGTTATGCCATGTGCCAATGCATTCTCTTATATATGCGAGTCGACCATAGGTCGCCTCGCATATATAAAAACACTTTTTACCATTTTTTCTTACATTCTTTAACAATTTTATCATTTGTAATGTGTTAAGCCAATGTATTCTCTTATATATGCGAGGCGACCTATGGTCGACTCGCATATATAAGAGAATGCATTGGCACAGGGCCCTTCTGATGGGTAAAGGGTTAAGGCACTCAGTGTGCAGATAGTCCAACTATAGCTTCATCGATTATGATGAACTTATAAGAGTTCGCTGTAGTTGCTTTTCTGCGGAAATAATAACGTGTTGTTTGTTGTACTTTAACGAGTTCGCCACTTCTACACAATAATGATGTTTACAGAAGTTCGATTGTATGTTTGTCGCTCAAGCACCGATGCCATGGAATTACTAATTGATTGAATATTTGATCGCGAATAGCTCCTCCTCATACATTTTATATGGCCCATTTGATTTGGCAACATAAAACGACTCCGTAAATGTGTAGGTTTTCCATGCCAGGACATAATTGGATCGAACTTGAGTTCATTCGTTGGAAATTTTAATGAGAAGATATATACTTTCAGAAGTTTTTGATAATATATGGACTGGGGCGGACAAAAATTAAAAAACAAATCGTCAACAAAGTGCTTATTAATTCCTTTTATACATGTATTAACGGTAAATACTGAGATGATAACGTGGGGTTTTGTTGTACTGAGGCGAATATGTCACTTGCGCACAACGTCCAATTCGTTCTGCAAGCCCACGACGGGACCAGATTCTCACCGTACAACGCAGCCACAGCCACAACATATCCTCGCGCAAATACGCACATAATCGAGGTTAAATGGGTACGTAATTGTGATTATTTGATTCTAAAGTAAGCAGATAATGGATAACTAGAATGCACTCACTGGAGCTGTCTTGCGCCCATCACACATTCGGCATGTTTTGTGGTGTATTGTCAACAACAGTTTGAACCACGGATGCTGACCCCTCGTTTGAGAGATCGATAAAAAATCTAGATATCAAATTTCAGGTCATCCATCGCTTAAATATGTGTGTAAGGACAGAATATCTGTTATCTCCAGTTGATCTATTACATTAATGATGGTCTGTGTAATACCGTACGAGTTGTTTGACATATTTATAGAACAATATAGACATCGCTCATATGAAGGGCGTGAAGACGATTGGTTGCCGATGATGCGATATATTACATACCAATGGGTTAAATTACTAGTTTGACTAGAATGATTTGTGTATGCCATTGCACTTCATCAGCAAAAACCATCAAAGTCCTCGACAAAATACGCACATAATCGACCTATTATGTGAAATAGGTACATAATGTGATTATTAGATTCTAAAGTAAGCAGATAATGGAGTCATGTCCGATATTTTGTTTAATGGCGCGAGCGACAGTGAAAGCACATGTAAAAGAGCGTACATCTGAACAGTCGTGAGTTGGCTTATATATGTGTCATTATGCGCACACTAACTGCTTAGAATCGCCTCATTGTGAGTCTATAACGTGACTAAAACCCTCTTATTTTCAGCACCTTATCGGCTCAAAATGAGGCGATTCTTAGCAGATTTACCTAAAACAAATTCTATTGTAAGTAGATAATGTGCGGAGGCTGAAATGGCAGAATATCGTTTGCTTGGTCCCATCGATGACATGGTTATTGTGGAGACGGAAAATATAAGCCACGATATAGGCTCACATTTACAGCCGAATTTGGTCCCATAGTATACACAGATAACATGTTACCATGTTGTTTAAAAAATCTGAATTGGGAAAATATAATTTAACCAAATTCGTTGGCATGTTTCTCACTAAAACATCGATGGCACGGACTCATTGATTGGTTGATTTCGATCAGAACTTCATCGTTTCCAAAATAGTTACAACACGGTTGTAAATGCTAATTGTAATCACGAGTTGATGTTTATATTCTAAATGTGGATAACTATTATTAAACCAAATTCGTACGTATATGTTTGTCACTAAAACATCGATGCCATGCCACCGACGTCTCAATTTATTAAAATGTTATTTAAAATTTATTAATTTTGTTTAAATACATGTTCTCGAATGATTATACAAATACTGGATTTTAATCAAATCGCTCAGATTAGCAAAAATGGCAACTTCAGAAAATAAAACGGTACCATCAGAGTCAAAGGGCCTTCCTAATGCACGAGTAACAAAGGACACGCCAGCTGGGTGATGAATATCATTTTGTTATGATGAACGCCAATTTGAGGCACCTGCTGATAAAATACATATCCGAACACTATTGGAAACCACCATCTAAGAAAAAGTTTTACGAGCTACTGACAAAGTCTGGTCGCGTTGGCTTGAGCAACTTAACCCTTTATTTTATCTGAAATTAGCGTTCAAACACAGAAATAGAAATGTATACAGAATACATTGTATTAATGCTATTGAAATATCATGCCATATTGCCACTGTTGTTGCAGTTGTTGTTGTTAGTATTATTATTATTAGTATTGCTATGAGACATCCTTGAAACGTATACTGATATACGTTATTATATGAATATAAAAATGACGATAACGAGGACTCACGATGGACAATAGAGAGACTGTCGCATTATCTATCTATCTATCTTCTATTATTCGTGTACTTCTGACTTTTTATATATGTCCAAAACACAGTGCCCGAACAAAAGTACCCGACAAAAGTACCCGTCGAAATCCATCCGGTTTTACCCGATTTTACCTTGATTTGACCATTTTGAAGGTCAGGTGGGGTCAAACACCAACACCCCAAAAATGGTGGAAATCGGCCCAGCGGATACCGGGAAATCGGCACAGCGGATACCGAGATACCCTATGCATCAAATTTCGTCCGTAAAAATCCGCCAGTTTAACCCGATTTGATTTCCACTCCAGTATATAAACGCGCCTCATACACACACGCTCATTAATTATCAAGTTTCAACGTAAAGATAAATTACCATCGGTGCCCGAGATATCGCCAAGACGTCTGAAACAGTCAAATGCATCGGCCGGTTAAGCGTTAACGTGATCTAACGTTATGACCTCTAACGACGTCATAGAAGTTACGCATTGTTTTTATCCTGATGGAAGATAGTACCACTTCTTCTTGATAATTGAGGCAGATAACTAAAACGGATACATACGCATTATATATCGTTGGAAAGAGGAAACACGAAATATTATCACAGTGTCATTATTAGGACTGGCATTTTATTATTCGCGCTGTTTCGAATCGATTTGTAAGCACCGAACTCAAATGAAAGTCCCGTAACACAGCGTAAAAACAGATTTGACCTCGGCACGTGAAAAGTTGACCTCGGATCTGAAAAATCAATAGGCCTATGTTACACCTGACCCGAAAATACCCCCACATACCAAGTTTCATCGAAATCGGGTCGGCCGTTTTCGAGTTCATCGATTACACACACACAAACAAACAAACAAACAGATCTTCCAAAATATATAATAGACTAGAAGGTGACCCGACTTCGTCCGGGCTATTCAAAAACCAAATTTCAAGTCGATTGCTCCACCCGTTACCGAGATCTGGTCTGCGCATGCGCGAAGCTGGCGTCGCACGGGCTCGGCGACCCGATAAAATTCGTATCCGGGGCAAGATACATTCACATACCAAATTTCAAGTCGATAGCTCCACCCGTTTCCGAGATATATAGCCCAATGTCATTTGCGGATACCTCCGCCGGTGATGAGTTAACGCGACATCGGCCGGTTAAGAGTTAACGCGATCACGTCACGATATGTTGATGGCGTAATATATTTACGCAATTATTTTCGATGAGCGAAGCATGGTCCTGCGTTCTTCCCGATAATTAAGGTAGAAACTTTAAACGTACACAGGCGTGTGATACATCATTGGGAAGACGAAGCGCCACAGATTCTAACCGTGCAGATTATATGACTGGCAATTTATTATTCGCGCTATATCGAATCGATTTGTGAGCACCGAACTGAAATATATTAGCGCAAAACGGCGTAAAAACAGATTTGACCTCGGCACGTGAAAAGTTGACCTCGGATCTGAAAATCAATAGGCCTATGTTACTCCTGACCCGAAAATACCCCCACATACCAAGTTTCATCGAAATCGGGTCGGCCGTTTTCGAGTTCATCGATTACACACCCACACACACACACAAACAAACAAACAAACAAACAGATCTTCCAAAATATATAATAGATATCACAGTTAGCATTTTGTAAATATTGCACATCTCGCCAGTGAGATGTGAACTCATGTCTTAGAGATTGAAGCATAGCATAGCAGTATGGTTTAGAGAGTTAATTGGACAGTCGATAGGCTTTAGCGGTGCAATAGCGATACGTTTTATTAACCAGCATCATATCAATTCAGTACGACCCACCAACATCATAGCAAATTAGGAGGACCACAGTCCCCCCACTTAACGATGGGGTCAATCGTACGTGTTTCGTCTCAAACGTTCGTGTGTCTTTTATTCACTGGTCTTAGCTCCCTCAATTTTGCCTCAAGCACTTGCAAACGCCTCCAAGATCTATGTTTCTGTGGGTCACGAAAAAGATATTCGGGCTAATTATTCGCCGGACTTTTAACTGATGAAATTTTAAAATATGATGCAGCGTTAGTGTGCTATTCGTGATAAGTCGCTACTAACGCTGAAGGGGTCACCAAAAAAAGTGCTGAAGGGTACACAGGGTTTGAAAATGTGGTGAATGGTACACATGATTTGTGATCGGCACGAACACCATTACTTAAATTGTGTTTATGAAAGTCTGGCGCCCATTAGCAGTTTGTTTTCAGTACATTTTAATATTCATAAACGTAAACAATTATTCTCTATCAGAAATCATGGCAGATACGAAAACTGAATGCCTTTAGAACGACATTTCAAACCCTGTGTACCCTTCAGCACATTTTGAAAATCCTGTGTACCCTTCAGCACTTTTTTTGGTGAGAGTGACCCCTTCAGCGCTACTAACAGCATGTCCGATTTAAATGGCATGGTAAGTGTAGCGTCTATGAAAGTTACGAACACAGTTTGAAATTACACATGTGTGAAAGAAATTCAGAATACAACGTGAAATAGAATATCAAACTGAAAGTATTGTCATTTCGCAGCCAATTCGCCCGTGTGATTGGATGCCGAGAGATACTATATCGGGGTTCACGATTAGATAGCGAGAGATACTATATCGGGGTTCACGATTAGATAGCGATTGATATTAAATCGCAATAACACGTGGCACGCGAGGTTAGGATTGGGGCTAGGATTATTGATGAAATAACGGGATGTTTGAAGATTTTTAACCCTTTACCCAACAAAACGGCCAAAAACGCCCAAATAAAGCTTCAACAGCCTAAAATATCTTCGGTCTGTCTCAATAACACCATACAAATATGGATATCATTGGAACCGGTTCATTGACCACACTGTGATGGTTACAGTTATGCCCTGTGCCAATGCATTCTCTTATAAAATGCGAGTCGACCATAGGTCGCCTCGCATATATAAGAGAATGCATTGGCCTAAACAAATATTTGTTTACATTCTTTGACAATTTTATCATTTTTAATATGTGTTAAGCCAATGTATTCTCTTATATATGCGAGGCGACCTATGGTCGACTCGCATATATAAGAGAATGCATTGGCACAGGGCCGTTCTATTGGGTAAAGGGTTAAATAGCGTTCCCATTACCTCCCCCTGGCATACCCACACAATTGGAGAATTTGACTTATATTTGACCAAAGTTGAGGTGTTGTAAATTTGTTCATACAAATCTCCGTTCTTTCGGCAAAGTACGTTCTATAGAGTTATCACCCTTTCGATTAACTCAGGATAGTAATTTCGAAATGTATTCCTAACTTCGAGCGTGTCACCTGTAAATCCGTTTGGAATATCAATCGCTATCTAATCGTGAACCCCGATTAACTATCTTTCGCTATCTGAACGTGTGCGTATTATGGGCATTTCGTCCACTCGCATTACTCATCTTTTGCATTATTTGCCTATAGCATCAGTCGCTGATATGTGCTTCCTCTCACACGTGTCAATATTCACTGGTTTTAGCTCCCTCAACTTGGCCTCAAGCACTTGCAGACGCCTCCATGATCCATGTTTCTGTGCTTCGCGAAAAAGATATTCGGGGTAATTATTCGCTGGTCTTTCTCTTGATGAGATTTTAAAATTTGATACAGCTTTAGTGTGCTATTCGTGATCAGTCGCTACTAATAGCATGTCAAACAAGATAATGGATATTTCTCCCGAGGTAATCAAGACAACCGGCGCGTGCGTGCCACTGGCATCGCAACCAACGTGATATTGCGAGATCCCCCGGGATTTAAGCGAGATTGGGATTCCCGAATCTCAGTAATTGATGAAATTAAATTGGTTCAATAGAAGCAAGAAGCTGCTATCGAATACACACGCGGGTAGATGTTGGCGCAGTTCAGTCGTACGTATAATTGGATTGTCTCACGGCGGAGCGTTGATTGGAAAGCGAATAACCTTCAGTGGTTCCAAAGGTCAATCATCAGCGTCATTAAACCTTCCGAATATTGAAGGACGCACCAGCTTTACAGATGACTTATGTGGGCTTCTTTGGCGAAGTGCATAGCGCTCTATGATTCAGAGCGTTGATTGGAAAGTGAATAACCTTCCGCTGTTACATATGTCAACCATAACCGTCCACGAGCATACCGAAAAAATTAAATGACGCACAGTACGGGCTACTGAGAAATCATATGAACTCCTGGTGGACGAGTCTGTGAATTGCATAGCGTATTATGGGTGGAGTTCAGTGGTACGTATAATTGGATTGTCTCACGGCGGAAAGCAGTTCTGATTAAAATTAGACTCAAGCAGCTCCGAGTCACAGTAACGCGGAGCCGGTTGAGTCAGATTGTAATCAGAACTGGGCGAAAGTTGATTGGAAAGCGAATAACATTTCGAGCTTCCAATGGTCAATCATCAACGTCATCGAGTCTTCTGATTATTGAATGACACAAGAGTAATACAGATGACGTATGTGGGCTCATTTGGTGAAGTGCAGAGCGCACTATGGTTCAGAGCGTTGATTGGAAAGTGAATAACCTTCCCCTGTTACATACATGTATGTCAATCATAACCGTCCACGAGCATACCAAATAAATTAAATGACGTACCGTACTGGTTACTGAGAAATTATATGAACTCCTGGAGGCCGAGTCGCGAATTGCATAGCGTATTATGGGTGCAGTTCAGTCGTTCATATCACTCTAACGCGGAGCCGGTTGAGACGTATTATAATCATAACTGGGCGGAGGGTTGACTGGAAAGCGAATAGCATACAGTGCTTCCAAAGGTCAATCATCAGCGTCGTCGAATCTTTGGTGAAGTGCATAGGGTATTATGTTGCAGAGCGTTGATTGGAAAGTGAATAATCTTCCGTGCTTCCAAACGTCAATCGTCAGCGTCATTGAGCCTTCTGAATATTGAATGACGCACCAGCTGCACAGATGACTTATGCGGGCTCCTTAGGTGAAGTGAATATAGTGCATTATGTTGCAGAGCTTTGATTGGAAAGTGAATAACCTTCCGTTGTCAATCATAACCGTCCCCGAGCATACCGAATAAATTAAATGACGTATACCATACCGGCTACTGAATAAATATATGAACTCCTGGTGCCCGAGTCGGCGAATTGCATAGCGTATTATAGTACAGTTCAGTCGCACGTATAACATGATTGTCTCACGACGGAGAGCAGTTCTGATTAAAATTAGACTCAAGCGGCTCCGAGTCACAGTAACGCGGAGCCGGTTGAGTCGGATTGTAATCAGAACTGGGCGAAATGTTGATTGGAAAGCGAATAACCTTCAGTGCTCCCAAAGGTCAATCATCAGCGTCGTCGAATCTTCCGAATAGGGAAGAACGCACCAGCTATACAGATGACAACGCACCAGCTATACAGATGACTTATGTGGGCCTCTTTGATGAAGTGCATAGTTCACTATGGTTCAGAGCGTTGATTGGAAGGTGAATAACCTTCCGCTGTTACATACATGTATGTCAATCATAACCGTCCACGAGCATACTGAATAAATTAAATGACGTACCGTACTGGTTACTGAGAAATTATATGGACTCCAGGAGGCCGAGTCGGCGAATTGCATAGCGTATTATGGGTGCAGTTCAGTCGTTCATATCACTCTAACGCGGAGCCGGTTGAGACGTATTATAATCATAACTGGGCGGAGGGTTGATTGGAAAGCGAATAACCTACAGTGCTTCCAAAGGTCAATCATCAGCGTCGTCGAATCTTTGGTGAAGTGCATAGCGTATTATGTTGCAGAGCGTTGATTGGAAAGTGAATAATCTTCCGTGCTTCCAAAGGTCAGCGTTATTGAGCCTTCTGAATATTGAATGGCGCACCAGCTGCACAGATGACTTATGCGGGCTCCTTTTGTGAAGTGCATATAGTGCATTATGTTGCAGAGCGTTGATTGGAAAGTTAATAACCTTCCGTTGTCAATCATAACCGTCCCCGAGCATACCGAATAAATTATATGACGTACCATACCGGCTACTGAATAAATATATGAACTCCTGGTGCCCAAGTCTGCGGATTGCACAGCGTATTATGGGTGCGGTTCAGTGGTACGTATCATTTGATTGTCTTGCGGCGGAGAGCAGTTCTGATTAAAATCAGACTCAAGCGGCTCCGAGTCACAGTAACGCGGAGCCGGTTGAGTCGGATTGTAATCAGAACTGGGCGAAAGGTTGGTTGGAAAGCGAATAACCTTCAGTGCTCCCAAAGGTCAATCATCAGCGTCGTCGAATCTTCCGAATAGGGAAGAACGCACCAGCTGTACATATGACTTATGTGGGCTCATTTGATGAAGTGCATAGTTCACTATATGGTTCAGAGCGTTGATTGGAAAGTGAATAACCTATGCGCTTGTCAATCATAACCGTCCCCAAGCATACCGAATAAATTAAATGACGTACCATGCCGGCTACTGAATAAATATATGAACTCCTGGTGGCCGAGTCTGCGAATTGCATAGGGTATTATTGGTGGAGTTCAGTGGTACGTATAATTTGATTGTCTCACGGCGGATAGCAGTTCTGATTAAAATCAGACTCAAGCGGCTCCGAGTCACAGTAACGCGGAGCCGGTTGAGTCGGATTGTAATCAGAACTGTGCGGAGGGTTGGTTGGAAAGCGAATAACCTTCAGTGCTTCTAAAGGTCAACCATCAGCGTCATTGAGCCTTCCGAATATTGAATGACGCACGAGCTATACAGGTGATTTATGTGGGCTCTTTTGGTGAAGTGCATAGCGTATTATGTTGCAGAGCGTTGATTGGAAAGTGAATAATCTTCCGTGCTTCCAAAGGTCAGCGTTATTGAGCCTTCTGAATATTGAATGGCGCACCAGCTGCACAGATGACTTATGCGGGCTCCTTTTGTGAAGTGCATATAGTGCATTATGTTGCAGAGCGTTGATTGGAAAGTTAATAACCTTCCGTTGTCAATCATAACCGTCCCCGAGCATACCGAATAAATTATATGACGTACCATACCGGCTACTGAATAAATATATGAACTCCTGGTGCCCAAGTCTGCGGATTGCACAGCGTATTATGGTTGCGGTTCAGTGGTACGTATCATTTGATTGTCTTGCGGCGGAGAGCAGTTCTGATTAAAATCAGACACAAGCGGCTCCGAGTCACAGTAACGCGGAGCCGGTTGAGTCGGATTGTAATCAGAACTGGGCGAAAGGTTGGTTGGAAAGCCAATAACCTTCAGTGCTCCCAAAGGTCAATCATTAGCGTCGTCGAATCTTCCGAATAGGGAAGAACGCACCAGCTGTTCATATGACTTATGTGGGCTCATTTGATGAAGTGCATAGTTCACTATGGTTCAGAGCGTTGATTGGAAAGTGAATAACCTATGCGCTTGTCAATCATAACCGTCCCCGAGCATACCGAATAAATTAAATGACGTACCATGCCGGCTACTGAATAAATATATGAACTCCTGGTGGCCGAGTCTGCGAATTGCATAGGGTATTATTGGTGGAGTTCAGTGGTACGTATAATTTGATTGTCTCACGGCGGATAGCAGTTCTGATTAAAATCACACTCAAGCGGCTCGGAGTCACAGTAACGCGGAGCCGGTTGAGTCGGATTGTAATCAGAACTGTGCGGAGGGTTGGTTGGAAAGCGAATAACCTTCAGTGCTTCTAAAGGTCAACCATCAGCGTCATTGAGCCTTCCGAATATTGAATGACGCACGAGCTATACAGGTGATTTATGTGGGCTCCTTTGGTGAAGTGCATAGCGTATTATGTTGCAGAGCGTTGATTGGAAAGTGAATAATCTTCCGTGCTTCCAAAGGTCAATTATCAGCGTAATCGCGTCTTCCGAATTTCGAAGGACGCACGAGCAATACAGATGACTTATGTGGGCTTCTTTAGTGAAGTGCATAGTGCATTATGTTGCAGAGCGTTGATTGGAAAGTGAATAACGTTCCGCTGTTACGTATGGCAATCATAACCGTCCTCGAGCATGCCGGTTACTGAGGAAATCATATGAAATCGAATATGAACTCCTGGTGGCCGAGTCGGCGAATTGCATAGCGTATTATGGGTGCGGTTCAGTGGTACGTATAATTGGATTGTCTCACGGCGGAGAGTAGTTCTGATTAAAATCGGCTCCGAGTCACAGTAACACGGAGCCGGTTGAGTCGGATTGTAATCAGAACTGGGCAGAGGGTTGATTGGAAAGCGAATAACCTTCAGTGCCTCCAAAGGTCAATCATCAGCGCCACCGAGCCTTCCGAATAGTGAAGGACGCACAAGCTATACAGATGATTTATGTGGGCTCCTTTGGTGATGTGCATTATGTTGCAGAGGGTTGATTGGAAAGCGAATAACCTTCAGTGCTTCCAAAGGTCGATCATCAGCGTCATATAGAGTCTTCCGAATATTGAACGACACACCACTTATACAGATGACTTATGTGGGCTCCATTGGTGAAGTGCATAGTACACTATGGTTCAGAGCCTTGATTGGAAAGTGAATAACATCCCACTGTTACGTATATATATATGTCATACATAACCGTCCACGCGCATACCGAATACATTAAATGATGTACAGTACCGGCTACTGAGAAATTATATGAACTCCTGGTGAACTCCGAGTTGGCGAATTGCATGGCGTATTGTAGTGCAGTTCGGTCCTACGTATATTTGGATTGTTTCACGGCGGAGCGCAGTTCTGATTAAAATCAGACTCAAGCGGCTCCGAGTCACAGTAACGCGGAGCCGGTTGAGTCAGATTGTAATCAGAACTGGACGGAGGGTTGATTCGACAGCGAATAACCTTCAGTGCTTCCAAATGCCAATCATCAGCGTCATTGAGCCTTCCGAATAGTGAAGGACGCACCAGCTATACACATCATTTATGTGGGGTCCTTTGGTGAAGTGCATATATAGCGCTCTATGGTTCAGAGCGTTGATTGGAAAGTGAATAACCTCCCACTGTTACGTATGTCAACCATAACCGTCCACGAGCATACCGAATAAATTAAAAGACGTACAGTACCGGCTACTAAGAAATTATATGAACTCCTGGTGGCCGAGTCGGCGAATTGCATAGCGTATTGTAGTGCAGTTCGGTCCTACGTATATTTAGATTGTCTCACGGTGGAGCGCAGTTCTGATTAAAATCAGAATCAAGCGGCTTCAAGTCACAATAACGCGGAACCGGTTGAGTCGGATTGTAATCAGAACTGTGCGGAGGGTTGATTGGAAAGCGAATAACCTTCAGTACTTCCAAAGGTCAATCATCAGCATGATCAGCGTCACCGAGTCTTCCGAATAATGAAGGACGCATAAGCAATACAGATGACTTATGTGGGCTCCTTTGGTGAGGTGCATATATAGTGCACTATGGTTCAGAGCGTTGATTGGAAAGCGAATAGCCTCGGTGATTCCAAAATTCAAATGTCAACCATCAGCCCTATCGAGCCTTCCGAATATTAAAGGACTTTGCAGATGACATATGTGGGCTCCCTTTGTGAAGTGCATAGCGCATTATGTTGCATTGGAAAGTGTATAACCTTCCGCTGTTACATATGTAAGTCATAACCGTCCACGAGCATACCGAATAAATAAAATGACGTACAATACTTGTTACTTAGAAATTATAGGAACTCCTGGTGGCAGAGTCGGCGAATTGCGTAGCATAGTGCAGTTCCATCGTACGTGTAATTGGATCGTCTCACGGGCGAGCGTTGATTGCATGGAAAACAAATAACCTTCAGTGTTTGTGTAACAGTCCACGACGAGCCTACCGGACGAATCGAACCGGCGATTGAGAACTTATATGTATAACCATCCACGGTTCAATCGTCCATGAGCCTATGAAGAAGATAAGGACTTCGCACACGCAAGTAGCGATTCAGAACTTACATGGGCTCTTGGTGGCTCAGTCGGAAATTTTCATAGCGTATTGTGGTGCAGTTCAGTCACTCGACTAATTGGATTGTCTCACGGCGGAACGTTGATTGGAATGAGAATAACCTGCAGCTGTTCATACGTCAACAACCAACGCCACTTAACGAACCTCCGAACATAACAGAATAGAGGAGAAGAGAGTGGTTGGGCGCAAAGCGCCCGGGACGGTCGAAAAGATCGAGTGATCTTCTCCTTCACCCCACGATTGTTGAAAGGATATCTGAACACAGAAAATCGTCATGTCTGACCGTGGCAAAGTATATGGGGTAGAGCCCGCGAGATTTAATATGGGGTGTGAGGGTGCCTGAGGTGTCCCTTGGTTGGATTTTATTTTGTAGTTTGTAGTTACTAAGCAATCCGCGTTCGTGCGCTGGAATGAAGAACGGGCCCATATTAAAATGTTAAGATATTGTTAGTTGTGTTAGTTCCAATCCCGGGCGTTGACGAGCGTGCCGTGTCCCAAAAGGTCACACAAGGCCCACATATATTTTGTAGAGAGTTTTTGCGTTTTCTATAACATGTTCTTACTATTTCTCTCTCAGAATAGGTATGTCTACTGATATATTATTTAGGTTGCTGGTGACCCAGTTGGTGAAGTACAATGTGCTTAGTGGGTTTAGTTCAATCGTACGTACATGTATAATTGAATTGTCTCACGAAGCGGTGCTGATGGGAAAGCTAATAACCTTGAGCGGTTCCATAGGCCAACCATCAACATCACACAACGAGTCTCCAACTATAGCAAAGGAGGTACGAACTACTGATAGCGGACATGGGCTCCTGGTGGCCCAGTTGGTGAAGTGCACAGCGTGTCATGCGTGCAGTTTAATCGTACGTATAATTGAATTGTCTCACGACGATGTGTTGATTTCATGGAATGAGAATAACCGTATGCGGTCCCAATGGTCAACTATCACCGTCAACGGGCCTATCGAATATAGCAGGACTTGCCTGAGAACTATGGTGGCATATATAGTATGTAAAGTACATCCTGCATTATGGGCGCAGCTCAATCATACGTATAAATGAATTGTCTCACAAAGCAGTGCTGATAGGTCACACATCGACGTCACCCAACGAGTTTCCGGATACAGCAAAGGGGGTACGAAAAGAGGGGAGATGAGCTATCTAAGTTGTATAACTTGTGCACAATCACAATTGTACATTAACGATACAATAAAATATGTTTAAACTAAAAAACTAAGGGGTACGAACTACTGATGTCGTACATGGGCTCCTGGCGGTCCAGTTGATGAAGTTCATAGCGCGTCATGTGTGTGATTCAATCGTAAAATAGTATAATTGGATTGTCTCACGACGATGCGTTGATTGGAATAATAATAACATTATGCGATCGCAAAGGTCGACCATCGCCATCAACGGCCTACCGAATATAGCAAAGGATTTGTCAGCTACTGAGAAAAATGGCTCCTGGTAGCCCAGTAGGTAAAGTGCATAGCGTATTATTGGTGCAGATCAACCATACGTATAATTTGATTGTCTCACGATGCAGTGTTGATTAGAAAGCGAATAACCCTAAGCGGTTCCATATGGGGCACCCAACGAGCCTCCAAATATTATGCGACTTCTATCTGCGATGCGACAAATTTAACGTGCGTGGTCAGTAGCATCGCGGACCAGCCCGGACCCCCATATGGACTATATGAGTGATTTTAAGGGCAATATAACTGCAGGGGTGTCATGGAAACCCACTCAGGGTCGCTATTAACCCTCAAAATGCCGGCATCGGCGAAAATGTTCGCCGCGAAATGAAGCTAACAGCCCGGACCGCCCCTGCTGCGTCCAGGTGTGATTTTAGTATCCATATCTGTGCGAGGGTGTTAATGAAACCCAAATACGCGCGGAGAGTGGTCAAGATCAAACGGAAGTGCCATTTATTAACCCCTAAACTTCCCAGATTCATCTAGAGAGGGGAGATGAGCTATCTAAGTTGTATAACTTGTGCACAATCCCAATTGTACATTAACGATACAATAAAATATGTTTAAACTAAAAAACTAAGGGGGTACGAACTACTGATGTCGTACATGGGCTCCTATCGGTCCAGTTGATGAAGTTCATAGCGCGTCATGTGTGTGATTCAATCGTACAATAGTATAATTGGATTGTCTCACGACGATGCGTTGATTGGAATAATAATAACATTATGCGATCGCAAAGGTCGACCATCGCCATCAACGGCCTACCGAATATAGCAAAGGATTTGTCAGCTACTGAGAGAAAAATGGCTCCTGGTAGCCCAGTAGGTAAAGTGCATAGCGTATTATTGGTGCAGATCAACCATACGTATAATTTGATTGTCTCACGATGCAGTGTTGATTAGAAAGCAAATAACCCTAAGCGGTTCCATATGGGGCACCCAACGAGCCTCCAAATATTATGCGACTTCTATCTGCGATGCGACAAATTTAACGTGCGTGGTCAGTAGCATCGCGGACCAGCCCGGACCCCCCATATGGACTATATGAGTGATTGTAAGGGCAATATAAGTTCAGGGGTGTCATGGAAACCCACTAAGGGTCGCTATTAACCCTCAAAATGCCGGCATCGGCGAAAATGTTCGCCGCGAAATGAAGCTAACAGCCCGGACCGCCCCTGCTGCGTCCAGGCGTGATTTTAGTATCCATTTCTGTGCGAGGGTGTTAATGAAACCCAAATACGCGCGGAGAGTGGTCAAGGTCAAACGGAAGTGCCATTTATTAACCCCTAAACTTCCCAGATTCATCTAGAATTACAAAATTGCGCCCCCAATAAACAAACTCACAGCCCGGATCCCCTTAATGTCCTCGTACTTCTAATAACTCCTTACATATGTGTTGTGGAACTACCCTCGACTACACTCACGAAGATACAAGGGCGAGTCGCCCACAAATGACTGGCAATTAACCCCCAAAATGCGCCATCGAATATTATGTTTACCCATAACGACGCTGACAGCCCGGACCATCCCGTCCAGCCCGGACCCCCCTATATGGACTATATGAGTGATTTTAAGGGCAATATAACTGCAGGGGTGTCATGGAAACCCACTCAGGGTCGCTATTAACCCTCAAAATGCCGGCATCGGCGAAAATGTTCGCCGCGAAATGAAGCTAACAGCCCGGACCGCCCCTGCTGCGTCCAGGTGTGATTTTAGTATCCATATCTGTGCGAGGGTGTTAATGAAACCCAAATACGCGCGGAGAGTGGTCAAGATCAAACGGAAGTGCCATTTATTAACCCCTAAACTTCCCAGATTCATCTAGAGAGGGGAGATGAGCTATCTAAGTTGTATAACTTGTGCACAATCCCAATTGTACATTAACGATACAATAAAATATGTTTAAACTAAAAAACTAAGGGGGTACGAACTACTGATGTCGTACATGGGCTCCTGTCGGTCCAGTTGATGAAGTTCATAGCGCGTCATGTGTGTGATTCAATCGTACAATAGTATAATTGGATTGTCTCACGACGATGCGTTGATTGGAATAATAATAACATTATGCGATCGCAAAGGTCGACCATCGCCATCAACGGCCTACCGAATATAGCAACGGATTTGTCAGCTACTGAGAAAAATGGCTCCTGGTAGGCCAGTAGGTAAAGTGCATAGCGTATTATTGGTGCAGATCAACCATACGTATAATTTGATTGTCTCACGATGCAGTGTTGATTAGAAAGCGAATAACCCTAAGCGGTTCCATATGGGGCACCCAACGAGCCTCCAAATATTATGCGACTTCTATCTGCGATGCGACAAATTTAACGTGCGTGGTCAGTAGCATCGCGGACCAGCCCGGACCCCCCATATGGACTATATGAGTGATTTTAAGGGCAATATAAGTGCAGGGGTGTCATGGAAACCCACTAAGGGTCGCTATTAACCCTCAAAATGCCGGCATCGGCGAAAATGTTCGCCGCGAAATGAAGCTAACAGCCCGGACCGCCCCTGCTGCGTCCAGGTGTGATTTTAGTATCCATATCTGTGCGAGGGTGTTAATGAAACCCAAATACGCGCGGAGAGTGGTCAAGGTCAAACGGAAGTGCCATTTATTAACCCCTAAACTTCCCAGATTCATCTAGAATTACAAAATTGCGCCCCCAATAAACAAACTCACAGCCCGGATCCCCTTAATGTCCTCGTACTTCTAATAACTCCTTACATATGTGTTGTGAAACTACCCTCGACTACACTCACGAAGATACAAGGGCGAGTCGCCCACAAATGACTGGCAATTAACCCCCAAAATGCGCCATCGAATATTATGTTTACCCATAACGACGCTGACAGCCCGGACCATCCCGTCCAGCCCGGACCCCCCTATATGGACTATATGAGTGATTTTAAGGCCAATTTAAGTGCAGGGGTGTCATGGAAACCCACTCAGGGTCGCTATTAACCCTCAAAATGCCGGCATCGGCGAAAATGTTCGCCGCGAAATGAAGCTAACAGCCCGGACCGCCCCTGCTGCGTCCAGGTGTGATTTTAGTATCCATATCTGTGCGAGGGTGTTAATGAAACCCAAATACGCGCGGAGAGTGGTCAAGGTCAAACGGAAGTGCCGTTTATTAACCCCTAAACTTCCCAGATTCAGCCAGAATTACAAAATTGCGCCCCCAATAAACAAACTCACAGCCCGGACCCCCTTAATATCCTCGTACTTCTAATTACTCCTTACATATGTGTTGTGGAACTACCCTCGACTACACTCACGAAGATACAAGGGCGAGTCTCCCACAAATGCCTGGCAATTAACCCCCAAAATGCAGCCATCGACTATTATGTTTACCCATAACGACGCTGACAGCCCGGACCAGCCCGGACCCCCCATATGGACTATATGAGTGATTTTAAGGCCAATATAAGTGAAGGGGTGTCATGGAAACACACTCAGGGTCGCTATTAACCCTCAAAATGCCGGCATCGGCGAAAATGTTCGCCGCGAAATGAAGCTAACAGCCCGGACCGCCCCTGCTGCGTGCAGGTGTGATTTTAGTAATCATATCTGTGCGAGGGTGTTAATGAAACCCAAATACGCGCGGAGAGTGGTTAAGGTCAAACGGAAGTGCCGCTTATTAACCCCTAAACTTCCCAGATTAATCCAGAATTGCACCCCCAAATAAAAAAACTCACAGCCCGGACCCCCTTAATGTCCTCGTACTCCTTACATATGTGTTGTGGAACTACCCTCGACTACACTCACGAGATACAAGGGCAAGTCGCCCACGAATGCCTGGCAATTAACCCCCAAAATGCCGCCATCGCCTATTATGTTTACCGATAACGACGCTGACAGCCCGGACCAGAACAATAACTCTATTTAAACACTGTGCATATATAATGGTCGTCATTTCGAGATGTTTAATCTATGCAACATAGAGATGGGAAAAGATGGCTGGTAGGTATGTCGGAACTTAGTTAATTCATCGCCTCATTAAAGATTAAACTTTTTGAGGCCGGGGTTCTAATTTCATGGACATCACAAATAATCCACACATATGAACCACATGAATCAAATATTTCTCAGAATAATTGCTGATATCCTCCAACAGACCATTTTCGGATACTATATCGGGAATTTCATACATTTCCCGATATTTACAAATCTAATTCGGTCGCTGCTTCTGGAGATATTATCCAGTTCAGTTTCGAGAATTCTAACAATACGTATTCCTAGCCAATTCCTTTTCTTAACTGATAAATCTACATCTTGCAGTCAACTGTTGAGCAAAATCAATAGGGTTGTTGAGCGATTTCACTTTCAGTGTTGAGTAAATATTTTACTCAACTTGTTCAGTAGAAATAGTTTACTCAACGTTGCTAGGGACAATAACTGCGCAGCTGTTGAGTACTTGTTGAGTAAAATCTTACTCAACGAACTTCAGAGTGGTGAGGTAACAGCTGCTTGTACATGTATCGACCAATCAGAATGCGTGTTTACCGTCAAATATCCAGCTTGAATATTACCAATAGTCCCAACCATGGAGGAACATGCAGACTTACAGTGCTCTCTGGCCAGACATGCTTTTTTCACGATAAAGTATACGAGAACAGTATAAAAGTAGCTTGGGATGATAACACATACAAATCTATTTAGTGACACTTACATGCTGAAGTTGAAAACACCTGGTAAATGGATATGACGTCTGTACGTTTTACAGATTACAAATGTCTGCGTACATCTATTACCATTCTGAATATTTATTACTATGTCAAGTTCGATGGCTTCAGATTACGAGTAGATTTATGGGGTCATGTATCTTCCTGGAAACGTGAATGTAATCCATAACAAATATTTCGATTTTCTATGAGGTATACATGTAGACAAGAACAAAATCTCCAATGAATCCATCAAACAGAATGTGTCATTATGTTGTCTGGAGTTTGTCCGGCACTCGGATAATCGTCGCTAATGGCCAAGAAAGATTCCCTATACCTAGACATAGAAACAACCCATGAGAATTGAGTGATGTGTCCTGAATTCGTAATGAGGAATGATATATGGTCAGAGCTCCCATGTGTGTCGTATGTGAATAATTTCTCTTGCTGGTAGAGAATGATTCGGCCATGTGTGCCCAGATAGATTCCAAGATAGATACTTACCAATTGCTGAATTGAGGTGTTAGTAATCTCAGAGGCCTCTTATAGTTCAGCGTGTGCACCCTAACATCCAATGCCTTCAAGATCACCCATCTCATTTAATACCCAGAATTTATTATACAAAACGTCATGGATAATCGTCGCTCGTGACCCAAACATATTCCCTACATACCTGGACATAGAAACGACGCATGAGAGTTGTCTGGTGTGTCCTTAATTCGTAATGAAGAGCAATATCTGGTCAGGACTCCCTTGAGTGGCGTACGTGAATGATTTTCTCGGTGACAGAGCACGGTCTGGTCGTGTGTATACTCTGAGAGATAATTCTCAATTTCTGAATTGTAGTGTTAGTGATATCAGAGGCCTCTTATAGAGAGTTCATCGTACGCACGCCGACATCCAATGCCTTCAAGATAACCCGTCTCAGCCGCAAAATGTCTCCAATTGATTGTATTTATTGTAATATTAAGTGCGAATCAAGTAGATAAGACCTAGAGTGTAACATATGTTTATTTTCAATAATTAGAATAACTAAAACACGCAAATATAAAAGACGGTCGTGAATATTTGGGATCATTATTGAACATTGAAATTTATTAAATACGAAAACAATTACAAATAAAATCAATATTAATTGATAGACGCGTTTACTGTCAGGAATCTTCTATTCATATTTATTATGCCATACACAGGAAACTAGATAGATCATGTTGCGGAAGAGATAATCCATCTTAATGGTGTGCTATCGGTTTGATAATAAGAATGATTGGTTGACTACCCCAGACGATTCCATCAAAAATATTGTATTATGTTGTCTGGAGTTTGTCCGTCGCTTGAATACTCGTCGCTGGTAACACAAAAAGATTAACTATACCTAGACATGGAACCCACCATGGGACTTGAGTGATTTGTCCTGAATTTGTAATGAGGAATCATATCCTGGTCAGGGTTCCTTTTAGTGTACGTGAACTATTTCTCTCCTTGCAGGACAGCGGTCTTGTCATGTGTGTGAACATATATATATTTCACAATTGATGAATTGTAATGTTAGTCTTATCAGAGCCAATGCCTCTAAAGATTTGAGCGTGCGCACCACCATCATGCAATGGCTTGAAGATCTCAGCGTGCGCACCACCATCATGCAATGGCTTGAAGATATCAGCGTGCGCACCACCATCATGCAATGGCTTGAAGATCACCCATCATCTAATTTATGAACATATGGTCGTGCATATAGGTGCATATTGGACATAAATATTCACGTAAGTTCATATTGGATTTAATTGATTCTGAAATAAGCCCATTTGGTTAGTCGATCTAGGTTCATATAGAGCGTAACTCAGATTCAAATAAGCCAAATATGTGCTTATTTGTGTTTTTAAAATATGTTCAATATGAGCTTATTTTCAGGAGAAGAAGATGTTGAATTTATACCTGAATTTCGATACCAGAATTAATGAGACCAAACTGAGCGCATTCATGGGATGTTTTGATGGCCATACATAAAATTTGACACATGGACGTTTTAACATATTTTTGGATAGCAGGCCCAAAAATTCCAAACCCTAACAACGATAATAAGCGCCCATAGTTCCATTATCCAATAAGGAAAATAATAATGAGAAGCATTCCTAAAATACATTTTGTTTTATTATCTACATATTAGTTTTGCACGCATTTGTTTCCCATGACGGCTGATGATTTATTCAATTAATTTTCTTTATACGTTTTTGCCTGGTAAGCGGAAAGTTTGCATAGGAAATTGCGGCTAATTTGTGTACAATCAGGTGGAGAATTGTTAACCCTTTCACGGGGTCGGTTCCTGTGCCAGTGCATTCTTATATATGCGAATTTCCCACAGGGAGCTTATACGGTCAAGGTAAATATTGTTAGGTCAATTTCAATCTCTTATTTGCGAGGCTCCCATTGGGTTACTTGCATATATAAGAGAATGCATTGGCACAGGGTTTTCGTAAAAAAAAATTCAGGAAACGCCAGCTATGGCAGGGTTGATATTCAGACATATGTTTGATAATAACAACGAATGGCTAACTACCTCAAACGATTCCATGAAAAAATGTGTCATTTCTTGTCCGGAGTACAGAGGAGTTTTTCCGGTGCTTGGATAATCGTTTCTAATGGCAACGAAAGATTCCCTGTATCTGAACATTGAAACCACTTACGAGAATTGAGTGATTTGTCCTGACATCGTAAAGAGGAATTATATACGGCCAGGTCTCCCTTGTGTTTCGTACGAGAATGATTTCATGTGTGTGTACCATGATAGATACTTCCGAGTTGCTGAATTGTAGTATTGGTATCAAAGTATATAGTATTATGTGTAAAACACAACATATTCTCCACTAATTACTGTTTGGAAAATAAACAAATTCAACTTATATTTGGTGTAAAATGTCCAACTAATGTTTGTCAGGCATGAAATTATCAACTGTTAAACATTTTGGCCAAAGTTTTTTTATGTGGACCCCCCCCCCCCCCATTCATGTCGCCACGTCACTGACCCGACATTCAATGGCTTTAAGATCACCCATCCCATTTGATACCCTGAATTTAATATTGCATAAAATAATGAGACGGAACCTTTGAGGTTTTGAACCTACATTGTATGGGATGTTTTGATGACCCAGCAAGGGGGGTCGAAAAAAATATTCAGGCACGTATTCTGAATTTTTCCTTTCGACCTTTGTTGGGCCCCACCCACCACGCGTCCAATTTTTTTCCGTTTTTGACATTTTTTTCAGACTATTTTTGAACACCCGCCCTGTGAGTTGCGGAAAAACAAATTGTTCCCATCGACCACCCACCTACCCCGGCATACGTGTCCGGGAAAATCCCCCTGTTATTATAATGTGTTTTAACCCAAACTCATTGCAAAAACAGCCAAAACAATTTTTTCTCAGTTGCGGAAAAAATTGTTTGTTGGTCCCATCGAACACCCACCCACCCCGGCATATCCCCCCTGGACCAAGTACATAATTTGAGACTCGGTAGTCTTATCAGCTTTATTAGTATTGGTAGCACGCTGAACAATTCCCAACCATAACAACGGTGCATATCGTCCATAGTTTAGTTCCAGTATTATATAAGGACAAATATGTAAACAAACAAAAAACAATCCTAAAATATATTTTATTGTAAAGATCGTATCGTTTCTACATGCCCCTTGGATAATCGTCGCTGCTGTCAAGCGGTGTCAAGCTCATTCATGCGTGCCGGGAAACCAATCAGCTTATCTTAAACGGCCGACTAGGTGACCCCTCGTCCAAATTTACCTGTAACAATGTAAGCGTAATTGACTATGTGATCGCTTCGCCGCATATGATACCACGGCTGACCGAATTAAGCGTGGATGAGTTTAACTCACTTCACTCTGATGTACACAGAGGACTCATAGTAAAGTGTAACCTACATTCCATTCTCAGCAGTAGAAATCAATACGCGTCAAAACATCACGTGACCAAAACAAAAGCAAAGGCTGCCAATAGCAGGAGCGCCTTTCGAAAATGGGACGCACACACGACTGAGCAATTCACAAAGAATTTAGACTTAGGTGAAATTTGTCAGTTAACGAGTACAATTCATAATTTGCGTTCACAAAATACAAAACAGGTTGACGTTGATATAATCTCAGATCGCATTGGAGATAAATTTTTCAAATCACTGGACAAATTTCGAAGAGAAAATAAATCAAATGGACAAAACAATAACCAAACGAATAAGTACAATAAGCACAGACCCTGGTTTGCCAGGGACTGTCAGTCAGCCAGAACAACCTACCGGAAAGCGCGAAAGAAGTATAAGAGATATCCAACTATTATACATAAAGAGTTGGTGACTCAAACTCGAAAGCAGTACAAACTTGCCCTAGTAAATAGCAAGTTACAACACAATCATAAAATAAGAGCAAAAGTACATAAGGCCCGCGTATCCTCCACCAGGGAGTTTTGGAAATTTATAAACGAACTCGAACCTAATCGGAAAGAAAAGCCTATGCCAAACATTGATGAATTCCAAGATTTCTTTGAATCTGAAGAAAAAAATGCCTCCGAAAACGACACTCACGAAGAGCATATCCCTGACATAGAACAATTAGTCGGGATAGATAACTCTACATCGTCAATTCCCATATCAATCGAAGAGGTGCGTAGCGCAGTTAGTAAATTGAAAATCGGCAAATCGCCAGGAATTGATAATATAACGAACGATTATATAAAAAAATCTGCAACACTATTTGAAAATACTTATGTGGAGTTTTTCAATCTTATCCTTGATAGTGGATTAGTACCTCATACCTGGACAGAAGGGATAATCCACCCAATTTACAAACATAAAGGCGACTGTTTAGACCCAAATAACTACAGAAAGATTACACTCTTAAGCTGTCTATCAAAACTATTCTCGAGCATTCTGAACAGTCGACTTAATTTATTCCTGTACTTGAATAACATACAAACAGAATGTCAGGCCGGATTCCGTAAAGGCTACTCAACAGCAGATCATATCTTCTCCCTGTATACCATAAGGGAGTTACTTAAAGCTAAGAAAGAACGCCTGTTTTGTGCTTTTATTGATTTTTTCAAAAGCTTTTGACTCGGTATGGCGAGCAGTTTATGGCAGAAACTGATTAAATATAAAATAGATGGGAAAATCATTGCAGTTATAAAAGCATTGTATAATAACATGAAACTTTGTATTCGCACGAAAACGCACGAATCAAGCTTCATCAACAGTAGTGTGGGCCTAAAACAGGGAGACAACTTATCACCTCTGCTATACGCCCTATACGTCAACGATATCGAAAGCTCACTGAAAAAATCAGGTTATAATGGTATAGATATATCAGATTTCGACAGCGAGTTTTACATAAAGCTCTTTATCCTGATATATGCGGACGATACTGTCCTACTGGCACATTCAGCCGACGATCTCCATTATGCCCTTCACAAATTCTCTAACTACTGTGAGCAGTGGAAACTAGATATCAACGTAACAAAAACTAAAGTACTAATATTTGGAAGAAACTGCAAGAAAAAACATAATAATATTTTTAAAATCGGCAACAATAACATTGAAACATTGAAAGATTATACATATTTAGGAACTACCTTCCATAGAAATGGCTCCTTCTCTCTTGATAGAAACATGCGCTGTGAAAGAGCTAAAAAAGCGATGTACGCATTACTTAATAAGAAGAGATCCAATAGCTTAACTGTAGAGAGCACACTCGAAGTTTACGAAAAATCAATTGTCCCGATTCTAACATACGGAGCAGAGATTTGGTCATTCGAAAACCAATCCTGCTTCCAGAAAATAGAACTATGGTTTCTAAAAAAAATTGCTTAATCTGAAAAAATCTACACCTTCAGCATTCGTGTATGGGGAACTGGGAATATTCCCCATCACTATGAAACTCAAATTAAGAAATTTAACGTACTGGGGAAAACTTATACAAATGAACTGCAATAGGCTACCATTTATACTGTATTATATATTACTCACTTATTACAACTCATCTAACGTTAACAACCCATGGATTGCAAATGTGCATAAACTGTTAAATGAACTTGGAATGGGGGGTATATGGATCAACCACACATTATCTAGTCTCGACAGATTTAAGAAGTCGGTCAAGTGTAGGCTGGAAGACCAATTCATTCAAGAATGGAGAGGTACAATGTGTAATTCAAATAAGTATGCCTTTTACAGAATTATAAAACACGACTTCACCAAAGAGAAATTCCTCTCTTTCGTGAAAAACGACACCGTCCAAATACTTCTGAAATTTCGTACCCGCAACCACCACTTACCAATCGAATCTGGTTCATGGATTAACTCAGATTATTCCGATAGACTATGTACTCTATGCGGTACAAATATAGGGGACGAATTCCACGTAATATTGCAATGCCCGTGTTTAAAAGACCTGCGAGTCAAATACATACACAAATATTATTATTGTCGACCAAATACCATCAAATTAAGTGAACTTTTTAACTGTAAACGACATAAAACCTTGAAAAACCTATCTCTTTTCATTAGACGGGTCCTGATTTTATTCAAAAACTCCTGAGGCATACTATATACGTAATACATTAAAATCCGACATTTGCACAACCATGGGCTGTTCTCAATCAACTGTATTATTATAATATGTGTAATTTTCAATGCGCACCACTTTTGTAATTTGCACAGAAATTATATGCACTGTATTCCACCGAGCTCTATTGTGTCATATTTGACGATTTGAGTGAATAAATAATTGAATTGAATTGACACAAACCGATTATCTCAACCTTGACATAGAAACCACCCATGGGATTTGAGTGTTTTGTCCTGAATTCGTAATGAGGAATAATATCTGGTCCGGGCTCCCTTGGGCGTCGTACTTGAATGATTTCTCTTGTTGACACAGGATAGTCTGGCCAATCAGTGTGTGTATAGCCATACGGATGATGAATTCTAGTATTAGCCATCTCGGAACAATTGTTTCTGAGAGCCCAACATAGTCCTCACATTCCAACATGCAATGGTTTGGAGATCACTCATCTGATTTGATATCCTAAATATACTCTTCTGGGAAGTAATGATACCGAACCTATGGGCGCATTTATGGGAGGTTTTGATGACCAGATATATAATCTGTCTCTTTGAAAAACCGACGAAAATCGTATATAGGAATGACTTCTCTAGAAGTGTCCATAATATTTCATTTAATTCTACGACGACGCGGCATTCCCAACATTAACTGACTGGGAGAATCCATTTAGTATAGGGGGGGTTAACGCACTCACTCGTGTTTTTAGTCGAGTTTTTTTCTAAAACTCGACTTATAGTTTGATGAGGGACGACCGGCGGCGGACGGGCGGGCGGGCGGGCGGCCTTTTTTGCTTATAACTCAACCGTTTATTGACGGATTAAAAAAACAATTGGTGTGTGAGTACATATCCATGCACGTAAGCTGCATCGGGTTCGTCCGCACATTTATTACAGAGTTATGGCCCTTTGCCATTTTTCACTGATTTTAGGCTCGTTAGCGCATCAACTTCAACAAACGTTATCTGATTCGATTGAAATTTGGGATATAGGTGTCTCCCAAGAATATCTCGGACGAGTTCGAAAACCGGCCTGGTCCGATAAAATTTGATAGAGTTATGGCCCTTAATTAGTCATTTTTCACGAATTTTCAGCTCGTTAGCGCGATAATTTCAACAAACGTTATCCGATTTGATTGAAATTTGGTACATAGGTGTCTCCCAAGAATATCTCGGACGAGTTCGAAAACCGGCCTGGTCCGATAAAATTTGATAGAGTTATGGCCCTTAATTAGTCATTTTTCACAAATGTTCAGCTCGTTAGCGCGATAATTTAACAAACATCATCCTATTTGATTGAAATTTTGATATATAGGTGTCTCCCAAGAATACATCGGACGAGTTAGAAAACCGGCCCGGTCCGATAAAATTTGATAGAGTTATGGTCCTTAAGTAGTCATTTTGTACGAATTTTGAGCTCGTTAGCGCGATAACTTCAACAAACGACATCCGATTCAACTAAAATTTGGTATATAAGTGTCTTCCAATAATATCCTGGACGAGTTCGAAAACCAGCCTGGCCCAATAAAATTTGATAGAGTTATGGCCCTTAATTAGTAATTTTTCGTGATTTTTTAGCTCGTTAGCGCGATAACTTCAACAAACGTCCTCCGATTTGTTTAAAATTTGGAATAGACGTACTTGCCGAGAATATTTCGGACGAGTTCGAAAACCAGTCTGGCCTGATAAAATTTGATAGAGTTATGGCCCTTACTTAGTCATTTTTCGATTTTACCTATTAATTAGTCTACCGATACTGATGCACACCAATTGGCGGTAGCCACCGGTGGTAGCCACCGGCGGTAAGCCACAGAAAACGAGACACAGCATCTCTGATGCCACCTCTTGTTTACCACATATTTTGACCCCCGGAACCAGACAGGGATGTAACAAAACCGACCATATTCCCAGCCACTTATCCACCACAGAGCTTTAACCCCTTTATACTAAATGGATTCTCCCTGTCTGTAAAAAAAGTGTACTTCGGAATGCTCTATTATTGATTTGCAGGGATGTTTGTTCATACATGTATAAGCAGACGACAGATAAATAAAAAGTACAGAAGGAGTACTATTTATTCAGGAATTCTTTTTAGATAATAAGTTCAACAAGCTACCTATTGAACTTATTATTTGTAAATTTCATATGTAATGGGATAACTACTCGTCAATGATTCACAGGCACCTATCCACCACGGGGTTTTTATATTTCAACGAATATTGATCGTTCGCCAAAATTGGGCCTTTTTTTCGGTGGAATTAATCCCTTGATAATGACGCGTTAATGTTATTCAACGCAGCCGATGGGTCGATGCATTTCACTCCGGAATAGACGTCGTCAGCTGGCATCGGCCCAGCAAAACATGCAGCAAACCATAAACAGAAAGTGGTGACGCGTTGGACAGATCACATCACTAAAACCCCCGGGAGTGATCGTTTGCGTAATCACGGAACTCGATGCCTGGGACAACTCCTGTGAGATTAATTGCTGAGAAGCATGATTCGGAACAGTTTCTCCGCGCTACACGCCATTAAAATGGACGGCCCGCGCCTTCTGTTAATATATAACATCCGGTTAACATGCGAAATCAATTGCTGCGCCATGGTGTTAGAAAGCTTCTGCAGTTTATGACGTCAGGCGTACGTGTATTAATTATTTGGGCCAGTGAAGCTGACGGGGTAACCCGTCAGAGTCATGCCCAGCTTTTCAAACCGGTCACTCAATTTTTTAGAATGCTCATGTTTTCTTGTTTGATTTGGTGACTAACATTGTATAATGTGTTGACGCAAGCAGGGCTCATTTGAACCTCAGCTACACAAATGTGTATACATTCTACGCAATATGTGCTGCATTTTATCTTAAACAAAATTGTGTAGAAATGACCCATGCTATAGGCCTATAAGGGTCGGTGGAATTTCCTCAACGTTGAATATGAGTGAATATGTCAGTGTATCTTAGTTATTAGATGAATAATGTGTTCTAGTGGAGACACAAAACTCGTAAAGGTTACCACAGAACAAAAAATTGGCAGCAGCATTCTGTTTGTGTCAAACCTGAACAGCACTTATTTGTGAAGCACAAAGTTTTAAAGCTGACGCCGATTTTGTAATATGGTAGCTTTTACGAGGTTTGCATCTCAAATAGAACATATCTCATCTACTAACTACAATATGTGACCCGCCATATCAAATCCAGGCGTAAGTCGGGATTTTTTTACCCTGTGCCAATGCATTCTCTTATATATGCGAGTCGACCATAGGTCGCCTCGCATATATAAGAGAATGCATTGGCCTAACAATTTTTTACAATTTTAATAATTTTTTTCCTGTATTCTTTAACAATTTTATAATTTCACCTATACAGAGCCCCAGACAAACATGAGCAGACGACACTCTTCTATATGCTTCTATATATGTGTGGGGCTCCCTGCAGGGTAATGGATGTTTTTTATTTTATGTCCTAAAAATTGTAAGAAACATTTATTTTAAAAAAATGATAAAAAATTGTTAGGCCAATGCATTCTCTTATATAATCCCGATTTACGACTGGATTTGATATGGCGGGTCACAATATACTTACATATTCACTCATATTCAATGTTGAGAAAATTCAACGCGGGCACATGCGCCATGTGTCATTTCTGCACAATTATGTTTAAGATAAAATGTAACATATATTGTGTATAATTTATACACATTTGTGCTAAGAGTGTACGAGTAATGTATGTCACACATACGTATACATGTGGTGAATATATATTGAACTACAACCTTTGAGGTCGTGATTTACATCTCCGTTTTACTCTGTTCTAAAGGAGCTTTCGATCCGAAGCTGAAGAGGCCGATTAGAAAAGTCAAAACAGATTGATAACGGAATACATTATTTAACGAGCATGCATGTTAAACGACAATCGCCTCAACGAATCCTTGCTGCATAAATTCACGCGCTCCATCTATACGAGGATTACGATGCTATAGTATGTATCACCCCTGTCCTGGTAATAGGCTATGACGCTGCTGGTCCAGCTGAATTTCTATGATGTTGTTAGGGCAAACTGATGCCGTTACGAAAAAATACCGTTATTTTTTCTAAAGTTGTAATTATCGCTGTTTTTGGCTAATCCGAGAGAATTGAGAAAAAGACAGTGTGTGTATGAAACATCCAAGAACATATATATATATATATATATATATATATATATATATATATATATATAATATAATAATGCCTGCGCGGGTGTTTTAAAATGACTTGAACAACCATCTTGATTGTAGTCGATGTTCAACAACTAATACAACCAGTATTACAAATCGAATACATGTAAATATGTTTTTGTTTGTATGATATACGCATAAAGAATTTTCCTGAAAGACAAATTAAAAAACTATAACGGTACTATCTGTTAACAGCATCATGTCAATTCAGCAGGACTCAACCGCATCATAGCACATTAGCAGGACCACTTCACCAGGGGTGCATATGTGGTTTGCGCGAAACCTGTATACCAAATGGAGTGGCAACTCCCGAGTGCATGATATGACAATAAGCAATTCAACATATACTCAACAATATCATTAAAATTAGACCTCGAACAAGCTACGCGTTAAAGAGTCTAAATGATTTCACTATCATTTATTTGTACATATACATATACGTGAAGAATCGAGAAAGAGATAGAAAGAGACAAGGATCAAGAGAGACAGAAAGGGAAAGGCGGATGAGAGAGAAATCACATATTACTAATTAGCAACAGCCTGTTCTCCTGAAAATAGCTTCATATAGAACGTATTTCAAAAACCCAAAGACGCCCATATCCGCGCTATTTTAATCTGAATTACGCTCTATATATGAACGTAAATGTGGCATGAAAGAAAGTCGTATATGAGCGTATTCATATTACAAATACGGCGTATTTGATGCAGCCCCCACCCCACCACGAAACACGCCCATATTGGCATTATTTATTCTTAACTGTTTTTATCTACACGACTTACCAGATGCACGTTCTTTATCATGTGGTTTCACTGCGGCCCGCGCTATTCAATAGAATAACGGGTATACGCCACATTTCCCCATTTACGTTCATATAGAGTGTAACTCAGATTCAAATAACGCCAATATGGGCGTATTTAGGTTTTTGAAATATGTTCAATATGAACCCAATTGCATGAGGATAATAATTATGTTGATCAATGGGCCTAATTCACGGGATAGCACTCTGTTCCAAGTCGAGTTTATTTTAGCAGTTATATGCGTAGTTAGGCCTACGTGAGACACCCGACAGAGAGAGAGAGAGAGAGATGGAGAGGGACATACAGTCAGATAGGGAGAGAGGTGGGGCGAAAGGACAACAATATAAATACCAGAGAAGGAAATTGATCTAAGTTTGATGCCCTTTAATACATATTTGCTCCTATCACCATTGGGGCCATCAGGTAAATCCACAGGATAGCAATCTTTCCCCTGTCGAGTTTGCTGTAGCAGCTTTGCACTATAATTACGTGTTTGTAGAAGCCCCGATGTTTGTCCGCTCTCCCCCGTTGAACAATGCATTCTTTCTATCGATAAATAGATTTTGCTCAAAAACGCCGATCACTCAACAAAGGCCCCATGTGAGCGAGACCCAACCGTTATTTGAGAATAATTAATGTGTGATCGATTCGATCACTCGAAATACGTCATGGGGAGGCCATCATACACAATCAGTCACGATCGATCAACTGTTCCTCCCCTCTCCCAGATGGAAACTTTTTGAAATCACTGTATTTTGCGGTGATAAATCGGCGGTTATAGTGCGCCGATTTCTACGCCATATACACGATCGGGGGTTCAAATTCGACAAGGTGTCGGTCGCACTTTGGTTCCACATCTGCAATCCCAGTACCAATTACATCATAAATCACTAAGTCAATGCACTGAAAATTATTTCAGACGTAAAATTATCTCAGACATCAAAAAACGTCCTGAATAAATTTCGTTTCTCCTTTCTCTAATATGTTCATGTTTAGGGACTACATTGTGGTGGCCACACTGCCTGATCAGAATCCGACGGTTAATATATGTCCCGTCTGCAGCTATTTGCGTATGTAAGAGCCCTGTCATGCCTTGGTGTCACGCCGGGTAAATGGAAAAATTAAGTGCACGTTGTAGACAAATTTGAATCATCGGACTCACGCATTCAGACTGGAAGCAAGGAACTAATGTGAGCTTTTTCCGCCTTGAGGCTCAATAATCTAACACAGTCACTCATGTAATAACTATAACCGACCGAGATATAACGAACGCGAAATTGGTAAGAAGTATCTGTACAACTTTCGCAAGCATGTGTGATCCCATATTGTAACAATTTATTCTATTCCTGTGGGAAATCCTATACAGTGCCCAAAATCACCGTCGTCGGGGAAATCAAAAGAACATTCACGTGCTTGGATATTTCAACAGTTAGTTACTATGTATGTACTGAATACACACGGACAAGTGGACATGAACTCAACTTACAAGGGACACAATTTTAAAAGCATATCGCATATTCACAAATCGAGTAATTTCTCACTGGGACAGTTTTCCTGATTTCGTAGTCGCAAGTGGATCATTAGAAGATGTCAAGATAGACATAGACTAATAATGATATGCCTTAAAATACAGCCACGATTCTGAAGATCAGTGACATTCAATTTGATGAACGAAGTCTTGTCTGGTGTATTATATGTAACTTCCAGGGATAAAGAGCCAACGGCTCGCTCTGGTCATATTTCATATTGATCTTCTGCTAGAGAAATGTAACCATTGAAGATTCCCCAACCAAACGTATAGTGCGTTATATAAGTATGAGTATGTACATATATACGAATGCAAAGTCCTAGGGCCAGTAACTTTGTCATACATTTCGCGCAATTAAATTGGCACCATAAATGGATATAATCACAGATAAACGCATGATGAAAAATCTAATTTATTCCGCCATTGCGAAACTACATTTGAATTAGTTAGAACTTCGGTTGGATGTGTTATGTGTGGATACTTCAGCCTGTTCTCTTGAAAACCAGCACATTATCTGCTTATAAAATTCTTATTTTAGGTAGATAATCTACTAGAATCGCCTCATTTTGAGTCGATAATGTCCTGAAAATGAGATTATTTGAGTCACAGTATCGACTCATAATGAGGCGATTCTAAGCAGATTATGTGAGCACAATGGCACAAACAAGTCGACTCACGACTTTTCAGGTATGCGCTCTTTAACAGTTGTTTTCACTGTGACCCGCGGCATAAAACGAAATAACGGGTAAGAGTTAATTATCTGCTTATTTCAGAATCAATTAATCACATTATGTACCTAGTTCGAACTATAGGTTGATTATGTGCGTATTGTTGGACAATTGTGTATGTTCGGCTATCAGTCGTCATCTGCCGTTAGCATAAACTATTTGGTAAAGTTCGTTGACTGACAAACATATTTTCGTAAACGGAGAAAGCAATTTGGGGATATTCTTGTTCGTCGTAAAACGAATAGATCTGTATCGGTGCCTTCACAGTATGTTCTCATTCGTGTGCCACTTGCAAATTATGTGTTTGGATGAAGTTAAAAATAAGGCACGTAAAGCAGAATATGAAGTGTGCAGAAATAGTGATTGTAAAACCAGAAACGTGGTAGGCCTATATTGTCCAAGTTGTATGATATTTGGATCCGCTGTGTACGTTGGCGAGACAGAGAGCCAATTGCCAGAAAGGATTGTGGAACTCTAAAGGCCATTCGACTTCACGATGAGCCGACCTATGATACTATGAACATTTTAACCATTTCACGACGGGAGCTGCGCTGGCGCAACATTAAAGACCATGTTCCAATGCATTCTCTTATATATGCGAGTCGACCATAGGTCGCCTCCCATGTATAAGAGAATGCATTGGCCTAACAATTTTTTATCATATTTTATCAATTTTTCTTACATTCTTTAACAATATTTATTATTTTTTTTATCATTTCTTTATAATTTGTTCTTACATTCTTTAACAATTTTTATCGTTTGTTCTTACATTCTATAACAATTTTTTAACATTTGTCCTTATATTCTTTAACAATTGTATCACATGTTATCATTTTGTTCTTAATTTTTATCATTTTTTGTTCAGGCTATCTGTTTTAGAAAAGGTTAAAGGTTAATGGCAACACATAGCTGAGACTCTTACGGGAAGACCCGGACTGGTCACGGTTTCAACGCCAGATGAAATTGCGCCAACATTTGGGTGTCAATGCTGCGATAGCGTTGCCTAGTGTTAGTTCGATATGTTTATTCTCCATCCAACATATTTGGTACAGAGACAGAGCAGGTTACCTATCCCCTGTCGTTTGCGGATAACAATTTGGCCGGCTTCGTCATCTCCGGTTTAAACCTCCGAATTTAAACCTGGTTTAAACCTACATTGGTGGTCTAAGCGGGCGTTTTTATCGTTCAGTTACCAACTAATTGACAACTCGATTTGGTGATATGAGAATACGGTCAAACTACCCTCTTACCTATCGGACAAAAAGACAAGCCGATATAATGGTTACTGACATGTCATAAATTATCGCGAACGCGTGCACGCTCATTGGATTTATTCATTGAGAAATAAGTATCGCTCATGGACCATTAATCCAATCTCTTTGTGGGTTTAAATAAATCTGACATAGGGCATGTCTCTCAACACGAGTTTCACGCGCTGTTTATCACTTTGTTTGTGATATATTTTCTGCCAGATGCTTTACCCGCAAAGACAAAATTTTGTGTATTTACATGTATATCTGTACATATTAAATGGTATAGGAGCTGTATATCCGTATGTCCGTCTGTTCGCAACTATTCTAAAACTGATTTAAAAATAAGAAAAAGTTAATTTAAAAAAAAATGAAAAAATTGTGTTGTTAAATTGAGTAAGGAGTTGTATCTAACAAGAAACAATATCTAAAATTTCTATTAACATTTGTTTGTTTTAAAAACATTTTTAAATTAAAATGTTCAAATGATCAAAATGTGCGCAAATGTGACGCAGGCTCTTGTCGTACGAAGGGGCCGCAGGCCCCTCTGACGCTGAATAAAGGCTCCATAATCAAGAGGTCAGTCAAGTAAAAGCAATTTGCTTATGCATGAGTGCACACCAGAAGCGGCATCTGAACTGTTTGAAGTTGTCAACCATACAGAGGCACAGCTTTTAATAAAGAAATATATTACATGCGTTGCTTTTTTTCAATGTAATAAATTTTCCGTCATGCAGAAAATCAAAAAGTTCCCAGGGTTTGAACTGGTGGGATATTATGGGAATATATGTGCGGAGCCTGAGTAGAGCTTTCAGGCATGACCTACATCAAAATAAGTTATCAAATTTGACTCATATAGCAATATAAGCTTAGGATTGCAAACTAAGTGTATAGCATATCTGGTCATGCAGTAGCATCGTTTTGGTGTCAAAATTAAAACGTTGAACCATTCAAATGAATTCGTAGAAAACATTTGTGATTGCCACAAGACAAAACAAAAAACACCACAAGATAGTTGTAAAAATCATATTGAAGGAACATGTCCATATCTGAGAAAAGCTCGCGTGCGAATGAATCAACTGTGAAATGATAACACCAGTCGGCAGCCGCCTCTTAGACACGCCCTCAATCGAGATAATTTACAGCTCCACCCTTTGATTGATTGTTTGACAATTCTAAACCGCGATGAAGAAAAGACGGATTCGTCATCTCAAGTTTAGCCTCGGTAAAGCTGGTTGCCAGGTTTAGCTGGACCGCCGAATTAGATGGTTTAGTTGCCAGTTCAAGCTTATTAAACGCAAACAAAATATCGAAATTGACAAAAACTTAACCCCACACGCTTTATAGGTGTGAGTGCTTCTCGCTTATAAATTTCCAATCAAAATATGGTCGCTGTCGTAACTATTGATTTTCGCAATCAATAAAACGAGGCGGTCCGCATTAGGAAAGTACGATTAATTATCTCGACGATACAGAGACACTACTGCTAAACCACTGGTCTGGCTGGGCCAGGTTTAAACCAGATATGACGAATGCGTCACTTAGACCTGTGGTCGCGGGTTTAAACCACGGATTTTGCCGACTCACGGCGTTTTAAACCTATAGGTTTACGTAGACCAGGTTTAAACCTGAGATGACGAATCGGGCCTTTATGTTTGATCTTAAAGCATATCTACTTAATATGTACATTATTTTTAGAACATTCGTTGCATATTCTCCATAAAGTATGCATGTATGTGTTATCAGGGCGTGACAGGGGATTGACGTCCTCTGACGTGATACCCTAACGTCGTTGGAAAGTATCCGCCATTGTTATTTGTACATATATGACTACCTGAATATTATGTGATATAGTCTGAATAACATCACCTGAAGAAGGCCTATATAAGAGCGACTTCTTTTATTTGTGAACCTACAGGGTCCCTAATCTCCTGGACCATTTATACACAAATTATTGTTCTATTGTGGTTGTTAGCTTGGAGATGTTTATATCTTGTCGGGTCGATGTTACTGTTTGCGACAGATATTATGTTAAAATTATGTCTAAAATAGACGTACTTTTTATGCTAGAATTTGCTATCAGCATTTGTGGATCGGATAATAAACTGTACACTTAAATTCACTGATAGTTGGACCCTGTGTTAAAGGCACGGGCGGTGTTCGTTGCAGAAATATTCATATTTGTTCAATTCGCCATTAACAGAAGGAATATTAAAAAATATATAGTTTTGTTCATATGCCAAACATAATCAGCGCGTAAATATTATATTGTCGTCAAGACATACGATGGTGTACGTAAACAAGAGCATGCTCGTGTTACAGAAGTTGTGCTTCTGTTTACATAACACAGCGCAATTATATTGGTTAATCACACAAATGATATAAACGCTCTTTATTATTTCCATATAAGGAAAACAGTAACAGATAACGCTCTGTATGTTTACCATATCCGGATCTAAACAAAAGCCAGGTAACGTAACGTTTTTTGCTTTTGTTTACATAACAAAGGAAAAAAAATGACAATAACATACTGTTTATGCCATATTTCTAATTGGTGTAAGAATAAAGTCTGTCTATATTTTACTATTCTTTCTGTTTATGGCGGTTTTTGACGGAGGTGAATATTTTAACAGCATACCCACCGCCAACGCCGCCCGTATCTTTAAATAAAACATGTTCCGGTGCCTAGCACAGGGTAACGTTGTATACAGCCATACAATGCGATCAGTGTGCTGCCGAACTCATACGGAGCATAGAATTAAAGAAACACAGTCTGTGCTGATCATTATATTTCTCTTGTATCTTGCGGCCCATTCATTCCTCAAAATATCCCTCACTTTTTCTTTTGTATAAACGGACATGGCTCATTCAAACCCCCAAAACAATTGTGCCTACGTAATTTGTAGGGACGGATCCGATATGTCGACAAATACACGGAAATATTGATATGCCGGCTTCATATGCTTTGACAAAACACTTGCCAAAGTCACAGCCATTTTCCAGCCGTTTTTAATTTTTCGCCCAAAGTCAGACAAACTCTCTTTATTGCTACCATATCAGGAATAGAAAAATACGGAACGCTCTTTTCCTTCCCATTTCGTGCAAATGGCTGTTTATTGTGTGGGACCCAAAAACCTTGTTCACAGTTGCATTTTGCATTACTTCAATGCGTCTTTTTGGGGTTACAGAATGCTCATAGAAAGGTAGTTAAGATATTTATCGACCTATTTCGATACCGTGAAAAATTCAAAAGCGATTAATATTCGTATTTTGGAGCGCAAACCTCAATGTGACTTTAAAAGATCCACGGTCCTATCTAAAAACCAATTAATTCAGAATTTACAATAAAACACTAATTGCAATCGCCATAATTCGAATGACACAAACATCGTGAACATGCACACAATCCTCAATAAGATATACAACACAAACTATCACAAATACTCATAAATGACAACGCTCTTTATTATCTGCCGCTTTTTTAGGCGACGAAAGCATTGACGTTATATGGGGCGATATTTTAAACGCACATGGCTCATTCGAACATCCACATTTTTTTCTACACAATTTGGAGCGACTGATACGATAGGTCGAGAAATAAATGAACTATTGATATACCGGCTTCATATTCTCTGATAAACACTTGTTTTCGACTTTTTGCCAGAAGGCAGAAAAACGCTCTTGCTACCATATCAGGAATAGACTACAACGGAACGCTATTTCCGTTCCCTGTCATGCAAATGGCTGTTTTGTGTTTGGGACCCAAACACCGTATTCACAGTTGTAATTTGCATTATTTCAATACGTCTTTTTGGGTTACGCAATGTTCGTAGAAAGGTAGTTCAGATATTTATCGACTGAGAAAACAAAAAATCTAATAATATTATGTGTGTTATGTTAGAGCGCAAACGGCCATGTGGCTTTAATTCTTGCTAGACTGACACCATATTAAAAATTCCTCTCCTGAAAGTCGATATCTGGAAATCAAAATATATTAATGGCCTCATTAGACCAATCTAATTATGTTCTGGTACATAATACGTACATATGGTCGTTGAATGGTGTCAATTCGGACATGTGATCGTTAACCCTTTACCCAACAAACCGGCCAAAACCGGCCAAATAAAGCTTCAACAGCCTAAAATATCTTCGGTCTGTCTCAATAGAACCATACACATATGGATATCATTGGAACCGGTTCCTTGACCACATTGTGATGGTTACAGTTATGCCCTGTGCCAATGCATTCTCTTATATATGCGAGTCGACCATAGGTCGCCTCGCATATATAAGAGAATGCATTGGCCTAAAACAATTCTTTTTTTTAACACTTTTTACCATTTTTTCTTACATTCTTTAACAATTTTAAATTTTTTAATGTGTTAAGCCATGCATTCTCTTATATATGCGAGGCGACCTATGGTCGACTCGCATATATAAGAGAATGCATTGGCACAGGGCCCTTCTGTTGGGTAAAGGGTTAAAGTACAAACTATTCCGATATTACATCAGTCGGCTGGACTTCCGGAGTAAAGAAACAGTCTGATCAGTTGCTCATTATATTTTTCTTGTATCTTGCTGTCAATTCGTTCCTCAAAATTTCCTCCACTTTGTTTTTGTTTAAAGTGATTGAAACACGGTGATCAGACAAAAATGGAGAATAATCTTGCTCAAAGTATTATTTTTATTTTATTTTTTTTACAAATATTATATCCAAAATGTCAACACACACCGTCATTCTTGTATATTAATTCATTAAAGTGACTGTCGATGACGAAATAATTTTCGTTAGTTTATCGCCGATAGTTGGGTCCCGAATCGAGAAGTAAATATTTACAATTGAGCGTCGTTCGGATGATGTTTTCTATGGAGTGGTACGGACGTTATGTTAGAGATTTTCGGCTATGTTAGTAGAATGCTTCATTATTCCAGTTGGCATAGCGCCTGAATGCTAACTTCGAATGCAGTTTCATACGCCAGAACAAGTCCATAATATGTCTTTAAACATGCTTTATTCCAAACACAAAGACAATACATACAGAAACATAAGACATAACATATCATAAGACATAAACTGTTTACGGTGTCTTATCGGATATTTGTTAAATCGGTTGGAAACGGAGACGACAGTAAGCTATAAGTTTTGGTCGTTCTGCACGCTTAGGAAGATGATATATAGTCTTAAGATGGTAATATATATACAAGATATTGGCACCATGTCGTATCATGAGTACCCCACTAAGGCAACATGGGATCATTATCTTGTATCTGGACATTGCTGTTTGGTTGGGTGTTTACTAGTATTTAATGTATTGAAATTGTATGATATGTAGATGTCGAGAATCGAGGAGAGTATATGAGATGGGGAGATAAAGAGAGAGGAGAGAAAGTCAGAGATAGAGAGAGTAGAAGTAGAACGGGGAGATAATGCATATTAAAGTTACGTCACCACACTTGGACTTCATCTGTGTCATTACGGCGCTTAATCCTTCCTACACTAAATACTTATTGACGAGTATAGTTCTCTTAGGAAATGTTCATATAATAAGTTGAACAAACGGCAATGGTTTTCTGACTGTCGTCTGCTTGTATTACCTGAACACCCCTCCAAATGAATATCAGATTCGTCCGATGTGATTATATAACTGAACGTGAGAATCCATTTAGTATAGAAAGAGCTAACAAGATGAATGACCGGAGTACATGATACTTAACTGGCTATACTATTTGGTGCATATAATTAAAGGGTATATTTGAAGGAAGATTATTTATTCCTAATAACAATGCAACATAATCGATACCCGTTTTTTAGTTTTATGAAATCACGTGTTAAAGAGCGTACACATGAAAAGTCGTGAGTTGGCTTCTTTGTGTCATTGTCCGCGCATGATCTGCTTAGAATCGCCTTATTATGAGTCGATAATATGACGAAAATGATCTCATTTTCGGCATATTATCGACTCACAATGAGGCAATTCTAAGCACATTATCTACCTAAAACAAATTATATTATAAGCAGATAATGTGCGGATTATTGAGAGAACAGGCTGAACAATGAGTAAGGTGATGTTTCAACAGAAATAATACTTCTACAAACTAAATTGAATCAAAATGCAGTAAGTAAATTACTACAAATGAGTACTCACTATGTGCGTATTATTGTTAATACGTTTTCTTTTCTTTTGAAAATCGTAGTCTTTTTTTCAACGTAATGTAATAATTGATGTAAACGTATCAGTATATTTTGCCTCCTCGCTCTACCTTTCTACGGGTATTATATGTCCCAGAAAGACGCATTTAAGTCATAAAAAAATAATGCTTTGAACACAATGTCTGCATCCCAAAAGATAGTCATTTGCACGTCATGGAACTGAAAGAAACGAGCGTTCCGTGTAGAAATAAAGAGCTTGTTGTCACTTATGATTGACAAAAAACTGAGAAGAGCTGGAAAATGCATGGCTGTGACCACAGAAAGTACTTTTCAGAGCATGTGAAGCCGGTATATCATTATTTCGTGTAATAGTCAACCTATCTTATACCTCCTTCCAAATTACGTAAACACAATTTGGAATCTCGAATGAGCTATGCCTGTTAAAAGTAACTTTGATTAAAGTACATTGCCCTTTAAATGTACTAGCTTTAACAAATGATTGGCATATTGCGTCAGTCGTCTGGACGCTTGAGAAATGAAACAGTCTGGTGTGATATGTTGCTCATTATAGTTCTCTTGTGGCTTCATGTGAGTGATGTTGGTCCATTATTACTCTATATTTGGATTGCTTCTGTTTCACCCCTGACGCGCTTAACAACGCCTTTTGGAGTGCGATGTATGGAGGCGTTGGTGTAGTTCATTTATGCACTATTATTGATGACAATTTTCTAATAAATCTACGGAGAACGACGTTTCGTTCCACATAATCGGATCGAAAAGATAGCGAACGTAACTAGAGCAACTACTAATTATTTTCTGGACAAGTATACTTTAAGATAAATCTTATAATTTCTTTGAAAAAGATTCTTCTTGGTCTACAGAACAAAGGTTTCCCTACATAAGTTAAAGGCACTGGTGGTGTTCGTTGCAGAAATATTCATATTTGTTCAAATCTCCATCAACAGAAGGAATATTAAAATATGTATAGTTTTGTTCATATGCCAAACATAATCAGCGCGTAAATAGTATATTGTCGTCAAGACGTATGTTGGTGTACGTAAACAAGAGCATGCTCGTGTTACAGAAGTTGTGCTTCTGTTTACATAACACAGCGCAATTATATTGGTTAATCACACACAAATGATATAAACGCTCTTTATTATTTCCATATCAGGAAAACAGTAACAAATAACGCTCTTTATGTTTACCATATCCGGATCTAAACAAAAGCCAGGTAACGTAACGTTTTTTGCTTTTGTTTACATAACAAAGGAAAAAAATGACAATAACATACTGTTTATGCTATATTTCTGATTGGTGTACAAATAAAGTCTGTCTATATTTTACTATTCGTTCTGTTTATGGCGGTTTTTGACGGAGGTGAATATTTTAACAGCATACCCAACGCCGCCCGTATCTTTAATTTGCAAAACTATTAAATGGACGAGTGTACAATATCAGAATATTATCTGTCGTGTTTTCACAATGATTCAACAGCAGTTTGATTTATTAAGGTTTTAGAAATATGTTTTGTTCTGTTCTATTCTGCGATGACCTGATATTTCTGTGAGCGTGAACATTTGGTCACTCCAGCGGAACCTGAACATGAATATATTCGCCAGTCCTGCACTATTACACAAAATACTTCGTCCTACAACTCTAGCCAAATCTTCATCCGAAGTCTGTACAATTTCTTCGCAACCCCCAATGTCATTTAATTTCCCTTTGTACAATCCCTTCATTTCTATTGTGGGCACGTTGCTATGTTATTTCTATAGTGTCGTTAATTAATGTGTCTTGTTTTCTCAATAAAAGGTAAACTATCCGTTACTACCACTACGAATGAACTTACATTGTAATTCAATATTCATAATTCTCATTTGCAATACCAGTAATCGAAAGACACAGTAACAAGATTTTCCGATTACGACATTAATGCTTTAAGTCCACCGATCTACTGTGCGACAAAAGCGGTCGCACAAATTCAAAACAGCAGCGTCCTATTAGATAATAATTGGTGACGTCACTAAATTATATTTTGTCTATATACAACCCAAAGAATCCGGCGTCCGGCGTATCTACAGCCTTTGTGTTCTGTGGAGATATTTGCAGCACTGATGCCACTGACGCACTGATCGTACATGGAGCCGTGACGTCTCGTAACGACGTCAGTGAATGTCTGTAGTATCTGTACTATTTTCTGAAAGAAGTCAATGGAATATTTGCCAGGCCACTTGTGAAAAATAACAGATTTCAAAAATCTAAATCTTATAATCCGAGTTTTGATGAGTGAGTTCCTCGACTCAATTCAGATATGTTTTACCCCCGAAGCCGAAGAACTAGTAGTTTAGAGACGTTAAATCTGAGTATGTATCTTTATGCACACAACGATACACTCTCCAACACTGCAACAAAATGTGCGAACTTAAAGATGCATAATCCTAATTAACGATCCTAAATTACCATTTCTTTGGCTGGGGGGGGGGGGGGGTAAAAATATTGGATTGGAGTCGGGGAACCCACCGACCAAAGCCCATAATTATCAGATATATATTGTTTAAATTTGTTATTTTTCACCGCCTGGAATATTTGGCGGCCTAGCAAATATTCGACGGGCTGACCGACATTCTCTCGATACCAAATTGCGTTGAACAAAAGTTGATATATAACACGTTTTGGAAAGTTTTAAACTAGAGTTGACAGTGGTTATCATTATTGTTGGGGAATTAATCGATTCGGTTATACTAAAGGGTCTATTGAAGAAAAGTTGTTGTTGTTGTTGTTGTTGGAATCTGAAGATACGGGGACCATCGAATCCGATTGTGTACCTTTACATGCTACTGTGAATAAGGAGAAGTGCCGCGCATGCAACGCATATATGTTAGAAGGAACTAAATGTTTTCCATAGGCCTCAGTGTTAACGTTTGGCCCCGCCCACTAAATTTGCTACATACGAATTGCACGAAATCATAAATGTCGTGAAGCCCAACCCTTCCCGCATCCTGTGCCATGTATGAGTACTATCCGATCGACACATTTTTTGCAACTTTTTAACACACGTGTTCCACACTACCCCACTTTTTGCACAAAATTTGAACTGCTGACGAAAGCAAATACCATGCAGTATTATTCTCCCGTCAATGTTTGGAAAGGAACGCATTTCAGACTATAGGGAAAACCCACATTGATAGATGCCATGGGTATTATATTTTTTGAATTTGTAAATTTAATTGAACTATTATACACCAATCGCGTGCCAGAATTGTGTTAACTCGTATTCGAGATTGGGTATAAAAACGAAAGGGACGTAATTCTACTTATTTAGTTCCTTTTAACGTAAAGTTATTTGCAAAGTTCATGTATAGAGTGTCCCCAACGGAACGTCACTCGATGTGCCTGATACAGTAAACACGACTGCAAGACAGCAGTGATGTCTTGCTTCCACCATTACAACAACTGTGTAGTCTGAAGTAATTCCGTGCATGCAGTCATGTGTCGATCTCACGTAAAGTGCCCCCCCCCCCCCAGCCGAACGTCCCGCGTGTTTGCTACAACACTACTGACACAAGGACCCACCGCTCCAAAAATTAGCTGAACAATGTGCATACAAACTAAACAGTCATTTGCCAAGCTCGTGTATAGAGTGTCTCCCGATGTTCTGTCACTAGAGCCTCTCGAGGTGCCTGCGACAGTCAACCTGACAGCAAGAAATATGTAGTTTAAATAGCACTGCGAATAAGTAGTGGTGTCAAGAAGTGTCTCGTGTACAACGAACACAGTAATTTGCCACGTTCATATATAGAGTCCATCAACGGAACGTAACTCGAAGTGCCTGCTACAGTCCCACTAACAGGAAGATATCGGTGCTGTCTTTCATCCACCATTTAGTAAAGTGATGTAACAACACAAGGTGACTAACACGAGGATAACGCATCTAGCCAAACACTATATCTATAGGAATCAGGGAGCTAGAGGTGAAGGTAACTGAAGAATGACCTTCACCTGATACATGTGGCACGTTATTAAAGGATGAAATCTTGTTTATTTGATTTGTGCATCATATCTAAATAATTTAAACTGCTGAATTAATGGGGGAATGGATTTTTGTGAGTGGGAAATTTATTTAACTAGCTGCTGTAGTTCTGGGTTTTTCCAGATAAACTTTGGCTGTGGAAGAACCCTGTCGTACACTTGTGGATTTATTTTAAAAAGTAAACACATGACCTATGACTTATTTTTTGAATTTTCGTGATCAACTGGTGTCAATCTAGCTGACTAAACATCACTGGAGTGGCATGCAGGCTTAAATTCAGTGAATTTGGCTGAAACGTTAACAATGTCGTCTATGGAAAACCATTTAGTTCAGTGATTCCTATAGGACATCAACTATAAGAATAGTTGTAGAGTCGGAAGGAATGTCGTACATGCAGCGAACACAGTCATGTGCATAGCCCAGGGAGTCCAGCGAACACAGTCATGTGCATAGCCCAGGGAGTCCCGCATCGGAATGGAAATTAATACTTGTTCCAATCGAAATACAAATGTCCCGTAGTCCGACTGCGAGTATTAACCCTTTACCCAACAGAAGGGCCCTGTGCCAATACATTCTCTTATATATGCGAGTCGACCATAGGTCGCCTCGCATATATAAGAGAATGCATTGACTTAACACATTAAAAATTATAAAATTGTTAAAGCATGTAAGAAACAATGGTAAAAAGTGTTAAAAAAAGATTTTTTTTAGGCCAATGCATTCTCTTATATATGCGAGGCGACCTATGGTCGACTCGCATATATAAGAGAATGCATTGGCACAGGGCATAACTGTAACTATCACAATGTGGTCAAGGAGCCGGTTCCAATGATATCCATATGTGTATGGTTCTATTGAGACAGACCGAAGATATTTTAGGCTGTTGAAGCTTTATTTGGCCGGTTTTGGCCGGTTTGTTGGGTAAAGGGTTAAATGTTAGGTGTGAAGAAATGTCGTGCATGCAGCGAATACAGTCATTTACCGTCTTCATGTAGAGGGTCCCCCAACGGAACGTCACGCGTGTTTTCTACGGCACCGCTGACAGGAACCTAATTCGATTTGTCACTGTGAAGGCTGTGCCTCTATTCTATAGCGCACAGCATCGAGGAAAGTGAGGCTTTGGAAGTTTGAATAGAGCGCAGAATTATCTCACAATTCGGTCGATACCTCCACACAACGACATATGCGATACGCCGACAGCTTTTAATAGCGAAAAATCTCTCAATTTGCCTCTCTAAGTGGGTAGCGCGCCAATCGTCAATTTAGATCTCGTGGTGAGCCGATAGCAACTTCTAATATGATTTTAAATGTTGATCGCTAGCCATTGTTGAGGAATTTAGCCGCGCTACGGGCCATCGTATATTGATATTTACTTACCAGTGTGATTCCTGGCATATTTGTTCAACTCTCTAAGAACACTCTTAATTGTTTTGTGACATCTCTTGTGAAACGGATAGTGGAATACGACGGGATTGTGTCCCATCGGAACAATAAACGACTGACAAGCTTTGGATTGTACAAAAAACGACATCGCCTGCACGCATTTTCTTTATTTGCACGCATTAATTCATTAGGCAGAGTCCTTTATTCATGTGAGGGAGTTATTAATTCGTCCGTCGGAGTTCTTCAGAGCTTCGTTGTATTTCTCGGAAAAAATGAAAATATGTCGGTGTCGGGTCGCTTCAGAAAACTTAAAGTATTACACTTGAACGTCATGTTCATTTATTATAGAGGTGTCAACTGAAAATCCTTCTTTGCGATGTTGCTTCAAGGATGCTTGATCGTTTTGCTCAATGTTTGTGGAGTTTTATCGTTAGAAAGAACGAAAATTCATATCGGAGGATTATTTTCCCAGTCGACCCACACGCCACAAGGTTCAATTGGGCGTGGTGTTAAGCCAGCCGTGGAATTAGCAACGAAATTAGTTAATGGCGATTCTAGGATATTACAGGATTATGAACTAGTGGTCACTTGGAACGACACAGGAGTGAGTTTATATTATATTTAATACTAAAGATGTTTAGAGGGTTTCAAACCTCCCGTGCCAACAACAACAACCTATAATATATAATATTGCTTCACTTAGAATTTTTGTTTAAATCAAATTAGATATATAAGCTAGAGCAATAACTAGGAAACAATTTATCATTTAAAATTATAGCATACAAAGTGATAATTATATCAATCAGATGAGTGTCTGTCCCGTAGCCCTTCACATTCGAAGATAAGTTACACTGCAGATTCATTAAACAAGTTAAACATGTTTGTAACAATTTACCAACAACTCTTGAATAACCTATTTATCGCGAATAAGAACGTGTTAAATGCCCACTTAATTGTCTAATCACCAGTTCAAATTATATACACAATATTGCATATTATATACCATTTGAAACGGGAAGCTCCAAAACATGATATTTTCAACTTATCCGGTCGAATAAACTGTGAACATGTTGTTTTTGGCAAGGTACCTACGTGTGGTATGTGCTAAATTTCATTCTGGTCTGTACTGCCAGTTTATTAATCTCAATGGAATGGGGAATAACTATATATCGTAGTTGTGGATTATGATGCATTCTGGGTAAATAAAGGGGAAAGTCTTGGGTGAATCTGAGAATATCTATCACGTGATGGGCACTCCTAAACACCACAGCTGTTCCGTATACTGGTGGTAAATATATAATTTTGGTTCCACATGGTATACAAAATGGGACATGTTGTGTATAATGTGATCTGGGTATTCGAAACTTAAGTGAGCCTTTAATGAATTTATATGCCTCAACCTTGTTTCGTGAAGATAATAGCAAAAGTATTTTAATCTGGTAACTATGGATTGATTTCAATACTGAGTCAGTGACTTCTTAAATCTGTTATATGTAACATGTCTAGCATGTCATTAGAAAAATATATATATAGCTGTGAACTTGTGATATAAAGTGCTTAGTGTTGATGCCATTTAATGAATGACGGACATAATTTCAATGTGAGCTCATTTTATGTAAATAGAATTATGTATGAACCAATATGAATATAATGTATTGGACATCGCATTTATGTAGAATATAACACACCAATGTTACAAGGAAAGTAGTATCTTCAAAAAGTCAATCCAACAGTTATGTATATTTTCACACAGCAACAATACCCATTATGGGAACTACATACTCGAATGTGGGGTATTTTGTTCATATTCCCATATCTTCCTATCTGCCCCGAAAAAGTGATTCCACAAAACAAAAAAAGATATATACAACAAAACTGAAAAGTGTGTTGAAATCAAGGTGTTATTAATTCAATTTACAAGAAACAGTTCAGTACGAATATTGCATGAAGTAACACAACAATGTAATATCGTTCATGCTGTGTTCTTCGTTCTTAGTGAATCTGCAGACGACCACGATTCAATCGTAAGTTGAGAAATTGGGCCCGACAAAATCCTGGATAGTTTGCTCACACGATTACGATGTCGTCGCAGATGAGGATACCGTGGGTTGTTTGTAATCCACGGTTAATCGCGTGGTTCACTTCCCTACGATCGTTCCATCTGATATTTTAACATACACACGACTGCGATTCCATCGCAAGTGGAGGTAACCAAGGATACGCCACGATTTCGCATCTAAAATCAAACAGTGATTGAAATTAATTTGTTACTCTCGATCTTGCCGCAACCATGCGCAGTCGACGTAACAGAGCAACAGTTTTAAAATGTAACCAACTCCTGAGTCCAAGTTATCAATATCAATTTCACGGCGGGAAAGCGCGTGGTGTTGCTGTTGGTGAGTACCACGCATACAAAATGGCCGAGACTAGTACAAACGCACAAACACATATTATATATATGCATGAGGAACTGGCACAAAACATAGCATTTGCTAGTTTATTTTTTAAACAAGTTGATACTTTATTTGTTCGCAAACACTCAGTGATTTTCTATATAATAACATTCTGACCAAAGTTGCCAGTCGGTGGTGCGTGGAATACACCAGTCCATACATCTTGGAGAATCCTATATACGATTACAACTTTGGTCAGAATGTTAGAGCAAACAAATGTGAATTTCGACACAGTATCATCTTGTTTGACAAATAGTATATAGTATCTGATCGTAGCTGACAAAATACTATGTAATATGTCATATCTTAGTTTATTACTTTTTCCTCGTTTCTGGTCGCGTTTTCGATCGCCTCTTGACTTCTGAATGCGTGATACTCATTAACTCGAAACAACGTGATTCCCCACTGTGAATTTAAAAACGGCGCTGATATAAACTTTGCATGCATCATTATGTAACTCAAGCCGGACAGTGAACCATGGTTGCTGATTTCACAGTTGTCATAACTGTTCACAGCTGTGAAGCTGAATGGGTTCACAAACGGTTCCCTTGGAATAGCTGTTTATTTACGACGGGTTAATCCGGCTCGATTTTGACCATACACAAGTAAGACGTTTTAATTCAGACTATGCTTGCTTGACTTCAGACAAGCTAGTCCTTGTCATATACATTTACTTTGGCATCACAGTTCTTTTGTGGATTAAGGATGTCGCCATTGACATGATGCATAGAGGAGACAGAGATTATGAACACGTGTTTTGTTTGTTGCAAATTAACACATAACATACACTGTAAGTGCGTTAGATACCATGCAGACACATTTAAAGGTATTTTCAGATATATATTTATAATTTGCGCCCAAGGTTAGCAAATCATTATATCTCATTTTCGCTTATTTTTCTCCACAAGCATCTTTGGTAAAACCTCGATCCATTCGGCATGGATGCGTCATATGTATATAGAGAGCTTGACTGTGCTATGCGCTCATTAGGTGACATTGACCTGCGGCATGTGCAGTATGCTTCTGTTCTTGACAATGGAATTATGTGTATGCTGATTCAGTTACACATACTAACACACAATAATATACTAAGCCATATCTTTTTCGTATAATCTATGTTGGTGGCCGTCAAACTACACAGGAACATACGGATTCCATAGCATCAGGTTTAAATTGATACAACAAAATAACGAATTAATGCGTAATTGAATAAATCTGTTCTATACAATTAGCATGCATGTACGCGCGCTCTATTTTCGTCTGAGACAGACATATTTTTGGTTTTGTCAGCATGCGTATATACTGTAGGTCAGGTGGCGCTTGTTAAGGTGGAACAGTTTCCGGACGTCCATATTCGACGGAAGTTGTGACGGAACAAAATAATGTACGACGGGTCGACGGACGTGGTTAAAAAGTACGACACAGAGGTTACCGATAACGGAAGTGCCCATGTACTCATCCTAATGCAACTATCAACGTTTGCGATAAGCTGATATCGAACTGGTCAGAGGGGGTCGGTGCTTCATTCGATAATGTGTGTAGTGCATTAGACCGTCATAACCAACCCGGCAATGTCGAAGCTGGTTCGTTTCCCATATGTGATCAACACCCAACGGATGTGTAAACTGATTCGTGTATATATTTATATATTGGCAGCTTTGTCAGTTGCTTACTGTGGTCGACGCTTGGTACGCTGAAACCCCGTGATGCAACGTCGTCACATGACATATGGACTGACGTTACGACAAACCTCAACAAAACCAATAAACCGTTTAGGCTGCATGGTTAACGGACTTTTGTCACATTTTATAAGGGACTTAACCCATTGCCCAGATTTGTCACCTTCAATTTAATCCTCCGAGGGTAAACCTAGTTTAAACCTACATTGATGGTCCATGCAAACCATGTCTATGTGGGCGTGTGTTGTCGTTCAGGGGCTCGCTGAATATGTGAGGTGAGCATGAAACAAAACTACCCAGTTACCAAGCGGACCACAAAGGCCGGTAGAATAATTATTGGCACGCCCTCAATTATCGCGAACAAGCCAGTCTGTTCTCCCGAAACCAGTACATTATCTACTTATAATAGAACTTATTTTAGGTAGATAATCTGCTTAGAATTGCCTCATTTTGGGTCGATAATGTGCTGAAAATGAGAAATTTTAGTCACATTATCGACTCATAATGAGGCGATTCCAAGCACATCATGTTCGGACAATGACACAAATAAGCCAACTCGTGACGTTTCAGGTGTACGCTCTTTAACATATGTTTTCACTGTGGCCCGGTCCATAAAACGAAATTATCGCGAACGAGGCAGCCTGTTCTCCCAAAAACTACCACATTATCTACTTATAATAGAACTTCTTTTAGGTAGATAATCTGCTGAGAATGGCCTCAATTTAGGTCGATTATGTTCTGAAAATGAGAAACATTTAGGCACATTTCGACCCATAATGATGCGATTCTAAGCAGATCGTGTGCGGACAATGACACAAATTTCCAACTCACGACTTATCAGGTATACGATATTTAACAGATGTTTTCACTGTGGCCCGCGCCATAAAACGAAATATTGTGCAAGAGTCCATTATCTGCTTATTTCAGAATCTAATGTACCCATTTCACATTATAGGTCGTTTATTTGCGTATTTCCGCGACGATATATTGAACAAGCATGCACACGCACGCCGGTGTGAGCATGAAACAATTGTGACATAATACCAAGCCGTAACTGTCGCGTTACATGTATGTACACGCCATCAATCGATATTTTGTACAGCTCCACCCATGTAAACTCCGGTCCAGAAAAGAAGGATCCATCATCTCATGTCTAGCCTCGCTTATTAATTTACAATCAAAATATGTTCGTTGTGGTTGTTTTTAGCTGTCGATAGAACACGGTGGTCCGCATTGGGCAAGTACGAATACTGATGATAGAGAGACACTACTGCTTAACTATCAGGCTGGTGGGACCACGTTTAATCAAGAGGTGACGAATCTGTCACTTAGACCTGCCGTTTCGGGTTTGATTCATGGATTTAGCATTTTAGCTGCCAAACGGCGGTTTAAACATAATAGTTTACCAGACCAGGTTTAAACCGGAAATGACTAATCCGGCCATAAAGTTCTTGCAGTTGCCATATTCCTTGGCATTGTGGGTCAAATATGTCAACACATGCTGTGCATATACATATATGGAGTGCTTATATTTTGAAAAGGTTGCAAAAGTGACAGAACTTCACAGTTCAAACTTTCCGCACATACAGGATTGAGATAAACTCATTTTACAGTACCAGTGCAAAGCGAAGAATACTCTTTAAAATTGGATGGAATAGAGAAAGCTGCCAGTTTGTTGCGGTGAATTTTTGCAAATTTCTATCACTGCAAGAAAATCTTTCAGAGACACATATAAGACGTATATATAAGCATTGCATGCATTCTCAAAATCATGCCACGATGAGCAGTCACTAAGTTTAATTTGCGTGACAATTATATATGTATGCCAATTTAACCCTTTATTGGCGAAATATTAATATAAAATTATATAGTTAATATAGTTCCCTCAAGAAATACTCACAGGTTAGTATAGTTCCCTAAAAAAATACTCATATAATAAGTTAAGCAATCTGAACATTTTCCCCCAACTAATAATGCAACATCTTCGCGCAAATGTAATATTCACATAGGTTCATATTGGATTATATCAAATCCAGTCGTAAGTCGGGATTTTTTTTACCCTGTACCAATGCATTCTCTTATATATATGCGAGTCGACCATAGGTCGGCTCGCATATATAAGAGAATGCTAAGGCCTTACAATTTTTTACAATTTTAATAATTTGTTCTTGTATTCTTTAACAATTTTATAATTTCACCCATACAGAGCCCCAGACAAACATGAGCAGACGACACTCTTCTATATGCTTCTATATATGTGTGAGGCTCCCTGCAGGGTAATGGATGTTTTTTATTTTATGTCCTAAAAAATGTAAGAAACATTTATTAAAAAAAAAATGATAAACAATTGTTAGGCCAATGCATTCTCTTATATATGCGAGGCGACCTATGGTCGACTCGCATATATAAGAGAATGCATTGGCACAGGGTAAAAATAATCCCGACTTACGACTGAATTTTATATGGCGGGTCACATATAAGCTAAGAGTGGACTCATATCCGTTATTCCGTGTTATGGCAACACATATTATAGAGGGTACATGCATCCGGTAATTCGTGAGTTGGTTTATTCTTGTTATTTTCCGGCCATAATGAACTTATAACAAGTCATTATGAGTCGATAATGGCATTAACACACTCTCATTTTCAGTTCATTGTGAACTCAAAATGTCGCGATCCTAAGCCGGTTATGAACCTAAATAAATCCTATAACGTGCTGATTTTCGGGAGAACAGTCTTAACAATAGGAATCGCTAGAATCCATTTAGCGAAAATGGTTAACGTTTAGGGATCTGGGCAAAGACCGACACTATAGTATCAATACGCATGCATGTGGATGATATTGTAAGCAGGCAAGCACGGGTTTACTACATAGTAATGCCCTAAGTAATCGACTCCTTAACCACAGCATAATTATGGGTAACTTTTCAGTCGGAAATATGGCTTGTTGCCATTCATCGGAAAGCTCTCAGTGAGAGAGAGTGAAAGCTCTCATATAAAAATCCTGAAAAGTTACCCATAATTCTGCTGTGGTTAAGGAGTCGATTACTTAGGGCATTACTGTAACATGTTGCATATAATCAGGTCGTGTGGTTTCCATTTGTATAGCTGTACTTTATTGCCCGGTATGTGTTTCATCTTCACCTATAGAATATTCATTGTATCGAAGATAGTCTTTCATTTGTAGTTGCCCAACGAGATTGATTTTTTAAATGAACTCTGCTGAGGAATGGCACATTTGTCCTATATTCAGATATGTTAAAGGTACACAATCCAATTCGATGGTCCCCGTATCATCAAACTCCAACAACAACATTTCTTCGAAAGACGCTTCAGGTATCAGAATATATTAATTAAAAACAAATGCGAACCTCTGTCAACTGTAGTATAAAATTTTCCAAAACGTGTTATATCTCAACATTTTTCAACGCAATTTCGTATCGAGAGTATGTCGATCGGCTCGTCGAATATTTGCTAGGCCGCCAAATATTCCAGATAATCAAAAATAACAGATTTCAAAAATCGATATCTGATCACTTTGAGCTTTGATTGGTGGGTTCATCGGCTCGAATCAATATGTTTTACCCCCAAATCCAAAGAAATAGTAATTTCGACGCGTTAACCCGGATTATGTTACTTTAATTGAACTCTATTCTGAGGAATGTCAGAATCTCCCTATATACATAGATGTTAACAATTAAGCTGCATGCTGTAGTGACGTTATACAAGCACCGAATGCATGACCATGCGTAATTATCCGATTATGAAACACGGGAATGGAGAACATGTTTAAATAATTATCACGATTGCATGTTATTTTCATTGTTAAATTTGAAATGCAGGTATTTCATTCATTCTTAATAGCATTGGATTAATATAAAAAACTGTTGGCACAACTCATGTCGGGGTTTGTTGTAGTGCACGCATGGTGTATATAAGAAATGTATAGCACCACTCATGTCGGGGTTTGTTGTAGTGCACGCATGGTGTATATAAGAAATGTATATATAGCACCACTCATGTCGGGGTTTGTTGTAGTGCACGCATGGTGTATATAAGAAATGTATAGCACCACTCATGTCGGGGTTTGTTGTAGTGCACGCATGGTGTATATAAGAAATGTATAGCACCACTCATGTCGGGGTTTGTTGTAGTGCACGCATGGTGTATATAAGAAATGTATAGCACCACTCATGTCGGGGTTTGTTGTAGTGCACGCATGGTGTATATAAGAAATGTATAGCACCACTCATGTCGGGGTTTGTTGTAGTGCACGCATGGTGTATATAAGAAATGTATAGCACCACTCATGTCGGGGTTTGTTGTAGTGCACGCATGGTGTATATAAGAAATGTATAGCACCACTCATGTCGGGGTTTGTTGTAGTGCATGCATGGTGTATATAAGAAATGTATAGCACCACTCATATAATGAACCAATCGATAACCACACCTCGTCAGTTTGCAATTCAATAACCATATATTAATAATTGCTGCAATCGTGTAATATGATAAGGGTCTATCTGAGATATCAAATACGAATCATGTTTCACATGTATAATTAAAGATACCCTGTCCGATTCGACGCCATAAAACCACAATCTGTATGTGTCATATACCAGATAATAGTTATATCGTATCCATCAGCTCATTAACTCCTCCATGATTGGAGCCTCCGGATTGTTTTCAAAAACCCGGTGCCAATGCCTTCTCTTATATAAGCGAATCTCCCATAGGGAGCTTCGCATATATAAGAGAATACATTAGCTTAACAATATTTACCTTGACCTTGTAACTTGCAAGCCAGTGCATTATCTTATATGTGCGACACTCCCTGTGGGAGAATCGCATACATCAGAGAATGCACTGGCACATTATTTGTAATGCTCCGCCAACGAAGGTCCTGTCATGAACCTCACGGCATGGTTAACGTGAGGATTTGATGACCAGATATCAACTTTCAACCGACGAAATTTTAACTCATTTTGACTTTGTCAGCCGAGCAACATTCCAATGATTGTCACCGAGAAAGAACTTCCATACATTCCTTTCCCCAAATCATTAGACAATAAAGACCGTTCTCAGATATGATAATTATAACTCGATTTAAACGTAAAACTGAGGAATAATTTTGTGAATTGCATCGAAGCTTCTGTCATACAACTGATGATAATGGCAGGTACATGTATTTTGCTTCTCTTTCGTCTGGTATAAGCTGAAAATTACATTATGAAGGTCAGTCTGGTTAATACCAGTCTAGAATCAGCTTCGCAGTACTGAGTCTGGCGAATTTATTTGTATTCAACACCCATTCCGTACAATGTTCAGTCTTTGTCTCTGCCGCCTCTGATAGTATCCGGTGAGTGTTCGCGATCTAGTCGTGAGGTTGTATATCCATGTCTATGGACAAATGGCAAATCTGATAGATTGGGTCAATCATGTCAACGACAGCTAGCGAATGTACCCTGGACGTCCAGCTGCTACCAAATAAACTCACATGCTTGTAAAAATAAACCCAGTTGCGAATACGAGCCCTGACCGTTTATAGGTGAATTGATTCTAGGGCCACAGTTGTCTCAAACTTGAAACAGAGCGAGAGTTGTTGTTTATGAAATTTCACGAACTCCAGGTTTTCTCGAAAATGTTAAACTCCAATTTATGTCCGAGAATACGTTCGACGAATTTTCACGGAAGTTTCTGATGTGTTCCAAATGACGAACACTTGTCATGTCATAGGATGACTCGTAGCGAGATGTCGTTATAGCTAATTTAACACAGAGATCAGATGCTATATAGTTATATATATCTGACAATCGAGACCACGAACAATCCAGTGTGGGCATTCAATTTAATTTCTGAAACCTAATTAGTGTCGGGCAAAACCATGATCCCAGTGGTTTCCACTTTCAAGAGTAATATTAGTCACACGATCCCCGGCAATCAGCTGTCTTGGTGACGGGAATACCACAGGAGTCAGATAATGAAACACACTTCGTGATGATCAATGTCGAAACATTCGAAAATAACTGACAACCAAGACCGCGAGCAATCATGCATAATGGTATGCATTCGATTTCAAATACCACCGACAAAACATCGTCATTATTAGATTATTCCATGAATGTCAACTCCAGCTACGCCCGTTGAGATCATAAGATAAGATAAGTTTAATTGGCAAAACATCCTTATAAGGACAGTATGCAAACATAATAACATATAATTGTACGTTGTACATTGAACAATATAATAAATGATATTAATAGATGGTAATATATAACCTCAGTAAAGCTGAATGTGCATAGGGTCGTATCGTCTTCATTGATTTATGATACGATGCTCATCGCGTGCGGAAAATAATCTTCGGATTATATGACAAATTGAAGTGCATGAATTTGAAATATTGTTGGATAGGATTTTGACAAGCTGTTCGTTTTGGGTCATGTTTTCGTAGCCTGGGAACTGAGTCTTCATAATATTTATGAGTTCGAGTCGTGGTGTGCGGTAAGCACTATACATTCTAAAAAAAGTGGTTTTCGTCTTCAATAGCATTATCGGAGCAAAATATACACAGTCTTTGTTCCAATGCCGTCGGCGGTTGAGTGTCGTCCCTTTTCAATAGTAAATTTATGATTACTTATTCGTAGTCTAGTAAAAACGATTTTATTTTCTATTGAAGTTGTGTGAAGAAGATAAGGTTCTATTTCGTACTTAAGTTTGCAAAGTCGGTATGTTCGTAATTTATTACTTCTCGTTTTTGAACATTTATCAGTGAGACTCTGTCTGAAATATATATAATAATCTTCAATAAGTTTTCTTTTGAATTGACTCAGAACGGGATCAGGATTGTTTAGGTCTGCAATAGTCCACCCCAGTGATTCTGCCGTTCCACTTGCATATTTCACCAGTAAAACTATTGGAACTTTTTATGTTGAGACAGAAGTTTATAACAATGAAAAAACTGCAGGTAATATAATTCTTAGTTAATACATGTTTAAAATAATGAAGTTAACTATAGGTGAAGGTACCAATTCGAATATGTGACTTTGTGAGCGATTTTGCTTTTGCTTTGCACCGCATACAATTATGGAATTTCTCCTGGTGAATTAATTCAGTGTTTTTAAAGCTGAATCCTGTCCGAGATTAAGTTTTACGGAGTTTGACGGAAGATGCCGAGGTGTTTAGAAAGATTTACACACGTCATATAACGATCCATTTCGCAAAAATTAATTCGAGACAGAAGTATAAAGGTCGGACATTCAAAAACAGAGCAAACCATTGTTGCATTTAATTTCTAAAACAAAACAAAATCAGTAGATTATTATGTCCGATATTAATATGGACGGAGTTTGACGGAAGTTACCGAAGTGTTCCGAATGATTAGCACATGCCATAGCGAGGTTGGTGTCATTCATATGCAGCATGTCTGGCATTCAAAATCTGAGCAATCCATTGTTGTTTTTAATTTACAAAAACCTTGATGTCTCAGACACAAACACCACGCTTTACAGTCACATGGTACCCGGGCGTGATACTGGCATTGGAACACCACCTGACCCGAGTAGAGAAATGAGATTTATCGCCTCCATGTCCTCGAGACATTCCATTCCCTGAGAAGAATTAATTCATCAAATTTATACGCCCGCTCTATATGCCAAATTACCGAAGGGCTAATTCACGCCAAATTAAGCACGTGCTCGCTTCTCGCAATTTGAGAATAATTTGTCTACTGATTTTATGTAAGTGGGTGCGAATATATTGCTAGCCTTCAGCAAGTATGCGTAGAAAAGTATACAGCTGGGTGTCAGAATGGCATCACGTCTCCGTCCTGTCAACGAGAGACAAGTGATGTATATCTTACAGCCTTTTGAATATCTACTGTATTTGAGTATCTATACATTACTTATGTTGCAATCAACGGGATAGTCGGAGCCAGAAGACTATCTGGTTCAATTTCAATCTTGACTACATGATTTATGCAGCCTGTGTGGTGTAATCGTTCGCTTGCTCCTGTGAAACGGTTCGCAATCAACCCTTTCATTACGGGAGCTTCACTTGTGCACCAATAAAGATCCTACATTGTATGCTAATGCATTATCTTATATATGAAAGTCTGCCATGGGGAGATTCGCATATACATAGAAGAGCATGCACTGGCTTACAAGGTCAAGGTACATGTAGATCAATGTACTCTCCCATAGGGAGCCTCTCGTATACAAGAGAATGTTTTAGCAAAATTTCAGGAAGCACCATTCATGGAAGGCTTAATTCTACTTAAAATTAACAAACATTTTATGAGTGTTCAATTGTGATTAGTTGAACAATGTTTTTCGCCGAGGTATGATGGTTTCAATTACATTTTGGCCTTAGATTCTGGAACTGACAGTGCGTACTGGCTTCTTATAGAGCGAATGGACTTGTTCGGGTGCGTAAAATGGATAAGTTAGCACTCAGGCGCTATGCCAACTTGGGGAATGTAGCATTATACTGACATCGCCGAAAATTTGAAAGAAATCGACCATACCACTCCATATATAGAAAACATCTCTGAACTACGCCCAATTGTAAATATTTACATCTCGATTCGAGACGCAACTATCGGCGATAATCTAACACAAATGATTTCGCCATCGAGAGTCATTGCAATCAATTAATATATAAGAATGACAGCGTATATGGTCAATTGGATTAATATTCGTAAAACTAACTACTTTGAGAAAGATTATTCTCAATTTCGATGTGATCACACTGCCGGGTGTTTCACATCACTTTAGTAGCATAAATTAATGCTTTTTGTTAAAATTAAAAACAGGAGTTTATGTATTTTAAGAGAGTTTCGATGAGCGGGCTGCATAGTAGTGTTTCCGACAGTCTTCCGTCTGTATGTTTACATTTCAATCTGAAATCCAAATGGTTAAAAACCCTTTTCAATGCGCTGGTGCAGTATTAAAGGTCATTTGGCAGTGCAATATCTCATATATGCGAGTCTCCCATAGGGAGCCTCTTATGTATACGAGAATGCACTGGCTTACAAGGTCAATCGTGTTAGGCCAATGCAATGTGTTCTCTTATATATGCGAGGCTCCCTATGGTAAACTCGCATATATAAGAAAATGCGTTGACACAGGGTTTTCGAAAAATTTCAGAAAGCTCGTTAATTCTACTTAAAATTAAAAAAACATTTTGATGTGTGTTTATTTATGATTAGTTGAACAATGTTTTTCGCAGAGGTATTATGGTGTCAATGGCATTTTTTTCCTTCGACCGTGGAACTGTCAGGTTGTAATAGCTTCTAATAGAACAATTTAATATCATAATCACATATAACTTAATGGAATAAATTAATGTTCTTTGTTAAAATAAAAAAAGGAGTTTATGTGTTTTAAGAGAGTTTTGATGAAATTCCTGAAATCCAAATTGTCAACCCTTTCATGACGGGAGCTGCGCTGGTGCAACATCAAAGAACCTGTGTCAGTGCATTCTCTTATATATGCGATTCTCCCATAGGAAGACTCGCATATAAACGATAAATCCCTGGCTTACAAAGTCATAGTAAATACTGTCTGGCCAATGCATTCTCTAAAAAATGTGAGGCTCCCTATATGTGAAACTCGCGCATATAAGAGAATACATTAGCATAGGGTTCTCGCAAACTTGCATGAAGCTGAACCCAGTCACGGAACAGTTAATAGTTCCCTAACATATTAATCCCATGATGCTCGCGCATTATGCTTTCGGATATATTGCCGTTGAAGTGTTGTCGCAAGCCTTTAACGTCTTTAGTCGTGCGCTATTGACCTGGGAATTGTTGTTATGCCATAAAACGTGTATACGTATGCTATCCTTGTCAGATCTCGTTAAGTACGTAGTCGCGCGGGATATCTATAATATACAGCATGTAAGCGTCATAGAATGCCATCTCGCGAGGTCTCGGATCTGTATCCAAGTCTCAACAGGAAAACCATCATCAGAAATGGTAACGCCCTCAAGATCATATTATTAGCCATAAATATAAATTATAATATAAAATATATTGGTTACATGAATGCACCGCCTCATAATTCCATTTAAAAACAACTAATGATTCAAATTATTATAAAAACTACGTCTTATTACTGCAGGTTTCTTATTCACCACACCAGAAAGCTTCTAAATGCGGATCAAAAATCGGGGGCATTGTGTTCCCGCCATAAAATCTTCAAGAGTGAATGGCCCAGCCATTCTTCATATCTAAACATCGAAAGCAATTAACGCGGTCAAGATAGTTACATACTGCAACTATAAGACATCCAGCGAATACACACCCCACAAAAACCCGGAATGTGTTGTCCTGCGAGATATCCCATCGCTATAGCTCAATTTGACACGGCCAGATTAGCCTTCCTACAATATCCTAAAACAATCAAGCTTCTCAAATCATCCGCATAGTCAATAGAACTTTCACGATCAATTCAAAATATACATAGACTCATTCTTCTGCTATATAAAATACGAGTTCGACGACAAGTAATATGTTCAAGTGACTCACAAGTAAATATCGAATGACGATACATATATTTGTAAACAAACATTGCAAATAATGTTATTGGGACGAAAAGTCGCTGGACTGGTTCCGTATTATGATGATGGTGATGATGATGATGATGATCGATAGAACAAACCAATATTATGATGATCGTGTCGTTATTTGTTTAAAATACGTATCAATTGACATATACGCACCCGTTCCCTCATTAAAATCAACATATTTCGACCATTTTAGGGGACCTCCGCGAATTCGGGGAACTCCGCAAATATACCTCGGCAAATAGGGACCTACTGCAAATTGTCACTTACCGGAAAAACCATTATCTATTTATAAAACGCCCAGCGAACCACAGCTTTCTAAAATATGTACGACAGTATACACCGAGGGGCGTTAATAACGCTGACAATAGAGAGGTTTATATCGAGAACTTCAAACTTCTAACTGCAAGCGCTGTCGACTACCTACGGCAAGATGTTGCATGTGATCGTGCACCAGACGTTTTCAAATACGAATACATACAAGAAAAATAGATGCATGCATCAGATCACCGATGAAATATTTTACAAAGTATTAATCAGTTTCAAAATGTTTGTGTACTCCATATCCAAACACGGACTTCATTCAAAATTGATTTAATATGCATTTAGAACAATGGAGAAAACGCGAGATAACACCTTCTAATTGGAGAAGGTCTCGGCTGCCTTAGCAATTGACACCTGACAAAATACTTGGGCTGCAGATTTGATGCGATTCTGTATGATTACTATCATAGCGCAGTGATAACGGAGAAGGTATACTATATGGAGTTTGAAATACCGATGGTAATTTGGGCTAACGTATACTCATAATGGTAAACCGAGACCCATACGATTTTGGCTGGTATATACACACAGCTAAATTTATCTACGCTAATATCGCCTTTGGGTGAAATGATTCATCTTTACATATATACAAGACACCTGTCGATCGCATGCAGAATCGGACCATTTGTACATGTAACTGACAATATGAAGTCAGAAGTTCTCGACATAATCAGTCCTATTGTCCATGAGATTGCATGTTGGTATGATGAATGAATTGTCATTCAATGTCGTATGGTATACAATGTACTTCTTCCCTATGTGGTACTATCACGAGCTTTCTATTAAAGATCAGGGGACCTCGATTTTCCAGATATATATCTAGTCACATTAAGACTTATCTTCTTGCCTGATATATTGTTGTTGTGAAGGATTATTACTGGTTGTGTAGGCTATGCAACTTCTAGAACAAATCCAATGATTAACCCTTTACCCAACAAAACGGCCAAAAACGCCCAAATAAAGCTTCAACAGCCTAAACTATCTTCGGTCTGTCTCAATAACACCATACAAATATGGATATCATTGGAACCGGTTCATTGATCACATTGTGAAGGTTACAGTTATTCCCTGTGCCAATGCATTCTCTTATATATGCGAGTCGACCATACGTCGCCTCGCATATAAAAGAGAATGCATTGGCCTAAAAAAATCTTTTTTAACACTTTTTAACATTTTTTCTTACATTCTTTAACAATTTTATAATTTTTTCTTACATTTTTTATAATATTTTTCTACATTCTTTGACAATTTTATCATTTTTAATATGTGTTAAGCCAATGCATTCTCTTATATATGCGAGGCGACCTATGGTCGACTCGCATATATAAGAGAATGCATTGGCACAGGGCCGTTCTGTTGGGTAAAGGGTTAAGGGTATGATTTGCCTGCTTGAGCAATGACGACAACTCAATTTTGTCTGTTTCTTGTATTGCTGACAATGCACATTGGCTTTTGGTGCATTTCTTGATAATTTTTCCTAACCTAGTGAGATCATGTTTATTGTGAATCTAAGGAGATTTGAAGTTGCATCGTCTTTAATTTGGATTAAATTAGTTATTTTGATGTTCATTTCTGGCATATACAACTTTTTATTTTGAATATGCATGGTTTTATGGAATTACATTTTTTTTAAATTGTCTGGAAAATTGAGGTCCACTGATCCGTAATAATAACCGACAAAGTGGAGCCGTAAAACCGAGAAGGTCGCGGAATGGCTCAGTCTCTCCTAAAAGCCGAGAAAATCCTATCAGATGTACGTCTCTAGATCTGTTGTTTTAACCCTTTACCCAACAGAAGGGCCCTGTGCCAATGCATTCTCTTATATACGCGAGTCGACCATAGGTCGCCTCGCATATATAAGAGAATGCATTGGCTTAACACATTAATAATTATAAAATTGTTAAAGAATGTAAGAAAAAATGGTAAAAAGTGTTAAAAAAGATTTTTTTGGCCAATGCATTCTCTTATATATGCGAGGCGACCTATGGTCGACTCGCATATATAAGAGAATGCATTGGCACAGGGCATAACTGTAACTATCACAATGTGGTCAAGGAGCCGGTTCCAATGATATCCATATTTGTATGGTTCTATTGAGACAGACCGAAGATATTTTAGGCTGTTGAAGCTTTATTTGGCCGGATTTGGCCGGTTTGTTGGGTAAAGGGTTAAAATAGTTTGTGTATTGATGGGATTTCCCCCATTCCATTGGTAATGGCACAGAGCATGCGGTGCGATTACATTGGTTAATGACGTACTAGATCATTTCAGGGCAGACTCCAATCTCTATAAATAGCCGATCACAATGACAGACACTGGTTCGTGGTTGGATTCTATTTAAATTTCAAGAGCAGCGGTCGATCACATGTTGACAATTTTTGTACGCATTGGAAAACACAACTAATATTGTAGAACTGACTACAGGCGATATATCCATCATTCGTTTTGTACTCATCGCAATCTACTAGGAGACATCATCTTCGAGATTGTATCAGTCAATGATATTAACCCTTTACCCAACAGAAGGGCCCTGTGCCAATGCATTCTCTTATATATGCGAGTCGACCATAGGTCGCCTCGCATATATAAGAGAATGCATTGGCTTAACACATTAAAAATTATAAAATTGTTAAAGAATGTAAGCAAAAATGGTAAAAAGTGTTTAAAAAAGATTTTTTTTAGGCCAATGCATTCTCTTATATATGCGAGGCGACCTATGGTCGACTCGCATATATAAGAGAATGCATGGCACAGGGCATAACTGTAACTATCACAATGTGGTCAAGGAGCCGGTTCCAATGATAGCCATATTTGTATGGTTCTATTGAGACAGACCGAAGATATTTTAGGCCGTTGAAGCTTTATTTGGCCGGTTTTGGCCGGTTTGTTGGGTAAAGGGTTAATGACTGATTATTCTTTCGCATCTTTTTGTTTTTATAACTACTACTACATACTACGATTCTCACATTTACTGCGCCTGGAATGCACTCCAAATTTGAAAACGGTTTATTACGTCATGTTGGGAATGTCCCGTCCTCGTAGAAAAGAAAAATAAGCGAGAGATCCAAAGACGTACATCTGACAGGATTTTCGTCGGCTTTTTAAAGAGACTGTTATCCCTTTCATGACGGCAGCTGCGCTGGCGCAACATTAATGACACTGTGTCAATGCATTCTCTTATATATTCGAGTCGACCATAGGTCGCCTCCCATATACAAGAGAATGCATTGGCCTATGTTTTATAAAAAAAATTAATAATTTTTCTTACATTCTTTAACAATTTTTATTATTATTTGTTATTTTTTCTTACATTATATAAAAATAATTACATTCTTTAATAATTTTATCATTTTTATAATTTTTTCTTACGTTCTTTAACATTTATGTTTCATTTTTGTTTTCTTCTTACATTTTTTAACAATTATTATAAAATATTATAAAACTTGTTAGGGCAGTGCATTCTCTTATATATGCGAGGCGACCTATGGTCGACTCGCATATATCGAGAATGCATTGGCACAGGGTTTTCCCCAAAATTCCAGGAAGCTCCCGCCATAAAAAGGTTAATGGCATAGCGACTGAAGCGACGATAGACACAAGTTAACCAAGCCAAGCCGGTTTTTAGAATTTGACGTAATACACAGAATGTTACCAAATTGAACACCCGCTAATAGCACCACGTGCATTAATCTGCCTGATCGGGATGTTTATTTACATATCCCGTTCACAGCCATTAACTTCGTGTGATTTTTTTTTACGCCAGGTTGATTGAGAAATCGCATTGATGTTAGCATATAATCCCACGTCGTACAGGTGTTTACACCCAAGAATACCTAGTTGATCCAATCTGATCTTTCTGGTTTTGGTGAGCGTGTCAGCGGGAGCTAAATCAAGCGCAGAGGGACTATAAACATGACCCGATCACTATCAATCTCTACCATATTGCGTGTTGAGAGTAATACCGTATGTTTATCGCTAATTCGTTTGGAGAACTTGGCTACATTGTGATTACCAGGTCGCATTCTCCGCTGATCGAATCAGAAGAGGTCAATCCAAGATTTTGCAACATTTTCGTGATAATCTTGCATATAGTCTCGCGAGATTTTGTTCGACGATCCTGTTAATCTCCTTTGTTCGTTATGAAAGTGAATCGATGAATCCTTTACAAAATGCAAAAATATTTGCATGCGAATATGCGTAATATGGCATATTCATTTGACATTGAAATGAGCATTAAAATACCAAGATATTCAACATGCAGTATAGATTGTTATAATCCGAGTAGATAGGAGTGTCTGCATGGAGTATATGATGTATATATAGATGGCAGGTGTAAGGGTGGCCAGTCCCCGGTGTCACTCGGGTTAACCCTTTACCCAACAAACCGGCCAAAACCGGCCAAATAAAGCTTCAACGGCCTAAAATATCTTCGGTCTGTCTCAATAGAACCATACAAATATGGGTATCATTGGAACCGGCTCCTTGACCACATTGTGATAGTTACAGTTATGCCCTGTGCCAATGCATTCTCTTATATATGCGAGTCGACCATAGGTCGCCTCGCATATATAAGAGAATGCATTGGCCTAAAACAATCTTTTTTTAACACTTTTTACCATTTTTTCTTACATTCTTTAACAATTTTATAATTTTTAATGTGTTAAGCCAATGCATTCTCTTATATATGCGAGGCGACCTATGGTCGACTCGCGTATATAAGAGAATGCATTGGCACAGGGCCCTTCTGTTGGGTAAAGGGTTAAAGGGTCAAACTATCAAAACTAACTGCACAGCAATTGTTTGGCTACATGCGTGTACATATAGTTTTAACACGGGCCCCGTTTTACATTTCAGCACACAACCAATGGCTCGCCCAGCACCATCAACAACATCAAATTCAAAAGGGACACCTCGGTCCGCATTAAAGCTTGCGGGCTCAATGACACCCGAGCACAGATATGGCCACTAAAATCACCCCTAGGGGCAACATGGGCGGTCCGGGCTGTTAGCTTCGTTAGCGGTAAACATATTCGGCGGTGGCGGCATATTGGGGGTTATTTGCCAGACTTTCGTTGGCGATTCGCTCTTGTTTCTTCGTGAGTGTAGTCGATGGTAGTTCCGCAACATATATGTAAGGAGTTATTAGCTGTACGAGGGTGATACGGGGGTCCGGGCTATCGGGGGGGGCACACATTTGTAATTCGGGCTGAATCCGGAAAACTATGGGTTAATAACACCACTTGTGTTCGGCCGTGACCACCGTTCGTGTATCGATGGCTCATGACACCGCCGCATGGCTATGGCTACCAAAAACCACCCCTAGACACCACAGGGGCGGTCCGGGCTGTTAGCTTCATTCGCGGCGAACATATTCACCGATGCCGGTATTTTAGGGTTAATAGCGACACTTCCTTGTGATCGCGACCCCTGTCCGTGCGTGAGTGGGTTTCCATGACACCCCTGCACATATATTGCCACTAAAATCACCCCAATACTCCACAGGGGCGGTCCGGGCTGGTCCTGGCGGTGTTTAGTCACACCGCTCTATCCAATCAAACTTTGCCACGGTCAGACATGTAGACTTTTGATGATCTTTTGTTTGCAAAATATCATCAAAATAATAAATTCACGTCATGTTGATGTAGGTACGACACAGGCCGGTACAGGTTACCGTCACATTATTACATTTTATAAAATGAATAAATTTAACTTGTTCAAGATATAGTTGGGTTATATAATGTCAAAATATGTCGAATAACATTATATTGTGGTGATTTACACGGATATAACACGATGTTGATTTTGTGTCGGCTTACAGTATTCTTGCCAACAGTGGCCGGTACCGACTGCCTGCATGAAATATTTGCACAATCACGTTGGCAATGGGTTTTGCATGTACTGACCGGTACCGACTGACTACTGGCGTGCCGGCGCACCACACGTGTTGTGGTATTTAATGACTTAAATTTAATGAAATAATTGTGGAAACAAAATCAGCAATAGTCACAAACATCGATTCAGCATACGAAATGTAAACATACGGCAAGCCGGAAGTCAAAAGTCACGTTTCCGCGCAACAATACATATATCTGGTCTTAATTCATGGTCTGTTGAACCTGGTATTGGTTTACGTGGACTTTTATGATGATAGCTCTTGTCTTAAACGAGACATTTATGGATCGTGGTCGGCGCCAGCTGGTAAAATTATTTCCTATACCCATCCCGATATTGTTCAATTCCCAATCTCACATTACCGGCCTTTTTATTCATATCGCCATATGTCAAAGAGAAGCGCCCCTTTCTGTAGACCAGACATCTACCGATCAAAGGCTTCCATAATCACTACGTATTACCCTGGGTTATCATTTACAGCAGCCCTGTGCTTTCTTCTCGTCAAACTATTAAGTAAAAAATAATGACTTGTGGATGTAAATGGCGGATCCAAATACACGCATGTCATCCAGACGAAAGCCATTTATACATTCGTAACAATGTCCAAGCCTGCAAGTATTGTGTCTGTCATTTGTAGAGTGGGGTCCCCAGGGGTGAATATTGTGACGCTACCCCGCATATCGGGCTAGCGTCACCACATTCACCCTCTGTGAATCTCATGCTGCTTATGCTTATTTGCTATGGGAGCCGGAGGATCAATTTGAATTTCCCATGCAGTTGAAATTTGAATGTTCACCCATTAGTCACCTCAATTATGCATTTGATCTTTTGCAAATTAGGAGATTTAGAAACTTCCCAGAAGGGAGAAAGTAAATAAAAACTATGTTAATTGGAGACTATATATACCTCCCAGAAGATGATGCCTAAGCAAAATTAAGCCCCAAGAGGGTGAATTTGGTGATGCTAGCCCATAGGATCACTAAATTCACACTCTGCAAATGACTGAAACACTATTTCCGGGATTGAGAATGCCCCGACCCATTCGACACCATAAAAGTATATATTGTAGGTTTGATATACCATTATATACCACATATGAGTCCGAACCCATGTGCCGATTCACCTAAAGGTTGTGTTGGTCAGATATCGACGTCCAAAATACTCAGTTTTACTGGTCTGGTTTTCGCAGTGTTTACCCTTGGACACGCGGATGTGTAAAACCTTGATCCTACCAACAACCATGAAATGTTATGCACGTTTTCATGGGCTATCGTGATATATGGAAGTTTCTGTCATAATAATTTTTGTCACCGGGGATTGTTTTTGCTTTTGTGTTCAATATTGACGTTGCTGAACCTCGCATTTACTATTTCTTCCAACAACAAAGCTGGTAGCGTTGTAATATGCAGCAGGTAACACAAATATAAAACCATCTTACCAAGGGAAGTAGATAACATTGAATAAACTAAATAGGTAACTCGATTGAACATTATTTACCATCTTAACCTTTCACGAAGAGGGCTGAGCTGGTGCAGCGTTAAAGGCCATGTGCCAGTTTTAATATTCATTTTGTATGTGCGAGTCTCCCATAAGGAGCTTCGCATATATAAATGTAAGAGAATCACTGGCTTAGAAGGTCAATGCAAATCACACTCTCTTAAACTATAAGCCCCGAAACTCATAAATTACATACACAATATGTGCACGGCTCACTCAAAGCCATCTTACTATAAGTTATTACTTTCTATATTTACCATACTGGGGATGGTAGGAAGACAGTCTTGCCAGATTATGCCATTCCCCGCAATATACGACAGAATTATCCATAATTTTCATCATTATTATGTAATATATGTGTATTGGAAATAAAATATCCTATCCTATGGTTGAGCTAATGCATTATGTGTATAGGAGATTCGTTATGTAATGTTTTGTTATTTTCTGTTGGTGGATCCGGGCTTATATAGGCTTATCTGTTGGTGGATCCGGGCTTATATAGGCTTATATCTGTTGGTGGATCCGGGCTTATATAGCCTTATCTGTTGGTGGATCCGGGCTTATATAGGCTTATCTGTTGGTGGATCCGGGCTTATATAGGCTTATCTGTTGGTGGATCCGGGCTTATATAGGCTTATATGTTGGTGGATCCGGGCTTATATAGCCTTATCTGTTGGTGGATCCGGGCTTATATAGGCTTATCTGTTGGTGGATCCGGGCTTATATAGGCTTAAATGTTGGTGGATCCGGACTTATATAGGCTTATCTGTTGGTGGATCCGGGATTATATAGGCTTATCTGTTGGTGGATCCGGGCTTATATAGCCTTATCTGTTGGTGGATCCGGGCTTATATAGGCTTATCTGTTTCCTGGACCTGGTGCTATGTCAATGTACATCTTCCAAATAAACTATTTTTTTTTAAACAAATGGAAGACTCGCATATATGAGAGAATGCATTGGCACAGGGTTTTCGCAAAAACTTCAGGAAGCTCCAGCCATGGATGGGTTAAGTCATCACTGTTCTATCAAAGAACGTAAGCATGCAACTGTGGAGAAATAACGCTCTGCTATATGCTTTATGTCAGACGTTACAGCGTTTAACCCTTTACCCAACAAACCGGCCAAAACCGGCCAAATAAAGCTTCAACAGCCTAAAATATCTTCGGTCTGTCTCAATAGAACCATACAAATATGGATATCATTGGAACCGGCTCATTGACCACATTGTGATGGTTACAGTTATGCCCTGTGCCAATGCATTCTCTTATATATGCGAGTCGACCATAGGTCGCCTCGCATATATAAGAGAATGCATTGGCCTAAAACAATCTTTTTTTTAACACTTTTTACCATTTTTTCTTACATTCTTTAACAATTTTATAATTTTTAATGTGTTAAGCCAATGCATTCTCTTATATATGCGAGCCGACCTATGGTCGACTCGCATATATAAGAGAATGCATTGGCACAGGGCCCTTCTGTTGGGTGAAGGGTTAAAGGCATTACGTTACATGTTTTATTCACGCTGGCGCCAGTAGATTATACAATGTGAGCAATTGCAGAAAAAAATAAACCTCGTGTCACTTCCGATCTTCACGCGAAATCGCCTTGAAGGCTTCAAATGCATAGTTGACATATAGAAGATTATTTTTCTGTGTATTTTGCTAGTTAATCGACCAGATCAACCACGTCTGTTTGGATTTTTGCATCCAAATCTGCTATATTCATTATTGTATGCGTTAGCGTCTTTTGGAGACGGATGTGTGTGTGTACTCGTTTCCATACTAAATGGAATCTGCCATTCAGTTAAAAATAAAATATATATTGGAATTGTCTGTTATTCGTTTGGAGGGATGTGCAGGTAATAAAAGCAGACGACAGACAGTCAAAAAGATAATATAAGTATACTTATATGTATTTGTATTACTTGGTGGGAAATATTCAGATAATAAGTTAAACAAACGACCTAATATGTTGAACTTTTTATCTGAAAATTTGCTATGAGAACTATACTCGTCAATGAGTATTTAGTATAGAAATGGTTTAATAACAGTCCATGTACATCACTTTGTGTAATCACTTAAGTGCCGTTAGGTCGGAAATGCCCATCTCCGCCGTTTTACATCTTTATTTCATCTTTATTATCTCACAAAGCAACCATAAGATTATGTCTGTTTGAAATAGGAAAATACTGTCATTATGTTCACTTATCGGAGTCCCCAACAAACTGTTCTCCTCTTTGTATTGGAAGGGCGTTATACTTAAATTTAACAAACAAATAAAGTTGAATTTATAGTAGAAATGACCGTGTGCAGAAAATCACAACTTTGGATATGGAATGTTGACAACCCCGGTGGTCGGCAATGATTCCGAGGCACTTCTAAATGCTTCGGTGTACTAGTTTAAAGCATTACTCCGGTCTAGATTTTTTGTGATAGGCCGCCCATAACTGAAGTTATGTCCATTTAAAGTTCCACCATGGATTATGCAGTCTGAATATTTAATGTTCCCTCATGTGACGTTACTACTAGCGACACACATATTTATTCAATTTAGTCAACGGTGATGTTCCCCCATTAGTCACCTCAATTATGTAATTTATCATCACCGTTGTCATCATCATCATGTTTGTCATTGTCGATTATCATCGTCATCTTCATCACCGTCGTCGTCATCGTCGTCGTCATCATCATCATTATCGTCATCATCATTATCATCGTTATCATCATCATCATCATCATCATAATCATCATGTTCATCACCTTCATCGTCGTTATCATCATCAAAATAATCATCACCCTCATCGTAGCAAATCATCATTATAACAGCATCATCATTATTATCGTAACCGTCGTTGTCCTCTGAGACTACTATACTACACCACTGGGACTAAACACACCACGCTGAAGTGCAGTGTGCATTGGCTTGGCTCGTGTGATTTAGTGCTCTAATATTAGGCTGAATGGACGTGATTTACAAACGCGTGTTTCCTTAGAAACTTTTGATAGTAAATTTCGGATTTTCTCACCCAGGATGTGTCTCTTATAATTGTTTGGACAGCTTTGAAGATATCTATCGGAATTTAATAAGTTTTTGTCTGCAAAAAGTAAATAAACATCTCAGTGAAAAAATATTGAATCATAATAGCTTGTTCTGCGAATTTATTCTTTGAATGCTTCTACTGCGCGCGTTTTTCGACCATTTTCAATCATCAGAATGTGACAGTAGCAAGCAATTATTTATGGATCACTTTAAAACGTGGGGGATAATTTCTTGGTTGATTGAAATCTCGAGGGCAATTTACACAAAGCAGAGTGTCTAGGCGATGGGGCTGTAAAACTATCCTCTATCACTTATCGAATCGTTGTCATGCAGACGGAAGGCTGTTCCAATCCTCTGTCAACATGGGTATTATAAGGCGGCAGATCAAAGGAATATGATGCAAGTGTTGTGCAGTGCGCTGTGGAAATCGAAGTTATATTATATACCTGTATTCCTCCATCAAATGACGAGTTTGGTACAATGATATAAAGGTGCAAACATATATAAAAAAGACAATGTTAAATTAAATGACTCCAGTGCATTAATGGCATCATAAACTGAAATATATTAGTATACATGTACAAGCACATAATCGGTCCCTGAAAATTACCAGATAATTGACTAGAATTTAACTAATGTACAAAACAAGATAGGACTACAAGGAAAGTATACAGAAAAAGAAAGAAAAGAAAAAAAAAGAAAAAAACACCAACAAAAAATATAGAAAAAAAACAATTGACATGCAGGACAGCTGAGAGGGGGAGATAATCGACGCTATCCTTTAGTTTCAAATCGAGATAAATAGAAAACCCCTAAGGATTTTGGTTGGATACCCGGATTATCTGATGAGTGTATGGCTAGAAGGAAATACTGAATTTCCACGAGCGGTTCAGCTCCGAGTTCAAAAAATGGTCCCCACTGTTTTATAATGAAAAGATGCGAGAAATGAATGTATACACAGTTTAATGATAATAATTTACATACTGTATATGACAGAAGAACAATCCAGGGGGAAAACGCTCTCTATAATATTCAAAAGTCACAACTGCAAAAAAATAGTCCGCCCGTTATTGGTGCGCATTTATTCGCCGCTATAAACCGGAGGTGATCTCCAAGAGGATAATACTATTGTGTTATCTATCGCCCCGGTCAGTTTTTTCCATTGCCTCGGTCCAGATGGTAGATAGTACGTTCTACGCCACAGCAATTTCCCACTACTTAAAGGCACGTGCGGCCTTAATTGTCGAAAATATTCATATTTGTTCCAAACACCGTAAACAGAAAAACATTAAAACGCATACAGTTCCGTTCATATATACCATGACCATCGCGTACACAGCATGTTATCATAAAGACCTACTATATTTTACCCAAGCAAGAGCCTGATTGTGTTCCAGAAGACAGCACAATGCTACTGGCGAATCACACACAAATGGCATAAACGCTCTTTATTAGTTCCATATCAGGTATTCACCAACAAAGAACGCTCTTTATGTTTACCATCATAATATAAACAAACACCAGAAAAGTAACTTTTTATGCTTTTGTTTACATAACAATGGTCAAAAATATGACCATAACATATAGCGATATTTCTTATTTGTATACGGACAAAGTCTATCTACATTTTGATGTTCTTTCTGTTTGTGGCGGTTTTTGACGGGTGGAGATATTTTCACAGGATACCCACCGCCAAGGCCAACCGTGTCTTTAATGGGGAATCATGTAATACATATATGACTATCGCAATTACAGTATTATAGGTTTTATTTCTTGTCTGAACTTTACTAAACAACTTTAAAACGTGGGAAATCATAAAACTGCAGATTGAAAACTCGAGGGCGATAAATTTCACAAAGCACATGTTGGCGATATGAGTTGTATTGCAAGAGAATACTGTGTGTCATCACTTATCGAATCGTTGTCAGACAGACGAAAGGCTGTTCCAATCCTCTGTCAATAGGGATATTCTAAGGCGGAGAGATCAAAAGAATATGATGCGAGCGTTGTGCAATGTGCTTTGGTAATGTAATTTATATTCGTCTTTATTCCTTCATCAAATGAAGAGTTTGGAACAATGTTATAGAACTGCAAACATACATCCAAAGAAAATACTTTGTTCAATACATAGACTCAAATGCTATAATGGCGTTATTAACTGAACTATGTTATTATACAATCACTTAATCAGTCCCTGAAAAAATGCCCTATTTTAATGAGTAGGAGACTAGATAATAGAATAAAATCTAATTAAAGCACAAAACAAAATAGAACTAAAAGGAACAAAACCGAAAACTATACAGAAAAAGAAAGAAAAAAATGGTATATTTTCACAAAACATATAGAGTAGGCGATATGAGGGGAACATGTCTCTATTCCGAAGGTTCGCTATTCCGAAGGTTCACTAATCCGAAGGTTCACTATTCCGAAGGTTCACTATTCCGAAGGTTCGCTATTCCGAAGGTTTTTGTTATTTTAAAAGTTAATTCTATATTCTAAAGTATATTGAGAGGGTTCTTTAGTACGAAGACTCTTATGAAGGAAATAACTTAAAACATTAAAAAAATAAATGTGATTTTTGTTTTCGTGGGTTTCCTTGAGATTTAACCCTTTGGCGAGTAGAACGACATATATGTCGTCTATCGGCTGAGGACTAAACGACATATTTTAGTTATTTTACGTCTATATAACTTCAATATATCATCTGATTTATAAATGATTTACATAGGAGTTATTTTGATTAATATAATGTCCCAAATGCTAAAGGCGGACTATAACAGTGGGGCTCTTACGGTCAATCAATACTGGAGCGCTATAACTTACTGTATAGCAGAATACCGCTGAATGGACCTAACTGCAATTCTGACTTTGTATTGATTTTAATGTTGATGTTTCTTTCAAGTACAGATTGCCAGTTCGGGTAGAATGCATCTCTAACTCGTAGTTTATTTCAGTCATTGTGTTTTCAACTTTCTATAATATTAAAATGATAAACTGATACTGTCTTCTTGCTATTAATAACCGACATCCGGGACAAATTAGATATTAGATTGGGGTGTATAAATGTACGGGGGCGCAAATTTTGATTCATTTCTGGCTAAAAACTCCCATAATAGAAAACCTTCGGAATAGCGAACCTTCGGAATAGTGAACCTTCGGATTGGTGAACCTTCGGATTAGTGAACCTTCGGATTAGTGAACCTTCGGAATAGCGAACCTTCGGAATAGAGAACCCTACCCGATATGAGTTGTGTTACACGAGTGTACTCTATTTCATCACTTATCGAATCGTTATCGGACAGACGGAAGGCTGTTCCAATCCTCTGTCAACAGGGAGATTCTAAGGCGCACAGATCAAAAGAATATGTTCTGAGCGTTGTGCATTGTGCTTTGATGGAACGTTTCCATTGGAAATCGAATTTGTGACGTACTGTCGATAGCAAAGTATACACGCTGGGAAATGGGCGATTGATGTTTGATAACATTGCCCATTGTAATGGTTTGAAGTATGTATCGGTAGCACTGATACATTAATCCATTCTGTCCTATATACAGTGGTAATATGTTCCGTCTCGTCTGCTTGGACCGATTATCAATGGCATCTAACCACACATTATCGAACACAGATCAGCTGATAGATGGTACGATAATTCTTAAGATATCGCGGCAGATCAAGTACCTCAAGTTGAAGATGCTTCAGACGAACGGACGGAATTACAGTAATGCCCAAATTAATCGACTGCTTAACCACAGCAGAATTATGGGTAACTTTTCAGGATTTAGTCCCGAGAGCTTTCCGATGAATGGCAACAAGCCATATTTCCGACTAAATCCTGAAAAGTTACACATAATTCTGCTGTGGTTAAGCAGTCGATTAATTAGGGCATTGCTGTATGGCGTCTGCGATAAAATCATACATAAACGGTGGGTGTACATCGAACACAACCGGTGTGTATTGGCGATGACTTCAACAATGATTCAGGCGAACGGAAGAAATAACTCAACATGCTTCTGCGATACAAAGCAGTTATGGTTCGGTTATTGTTGTTTATCATTGTTTCAGCAGCTAGGCCATGTCACACCGTTGTAAATGAGGTGATTGTTTTCGCACGAGTTTGTTGTGGTGCAAATACTGAGTAACTTAACCCTTTACCCAACAAACCGGCCAAAACCGGCCAAATAAAGCTTCAACAGCCTAAAATATCTTCGGTCTGTCTCAATAGAACCATACAAATATGGATATCATTGGAACCGGCTCCTTGACCACATTGTGATGGTTACAGTTATGCCCTGTGCCAATGCATTCTCTTATATATGCGAGTCGACCATAGGTCGCCTCGCATATATAAGAGAATGCTTTGGCCTAAAAATAATCTTTTTTTAACACTTTTTACCATTTGTTCTTACATTCTTTAACAATTTTATAATTTTTAATGTGTTAAGCCAATGCATTCTCTTATATATGCGAGGCGACCTATGGTCGACTCGCATATATAAGAGAATGCATTGGCACAGGGCCCTTCTGTTGGGTAAAGGGTTAATCAACCGAAAGATAGCAATATGTTTGTAATAAAACTGTCCATTTATCGCATATTGTTGTGCTCCAGTTTGAACCATACATAATAAGATTCCGTGCACATAGTCGAATGTGTGTTTTCTAAAATGGAAAATGGCAATGGTTTTAATTTTATTCCCGAAAGCCATCCTGGTCATAAACTTCCATCATATACTACATTGAGATCCGATTATCCGTGTCTGAGATATGTGCGTGGACAGGCGGATGTGCAAACGACAGATGGACAGACGAGCAGACTGAGAAAAAGTAAATTATTTCTATACTAAATACTCATTGAATATAGTAGTTCCCTGAGGAAATGATAAGAAAATAAGTGTCACAAACGACCATAGGTTTGTTGAATTCATTATTTAAATATGTCCATCCAATGAAAATGAATCATTCTGCACTTCTTTTTATTTTCTCGCCTGTCTGTTGTCTGCTCAATTTGTCCTGACCACCCGTCCAAATGAATAATAAACCATTCCAATGTTTACTTTTATAACTGTGTAGGAGAATCCATTTAGTATAGACAGGGTTAATCCAGGCCATGGTGATACTTCACCTGATGATTACCTAAACATCCCCCCAGATGAATAATAGGCCATTCTAATGTATACTTTAATAACTGAGTGGGAGAATCCATTTAGTATAGAAAGGGTTAATCCAGTATATCCTCATTTACTTCCAGAATATTCCTTACTAATGATAATTTTCCCGCGGTGTTATCCAATCCATATCACATTTAAAGACAACATCCAGTTACTATGGTTACAGTATACGGAAATTGTTACTTTCAAAAGAACGTAATCCTTTTCTATACATTGACAGATGTTACACCCTAACAGTTCACGCCGTTTTCATTCATCTGTCACGTACTTAACGTATAGCTTTGCGACTACTAACATGCATGTGATGCTATTGCATATCTGGAGGCAAATTTAGATATTAATCACCAATAAATAAGGCATTATAGAATTTTTTCTGCAATATTGGTGTGGTCCTGTTTGGTGCTGTTTTTGTAATCGAAAGAAAAGCTTCTGGGTACAAGTTTAACAATTTAATTCGTGTAACCATTCGTGTAATCATATTCAAACTATTGTATGGAGTCAATTTCCTTTATTAATTTCCACAGGCAATGGACCTATCTGTGGGTACCGCCAACCTACAGGCCACATGGTTGCTGGTACTAAGCACAAGCCATCTCAATCTCGCTACATGCACGTTTTACTAAAATGGCTTCCGGCGTGTTTCAAGTTCGCTCTATATGTGTTTTAAAACGCCATCAAACAAGATAATATAGGTACTTTCCAAGATTCATGATTTTCAAGATGTCTATAGGTGTGTGTATGCATCTTGTTTAACTCATTACCCAACAAACCGGCCAAAAACGCCCAAATAAAGCTTCAACAGCCTAAAATATCTTCGGTCTGTCTCAATAACACCATACAAATATGGATATCATTGGAACCGGTTCACCGACCACATTGTGATGGTTACAGTTATGCCCTGTGCCAATGCATTCTCTTATATATGCGAGTCGACCATAGGTCGCCTCGCATATATAAGAGAATGCATTGGCCTAAAAAAATATTGTTTTACCATTTTTTCTTACATTCTTTAACAATTTTATAATTTTTTCTTACATTTTTTAACAATTTTTATAATATTTTTCTACATTCTTTGACAATTTTATCATTTTTAATATGTGTTAAGCCAATGCATTCTCTTATATATGCGAGGCGACCTATGGTCGACTCGCATATATAAGAGAATGCATTGGCAAAGGGCCGTTCTGTTGGGTAAAGGGTTAAGTGACTGACCATTGTAGCTATATATATAACAAATATGTTGCTCTCGAGTTTGTAAACAACCTACTTCTTATAATGGTTGGTATGGTGTAGCTTGTGGTGTCTTCCGTATCGCTGGCCAGACTCATGTCGCATCGACGATTAAGCTATCGGCTCATTGGCTATAACTGAAAATGGGGCGGTATGTAAGGATAAGTCCATTACCCGTACAATTACTACAACTATAGCTTTTGTTGGGTGAGTCGTTTCAGGCCAAAGGCCGGGTAGGGTGGTCGGTCTGCACCATGCAGTCTTCATGTTGCAGGTCCCTGCACCCTTTCTTCGTGTGACCACCACACCCACCATTTGACTTCGACCAGGACCAAAAGGCAATCCTTTTAGTCGTTAGGTGCACATTCGTGGGGTGTATGTTGACGTTGTTGGCGTGGGTTGTTGGCACTGGAGTTGCCTGAAAGCAAGGCGTGGTTGATGTGTCAGCTGCTATTGGGTTCTATATGGGTCTGTCTGTTTCGTCGATTTGAAGTTTGACTTTGTCTTTTTCGTGGTGAGTAGCTGGTCTCATATTTGGAGCTATTGTATGAGTGGGCTGTTTGTCTACTCTGGCGAATGGCATGTCTCTGAGTTCCATCAGTCGTTCTGTCATCGTAGGTATATTCGCTGCGTCGCGGAGGGCTTTGGTCGGTGTTCATATACTTTTAGCAAGTTTCCATGACGCATATATACATATCAACGAGGTTACAGAAACGCCCACCTTAACCTAATTTACACGCGACAACACCCCGAGGTACCGAATATCGAATTAGTAACCGGAGACTGCACACCTATCGGGCGTGTAATCATAGACATTTAACGCCGCCGGGCCTCACATTCAGTCGACATTGATTCTCTGTTTTGACTATCGGTTTCTTTTACCTAAACCTATCGACAAGTGCTCAATTATGTATGGTCGCCCGCAGGGTGTGTGCGTCTCTGCCCCTATCATCAGAATTTGAAGACAAATCGATTCTTTACCAACAGCGTGAAAATTCGTTTTGGCCTGTTGACTTTTCCAGCCGATATGAACAGACAATTATATGTCACGTGATAGGTATATCCAGGTTCCCGCTGCCATAGGCGAAATTGCTCAATGGCCAATTATGTTTTGAAAATGGCCAAATAAATTTCATTTGGTCAAAGTTTTTGTTTTACCCTAAAATCAGATATCTAATTCAAAAAGACATATTGGTTTTGTAGCGGAACCGACAAGAGAATGAAATTTATAGTATGATCATCTCCTAATTTGATTAGGTGATACAGCTTAATGGGTAACAAAGGGCACTAATGACTGTTTACTATCATACAGACCACCAAATGCAATAAAGCAGTAAAGATGATTAACACTAATGAATATTGCGTATGCCATAAGGCTGAATGGTAGATGATGGGTAGTGGTATATTGTCAAGTAACAATGATGGGATTAAAGAAGTCTAGACACGGTATTTGAAGGTGTGGACATAATTATATAGAATGTTATGTGTTAAATATAACAAACATATTCATAAATTGTTAGGCAAGAAAATGAGGATTTAATTTGGCCAAAGTGCTTTTATTAGACCAAAGAAAATCAGAATAGGCCAACAAATAGACCTAAAGATTGTTCTGCCCATCGTGAACGTTGTGTGTATCTGATTGGATTTCGAACCTTGAGTAAGATGTCTCGCTATCATGTTATTATGTTGGTCTAACCTATTCCAAGTTTCCTTCTACGAAATGAGACTACAAGTCTTCGATGTAGGTTCATGCGAAATAACAAAAAAGCCTGTAAAACAAATATCATCAACGTACGTGAAGAAGTAGTTTGACTTTGTTCTTATTTTTATTATTGAACGAATAATTTATAAATTTATTAATGTTTATTATTTAAATAATGTAGAATTGACGATAAGCGTCCAATAAATCCAATACGATACCAAATTTAATCAAAACTTGACGGTAAACATTGGAAAAAGTCAAGCTTTGAAAGTTATTCTGAAATTCATATTTAGACTAAAATATTTGAACTTACTACGCGATTAGCGATGTTTGTTAACAAATCACTGTAACAGCTAGGATAAGAAAAACAATGGTATCAGCACGCAAAATTCCTCTTTTGAAGAACTCTCAATAATTAAGATAAGAACAAAGTCAGTATATTTCTTCATGTTCTTCTCGGTGGTGATGTTGTTACATATGTATATACATATTTTGCACATTTATATATTCCCACAGCGAGTGCCTTGGGTCCCCTTAACACTTGTATTACTGACTGGATTTTCCATCTAGTTATAATAAGTATACATTGAATGGTCTAGACTAGTATATAGCAAACTCATAAAATAATAAAACGTCGTTTTGAGCTTGAGTTCGGAATTTTCATATTATATTTTATCTATATAATGAATATTCTTTTCTTAAAGTAACATGAATTACTATGAAAATGGTATAGAGATGTGTCTCTATATCTTTAAAATTTGCAACATTGACAGTTATGGTGTCTGGCCTATAATGCATGTATACAAACTCAACAAATACTTCTAATTTCTTTCTGTTTCTGGGAGAACCTACGGTCATTCTTGTATCAGATATGATTTATCAAAGCGATCAGAATCCCTAAAATAGCTAAAGTTCAAAAGAACTCGACATCAATTTAGCGTCCAACTGCGTTGATTTATATCACAGGTGGTATAAAGATAAACACACAGCTGGCCACTGGGTGCGATGTAAGGATCAGCACGCGGAATTAGGGGAGGTATAAATTATATTATGCCCAATTACTGCAGATTAGTTATTATAACCGACCGATTTAGGCCGCACGCCACGAGGGAGCTGGTTCGATGCCACCATATCGATCGTAATGATTTGTTTGCTCTCCGTGTGGACTCACTCATTTAAGGATTCAACAAAATTAATACTACTTTGCTATAATGCTATAAATATTATTGCATATATATCGAAAGCCCCACCTCCTCTGATGTGCACACAGACTTGACAGCAACTGACCTCTCTGAATAAATTTTATATCAATGAGAAGCCACTAAGTTTCGCTGTCGATACATTTTCCGGGCTTTGTCAATTATGTATGCCCCGTCTCTATCTCCGTCTCTCTCTCTCTCTCTCTCTCTCTCTCTCTCTCTCTCTCTCTCTCTCTCTCTCTCTCTGTATCTCTCTCTCTCTCGTTGATGGTGCTGCCCCTACAACCTGAAGCGTGAAGTTAAAATAGGATGGTGAATCATACCTACCCGTTAATAAAATATAGAATAAATATTTAGTGATTATACACTGATTTTATGATGCTGGTGGGTCCTGCTGATTTGCTATGATGCTGGCTGGTCCTGCTGAATTGCTATGATGCTCGGGGGTCCTGCTGAATTGCGATGATGATGGTTGGTCCTGTTGAATTACTATGATGCTGGTGGGTCCTGCTGAATTGCTATGATGCTGGCTGGTCCTGCTGAATTGCTATGATGCTCGGGGGTCCTGCTGAATTGATATGATGATGGTGGGTCCTGCTGAATTGCTATGATGCTGGTGGGTCCTGCTGAATTGCTATGATGCTGGTGAGTCCTGCTGAATTGCTCTTTACGATGCTGGTGGCTCCTAGTGAATTGCTGTGATGCTGGTAATGCAAAAATGTTGTTAAGAAGATAACCGTTATTTGTTATAAAGTTGTCATATTCGCTAATGTGAAAAATCGAGGAGAAGCCGTTATGCATGTACAAATTCAAGCACATATACCGTGTATAGTGTAAACTATTTTTAAATGTCTGTACTGCATGCATGGTTGTTGCAAACCGACCATACTCAAGATAGATATTCCTGTCGTTTTAAAACACAGGAACATCCAGTATTATTGAAACATTATGAGAGATATATGTTCTTGAATGGTTCATACGGACACTGGCTACTCTCAAATCGCTACTCTGCTATCCAAACACCGCAAAAATATTTTTTTTAGAGAAAAAAACAACGGTTTATTAACAGCCGCATTTCGCCCATCATAGTAATTCAGCAGGAACAAGCAACATGATAGCAAATTAACAGGATAACCACACAGAGTTAAAATTAAGAAGCGCTCGCGTTCGTGAAGTCATCAGCACCATCGTCATTAATTCTTATAAACAGTTTCGACATTTGCTTCGTAACTAATGGAAAGTATAAATAATAAATAAGATTGTGACATAAGAGTGGCGTTTGATGTTACACTTCTGCAGTTATGTCATAATAACATTATCGACTACATAATACAGCTTCGAAATTTTAACACTTAATTCAGCTGATCTGAATAATGAAAAAGGCAATCATCATTACTCAAGACTTTCTTGTCGGAGAGATGCAATGCATATAATTCGTTAAATTTTAAAACGATATTAAGTCTACTGTCTCGACCCCTTTACTCTCGAAGTTGTCACGTGAGTCAAATGCATCGGCGTCTGACTTGGCTTAACCTTAATTTCTTAATTTTACATTAAGGTTCAGACATCCAGTTACAACAACACCATAACAAATGTACTTTAGCATCGTGTTCTGTTTTGTGTTATGGAACAAATGCTGAGACCCAAATACGACATTTTAACTTTTCCTATAGATAGAGGATCTACAACGAGTCCAGTAAATTAGTTCTGGACCGAGCCTCTGCCACGGGCAACACAACGCCGTACTGGGACCAGCTTAGCCCATCCTATCCCAGTGTAATGGATGGAATCGTTAGAATATAATCATCATTGCATTATATTTGCACTTTCAATGAGTGACTTTCTAATGTATGTGGTTTAGTTTGGTGTTGGTGCTTTTATTTGTCGTTTCAGCGGCTAGACCAAATAACAGTTTAATTGGTTGAGAAAAAGAGGTCAGAGGTTAATTTTACTGGTATATCACTGGCCAATCTCATCCAGAGCGCACCATACATACTTCCTTTCTGACTCTGTCACCGGCTGGGTACTAGTCCGCGGTTTCTATATTTAGCGCGGGGTTTTCCTAACAAAATGGCGAAAACCGATCGCCCCATGCAAAGTCAACTTTCCTATGTGATTTGAGAACAATTCCCGCACTAAAAACTTAATGACAGAATGGAGGATGAGAGCGGTAGTTATGTTGATGATTTTCGAATTGGAGCAAATGAGAACTCTTGTGTCCGACTTGCCATGCGTGTTGTCGGGACATTGTCGTCCATGTGCGTTTAGTCTTGTGTGTTAATAAAATAATCGGAGAACCAAATCACACCGTTTTGCAATATAGTTCTTTGGTTCTAGTGGGACTTTTCAAACTTAAAGTACGATACCACACAATTTGTTTTCGATATTGTGTGTGCTTAATAAGGGCAGCATTTTGCTCTGCTCGCTCAGTATATATTTTAATATCGCGGAAGTCAACCAAATGTGGGTGAAATGTCGCCGGTAGCAGCGGTCTTACCGAGTCACAAAGGGAGGTAAACTCTGCATGGAGTTTGATCACTGGCATGCATTTAGACATCACCGACACCCAGTAAGCAACTGACAAACGTGTCGAGATACATTTTAATTTAAACATATTTAATGTCAAATGAGGTATGGAAAAATACATGGTGTATAAGGAATTAGAGTAAAAGTTCTGAAAAACATAGATGAGCCTCCCCTCCATCAAGGGATTAATCGATTTAGGTTACAATAGGAGGGGCGATAATATGTGGTGTTCATGTTTGTGTGGTTATGCCATTGGGACCAAATTGTGTCAAAGTTCACATTAGCTCAATCACAACAAGTCGCAAACCTACCTGTCGTTTTCACGTCGAGATACATGAATGTCACTCCCCCCCCCCCTTTGCATGGACAACCAGCGGGTGTGGACAGGAAATTCAACCAGCTTTCGTCATCGACGAGAGGGTGTCTATAACATGCATGTGTCCCACACAGTACCAACTGTATCTATATGTTATTGCCATCACCTCTATAGCAACTCGTTTCATATGTCGAGCCCTCCTTGATTCTCACGAATGCTGGTCAAGTAAACGGCATCAACACATCGGTGTCTGGCTGCGATAAGAGGCAAATCGATATGAAAGCGACGATTAGTTACCATAAAGAACGATTTAACGAAATTGTGCTAAATTGCCCCGCATTTATAGTCGCAAAATTCAAGGACGGTAGCTATTTGCATTTTACAGTCGCGTCATTTAGTCAGTTATTTAGCCTATGTTGGAACACCATCGCAAAGTGGGTCTTCCGTTTTTGTTGCTATAAGCCGCTCAGCCTTGGTCCATCTACAGGGGTAGTTAGATGGTCGATGCCACATATGCTTAGTTTGAACAACCTCTAACTTCGCCCGGCATGCATAACAGACATAAGTATCTATGTCAGAATAAATTGGATGAAGGAGAAGATCACTCGACCATCCAAGGCGCTTCGCACCCAACTACTCTCTCTAGTATGAGGCCCCCGCGAGGGTGAATTTAGTTAGGCTTTCCCTCTGGGGACCCCATTCTGTGGTGGAAGACTGTTATTCAATACTCACCCAGCAATTTTCTATCTCCAAACGAAGGTTGTGCAACATAAGAGCGATTTTAGTTATAGTTGTCAATGAGAGACGAAACGTGCTATAAATAAAGAGAGTAGTTGGGCGCGAAACGCTGGGGATGGTCGAAAAGATCGAGAGATCTTCTCATTCACCCCACCGAAACGTGCTAATACTAAAGACAGCTTTATACAAGTACGCAAATATCGAGTACGTTTCTAATCACATTTAGTCCACCCAAGTACGCATAAACCGAGTACGTTTTAATCACATTTACTCCGTCACCTCCTACGATAGGGCCAGATATGCTTGTCAATATACACCATAAGAGGGCGTAATAAAGCCGATTCTCGGGCGTAATATGCAATCCGTGTTTTGCAGTTTATCAACAGACTATATATTTGTTCTACGATTGGTGCCTATATCCCACCACACCGTGATGAATATTTTAATGTGATATTTTTTGACGGGGGAAGGTAGGAGTTTTCTCGAAATTGAAATGGAGTGACAATGAAACAGGGACCAACCCATCGACCATCCATTCATATCAGGTTTAATACAAACATTATTTCTCCGTTTCCTATACTCACTTAAATCGTTTATTCCATATAAATGAATACCTATATATCACATGAAACCCCTAGTATATCAGTAACACGCCAAATAGATGTTTTCTTATCTCTCACTAGTGGCGAATAAGCGAATAAGCGTTCATTAAAGTAAAAATATTGTCCAACTTCGTTGCACTAACCAAAATGGACACAAAAAGAAAGAGGCACATTGGGGGACTATATTTTCCGTCGGCAGCTCGAGTGCGCAATACTGTCGTATACGGTTGCGAAGCGTCTCAGCCAACAATGGAAATGTGTGCATATTTAAGTTTCTGTTAAGGATTTTGATTTGTTAAAAAGGCTTACAGCTCTATTTTTTCATGTGATATAAAAGATCTTCAATTCGATATGTTGGGATATAAGATTAGTGAATCAAATTTACCAATCTCGTTTCACAAAATCTTATATCCCAACATAACTCGTTGGAGATCTATCTATGTGACTATATCCGCACGACATTATTATTATTATTATATCTTTATTTTCCTCCATTTACTGAAGAGTCATAAATAATGATACAAACAATAGTACAATTAATATGAACATACAATGATCCAAGGTAAACTAGAAAATAATATAGTAAACAGAATTATACAATACGTGAGTATGATGTAGACGAGTGCTCGCACTCGAATGATTATATACATATGACATTGTAGTGAGATTATGATAATAGTGATGATTAGTGATAATGCTAGTGGCAATGTTGGTGGTGATAATGGTAAGGAAGATGACTATGGCGTTTAACAATGGTGATGGTTATTATGCCGACGACGACGATGATGATGATGATCATGCTGATGGTGATGGTGGTCGTGATGATGATGATGATCAAATCGAAGACGATGATGATGATGATGATGGATGACGATGACAATGGTTATGATGATTATGATGACGACGACGGCGATAATGAATAAGATGATGATGCAGATGGTGATGTTGATAACATCGAAGACGATGACGAGGATGATGATGATGATGACGACGGCGATGATGATGAAGATGGTAATGCTGTTGGATGTGATGATAATGATGACAATGGGGATGAAGACTTACGGTTAAGTATAGTATAGCTGTCGATGCTAGCTTCAGCCCACTTCATATAATATAGTCAAGATGTATATAATTGTATACCGACACACCGTGTTACCTCATAGTTAATCATAGTAATGTCTGACTGATTTGGATTGTTCAATTGACTAGGGTGTATTTCTCTGCAGGAATGCGCTGTACCACAGCCATAATTTTGCAGTAATTGTTACCATAAAGTTGAGAAAAGCGTCAATATCATCAAGTGTTGTATATATATCGCTAGTATATATATACCATGAGCCAAATGAAGCAAGATCATTTCGTCCATTGAAAGACCGTCAATAATAACATAGCAGTCTACGCCATAACGATCAATGATATCAAAACACATATTATTTCGTATTGTTGTCAGGGAACTGCATTCAATGAGAACGTGCTGTACTTTATCAAGATATGTTTTAAGACAGTTAGGGCACTGGATTGGTGACTCGTTTAAGTACGTGGTTGCGTCGATCACAAGAGCTGTAGTTAGATAAGAATGTTTATTGTATGAACAATTTTCTACAGACTCGCCAAAGATCAGCTAATTAACGAACCGGCGGCCGACTCGGCCGTCTCCGACCACAACCCCCAGTGGGCTGGAGAACGAAACATGTCTATAAAAGTTGAAATATAAGACTTAAAAATTCTCTTTTTCATTTTTTTTATTTGTAATTAACATAGCTTATCACAAACCAAAATAACGACAATAAATACAGGAAATTGAAATTCCCAACTACACCTTTTATCGGACTCGACCTCCGGTCGCAGTTCGAATTTTAATCCTCCAAAAATTCCCATTCTATTAATAAAACACCCATGCGCCCAGGCAAAACAAGAATCTCTACACCAGTCAGTATACACGCGGAGCGCGCGTAATTATATATAAATTACTTTGTTATCAATTGTATGGTTCAAATACTGTTTTCACTAAGCACATCCAGTGAGTAACAGTTTATCTCTTTGAAAAGTGTGACAAATTGCACTGAGAAACGGTTGAGACTCCACATGTACATTTGAACCTGTCATGCACTCCGCTGACTATTTGTGTACCGATTCGATAGTGCTTCGTGAGAGATTGCATGACCAGAGTCATTATCAGGGGGCATAATCACACATCAATATCCTGGAATAATGTTATCACATAACTCACGCCATAAAACGGAAACATGTCCTTATTATGGGAGCGTGAGTTCACTGTCATTCGCGAGCCGATCAATGCATGATGGGCGATAATCAAATAGATTGCAGTTTATGTGGAAACATGCAATTACCGTATTTAAGATGTTTGTGTAAACCCATGGGGTCAGGGTTCAACGGCGGAGATGATGATCATGATGTGGATGTTTCTGATGATTGTGTTTAGTGTGTGTTTATCGTTATTGAGCTCCCTAGCTCAACGGTTAGAGTGTTGAACTTGTAATCGCTGTAAACACGGAACATGAGTTCGATGCCCACCGGCGGACTGGTGAGTTCCACACAAGTGGCTACCCAGTAAACATGCCAGCTTGTGGCCGGTACCGGCCACATGCCGGTTGCCGAGCCGGCCTGTGCCGGCTGCCAGCGCCGGCGCCATGACATTTTGCACGCCGGCCCGGTGTCGGCCCGGCACGGCAAATGCTGGCAGCCGAAATAAAGGGGTTATGGCTAAATTCATTGAATTGCGATTTTGCCCTTGTTTTTAGTGCCCAATATCCTGTCAAATATGCATAATTAGAAATCAAATCGAGTGACAGGCAACATGATAATGGCAACCAGCACCGGCCACTACGGGCATGCCAGTGTTGGCCTTTACTGGCAACCGGCAACATGCCGGCACATATCAAATTTATACATATCATTCCAATTAATATTATAGCCCTATAGTTAATTCTAAAATATAGTGCAAATCAGATGGCACAAATTAATTTTATTGCGAAATCAGCAAGAATCGGCTCATGTTGGCATGCCAGCATCGGCCCATATTGGCATGCCCGCATCGGTCCATATTGGCATGCCAGCATCGGCCCATATTGGCATGCCAGCATCGGCCCATATTGGCATGCCAGCATCGGTCCATATTGGCATGCCAGCATTGGCCCGTATTGGCATGCCAGCATCGGCCCATATTGGCATGCCAGCATCGGCCCATATTGGCATGCCAGCATCGGTCCATATTGGCATGCCAGCATCGGCCCGTATTGGCATGCCAGCATCGGCCCATATTGGCATGCCAGCATCGGCCCATATTGGCATGCCAGCATCGGCCCATATTGGCATGCGAGCATTGGCTGGTATTGGCATGCTAACATCGGCTGGTGTTGGAATGCCAGCATCAGCTAGAATTGGCACGCCACCATTTAAAGACGAGGCTTCAAATCTGAAAGGTTTAAAGACTTTAAATCTGAAAGATTTAAAGATGATGCTTTAAATCGGAAAGATTTAAAGATGAGGCTTTAAATCTAAAAGATTAGCTTTCTGAAATATGGTCAAAGCCAATAAACACTTGAAATAGGACATCTCCTGTGATGCGCATACAATTGAATTGTTAAAAAAAACAGCAATAAGCAGCCATAAGTTGAGGATGGGCATTTCAACGACAAAACACTTTTTAACTCTGGTTAAAATATCTGGGCGGGCCTAGTTTGTAAACTAATTTCAGATATTCCCTTTCTGAAATCAAATACGAAAAATCTTTCAAATCCGTTGATAATTGTTAGAAATACCCCCCAGACAACTTTTTGGTACAGATGTACATGTATGGACAGACAGATGGACGGAACCGATTTATATATACCGATCCCGATAACAATGAAGCTAAATACGCTAGAAAACCAGGATCAAGTTGTCGCAAAGTTAAGGATGGCAATTTCAATGCCACAAAATTGACAATCAAAGAACCGTAACTATGGTTAAAATCTCCAGTCGGGCCTAGTTTGCAAACTCATTTAATATATTCTCCCTGTGGACCCGTGTAACAAAAATCTTTGAAATTGGTTGTCATTTGTTTGAAATAATCCACAGGCAACGTTTCTAGACAGAACCCATTCCATCAAGAGGGAAAAAGAAACCAGCAATAAGCAGTCACAAAATTTGAGGATGGGCATTTTAATGCTAAAAAGACAAAGGGCTATTACGCTTTTGAAAATGTCAGGCCAACTGTTAACTCATGTACTAAAAATCTTTGATTTCCATTGATAATTGTTTGAAATGACCCCCGGACAACTATTCGGGACAGACAAGACATTCCTAAATCGCTCAACCCCCCCTTCCCCTGAAAAAAATTCAAGTGGGAGATAACGATGCTGGGGCACTGGCAATAGTCTGACTTATCGCTTACCAGCAATCAGTGGGTCTTAATTGATAACCAAACTGAGACAATACCTGCCCATTGCCTCTGTCATCTATGCACATCACGCCAGGCATGAAAATAGTAAATGCATATAAATTAATTAAATTAAACATGAGGCGATGTTGTTTTCATATGAGTAGATAAGATATAATTGATTAAATTCAATGTGAAAGGAGGATACAAGTGGATCTGAATGAAGGGCTTTGAAAGACAGAGATGAATGTATAACTAACATATTTATTAAATTAAAGATTAAGCAACATTAATGAACAATGAAACATTAGCAAGGTATTAATACTCTGCATTGTAACTTAAAACTTCAGGAATAGAAAAACTAGAACAGTATGTATGCATGGCTTTAAAATTAATCAACCAGAAGTGGAACAATATATTATTGTTGAAAAATAATAGGAACTTTCCAGAATTCATGAAATAATAAACTCAAAAAGCTGTATGACATCTTCAAAAGAAACATATAAAAAATTGCTTCAATGGATAACAAATGTAGAAATTTGAGGTTTAGTCTGCGAGGACAGTTTTGATAAGGCTCACTTTGTGTTGTACTGAGGTTCACAAGTAAATAGTATAAGATCTTTGAAATATTAGGTCTCTAATTTCACAAAGGTACCATAATAAACCTCTGCCACTCATACATGCTATTATAATATGGAAGTGAGAAGTTCAAGTCATTGGATCTAAACCTTGCTAATATTTAATAGGCAACAATAAAATGATTAACACAAAAACTGGTTAGCACGATTTGATAGCTGTACACTAAGTTGCATTCATCAAAAGAGATCAGACAAAAACTTTGAATATGAAATTAAATATATCATGCATATTCAGTGATGGGAACTTATATCTAAATTGTAATTCACTAGTCAGCCATCTGGCAGGCAAATCCAATTTTGTCAGTTACCTAGGTGAGAATATGTGGCATAACCAGAGGAGGTGAATTTTTTCCAGAAGCGTATGCCAGGGTGGGTGGGTGGTTTGGTTGATGGACCATTTTTTTTCTTCGGTAACTCAAAAACATTTCTGCAAGATTTTTATACTGTTTTTGCAACGAGTTTGGCTTATAACACCTTAGAATAAGAGAAATAATGTAATTCTAACTGCTAAACTGACTTCAGGCAGTTATCGTGTTGTATTTTGTTGCAAATTTTGAAAATCCAAGACCGCCACTGGCAGCCATTTTTTTTTGGCCGTATGACCCCCAAAATGACTTGTTCCTATTTACATGTCAATATAAACATCCATGACAAGTAGTATGCACAAAAATTCATATACAGCTGTTTACAGTGAATTTCCCATGCAAATCTCTGTTTTAGTGTTAAAAGAGGGTAGGTGTCCAAAAATGGTCGTAAAACATGCCGAAAAAGGGAAAATCTTTTAGACGCAGGGGGTGGGTGGGCACAATTTTTAAGAGTCAAAGAACAAAATTAGCATACAAGCCTGAATTTTTTTCCGACACCCCCCCCCCCCACCACCACTAACATAAAAAGACAAAAATATGGAAGCGGGGGTGGGTCAACCCCAACAAGGGTCAAACGGAAAAAATCAGCACATGTGCCTGAAATATTGCCCCTGGCATAACATCATTTTACGCTACTTACAGCCCTGTTCACAGATGAAAAATATTAATCCCATAAGGCAAATTCCACCGGCAGTTCCGAGGGAACTACATGTAAAAAGCAGGAAACTTATATTGAATCGCACATCGGCTTGATTCCATTATTAAGGGTGGGAAACTTTCAAAGGACATGTCAGTAGTTTAATACCTTGGGGCAACTTGCACAAAACTAACATTTGTTAATATAAATTATTCATGTCCCATGTTAAATTAGTGGGATATGAATTTGAATTCCTTTGGATTGCTTGTTTTATTTCTATTTTAACAATATATAACTTAATTCCATCAATGAAACCTATTCTATAATAATGAAATGCAATAGGTGTCTCTGACTGATAATGAAAATTATTTAGTTTAATTCACGCCAATAAATACTTCGTAGGCCTTAGGCCATAACAAATTGAATGCATTTTTCCCGTAACTCGACCGACGGCACAAGTTTATTGTTTTTTTTTTTAAATCAATCCATAAACCGACCGCATTAACCAAACTGTGTACGCGTGGTTCCATCTTATCTGATTCAACTCGAGAGATAAATGATATCTTTGAAATATTTATATATTTTTCGGAAAGCCACATAATCACTCTTCAAACGGAAAGTCAAATTACGACGGGACGCTTTACCGGAAGATCAAGAGTTATCATCCCTCTACACTGACTGGAAGCATGTGTTTGTATTGATATGGAGTATTTATAACATGGATGTTCTCAGAAATTCGAACGCGGGAACAAGTTCTTTTCAATGATGGCAGTCGCACATGGGTCGATTCCCATGTGCATAATTCATGACTGCTGTGGGAAAAAACCCCGCATTTTAAAGATAATAGAAATCAAAACAATTAACAATGTAATAGCTGATGCTCACAGAGCCGACACCAGGTCCAAGATGAAGGGCAGCCGTTGGGGCCATTGATACCTGTGCCCATTGTGCAGGTCCCAATGGGGACGTAAAAACATCTCTGAAAAACCATTACAGGACAGTTTTCCCCTATTTGTATTAATTGTTTCCATGCCTTGCAAGGCAGTGCCCGTTTCAGGTTCATTAAAGTAATGTCTACTGTTATCTAGCTGTTCTATATGTTTCCCCTCAATTTGTTGGTTGCTCTGGGTCATTGTGTTTGATGGTGGTTAGTCATGGCTCACAGAGACCATACAAAAATAAAATGAAAAGCCTACCGCCCACCCCTATTTTTATGGGGGCTCGTTTAATATGGGAAACATGCATTCAATTTGTTTTGGCCTTATAGAAGCTGCTGTTAGCTGCACATCCCATGTATTGATTAAAGTATGTTTTTTTTTTAAAGTTTTTGGATCAAGTAATAAATAGTATCGATAACTTGTCCCCAGTTAAAAGCGAAATGTATAAAACTCCAGTTAACTATGTCTGGACTCGTTTGTAAATTTCGTTATAAACTGGGGACTCATAGTAGATTCTGTATATTTGGAGTGGGGCACAATTTTCATGAGAGTGATATTGATTATTTGAAATGTCTTTTGCATGATTTTTTGGTCGGTGAATTAAAATTGGGATAAACAAGCTATATGGTATGATTTTGGGACATAGATCATTATATATAATCCAATTAAAATATCTGTTTTACCAAGGTCGCCAGTAAAACTATATTATCCGTCATCAAAACCCACTCATCAACGTCACACCAGACAGCTTGTTTATTCCCTAATTCAAGTACCACTAATTTCGTGTCGGAATCTTCAGTTCGAGTCTGATTCTTGTTGTGCCATCTCCTGGAAAAATCAAAACAATAATTTTAAGACACATAATCATGCACGCATTCAATTGTCACAATTTATGGTTGAAAATGATAATTTTAGTGAAAAAATATATTATTCACAGGATACATCACTGCCATATTAAAACTGATAACAGAAGGATATTCAAGAAAATTATCTTTAAATTTCAAGTTGGGGGCAATTTCGCTAAGATAAACATTTTCCATAGATATAACAGTCACGGTTGGCATGTTTGATATTTTCACTCCGTTGATGACTGATATCCAGTTCGAATTGAGATCTGATGGTATATACTATGTACACTCCAAATTACCATCGAACAGGGAGTATCACCAATTCTATTTCCATCAATATGGAAATCCCAAGCTCTGATTGGCTCGCGTAAAAAATCAAGCACTACCAAATATAGATACTGATGAGTTAAGTCAGAGTTAATAATGTCGGGAAATAACCTAACAACATGCGTATGGGTGTTAATATTCTATATCTATAACATTGTTTCTATTACCGGAACTTTGTCCAATATTTCAGTATGTCAACTTGTGAGTCATAATCAATTCTTATTATACTTAGTGAAGCGTTTGTTCTGACATGCCAATCAGTTATCGACAGTGTTTTTTTGATGAAAAGGATAAAATCAATTTGGAATCATACCGGTATTGGATGTCGGTCAGTGTAAATTGTATGACTATGTCACAAAATGTGTTGCAGATGCTTAAAGGTACTCAATCCAATTCGATGGTCTCCATGTAATCAGATTCCAACAATTGCCCAAAAATGCTAACCACAGTCAACTATAGTATAAAATTGACCGAAACATGTTATTTATCAACATGTTCAACAAAATTCGGCCTTATTATTAACACAATGTCTCTTGATTTTAGAGTTTCTAATCTTATCCGCAATTTGGTCCGAGACCCAAGGCTTGAAATAGTGTGTCTGTCGTTTGCAGAATGAGGTTCCCAGAGGGTGAATTTAGTGATGCTACCCCGCATAATGGGCTAGCATCACCACATTCACCCTCTGTGAACCTCATTCTGCTTACAACTGAGAAGAATGAGAGACACACTATTTCAAGGCTTGCCGAGACCATCGGCTTGTTAACTTTTTACTGGGCCACTAATAAGTCTTCATGGTGAAAAAAATATAGATTTAAAAAAATCAATATCTAATAACTAATAAGGATTGATCAGTGGGCTCCTTGACTCGAATCAAATATTGTTTACCCCCGAATCCAAATAAGTAGCAATAGAAGGGCGCTTAATCAGATTATGCATCTTTAAGATGTGAATATTATTTGGATAAGATATATGTATACTAGGTATAACTATAGCATCCAGTATTTGATGGAATAAAGAAGCATGGTTACATTACTGTGAGTTTACTTGAACTAATTTGATAAAATTGGATCAGAAACATCTTCATAGGAAACTATATACAGGTGAGCCTACATAACTGATCAAAATAATCAAACTGGTAAAGGATGTGCCAAAAGTAAGGAATGGGCGCAAAAAAGAACTCATGTGTTGTATCGACAGAGCATAAACTAATACTCTGAAGAATGCACTAAAGATGTTTGTGAACAACTGTCTTCTGAATATGCAAAAACTAATAATAACGCGTACAACTTTCATTGATTCAAGAAAAAAGCAGTTTTACTATGATTTCTTGAAGCAGTATTTGAGAAACCTTAAGTGGGCATGTTTATTTGTGGGTGTACGGTCAGCACCATGTGCGATCAAATCAGCTGAATCTAAGAACTAGATACCATAAAGGTGAACATTAGTGATTCTAGTCAAATTACGCAGAACTAGACAGGTAAATCAAGAATGTATTGTTCGAATATAAAATTTTGAAACCAGATTAAAGGTACATAATCCAATCTGATGGTCCCCATATCATCAGATTCCTACAACATTTCTTCAAAAGACACTTTAGTTAGCAGAATAGATTAATTACAAAGAAATAATGCTAACCACTGTCAACAATAGCATACAATTTCCCCAAAACATTTTGTTCAACACAATTTGGAATTGAGAGTATGTTGGTCAGTTTATCAATTATTTGCTGGTCCGTCCATACTCTAGGTAGTGAAAAATAACATAATTCAAAACATTATATCTGATAACTCTGAGCTTTGACAGGTGGGTTCCTCGACTCGAATCAAATATTGTTTACCCCGGAAGTCAAAGAAATGGTAATTTTGAGCGTTAATTTAATTAGGATTATGTATCTTTAAATGAAACTATGAATTTAAGGCATATGGGAGTAGGACGTCAGCCGTCAGATGTAATACATACCTGGTGAGCTTTCTTTTCATTTGCTCTTCTGCTTCGCCCACCAAGCCTGTCTGCAGCTCCTCTTAGCCACCGCCCTCCAAAATCGATAAAATATTTCACTGTCATCGTATGTATTGCTTCTCTGTTTAGCACTGCCTGAAGTTATTAAAATTAAGAATAAAACATATATTAAATATATATTCAGGGATCCAGTTAATATCTTGTGGAATCAGTTTTGATATCTTATTTGATATTGAATTTCGTTTTATGATTTACTGGGACATAAGACTATTAAAGTTACCATTTCAATATAAACAAAATAACAGTTCAAATTTCACATACAGGTAAGGGTTTTAACAAATGGTCAGTGGAATAAAGCCATCTGTGGTACAAAATTAAATGGTTTGTTACTGTTACAACTAAAGATCTGTTACCCTTAAAGGTACCGTACTCAATCCGATCAGAGGGTCCCCATCTCAACAGATTTCAACAACAACAATCCGATCAGAGGGTCCTATATTACTATTTCTTTGGCTTTGGGGGTAAAAAATATTTGATTCGAGTCGAGGAACCAATCAAACAAAGCCCTATATTACTATTTCTTTGGCTTTGGGGGTAAAAAATATTTGATTCTAGTCGAGGAACCCATCAAACAAAGCTCAGAGTTATTAGATATTGATTTTTGAAATTTGTTATTTTGTCGAGATGAGTACTAATAATTGCCCTTAACGTCGTAATCTGCTCGAGATGTGTACACCAAAACACTATTCAAACAGGCAAGGATGGATAACTCTAAAATCAAGTGGTAATAATAACACAGTTTTGACTGTCCTGGGCCAGAAAGAATAGAAATAACGAAACTTCAAATATCGATATCTGATCACCCTGAGCGTTGATTGGTAGGTTCCTCGACTCGAATCAATTATTTTTTACCCCCAAAGCCAAAGATATAGTAATATAGGACCCTCTGATCAGCTTGAGTACCGTTAATGAATTTTTCACACTCCATAACAGATATATATACATTAGTACATTACTGGGAGGTTCAATGCAATTCAGAAAGCTTCCAGAATTTGGTAAGACTAACAATATATGTAGTACCATATTTTTTAAAATTATTGTGGTCTCAATTATAAATACATGGAATCAAAACAAGGTCGAAAGAAGTCAACATGGCTATTTTTACATTTTAACTATGATTAGTCAAGATTTTAATTTTGAGCATCAATTAATAGTTTATTAAGGGATGAACTGATAGGAATGGTTAATGGCCCTAGGGCTGTTATTCATTCCTGGAGGGCAGATAATAAACCATCACACCTGACAAAATCATGTTATTACTAGTATTACCACTCCGTCCTCACATTATCGGTGGCTTAACCAGAAAAGGGGGGCTGTTTGAAAACATAGGTTCATTAATGCCCGCTTCCGATCAACACAGCCTCAAAATTATGGAATCTTACTGTGCAGATAAAATACAGTTAATCCAGTAGAGAATGCCCTCTAAATTGATAATAAAATAACAATAATAAGATTTGAGGGCATTATTAGCAGTCTGACGGAACTTATTAACAGCTGCACATCCTTTTAGAAGCCAGCAACAAAGTAGAGGAACCCTATTGCCCAACAAAATGTTACATATTATTACCACTTCTGTACTGCGAGTGACACAGCCAAATAATAATCATGTTTAATACATGATACTTGTTCCTGAAACATTCCTCAAATATTCTAAAATTAAGTTTGATCCTTACATTTTGGGGAGATAATTACAGTTAAGTTTTAAGATTGTAACATCATTGACATCAAGTGAATGGCAGTTATTTCATTACTGGCTGGGTATTAAAATATTGTATCATACCAGTTAATGGATGCCTTGACCACATCAGCTTGGGATATCGGTTTGGTTAATACTGTTTTTAGTCTCTTCTATGACAGACTTTCAGTGAACAGATGTACTATGTATATTGACACATGTTCACAAGCACCCAGGAATGCTACGAATCATTTAACATGTTGGTGATTAATCTGTCTTCAAAATGATATATAAATATACCTACCATGATAAAAAGATAATGCGATTATACGAGCGTTTAATATATTGAAAACAGATATCTTCTGATAGCATGACAAATCAAAATTTTCTGGAAAATACATTGTTGTTTACAAATTTCATTACTTTGACATTCAACGCACCTCTAATATATGCATGTTTGATATCATCATGGTTGGGAGAGACTCTTCATATACGCAAAGCGTCCATTTGATCTAATACAATGACATTCATGCATAAAAAGTCCAACCTTCAATGCTGGGCATAAAGTATATTATAGAAGGTTAACAGGACAAGACACATTCCAAAACAGAATCAATCCAACCGATGTCCAAAACAGAATCAACCCAACCGATATCCCAAGCTGGTGTGGACAGAGAATCTACTGTAAAGTGATAATAATGAGGATTAAACAGAAGGTCAATAATTCAATGATATAGATGTTAGATACTAACTCAACATGCACTGTATGATCTTTGGAAAAATTTTGAACGCCTTCTTTTTTGATGCCCCATTGCCAGACCAATTTAACATCAATCCCAGATTATTGTGTAATGCTTTTGCCATTATGTTGTAGACAATCCAGCGGTCATCTGTCCCGCCGTTCGCATTCAACTGAGATGCCTGGAAAAAATAGTTTGTGAATACCATTAATACCCTCTTCAGTGGTGGAATTAAAGAAATATAATATATATCGCTTAATCATAGCTGATTTTAATTTTAACATTTGACCTTTGATCAAACATTTATGCAGGAAAGAAATGTTACCATCAAATTAAACTGCTTTTTATATTTTTGTGAGGTTAATAAATTTACTTCTAAATGTGGCTATTTTATCCAAGAAAGGACAGAGATGAATCAGAATTTTTTTCATAAAAGAGATATTTGAAAGCTATTAGTGGCATCATCTTGTTCACATGCAATAGTGCTCTGACATCTTGTTTCCAAACATTGTTTCTGTGACATACCGGTAGATATCTAAATAGTAGACTAAACTATTCACACATGATATTTCAATTCTTGGTGAACATTTACCCAGACTATTTCTAACAGATACACTAGTATAAATTGCAAGAAACCCCATTCAGTACATTAAGGTTGTATTATGTCAGTGTCATACAATTGCATACCGACCACAAGTGAAAAAAGTGAATCAACGCATTCGATACACCTAACACACTAGCGCTATGTACTGCGTCTGTCACGTGCCTAATTTTGTAACTATAAAAGCACATAAATTTAATAACAAAGATTCTAAAGATGCATCCAGGGTTTTAAATATTTCTTTTTATTCAATAGCAGGTTCCTAACTGGAAAATAATGAGATTTTAATTTTCAACAGATCAATTAGCCCTCCAAATGCTCATTGTTTCTTCATGTGTGTATGCATGCATTCATCTGACAATGGTTTCTGGATGATAGCTTTAATTTGGGTTAGGCCTAAACAAAAAAGACGTTTGTTTCCGCCAACCCGACCGACCCTTTTTTAAACCCCCGACCCTAAACTTTTTATTGCCATTGCAACAACAAAATTGGACCAAAAAAAAATATATATATATATTTTATTTAAATTTTTTTTTTTCAATTTAGGTCCTAATTCATATCATAACAAGATCAAAACATTTACATATATTGACATAAGAAATTTTAGTTTACAAAAAGATATAAGTTTAACAGTTGGAATCATACTGTAAAGTATGTTTGGCTTTATCTAGCTTTCATCTGTGAAAACATCAAATAGTTTCAGTTCAGGTGTGTTATGATTCAGCCTTCAGACTTCAGTATTTCAATCAAATGCAGTACAGGAACATTAACAATTTGATCGAATCAACCTGGTTATCAGGTGGGATCTCATAATACCAAATGAAGAATTAACATAGAGATTAGTACTATAAATAGTAAATACTAACTAAATAGACATTGTTACTGTACTACATGTAGTCTATACTACATGTAGTATATTATGTATGTGACTGTGTCTCACTTGAATTTTATAAAATAGCCTATTATATGAATTACTAGAGTGATAATGGTAAGTCTCATTTCAAGCAGGATAAGCATAATCCATTGAACCAAAAGATATCTGACAATAAGCTATAAATATTTCCAATCCATACATATATAAAAATTTCCCAAGTTATGCTTGAGAAACTTGTTCAAATTGACCTCTCAGGAAAACAGCTGAGTTCAATAAATTGTTTTCATAGTATATAAGGTATATATATACCGGTATATAAAGTTTTATCAACTTCTATTGTAAACATTACCAAATTGCAAGAACATATTTTTTGACGTTCAAATGGTTTGTTGACATTCAAATTATACATGTTCGGGTAAATTTCAGGAATTTTAGAGGCGATTTTATTTATTTTTTCTATATTTGTACAATAATGTAACTCATCACTTAGTTGGGAACTTACTAATCAACATGTCTATAGCCGTTCCTGTAACAGCGGCAGTTGGTTCTATTGTTGGTTGAATCTGTCGTGATGTTCGCTCTATGGTCGGGAGAGTCACAGATTTGACGAATGGATCTTGTTCGTCATCTCCATCACTGTCAGTTATGATAGGTCTGGGAATAGAATACACCAACCATTTAATATGAATATCAGTACACTGTGCTGCTCTTTAGTTAGGTGATCAAAACTGTTTGAATGATGCCGAGGTCAATAAACAGTTTGAACTACCTTTCTACGAGCAATGTCACATTGCGATCATACAAAATACAACTTTGTACACGATGTTTGGGTTCCAAAAAAAAAAACCACAGCCATATTCATGGCATGGCACAGAAAGGGCATTCCGTTTTAGTCTATTACCGATATCGAGGAAATTAAAGATGGCTTATCTCTTTGTAAACATTTGTTATATAGTTACCGGGATAAAAAATATTAGATATGAATAGGTGACCCCTGTCTGGAAATGCTTCTATCGATTAATATTGATTATATTTTGTATATTTTCTGGTATCAAAATGTGTGGTTGTTAAGCTAACGAGCAACATCGGTTACTGTTAACAGAGACCAGAAATTTTATTGTGCAATTTTGTCACAAATATATGTCTATTAGACACATTATCGCTTATAACTATGGAATAAAACAATACAATCAATATGGGACATTTGACATATGGAACACCCTAATGTTATCATCGCCATATGGTATTTCCTGAATGGTCTGTTCATGAAAACATTTAAATATAAAGTCTGTGATGCATGTTTTAATTTCTATGAATGCCACCATGTCATGCGACTGAATACAATTGACCTCTGATATCAAAAGTTCAAAACAAAATATTAAAGTAGCCAAGGCAGCCCTGTAAGTCGTAAATCTGACTTTGTTATGCTAGAAGATTGTTTTGGATAGTATTCAATAGCACGGTTTGGTGAAATTAATGAACCAACTCACAGTCGCTGCTTTTTTTAGCGGCCCCATCATCAGTGGTAGACCCAACATCTGACTGGATCTCAGATAGCTTCCACTTTTGTTGAATTTTTTTGTAGCTCGCTGAAATATGAATAAACTTAGTTTATTAACAATGTTAGACATTAATATACAAGAGCGCTATCATATTGTGCATACCATATTTGAGTGTATCAGTAGGTCGGTACAGATTTTCCAGGGTATTATGGTCCATTATTAAATTGAACCATGCATATTGTCAATGATGCAAGGTTATTAGCAAGTGTTCAACATTTCGAACGTGCACATATTAAGTGTCTCATTCAGCAGTGATACTGTGTATACATTGTCATACGGTATAACAGCAATTTAAGATCGGCCTTGTTGACTTATACAATTAGTTATAACATTATTTCCTTGTTCAATAGCATTACCAACATATGGGGACTGTTTACTCACTTGATCGACTCAATACTCTCGCTTTGTGATTTGTCCATGATGATTGTGGTTTCGCAGTGCTGATTCACCATTCTTTGAGGGCCAGTAACACTCGCCTGACCTGTCGTCTTGTTCGATATACCACATCGACGATATCACAGAACAGTCCTTCTTCCCATTCTTTTGCTCCATCTCAACGAGAAGGAATTCCATGACTAAAAGAGAAATGTAATATATGTATTCATTAGAATACAACAATCAGGGTGGATTTTGAAAGAGGCGCATACTGGTATACCGGTAGAAAAATTCTAACTCGCGAAAATTATGGATGGGTACGGATACCAACATTTACCGGTACAGCAATGCCCTAATTAATCGACTGCTTAATGACAGCAGAATTATGGGTAACTTTTCAGGATTTAGTCGAAAAGATGGCTTGTTGCCATTCACCGGAAACAAGCCATATTTCTGACTAAATCCTGAAAAGTTACCCATAATTCTGCTGTCGTTAAGCAGTCGATTAATTAGGGCATTACTGTACATGGACATTAATGTAGAAACTGATCAGTACATGTACTTTGTAAGAATTCTGAGCTCCACCACTGGTGACAATTAATGGAAAATTTAGTTATGAGCAATAACTAATTTAACATACATGTACAATGTACCTTTGTATTTCACCAGATTCAAATTGTTGAACTACAGAAACAAGCATAAAATATACCGGTATTACTCATTGTTATAACGAAATTATTCCATCATTACTCATGTTCAAGCCATATTCAATGAATCAATGGATGTGGTCAGTCGGTTTTTGAACTGAGAATATTATCTGACTAAAACCCACTCATTGAATTGTTGTTGGAGCCACAGTTACTATCAATTGTGTCTGGCCCACAGCTCTGCCTTGATTACCTGAGTACACGCCCACAGTTCAGCACAGACAGTTTGTGATGTCCGTGTTGTCCACGCCGAAAAGCAACACATTTCAATTATTATTTATATCGAATTAGGACTCGCCAGTTGAGGGACGTTTCTTCCGAAGTTTGTCGTTGCGCTATGGATTCGGACAGTGTACATTGTATGTGAGCAATATATTACTATATTTCTTGATTTAAAGATGCCCCATCTAATTCGACATCAAATACGTTGACATTCCATAATAATTTATCAGGCAATAAAACATGAAAAATAATGGTAATGATGTAAAAACGCTCTTTATAAAATGTGATTTTTCGAATATTCTGGCGCCAAACAACACGATACCTGGTAAAACTGTCTTATTATTAATAAGTCGAAAGCACACAAGAATCTTGCATAAATGGGTTTACTGATTATTTCTCATTGTTGTCTTGTGTAGAATATGCATGAATAGAAGTATTATAGTTTTCAATCGTATGGGGTATTTTGAATTTTCAATTATTATCAGAAGCAAACCTACATGTACATGATGTACTTGCTTGAATTTTAAGTATCATCCTATGGTTTATACACATGGGCGTGGCTAGACGCGACTCAGAACAACATGACAATTTAGTTTCGCACACCCACCCCCTTCATGATGTTTCAAAAGGTATCATAACATTTCCAGTTATTGGACAATTCTTACATGACATGGGCCACCCCCGTTGTTAGCAATTTCCCATCGTATATGCATGATTTCCAAATATTCACTCACCACGATAACCTTACATGTACCTTTAAGTGTCACCCACAGAAGTTAACAAATGGTTAGTGCGCAAATGTTCATGTCTAACTCCATGAAAACTCATGTCTCGATTTGTTTTTTTTTTTAAATTCAGTTAATAATGGAATGTGGTATGCTAGCATTAACCATGGGATTTTCGCAGTGAGTAAATGTGCACACAATTTTTATTTCAAACACCAAAACCTCGTTTTAACTGGATCGCTGATGTTCAACAACGACACTTTCAATGCATTTTGCATATTTATATGAACAGCACTGTAACATTGACAGTCATTTTATCGCCAAATATTGCTTGAATCTCGGTTCTGTTGACCATTTACCCCTTGATATTGTATCGATTGTAAAACGACTCGTGCTTCAAGAAAAGTAAAAAAAAAACAACGCATGATCGCGTTATCCATGTCTAATCGACAATCAACACAAGAACAAAACCAATCCATTGTTCAACATTTTCTCTTGGTGATAATGATTTTACAGACCAATGCGAACACCTTACGTACCTATAATGTTCTCCCTAAAATGTTCAAGTTCGGCACACGTGTTAGATCATGCCATGAATCTTTACTCTGGCTATATACCCCCGTTTATATCATTTTCCATATGTTCAAACCCTGGGAACCTTTTCTATTATCTTCTGATGGGGTTCAAGATTGAACAAACCATGCAGGGAATATATTTCTGTGTTAATACTTGTTCCTTGAATATAAATATCCAGCTCGAGGTTGCAAGATTTGTGTAGCTTTGTGAGCCAACATCAATGAAATTCCAAGCGACGCATAGTACAACCAATTAATTCAAGTCCCCCAAACCATGCAAACTCAAGTTAGGACATTTACCTGCTATAAAATACAATGTTATTACGGAACAGTTATAACCGAGCATTATATGTTAACTGCATTTTTTTTTCAATGTTATAAAACTTCCCTGTCAGAGCAACAGAAAGTTACCATGTTTTGAACTAGTGGAGTATGATATCTTGGCGAAGCCAGAGTAGATATGCATGACATGTCTATACACATGGATATACGCTATTCTGTTTCAATTTGATACTGGAAATGTTATATTTGTTCTATGCTTCACCATTGTATTAAAAATAACCATGTGAGCACTTTCTCGTTCAATAAGTAACGTACCGGTACATGTATAGTTAAAATCTGTGTTAAACGGTTTTGTGTTTATTTGACCGACTTAGGGACGTATTTAGATGTTATCTATATGTGTTTTAGCCTGTCTGCGGACTTTTCTAAAGAGTTAGCCCAAATAGCTGTTGGTGTTTTTGTATCAAAGTTTGAAGAAATTTTATTTTTTGGCTTGGCAATATAAAATCAAAATCGCTAAATATTTGTGAGTTTTAATTAGCTCAGCAATCCGATTAAGCACCCCTAAATTACTATTTCTGTGACTTCAGGGGTAAAAAAAATAATTGATTCGAGTCGAGGAACCCACCCATCAAAGCTCAGAGTTATTAGATATTAATTTTTGAAGTTTGCAATTATGCGTAGTAATAATTGCCCTAAGTTTGTAATTTTCTCGAGATGTATAATTTTCACAGAAACACTTATTCAAACAGGCGAAGCTGGATAACTCTAAAATCAAGTGTATTAATAACGCAATTTTTACTGAGACCATAATTTTGACGGCGTGTTTCTGGGCCAGAAACAATAGAAATACCATAACAAAAAAAATCTGATCACTATGAGCGTTGAAAAATAATGCCCACGGACTGTTGGCGTTAAAAAAAATGTTCATGCGATCAAAACGTTTTCAAAGAGCGTTCTGCCAGATAAGAGCCCTGTCCGGACAAAGGGATAACACGCCGGTGGGTTTTAACTTCCAATAATTCCATATGTTGGGTGGTTTGATTTTTTGTTACCTACATGTACATGTACATCTCACGGGTTTTTGTATTTAATTTTGTTGTATTTATTTGAGTCATGTACATGTATGTTACAGTAATGCCCAAAGTAATTGACCACTTAACCACAGCAGAAATATGGGTAATTTTTCAGGATTTAGTCCGAAATATGGCTTGTTGCCGAGAGCTTTCCGATGAAGTGGTCAATTACTTTGAACATGACTACTAGTATGTGTCTAGCACTGTACCGGCAGGTTAGCCGGTATGGGAAATGAAAACATTGAGCTACAATATTTAGCTGAATTCAGCTACATGTATCCTACAGGGTAGCACAATTTAGCTACCGGTATGTGTTATACTCCTGATCCATTAAGTTTTATGCATGACAAAATTGGGAAAATGCAAATAAAAATGCTTTACTTATTTCATATAATGGGCCATAGCAGTACACGTACTTCCTTCTGCGAGAAAAATGCTCATATTGTAGATATATGATTCTGAATCGTAATGCTACTGGTACATGTACCTCTGAACATTATCATCAACCGATCAAATTCATTTCAATTCCACTTCCAGTTTGAAAATAATGTTGATTAAGTGATTTTAGGCAATTTCAAATTAGAAAACAGATTGCAGTCTGTTCTTTCAATGCAACACTTAATGCGAAATATCATTAGTTACTGCAGACCGCATGTGAAGCTTCACAGAAACACTTTCGGTACAACAAATTAAAACTGGACTCCCATCAGGAGAGGAAGCACGAGCAGTCAATACATTCATATTCTATTGTATAATCATTTACTGTTTTGTCGATATGGTTATGCGAATGGAAATCCTACCGGGTACTTATAAACACATAGCGGAGCAAATCAAAATGTTTCATTTAATCTTGGGGACAAGATCAAAGATGGCGTGGCGAAGCTGACAAGGCAAGGTTTACCAAATGAAAATTAAAAACTAAAAACTATTTTCTCTTCCGAATGGGTAAATCCTTAAGTAAATGTGTCACTTAAAATACTGGTATATAAGACTGTGGTGAATAGAGTGCAAGTTATTTTTGTCAAGATCAATGTTATTTTGATCCAGTAAAATTATATTTGCATCGCGATATTTCGTGTTAGGTGTTGAGCTGAAGGAAAAGACTGAAATTTAGCTCAATTTAGCTACTTGAGCTTAAATGATTTATTTAATATAATTTGGCACTAGATGATGCCACAAACCTCTACCAGTCTATTGTCTAACACCCGTAGAGATCATATTCCACTAGTATAATTTACAAAACCCAGGAAGTGGAAAAAAATAACAGACAATGTATTTCTTTGTTAATAAATGATTTATTTACCGGTATGTGAAGTTCCCATCTCGAGATTACATTATTTGCGTGACTTTTGACACCCGATTCCATGATATGAATATTTGTGTTATTCCCTGTCACCAGATTATACAGACTATATCGGTAAACGGCCAACACGGAAACCATTCTGATTGGTCGATCGCCAAGCTGTGGTTTCGATCCCCAAAAATGGGTCATTCTCTCCCTGCGTATTTTACTAAACTGCCTCTGGAGATCTGAACAATTTAATTTAATCTAACATTAAGTTAGTAAAGTGTATCAAAATATCTCTAAATACTGAATTCAGCATCAGGGAAAGGTCGAGGACAGTTTTGATGTTTGTGTCTAATGGCTGGATGCCCAAGCTCCAGAAGCCCAAATGTCTAGTAAATTTAGTTCAACTGTCAGGCTATCGGACATAATTATTATGACATCTGAAAGTATATGGGGATATATTCCATCGGTCGTTTAGATATAGTCGCGGATTATGTTTTTTTAATATCCCGGCCCGAGGTGTTTCAGCATAAACTTATGGTGTATAAAGTACCAACATGTAATGTAATATGCACTGGTAATTTTCCTATTGAATGTTTGAGTTAATAAAAGCAGCCCCGTAACTTCACCAAATATTAAATAAGCCGAGGAACCCACCCATCAAAGCTCAAGCTTGATTAGATATCAAATACACCAAATTGCCTGATGTTACGCCTGAAAATGTGAATTAAGATCGTGGAGTGATTTAACAGTGAATTAAACAAAAACAGCGACAACCAAAACATTGGATTGTGCAATAAGTATGCGTGATTGTTACACATGGTGAGCTTGGCCAGTTTTATAAACCGGTTGCGGAAGTTATAGTTATACTTTTGCTGATTGACCAATCAGAATCGCTTCCACATTGGCCGCTTACGATCTAATCTGTAGAATCTGGTGACAAGGTATAAAATAAATACATGTATTTATTGCAAAATCGGGTGTCACGAAAATAATTCAATCTCTATCCGGGAACTAGTGAATAAACCATTAAAGTGATGTTAAACACTCTGGTAGGGTGATCCAATAGAAATGGAAAATAATTTTACTCCAAGTAGTTATTTTTTACAAATCTTTAATCCAAACTGCCCACACACACTGTCATTATTATATACCGTATACATTAAATTCAGTGACTCTTGATGTCAAAATCGTTTGTTTCTTTGTCGCTGATAGTTGTGTCCAGAATCGAGAAGTAAATATTTACAATTCAGCGTATTGCAGATGTTTTCTATGGAGTGGTATGGTCGATATGCTGGATTTTTTCAGAGATGTAGTAGAATGCTACACTCGTCAAGTTGACATACTGGTTAATAATAATAGTTTAGCGCAACAACTGCATAATATGTCTTTAAGCAACAGGTACCGGTATTAACAAAGAAATACATTCCCCATGTTATGTTTCAACTTTATAAGAATCCCTATCAAACTTAAAACAGTTCACGGGTTTTATACTGGTGGAATATGATCTCTACAAACGTCGACAGAGTAGAGATTCATCAATTTCATCAGGTCTGGCAAATGTGAGAATAGCTACAATAGCTGTATTCAGCTAACCTAGCTGTATTCAGCTATATATTATACTCTCAAACCGGCTGTTTTTCGATAATAAACTAGCAGCGCTAATTTTCACATAACAATTAGGCTACCATATTCTCCGGCCAACCTCAACCAAACCAAAACCGTTACTTGTTGTCTTTTGTCGACACAGCAATTCTGATTTTTTTTGAAAACGTACTACGGCGGTAGATGTCAGTAAAAATTAGTGGGTGAAGTTAAGTCCTGGGGGGGGGGGGGGGGGGTGGGTGCAGAGGTCAACCAATATCTCCTGGACTACCCGAACTACATCGATCATTTAAAAAGCCAATTCAAATTTTTTTATAAATAATACCTGTTAGAAATATTGGATTTGAACAACAAAAATGAACTGTTAAATATTCATCAGAGTATGCTTTTCAGATAAATAGCCTCTGTTCCTCATCTCCAAATTGAGATCTACGGTAATTGCCTGAGAACAAATACCGGTATTTTATTTTAATGGCCCTAGCCTCAACCACCGAATTTCCTATCTTTTGGCATATTATGTACTTGTTCGGGTGCGTGCAACTGATCAGTTATTATTCAGGTGCTATGCCAACTGGAGGAATGTAGTATTCTACTAACATCACAGAAAATCTCAAGCAAATTGACTGTACCACTCCATAGAAAACATCGTCTGAATTACAATAAATTGTTAATATTTACTACTCGAATCGGGACGCTTTTATCAGCGATAAACTAACAATAACGATTTCGACATCGACAGTCATTGCATTTAATTAATATATAAAAATAACGGTGTGGGTTGTCAATTTAGATATAATATTTGTAAAAATAACTACTTTGAACAAGATTATTCTCCATTTCTATTTGATCACCCTACCGGAGTGCTTCACATCACTTTAAAAACATATTATGGACTTGTTTAGCTATGCCAACTGGAGGAGTGAACCATTCAACTACATGTAACACTGCCGAAAATCTGAAGCAAATCGACTGTACCACTCCATAGAAAACATGACCTGAACTACACTCTCAAGTGTAAATATTTACTACTCGAATCGGGACACATCTGTCGTCGGTAAACTAACCAAACCGATTTCTCAATCAATAATCACTACATTTAATTAATATATAAGAACGAAGGTGCGTGTTGTCAATTTGGATAATAATTGTAATGAAAGTGTCAATGACACTGTAGCTCAACTTGGAAAGGGAATAATTTAATATATTACAGTCAATGGAGCGATTAGGAATGTGGAAAGTTGAATGTCTAATACTAGTTTATAGACATGAAGAGAAAAGTAAAATCCAAGATGGCTGCTGGCGGCCATGTTTTCGGCCGAATGACCCCAAAATGAGTCGTTCCCATCTACATGTCATCGTTAACATCAATGACAAATTTTATGACGATCAGACTAAAGGTACGACCTGTAGCCCATGCTAAAGAATTTAGTCATACAAAGAGTAAAATCCAAGATGGCTGCTGGTGGCCATGTTTTTTGGCCGATTGACCCCAAAATGACTAGTTCCAATCTACATGTCATTGTTAACATCCATGACAAATTTTATGATGATCAGACTAAAGGTACGACCTGTAGCCCGTGCTAAATAATTTAGTCATACAAAGAGTAAAATCCAAGATGGCTGCTGGCGGCCACGTTTTTTCGCCAAATGACCCCAAAATTACTCGTTCCCATCTACATATCAACATTAACATCCAGGACAAATTTCATGATGATCAGACGAATAGTACGACCTGTGGCCCGTGCTAATGGATTAAATTTTGAAATCCAAGATGGCCGCTGGTGGCCATGTTTTTTGTCCGAATGACCCCAAAATGACTTGTTCCCATTTACATTCCAATTTCAACAGCCATGAAAATTTTTATGATGATCAGACTAAAGGTACGACCTGTAGTCCGTGCTAAAGGATTTAGTCATACAAAGAGTAAAATCCAAGATGGCTGCTGGCGGCCATCTTTTTGGCCGAATGACCCCAAAATGACTCGTTCCCATCTACATGTCATTATTAACATTCATGAAAATTTTTATGATGATCAGACTAAAGATACAACCTGTAGCCCGTGCTAAAGGATTTAGTCATACAAAGAGTAAAATCCAAGATGGCTGCTGGCGACCATGTTTTTTGGCCGATTGACCCCAAAATTACTCGTTCCCATCTACATGTCATTGTTAACATCCATGACAAATTTTATGATGATCAGACTAAAGGTACGACCTGCAGCCCGTGATAAAGAATTTAGTCATACAAAGAGTAAAATCTAAGATGGCTGCTGGTGGCCATGTTTTTTGGCCGAATGACCCCAAAATTACTCGTTCCCATCTACATGTAAATATTATCATCCATGACAAATTTCATGATGATCAGACAATCAGTACGACCTGTAGCCCGTGCTAATGGATTAAATTTTGAAATCCAAGATGGCCGCTGGCGGCCATGTTTTTTGTCCGAATGACCCCAAAATGACTTGTTCCCATTTACATTCCAATTTCAACAGCCATGAAAAATTTTATAATGATCAGACTAAAGGTACGACCTGTAGCCCGTGCTAATGGATTTAGTCATACAAAGAGTAAAATCCAAGATGGCTGCTGGCGGCCATCTTTTTTGGCCGAATGACCCCAAAATGACTCGTTCCCATCTACATGTGATTATTAACATTCTTGACAAATTTTATGATGATCAGACTAAAAGTAGGACCTGTAGCCCGTGCTAAAGGATTTAGTCATGCAAAGAGTAAAATCCAAGACGGCTGCTGGCGGCCATGTTTTTTGGCCGATTGACTCCAAAATGACTCGTTCCAATCTACATGTCATTGTTAACATCCATGACAAATTTTATGATGATCAGACTAAAGGTACGACCTGTAGCCCGTGCTAAAGAATTTAGTCATACAAAGAGTAAAATCCAAGATGGCTGCTGGCGGCCATGTTTTTGGGCCGAATGACCCCAAAATTACTCGTTCCCATCTACATGTCAATATTAACATCCATGACAAATTTCATGATGATCAGACGAACAGTGCGACCTGTGGCCCGTGCTAATGGATTGAATTTTGAAAACAAAGATGGCCACTGGCGGCCATGTTTTTTGTCCGAATGACCCCAAAATGACTCGTTCCCATCTACATTCCAATTTCAACAGCCATGATAAATTTCATGATTATCAGACTAAAGGTACGACCTGTAGCCCGTGCTAAAGGATTTAGTCATACAAAGAGTAAAATCCAAGATGGCTGCTGGCGGCCATGTTTTTTGCCCGAATAACCCAAAAATGACTCGTTCCCATCTACATGTCATTGTTAACATCCATGACAAATTTTATGATGATCAGACTAAAGATACAACCTGTAGCCCGTGCTAAAGGATTTAGTCATACAAAGAGTAAAATCCAAGATGGCTGCTGGCGACCATGTTTTTTGGCCGATTGACCCCAAAATTACTCGTTCCCATCTACATGTCATTGTTAACATCCATGACAAATTTTATGATGATCAGACTAAAGGTACGACCTGCAGCCCGTGATAAAGAATTTAGTCATACAAAGAGTAAAATCTAAGATGGCTGCTGGTGGCCATGTTTTTTGGCCGAATGACCCCAAAATTACTCGTTCCCATCTACATGTAAATATTATCATCCATGACAAATTTCATGATGATCAGACAATCAGTACGACCTGTAGCCCGTGCTAATGGATTAAATTTTGAAATCCAAGATGGCCGCTGGCGGCCATGTTTTTTGTCCGAATGACCCCAAAATGACTTGTTCCCATTTACATTCCAATTTCAACAGCCATGAAAAATTTTATAATGATCAGACTAAAGGTACGACCTGTAGCCCGTGCTAATGGATTTAGTCATACAAAGAGTAAAATCCAAGATGGCTGCTGGCGGCCATCTTTTTTGGCCGAATGACCCCAAAATGACTCGTTCCCATCTACATGTGATTATTAACATTCTTGACAAATTTTATGATGATCAGACTAAAAGTAGGACCTGTAGCCCGTGCTAAAGGATTTAGTCATGCAAAGAGTAAAATCCAAGACGGCTGCTGGCGGCCATGTTTTTTGGCCGATTGACTCCAAAATGACTCGTTCCAATCTACATGTCATTGTTAACATCCATGACAAATTTTATGATGATCAGACTAAAGGTACGACCTGTAGCCCGTGCTAAAGAATTTAGTCATACAAAGAGTAAAATCCAAGATGGCTGCTGGCGGCCATGTTTTTGGGCCGAATGACCCCAAAATTACTCGTTCCCATCTACATGTCAATATTAACATCCATGACAAATTTCATGATGATCAGACGAACAGTGCGACCTGTGGCCCGTGCTAATGGATTGAATTTTGAAAACAAAGATGGCCACTGGCGGCCATGTTTTTTGTCCGAATGACCCCAAAATGACTCGTTCCCATCTACATTCCAATTTCAACAGCCATGATAAATTTCATGATTATCAGACTAAAGGTACGACCTGTAGCCCGTGCTAAAGGATTTAGTCATACAAAGAGTAAAATCCAAGATGGCTGCTGGCGGCCATGTTTTTTGCCCGAATAACCCAAAAATGACTCGTTCCCATCTACATGTCATTGTTAACATCCATGACAAATTTTATGACGATCTGACTAAAGGTACGACCTGTAGCCCGTGCTAAAGGATTTAGTCATGCAAAGAGTAAAATCGAAGATGGCTGCTGGCGGCCATGTTTTTTGGCCGAATGACCCCAAAATTACTCGTTCCCATCTACATGTCAATATTAACATCCATGACAAATTTCATGACGATCAGACGAACAGTACGGCCTGTAGCCCGTGCTAATGGATTGAATTTTGAAATCTAAGATGGCCGCTGGCGGCCATGTTTTTTTTCCGAATGACCCCAAAATGAATCATTCCGGTACAAATGTTGATGTCAACAGCTATGACAAATTTCATAATGATCCGATCAAAGGTACGACCTGTAGCCTCTATTGTTGACGCCTTACGTACACACGCACACACGCACACACGCACACACGTACACACGTACACACGGACGACGGACGACAAAGCCATGGCAATAGCTCAAACTTTACAAAGTAAAGTTGAGCTAATAATAACTACTTTGAACAAGATTATTCTAAATTTATATTTGATCACCCTACCGAAGTGTTTCGCATCACTTTAAATATTAGCATAATACACAGGAGTGTGGGAGGGATGCCGACGGAGTGGTAAACTGGAATATGTTTTGACCTCAGCCCTTTATACATGTAGTGATATAAACTTAAATTTCAACTTGACTATTAGAATAATTACTCACCTTGTATGAGGATGCCAGTTAGCAGATCTAAATGTAATGGTAGCGGTAGATATCAGCAGAGCATAGGAAATAACTGAAAAATAATATTGTTGGAAATAAGGTACCGGTACATGTGCGTTATACATTGTACATGTAAATTATCATTGGGTTACTTAATTTGTATGCATCTTTTTAGAAGTACTGGTACATGTAACTTGATGAATGTACAATCACATCATTGATAATATATCGAGATTCATATTATATCGTGACCAAATCGTTACCGTCCTACCGGTAGGATTGGGTTGCAAGAAGTGCTGCAATATGAAAATTATGCTACATCACAACGATAACAATTTATTTCCATAAATAATAGGCTTTGATTTATTTATATCTAACAGCTGATGTGCGGGACTTTGTCCGGGCTATTTACCTGTAGTGACTTATTTTACACAAACATGCCTATACGAGCGAGGTTAAGGTCAAGGACACTGTCGCACGTAAAATTGTTCCTGCGATCGATCCAAGTAGGCATGTATAAAAAATTTGAGACAGATCTGTTGAGGTCCATAAACTTGCCATGTGAGGGAGATCACGGTCAAAGCCACAGTTACACATGAAATTGGAGTTATTGGACACACCCATATCAAAGTAGGATGTACATGAGACATACCATTGGTCGGATCGGTCAATAAGTTTTTGAGTCTATAACACACACAGGCATACACAGACAGAAGTTCCAAAAGACAACCCTTATCACCAATATACTAATACATGTACCGGTAGATGTATTTGTAAATCTAATCTTGAATGCCGTACTTATGAAAATCAGAAATTTGTGTCATACCAGTACATGTACAGGTAAGTTGAGGTAACCATGTCAAATTATACATTCCCATTTAAATTTTAAATTGATCATTTTCCGACAGAAACAATAGTGCATTGTACCATATACTGGTACCTATACATGTAGATGGATTAACAAAATAACCGGTAGCCCAAATTCAATTTTGTCTGCACAAATGATACAGTATTCCCACCACACGGTCTAGCGATATCTCCGGTTAGGATTTGTCGTTTTAACCTGAGAACTAATATTTTTGCATGTATCAATCGTTTATCTTGTTTTAGGCCAAAGAAAAAATAACCCGCCGACCCTAAACTTTTTATTGATATATTTTTTTTTAATGTTTTTACCACTAATGCTCATAAATATTGATGATCTTTAGTGTGCAAAACACATGGTTTCTAACATAAATCATTGTGAAAATTGACCACGAAGTGACAGCTGTCTCAAAAGCCCCAGGTGTGTTATGGGTTGTGGATTGATGGGCATACATTTTGCAATTTTAATTTCCTGAGAGTGGAACTCCTGCCTGCTTTATGTCTTGTTTGGGACTTATGGAACGCTATGAACAGACATGGTGGGTGTGTATCTGTATATATACATGTATAGAGGTTATCACCACATATGTTAGTGGTATAGCTACTGTTTCCAAAAACCAGGCATGCTCGGTGGGCATACTGGCTACCCCCAGACAATGGGATGTAGTCGTCACAATACAAGTACGATATAATGGCCGTATTATTGGTAAAATTCTGATAAAAAGTTAGTGACATCAATTTCGTACCAATTAAGTTTAGGCCCCTCAAAAATGATTACTTGTTTATCATAGGCGCCCGCCCCTAAAATTCCTCCCGTGCGTATTATTTTTTGTTTTTTATATTATCTCCAGGACACCAATATATGCTTTACGCGGAGCTCAATATCGGTCAAAGAACGACTACACTATATCCAGGAAGTCACATTACGCAAAGTATAAACATCGGTACACGGTACGCCGATCGATCACACCTACTGGAAACGCTTACACCTATCGGAAACACGGTTGGCAATTATCGCAATACGATAGGGGAACACTTTGACATTCGTATTCATATTTCACCAATTTTTGTACCTGGCTTGCCTGTCCTAAGTTTCACGGGAAAATGGCTAATTTGATTCTATTTGTCGTTATATACATATTTATCACCCCATTTATTATTCATTTTCATAAAAATAAAATAAAAGAAGCCGAAGATGACGTGTTTAAAATGTTTGAAGCATGAATTTGGCGATAAGTTGTTATATGAGTACTGGTACGTTATACTTGTGATAGTTACGTTACGCACACGGTGTTCCCCTATCGTATTGCGATAATCGCCAACCCGGAAACACGTGTTTCTGTGTATAGTTTCAAGCCGTGCAATTAAAGTATTTGTCTGTTACGCGTTATAGACTATGTGATTTGTGATTATACAAATCACCGATGGGCCGAAGGTTCTTAAGCCATTTTACGGGACAACACTCCCAGAGCATACCAGTCTCATCCATGTGTATGAAATGTTCAGGGGTGGTGCCTTGGACAGTTCGCAACCCCTCCCCGACCAATACGACAATGCAATTGTTAAAGTAAAAGTGTCAAACTGACTATCCACCCGTCTATATTAACCCTTTACCCAACAGAACGGGTTTTTTAACCCTGTGCCAATGGATTCTCTTATATATGCGAGTCGACCATAGGTCGCCTCGCATATATAAGAGAATGCATTGGCTTAACACATTACAAATCATAAAATTGTTAAAGAATGTAAGAAAAAATGGTAAAAAGTGTTAAAAAATGATTTTTTTTAGTCCAATGCATTCTCTTATATATGCGAGGCGACATATGGTCGACTCGCATATATAAGAGAATGCATTGGCACAGGGCATAACTGTAACTATCACAATGTGGTCAAGGAGCCGGTTCCAATGATATCCATATTTGTATGGTTCTATTGAGACAGACCGAAGATATTTTAGGCTGTTGAAGCTTTATTTGGCCGGTTTGTTGCCAAGACAAGATAGAATTGCCTTGGTATAGTGCGGGTAATGATAGAATATGTATACATTGTGGAACAGAAGACGACCTGGAACAATTGGATGAAAGATACTACCCAATATGCACAGCTTGCAGAGGGAGAGGACTGCCTGTTGAAAAGAAGAGAACTAGATTTGTGTCGAAATAGATTGAAATAAAACATGAGTTTTGTGAAAGTAGTTATATATTATGTTTTCCCCGATAACTTACCTTATCGGATCCCAAAACAAAAAACTAATGTCCCTCCCGCCCCTACACTGGGAAAAAAAACCTATGATAAACAAGTAATCTTTTTTGAGGGGCCTTATAGCCAAATTTATGAAAATGTGGTATGTGAATAATAAAAAACATACTTAAGCATGAAGTAAGTTTGATTTTTTATCAATCTTAATGTATATTTCCAGTGTTGATCAAGTAATACTTTCCCCACAGCACGGGTTGGCATTTTATGTCACTTTGGTCGAGTTAGTTCAATATTTCTGCAGCTGGATAAAAAATATCGAAATAAAATAAAAAATAAACATTTCCCTACCTACCTACCCTATTAAATGTTTTCGCACCGTTACCGGAAACATACAATCTTTTTTTTATGGCCTAATCGCCAATCACTATTGAGTATTGACATTGTAGAGTATTCCTGGTCCAAAACAGCTTGGGATATTGGTTGGTTTGATGTTTGGGAAAGGCTGCACTCCATATGGCACGTGTCTGTTCAACCCAATCTAAGACATTCTTGTATTGAGTAATTTTAAGCAAGATAACCCCCGCCCACGATTCTGGGCTTTAATGTTAGTTACAGAAGGGTAACGTATACAAATTTTTATACCCCAAGTTGTTTTCGACAGAGAAGACTTGGTCTAGAGACATTACTTAGTCATTAAATTAATATTTGACGAAAATAATCACAATTTCTTATATACCGGTATTCAGCTTGCACATGCTTTGATTTTTGTAAATTTAACCAGTGGAAACTGCTTTAATCGGTGGGCCTGAAGCCAAGTTGAGGCATCCACACTCCAGGTCATAAATTGATTTGATTGAATATGACAGCGCACGACACTCGATTTTGCAAATACATGTATACCCTGCTGGACAAAACAAGTGTCCACTTAACCATGGTGCGGTTAGCATTGCCACCGCGGCCGAAATGCAACAACACTGCGGCTCCACCGGATAATTACAGTTGGGCCGCAGTGTACTTGCCATTCGGCCATGGTGTAGTTGCTGCAGTGTACGTTCATTAAACTGAAAAAAGATGATTACAAACCAGAAATCTAACCACGGTGTACATGCCAATCGGCCGCGTTGTAGTTGCCTTTCGGCCATGGTGTACTTGCCGTTCGGCCAAGTGTACCTGCCTTTGGTCAGGTCTGGCAAATGTGAGAATACAGCTACAATAGCTGTATATAGCTAACCTAGCTGTATTCAGCTATATATTATACTCTCAAACCGGCTGTTTTTCGATAATAAACTAGAAGCGCTAATTTGCGCATCAAAATTAGGCTACCATATTCTCCGGTCACCCTCAACCAAATCAAAATCGTCGCTTGTGTTCTGACAAACTGTTGCCTTTTGTCGACACGGCAATTCTGATTTTGTGTGAAAACTTACTACGGTGGTCGATGTCAGTAAATATTCTGGGGACTATTTTCTGCAAATGCATTCATTAACTAACTTATAAAATAAAGATCAAATTCATCCCAAACACTGGTTTACTTCTTCCCGATGCTAAACCGGTAGGGGGCGTTAGAATGGTGTACCTATATCAAGCATTTAGAATTACATACCACTAGCGGTTTGTGAGCGATACTGGTAACTATTCATAACTGTATATACAGATATTGTGCGGCATATTGCAAATGTATGGCACAACATAGGGACAACTGAAATGAAAATGCGACTTATATAATTTCTGAAGTATTTCAAACATGAAGTCCTGGTCGTTAGCGAGTCAGAACTATTCAATCTGTTTTGGCGGGAAAATATATAATGTGTGAAAACTTACTAAACATAACATTGGTATTTGTATTTTCGCAATTCGACATACAAGTATGCGTTTCCGTATTTTTGGAGAGAATCAGCTCAAGCAGTGAGTGGAACTCGCTCGGTTAAACTCTGGCTAGAGATGTTCCCCTTTTTACCTGTTTTAACGCACCAACCAAACTGCGTTTTAGCAGCATCATATTGATACTTCCGGGAATGATTAAGATGTTCCATCTTCGGTGATAAATATTGTATTTAATGTATTTTTCAAGGTATTCCGCATTGCATAAGAGAGTTATTAACCGTTATGACCGACATCGACCGCCGTAGTAAGTTTTCACACATAATCACCATCGCCGTGCCGACAAAAGGCAACACTTTGTCAGAACACAAGCGACGATTTTGATTTGGTTGAGGGTGGCCGGAGAATAGGGTAGCCTAATTTTGATGCGCTTCTAGTTTATTATCGAAAAACAGCCGGTTTGAGAGTATAATATATAGCTGAATACAGCCAGGTTAGCTGAATACAGCTATTGTAGCTGTATTTTCACATTTGCCAGACCTGTTGGTCGCGGTGCTCAACCGCAGTTACAAACGCTGACACCGCGGGCCGAACAGCAAATACACCGCGGTGCCAATGGACACTTGTTTTGTCGAGCGGGGTATGGAATTAAATATCTTCACACTATGTACGATAGTTGCCATTGCATTGGAATGCAAATATTTTATTAGTTTTATGGTCATTCGATTGATTGAATGACAGCGGTGGACAGAAAGTACATGTAAATATTTTTTGCAAATATCGTGGAATTAAATATCCTGACACTATGTAACGTATGTTCATTGCATCGGAAAGCGAAGTTTTTCACCAAAATTGGTTGTCATTCGAATTTCGATTGAATTTGAAAACTGATTGACACTGACTGCGCTCGACAAACTTTCAAAAGTAAACAAAAACAAATACATTGTAGTGTGGAATTAAATATCTTCGTACTATAATAGTTACCATTGGCACTGCATCGGAATGCGAAGCTTTTGTGTCCGTCATGGTCATTCGATTGAATGAATGACATTGACAGCCGATGAATTTCATGAAACTTTCAAATCAAAGTAAACAAAGCAATCAATGCTATTTTGTGCAAATAGCGTATAATTAAATATCTTCGCAATTTGACAATTTGTACGATAGTTACCATTGCATTGGAATGCGAAGCTTTTGTGGATAAACTGTGTTATGAGATCCATAATGAATGATAAGTTTTGTTGAGAGATAATTTCAACAAAATTCGCCAAAGATTTTTTTCGCTTCGGCCTCGCTTTCAATTCACCTTCTGATTGGATTAGCGTAGGTGTGTTGTGAATGTGTACTCTTGAAAACACGTACCGGTACGCATTGTTTCATATTTATTATATCATATCAAATGACTCCAATGTGTATAACTATAAGATTGTTTTCTTCGGAATTCTTAGCCGAAAATTCAGTATATCGCAATCCCAACTTATTTTTATAAAAAAAATATAATATGTCTACTAAAGAAGGTAGAACGTTCTCAATTTCTCAAGTTTGTGATAGCTTTCGGTATATAGATCATATGGATTATGCGTGATGCCTAGCTATTTTATAATTGATATGAATTACTTTGTCATTTTGTATATAATTATGGCAAGCGAAAAACTTATTTATGACCGTCCTATCATCATGTCAGTTATTAATTGGAATTAAATTGATCAATACAGGTGAAATTTGGAATTATGCTACATATATATGGCATCAAATCAAACGACAAGCTCTAAAAGCAATTAAGAAACATGCAATGTGAACATATTGAAACTTTGAATGATAAACATAATGTAACTTTAAAAAGTCAAATTTCATATATAAGATGCATGTGTTAATAAGTGTTATATATGTACTAACCTTTTGGACGTTGAGAATCTCTGAAAGTATGAAGTAGAACTCAACACTGAACTATATATTAGATTTAATTCTATGTCCACCATTTCTCATATATATATATTACATTGTTGTTGTTGGATTATTGTCACCCCATAATCACGGAAGTGTCCAATGAGCTCGAATTATCCGCCCATGGTGGGGCTTCGGGGCGTAAACTTAACATCCATGTCCTATTCGCTGGGTGTGATATAATTAAAGTCGGAAGATGAGAAGGATTAACGAGCGCGGCCAATTTAAGCAGATATTACAAAGATAAGCTTATCTCACCTGGCAATGTGTTAAAAACAATTACCACCACATTTTTGACAATTAACAATTAATTCCTTTGTATAAATTTGGTGAATCAAACAGATTGATGTGCTATGCTTTGATATCTAAGACATGAATTCACTTGTGACTGGCGAGATGTGCAATATTTACAAACGTTCCACACTAATATTGTTATTTCCATCAATATTCTACCAATTGGTTCAAAAATCAAACAATAATATCAATTGAAAATATCTGTCAGAAATATTTGGCATGAAGTTTCCAATTGTTGATAAAGTTGAGGTGAGACACCCACAATTTTTGAATTTGAAAGATTTAAAAACAGTTATTTCATAATTATTCAACTGTGTGACATGCATGCGGTTTCTAACCGTTGGGGTGAGACTATTAGAGGGATGATAACTTAATGTCGATATGTACACGCATATAAATAGGCATACCAGTGAAAATGTCAATATAAATAACTGGGATAAATTTGTAAGCTGAATAATTTCCAATTATTTATTATTATTATTTTTTTTTAATCGGAAATTATTGTATACCAAGTAACGCTCTTTATTGTTCTATGATTAGAAACATCGTACCGAATTAACTATACATGTATATTATATAACAATCCAGAAAGCGACAGAGAAAGAGAGGGAGAGAGACAGACACACACACACAGGGAGTGGGAGAGAGAGAGAGAGAGCGCGGGGTGGGGGGGGGGGGGTAAGACAGTCACCACCTCGGGCTTTTAACCACCATATATGATCGGATTATCTGTATACAGTTAAAGTGATGACTATATATAAGTTTAGTCTAAATCAGTCACAGTTTTCGAGCATACCGCGGGCACCACCCCATTACACTTCCGCACCACAAAACATTTAATCGACGCCATAATATATGTTTCCCCACTGGAAATCAGCTGACAAACTTGCCCAGATACACGAATGCGGATATCTTCACTGTGCGCGGATCACGAATCCACGCCTGCTGAGATTAGAACCAGCTTCGCCAGCACCTATATAATTATGGACATAAACAGTGCCACTTAAAAATTCCCTTCGCCACCTTAATATGGAAGGCGAAATTTTCGAAGTCCAGCGTCGTGGCGAAATTTTCTAAGTCCAGCACTATCTCAGAAAAAGTGAAAACAATCACCTTTGACCCAAAATTTGGGTAGGAGAGTACCGGTACGAATTAAATCACAACAAAGAATTTAACTTGAGGCAAAAAAATAAGTGGTTGAATCTCCACCGAATTTCGATCCAGACCGAAATTCGCCCAGATTGAAATTCAGATTGAAATTCAAACCTATAGATCGAGTAATTTCTCGAAGCTGAGCGTTAGTTTGCCGGATTCTCTTATGGAAAGTATAAAAAATACCAAGTTTCAGCTCGATCTAGCCATAAACAGTGCCACTTCCATTCGGCACATTAATATTGAAGGCGAAATTTTCTAAGTCCAGCATGCACTGTCTCAGAAAAAGTGAAACAATCATGCACTTTTGACCCAAAATTCGAGCAGGGGAGCATGAATTGGAACACAACAATAAACTTGAGGCAACAAAAACGGGGTTGAACTTTACGCGAATCTCCACCGAATTTCGAACTTCGATCCAACTTCACTCGAATCTCCACCGAATTTCGAAGTTCGATCCAACTTCACAAACCCAAATAATTCTCATAATGTAATTATTATATTTTCACGTATATGTTAGAGCTAGAATAAAATATTGTTTATACCAAATAATTTCCGATTCAGGCCAAGAATTGATTGACACTGATCGCTATAGTTTGTAATTTAAAGTTCCACATTCATTAGAATTAACAAAAAGATGATGAATGTTTAGTTATTTTCTTTTGAAATTGGAAGTCAGAAACTTTATCGATGAACAAATATCACCAGTAAATAGCCATTAAAGTACCACGTGTATCAATCATTGTTCCCAGATGTGAAGGGTTGCAAATAATATTTTTTTTAATGAGAATTTGAGATATATAACATAGTTTGAGTTTGGGGTGGAAAAAAGGAAGAAAATCGTCTGAGATAGTGGCGAAATATTTGCCATCATGTTGGTACTGGGTTGCCTGCGCCGACCGATACCGACTGACTGCTGGTAAACTTCACGGCATGCCGACTCGACACCGCGCGGCACCGGCCTGAATAGGCTACCTCACCTTATTACATTTTATAAAATGAATAAGTATAAACTTGTTATGACTTTTGAATGATTTTATGACAGAATATTTCAAATCGCGTTGTATTGTGGTGATTTAATCGGAAATAATACGAGGTGGATTTTTTTTGTTTGATTGCCGGCTTTTTGCCTATACATATGGCCGGTATCGACCACCTGCACGAACCCTTTGCCATCATGTTGGTACTGCATGGGTTTCCTGTGCCGGACGGTACCGACTGACTGCCGGCAACCATCGCGGCATGCCGACTCGGCACCGGCACCGGCCTGAATAGGCTACCATCACCGTATTACATTCTATAAACTGAACAAGTATAAACTTTCCATGACTTTTGAATTATATAATATCAGAACGTGTCAAATAACCTTGTATTGTGAATTTGTGATGATTTAATCGGAAATAATACGAGGTGGATTTTTGTTGCCTACATATGGCCGGTACCGACTACCTGCACGAAATATTTGCCATCATGTTGGTACTGGTTTGCCTGTGCCGGACGGTACCGACTGACTGTCGGCAACCATCGCGGCATGCCGACTCGGCACCGGCACCGGCCTGAATAGGCTGCCATCACCGAATTACATTCTATAAACTGAACAAGCATAAACTTTTCATGACTTTTGAATTATATAATATCAGAACGTGTCAAATAACCTTGTATTGTGAATTTGTGATGATTTAATCGGAAATAATACGAGGTGGATTTTGCGTCGGATTGCCGGCTTGTTGCCTACATATGGCCGGTACCGACTACCTGCACGAAATATTTGCCATCATGTTGGTACTGGTTTGCCTGTGCCGGACGGTACCGACTGACTGTCGGCAACCATCGCGGCATGCCGACTCGGCACCGGCACCGGCCTGAATAGGTTGCCATCACCGAATTACATTCTATAAACTGAACAAGCATAAACTTTTCATAACTTTTGAATTATATAATATCAGAACGTGTCAAATAACCTTGTATTGTGAATTTGTGATGATTTAATTGGAAATAATACGAGGTGGATTTTGCGTCGGATTGCCGGCTTGTTGCCTACATATGGCCGGTACCGACTACCTGCACGAAATATTTGCCATCATGTTGGTACTGGTTTGCCTGTACCGGCCGGTGCCGACTGACTGTCGGCAACCATCGCGGCATGCCGACTCGGCACCGGCACCGGCCTGAATAGGCTGCCATCACCGAATTACATTCTATAAACTGAACAAGCATAAACTTTTCATAACTTTTGAATTATATAATATCAGAACGTGTCAAATAACCTTGTATTGTGAATTTGTGATGATTTAATCGGAAATAATACGAGGTGGATTTTGCGTCGGATTGCCGACTTGTTGCCTGCATATGGCCGGTACCGTCTACCTGCACGGAATATTTGCCATCATGTTGGTACTGGGTCGCCTGTACCGGCCGGTGTCGGTAGACTGTCGGCAACCATCGCGGCATGCCGACTCGGCACCGGCACCGGCCTGAATAGGCTGCCATCACCGAATTACATTCTATAAACTGAACAAGCATAAACTTTTCATGACTTTTGAATTATATAATATCAGAACGTGTCAAATAACCTTGTATTGTGAATTTGTGATGATTTAATCGGAAATAATACGAGGTGGATTTTGCGTCGGATTGCCGGCTTGTTGCCTACATATGGCCGGTACCGTCTACCTGCACGGAATATTTGCCATCATGTTGGTACTGGGTCGCCTGTACCGGCCGGTGTCGGTAGACTGTCGGCAACCATCGCGGCATGCCGACTCGGCACCGGCACCGGCCTGAATAGGCTGCCATCACCGAATTACATTCTATAAACTGAACAAGCATAAACTTTTCATGACTTTTGAATTATATAATATCAGAACGTGTCAAATAACCTTGTATTGTGAATTTGTGATGATTTAATCGGAAATAATACGAGGTGGATTTTGCGTCGGATTGCCGGCTTGTTGCCTACATATGGCCGGTACCGTCTACCTGCACGGAATATTTGCCATCATGTTGGTACTGGGTCGCCTGTACCGGCCGGTGTCGGTAGACTGTCGGCAACCATCGCGGCATGCCGACTCGGCACCGGCACCGGCCTGAATAGGCTGCCATCACCGAATTACATTCTATAAACTGAACAAGCATAAACTTTTCATGACTTTTGAATTATATAATATCAGAACGTGTCAAATAACCTTGTATTGTGAATTTGTGATGATTTAATCGGAAATAATACGAGGTGGATTTTGCGTCGGATTGCCGGCTTGTTGCCTACATATGGCCGGTACCGTCTACCTGCACGGAATATTTGCCATCATGTTGGTACTGGGTCGCCTGTACCGGCCGGTGCCGGTAGACTGTTGGCATGCCGGTGCCAGCACTGCCGGTATGAACCAGAATGTGGCCGGTACCGGCCGGCACCGGCATGTTTACTGGGTATAGGTTTCGGGTTAAGCGGAGTGTGACTGTAGATTTTTTTTTGTTGCATTTTTTAAATTCATATTCTGATATTATAAGGTGTGCAAGTACTTTTACATGTATGAAGTGATATGATTGTGAACCTACCATGTAGGCAAAGTTTCAATTATTTTTAGTGATGGTATGTAAAGACCATACACATACATACATATGCATACATGTACATACATACATATACATACATACATATCTTTACCTATATATACCTTTGTAATAAAATAAAAAAACTTTAGAGTTTATACACTGATCAAATCTCGCGCCTAGTTGTGACCTTTGAGAAAGGTCACTCGAACTTTGACAGCTCCATCGTACCTGGACGTTAAATATGAACCTAATGACTTGTTTGGATAAGCGCAAGTCGCTCTTGTGAAGCGCCTGTGAAAATTCAGCAGATTTAAGACTCTGCGTTGCTGAACTGGGCAATCATGTGATTGTTACAGCATTATATAGCTTTAGATAAATGCTATATAAAAGGTATCCATTATTTTCAGCAGCGAGGACCTATCACGGCGTGTTCAGATTCAGTGGAGGAAAGACTGCTCAGAGGGTTATATTCACTGAGAAATCAACCCACCGCGCGCACACGGCAACCAACGACCCCCTGAAAGCATATCTTATAAACTGCAACCGAATCTGCATGGTAACTTCCCCTGTGTGTGGAGCACATATCCGAGATTATTGGGATTCGAACCTCATTGTGGCCTTATGCATCATGAACATTACCAACTAAGCCACCAGAGCCCCAAGACATGATGCGGGTGGTACTGATGCCTAAAATGCATTAATACCGATTTCTGGTTGTGATATTTCTCATCAATGCAGGGGGGGGGGGGGTCGGAAAAAATGTTCAGGCACGTATGCTGATTTTTTACTTTTGATCCTTGTTGGGACCCACCCACTCCCGCGTCCAAATTTTTTTCCGTTTTCGGCAGTTTTTTTCGACCATTTTTGGACACCCACCACCGCCATTTTAACACTAAAACAGAGATTTGCGGGGGGGGGGATTCACTGTAAACAGCTTTATGTGAATTTCTGTGCATACTATTTGTCATGGATGTTAACATTGACATGTAAATAGGAACGAGTCATTTTAGGGTCATTCGGCCAAAAAACAATTTTGAGTTTCGGAAAAAATAATTTGTTGGTTCCATCGACCACCCACCCACCCCGGCATACGTGCCCGGAAAAAATCCCCCCCCGGTGATCAATGTGGTTCTTATATATAGTTTGCCCTCTTATTCGCGCATAGAAGTCACATCTTGCTACTGTCAAATCGTATGAGACATTTTTTGAAATTCCACATCCGATTTGACACCAAAATCAGTGAAAACAATTCCCTAACACAATATTCTATTTACCAGATGTTACCAGCCGAATAAAACAACATACTTTCAGACAATGTTATTGATAACACAAACACATCACAGAAAACCAACAACAATCCAAATAATAATAATTCGACAAGCACAACAAGATGCTTTAAAAACGCCCTATAACCTACGAAAAAACGGGCTGTGAGTTCCACAACTGTAAACTCTCTTTGCCATATTTCTACTTTGTGTTTGCCGGACCAAAATTAAAAACGACACGTGGTAAAATTGCCTTGTTTTAAACCGGTGTATACCCCCCCCCCCCCCAAAAAAAACCTCCCGTGAATGGGCTCTTAGTAGTGTTAAAGTGATGTGAAGCACTCCCGGTTGTGTGATCAAATAGAAATAGAGAATAATCTTTCTCAAAGTAGTTATTTTAACGGATATTAATCCAAATTTACAGCACACACCGTCATTCTTATAAATCAATTAAATGCAATGACTCTCGATTATGAAATAATTTGCGTCATTTATCGCCGATTGTTGCGTCCAGAATCGAGATGTAAATATTTACAATTAAGCGTAGTTCCGACGATGATTTCTATGGAGTGGTACGGTCGATTTGCTTGAGATTTTCGGCGATGTTAGTAGAATGCTACATTCCCACAGTAGACATAGCGTCTGCATACTAACTTGTCAATTTCACGCACCGAACAAGTCCATAATATGTCTTTAAATGGGACGGTGCAATGGAACTTAAATTAATTAGTCATGCAAAATAACATGAGATGAATAATATAGTGTATATTCTCTGAGGCAGTGTCACGCTGAAGCACTTGACCTCGATAATTCCGACACAATATCACAACCCATACTATAGTGTGACACGACACACTTCAACGAGTGGTCTCCCCTGGGCTCATATATCGACATACGCTATAGCGAACAAACCACGGTCAGGGACTTGACTGTTATACCAAGTGATCGGAATAAATAGTGAAGTAGGTAGCGTTCGATTTGTGTATTAACTCTTGAGTACTACACACGCCCTACATTAATGGTTGTTTAGATTGGTTCAGAAATCACGTTCTATATACGTTGTCAACGCAGTTGCTAATGACGATATTTTTCCCATTGACCTAGAACTGTCGATCACACTTTTTGAAAATACTATTTTTCAATGACAGTCGGTTGTTAAGGAAGCCCAGTACTGCCAGTTAGATTGTTGTTAAACGTCGAAAATTCGAGATAAAAAATCTTATATTCGAGATAAATTAACTCGAAAATTCGAGAATTCATGATGCATGCGCCGAAAAAGACACAGTCGCATGAATCGCACACATCGCAATTTTGTGCGGAAAGGCTTATGACTATATATATAGGATGTATGGCTCTGTCCGTTTATTAGCATGGTTAATATCAAGATGGCTTATTGTGGCCAAATTTCTTTAGCTCATACAGAAGGGACCATCTGTGTGTGAAATTTCGTGAAATTCAGATTATTGGTGCGGACTATAGGGCGTGTCAAGGAATGTGCAGACGCAATATCACCCATCTGTACGTAATGACAAGTTACCACAATAACTCAGCTCAAAATAATAATATTCATCGTCCTGGACGTATCACTTAAACCACATGCATACCCACTCTGATCATCCTATATGGACAGTTCATTGAAGAAACAAAGCGATGCCATTTTCTTGTCGCACATACGTGTATAAGTCTGTCTATTCTTCGAATTATATGTGTTATAAACGGTACAGAGGACGAACGAGGGTGCAAAGGGCAAGAATGACACTGATATCACGCGGGAGATATTATAATAAGCAAACAGACCACGCCATTTAGCATGTCTAACAAGTATTTTCGATGTTCATTTATGACATTATACATGCAGTTGTCGCCCGCTGTCGAGGGAGACATTGAGATTTGTCACCCGCTCGAGAACGGAATGTCTCCCGAGGAGCGCAGCTTCGAGGGAGACATTCCGTTCTCGAGCGGGTGACAAATCTCATTGTTATCCTCCTCCACCCTTCTGATTTGCCCATGTGCTGTCACGTGCCGGGCGACAAATCACACTGTCGCCCGCTGACCCGGGAGACATTGTTTTTGTCGCCCGCCTGGTGTTATATTGCAAGAATATCTCCAAACACACACTGCAGTAACTCACCTATTTCACATCACTACGACGTACTAAAAAAATCATAGATCTTATATACCCCACGGATTCGCAAAACATACCAGTTGTGGTGTTTGCTAATTTGCATATATTTAGTGAACACTAATATTCGAACTTTTAAGTTGATACTTTTATCGGACAAGCGTTATTATTTACTTTTTATATCGAAACATCTCGGTGATTCAATTTGTTCATGTCGACATTATGATGCAAGATTGAAAGAGAGGATCCCCTGAGGTTGGTTGGTTATAAATGTTCGCTGGTAGACAACGTAATGCAGACGTTTGTCGCGAATGAATGGTACTGTACGCTTATCCTCCGCGATGTCTGCAATGTGATCATAGAATTATTTTATGTGAGGATCGCCATGGGCACTGACACGTATGAATGTATATTAATGAAATTGACAACTTCCCAATAGCTTTCGGGGAAGACCGTTATGAAATGAACATCGCGAGTAAATTGCGCACACAAGACGACATTGAATATGCCACATTGCAGAAGACGAGGACATACCTATGTGGCTTATCGGTTTACATTGCATGGACCGATATTGACGATTTGACCACCAAAATGATCATAAATAAACGCGGATTACCAAACACTTAACAGCTTGACTATCGTTTACGGAACAGAAATCCTATGGGACGATAAGAAGTTACTGAAAATATACATAATCTGGAAAGAAAGCACTCGTGACTGAGTGCAACATCGTGCGTGTGCGACAACTGTATAATGTCTCCCGAGAAAAGGGGCAACAACTGTTTTGTTATCCGATTACTACAGAACAAAATCCTTGCCATCCAGACGCACGATGTTGCACTGAGTCACGGGTGCTTTCTTTCCCGATTATTATTATATTTTTTCAGTAATTTCGTATCGTCCTATTGGATTTCTGTTCTATGATCGATAGTCAATCAGTTAAGCGTTTGATAATCACTGTTTATTTACGATCACTTTGGCGGTTAAATCGTCAATACAATGTAAAAGAATAAGCCATATAGATATTATCCCCTTCTGATTCAATGTCGTCTTGTGCGCGGAATTTACTCGCGATGTTCACTTCATTACGATCTCCCCCGAAAGTTATTGGGTAGTTGTCGATTTCATTAATGTACATTCATATATGTCAATGCTTTCAAGTACATGGCGATCCCCACACAAAATACTTCTATAATCAAATTGCAGACATCGCGGAGGGGTCTGATATGATGGATACGCGTACAGGACCATTCGCGACAAACGTCTGCATTACGTTGTCCACTAACAAGCATGTATAACCAACCAACCTCAAGATATCGACTCGTTCAAGCTTGTTCCATAATGTCGACATGAATATATTGAATCACCGAAATGTTTCGATGTAAAAAGTACATAATAACGCTTGTCCGATAAAAGTATCAACTTAAAAGTTCGAATATTAGAGTTCACTAAATATATGCAAATTAGCAAACACCACAACTGGTGTTTTTTTGCGAATCCGTGGGTATATAAGATTTATGACTTTAGTACATCTTAGTGAAATAGCTGAAGTACTGCAGTGTGTGCGTGTCTGCTTAGATATATTCTTGAGGTTGGTTGGTTATAAATGTTTGCTGGTAAACAACGTAATGCATACGTTTGTCGCGAATGAATGGTACTGTATACGCTTATCCTCCGCGATGTCTGCAATGTGATCATAGAAGTATTCTATGTGACGATCGCCATGAGCACTGACACATATGAATGTACATTAATGAAATTGACAACTTCCCAATAGCTTTTGGGGAAGACCGTTATGAAATGAACATCGCGAGTCAATTGCGCGCACAGGACGACATTGAATATGCCACATAGCAGAAGACGAGAACATACCTATTTGGCTTATTGGTCTACATTGCATGGACCGATATTGACGATTTAACAACCAAATTGATCGTAAATAAACGCGGATTATCAAACGCTTAACAGCTTGACTATCGTTCATGGAAAAGAAAGCGAATTGACGATAAGTTTTACTGACAATATACATAATCGGGAAAGAAAGCACTCATGACTCAGTGCAACATCGTGCGTGTGGATGGCAAGGATTTTATTCTGTGGTATAATCGGATAACAAAACAGTTGTTGCCCTTCTTCTCGGGCGACATTGAGATTTGTCACCCGCTCGAGAACAGAATGTCTCCCTCGGAGCTACGCTCCTCTGGAGACATTCCGTTCTCGAGCGGGTGACAAATCTCAATGTCTCCATCGACAACGGGCGACAACTGTATATTGTTCCGGGTTGGAACTTCTGTCTGTATGTATTTGTGTATGTATGTGTGTTATAGACTCGAAAACTGCTCGACCGATCCGACTCAAATTTGGTATATAGGCCTACTTGGATCCCGGGAACAATATGGCCAATTTCACGTGCGACCGTGTCCTTGACCTTGACCTTGACCTCGGTCATATACGCTCATATAGGCATGTTTCTGGACCTCGAACCGATCCGACTCAAATGGAGGCGATCACAAAGAAATCCCTAAATAGCCCGGACGAAGTCGGGCACATCAGCTAGTAGTATATAAACGTATTAAGTACACAATACTACATGTATATATATACATGAGGAAATATCACAATATTCACCAATTTAAGGACGCTAAATGACACGTTTTGTCACTGCTCTACACATTTAGATACCGTCCGTGGGCCAAAATAAACGTTTCCATATTAAGTTGAAGGTTATTATCTCCCACATGAGACCATACATGTTGCCAGGCTGGCAATGTGTCCAAATATGGCAAAAATTACGGGAGATAATTCCTGTCCCTACTAAAATATAGGATTTTACCCAAGTATGATACACCGCCCACGGTTGAAGTCAATGAAGGAACACTGGTCTAAAATTGAAATAGGTCTATGAATAGGCTACCATACAGGGCTGTGACGGGACAGTTGGGAAAAATCAAAGTCCAAAGGGGGGAGGGTGCAAATGGAATTATACAAACGTGTGAGTTTGGTGTGGTTCAAATGGATGAAGTTGGAAATGCCACGTCCCTGTCCTCGAAGCATACTGAAACATCGTAATCGACATAATTGGCAACGTACTAGCGTGATAAAGGAAACTAGAACACTGGTCTCAGTCCAAACCTCGCGTGACATGTGTTATAGCGATTTAATATTAATTGCTATCTACTCCGATTTAGTATCTTTCGCTATCTAATCGTGAACCCCGATTAAGTATATTTTGCTATTAAATCTTGCGTGTATTGGCAGCATAATATATCAATGCAATAATGTGGACGGTGTGGTTCGACGTGACTGAGTAAAAAGACACTAATACACGATCCACTCTTGCAAGGCTAAATTAGTGTTAGTCATCCATTTATCTTAAAACCGTATCAGTCTCAATAAACGCGATGACCTCGATAGATTATACTGATTCCTCCTGACCGACATAATCGACAACGGTCTCGCGTAATAAACGCAAGGAGAACACCATAAGATATCCCTATGGATCCCGTATTTTATTCCACGCGGGAATAGCCAGTGACTCGGATCATCCGATTGACATGGCAGATGGGCGTACAAGAGCCACAGCAATAATTACGATAAGCGCATGGGTCAGTCGAGACGCAATACTCATAACAAAATAACGCTCCGCCGATTAATATAATCCCCCACTTCAAAGCACATCGCGAGATTTTCCGATTGAGAAATCTCGCCAGACGGGCGATTAGATAAGCGGACTGGTAAGCACATTAAATGCGATTGTCGGTCGTTTCTAATTCAATAAACGGGCTGCGATCTGTTTTAAGTAATTGTTTTCTCCGTAACTTCAGACGATAATATTTGTCTCCCTTGGGATAGGAAATAATCTGCAAATAACTTGTGGATGATCGGATATAATGGAACTTGATGGGTGATATTGATGGATTGCAATATAGATGACGTATATGTACATGTATACGTCCATGGCTCGCGCTGCCACTTGCCAAATTTGCCAATGGCAAAAATAATTCACATTTGGCAAAAAATATTTTCATTTGCGAAAGTTTTGGCAAGTCAATTTTTAGTTCCTCAAGAAAGTTGAAAAATATCGGTCAATATCGGTGTTGTTTCCTAAGGTTTAGGAAAAGTTAACACTTCTCTTAAGATTCAGTTAATCGCATAGCATTAGTCGCGATGGTTGCAGGGATTACTAGTATTTAATGGAGTGGCAGTGGTGTTGCTTACATGACTAATCCTCCTGTGATTTGCCCTTCTGATGAAACATTACGCTTCTACCATTGTATTGTTCCGTGATTGGCTTATTGTTGTATGGTAAACCACCATAGAGATGCGAGTATAATTAATTATTAACTAACTGTGTTTCTATCGATATCAAAAGTCGTTCAAACCGCGAGTGTCGAAACATAGGACTTAAGGTTGCAGACAACGATACTATCAGTGACCGAATTTGGCAAAAAATATTTTCATTTGGCAAATTATTTGGTAAAAGTCAATTTTTGGTTCAGCGCGGACCCTGTATACGTCTACATCTACATTGCCGATGGCGTTCGTTGCTTCTGAGTAAATAATAGTAAAAAGAACAAATCAAAGAACAAATCAAACAACAAAAGAATAAATATACAAAATAACAAAACTAAAGCAGACGACAAGCTAAACAAAACGAACGGACAAACAAACAAACAGAAAAGTAACAACTTCTGTTTCAATTGATTACACCCACTTTGGTCTATTATTTCAAGCGTCAGCATCACAGTATATAAACCTTCTAAACTAACAGTGTAACCGCATTAAATACGATCGTCGGTCGTTTCTAATTCAATAAACTTACAGTTTTAAGTAATAGGTTTCTCTATAACCACAGACGCTAAAATTTGTCTCCAATGGGATAGATAGCAAATAATCTGCAAATAACTGGTGGCAGTGGTGGATACTCTGTTATGCGGAACGTGATGGGCGATATTGGTAGCGGGCAAGATAGACAATACATATGCAGAACAGTCGTCGATGTTTGTCGCTTCAACAAAAAAATCAACACAAGTACACAAAAATAGAACAAAAACATTACAACGACAAAAGAACATCAAGAGAAAGAAAAGTCTTGAAGCTGAACCTCATGGCCTGATTCGTCATCTCCGGTTTAAACCTCCGAGTTTAAACCTGTGTGAAACGTATATTGGCGAACCAGCCACACCCGGTCAAATGGGGGTTTGTGGTCGTCCATTGGCTAGCTGATTCGGTTAAATGAGTATGCAGCCAAACTACCCTGTTATCGGTCGGATCACACGCAGCCCGGTATTATGGTTATTTGCACGCCCTCAATTAACGCCCATAGCAACCCTCGTGTGAGATTGAATCAGTTGCGACACGGCACTACTAAGCCAATATTACCACCTTGATACAAGCCGCCAATGTCGATTATGTACACATCCACACATGTAAAGATCTTAGGTCTGGCGGCTCTGGCCTCCCTAAACCGGGTTTAGAGGAACCGTCGAATTTTATGGTTTAGTTGCCGGTTTAATGTTATAAAAAGGAAAATAAATTATCGCAATTGGCGAATAGGTTATCCCCGCATGCATTGCAGTTGTGAGCGTCTTTCGCTTACAAATTTCCAATCAAAATATGTTTGTTGACGTAATTGTTGATTTTCGCTGTCATCAGAACGCGGTGGTCCACATAAAGCAAATACGATTATGTTTTCGAAGCTAATAGAGACATTACTGCTTAACCATTGGTCTGGAATGGACCATTATTAAACCAGAGATGATGAATGTTTCACTTAGACTTGCGGCCTCTGGATTAAACCACGTATTTATCTGCCAAGCGGCGGTTTAAACCTAGAGGATTCCGTAAACCAGGTTTAAACCGGAGATGACGAATCCGGCACCTATGTTAAGAGGTTTTAGTCCTCAGCACACATAGTGCTTAGTGCGTCACAGTTGTGCTTCCACTAGTTAGTACAAATATGTCGTGTCAAGCTGAAAAAAGTTATGTTCCTGATCTTGTATTGCGAATATCGTGTTTTTGCCATACAAATAACAATTAGCGAACAGAAGGACATGGTATCTGCTACCGTTCGTGCTAGTTGTCTCATCCCACTAATCTCTTCTGATAAAGCACTCACTGCACATGGTGAATATCTGCTTAGTGTCACTGATGATTTGTAACTTTGATGAGATCAAATTAAGTCACGTAATTACATTGCAAAAAACCGGTTGAATTGAACAACGCTTCAAAACCTGTAATGATGGTTTAATCCACAAAGGAGGGGGCTCAATTATTTCAGTCGGTAGGGTGCATATCGAATTCCGCCAGTATAAAGGAGAGTTGATACGAATTCGTTGCGTGCGTTGCGGTGAAATTTGATTGCAGACAAGCCTGAGTTTAGTGTGCCTGTTATTTGCAGAATGAGATCCACAGAGGGTGAATTTAGTGACGCTATCCCGCATAGTGGGCTAGCATAACTAAATTCGCCCTCTGGGGACCTCATTCTGCTTAGGCCTCACCTGCTCTGGACAGTTTCTTTATTATCCAATTTCTATAGAATCTTCTTCACATAGATTCTATTTCTTTTTTAGTTTAGTTTCTCTATATCCCCAAATTCGCAGACGACACATTGCAAAATTGTTCCCAATTGGTGTACATCACAATATTCACCATTTGGAAACTTCAATCTGAGTCTATGTCTCCCACAGCAGGTGAGGCCATGTAGAATTAGGTCCCCAGAGGGTGAATTCACCCTCTGGGAACCTCATTCTGCAAATGACAGGCACACTAAACTCAGACTTGGTTGCAGGCAATAACACTGAGGCTTTCAGACAGCTGCAATGCGCCCGTTACGTTGTATCCAGTTAACGCACACAGCGGATATTCTATTCCAACGTAACGTAAGCCGTAATGCATGTGTTACGCCGAGTTATGTAGTAACTGACGAGTTTTGTGGTAGCTCACGAGTTATGTAGTAACAATCGACGAGTTTTGTGGTAGCTCACGAGTTTTGAAGTAAAATCGACGAGTTATGTAGTAATTTGGGTTACGAGTTTTGTAGTAAAATATCGACGAGTTTTGTAGTAAAAAACAAGCTAACGAGTTTTGTAGTAATACTCGTCGAATTTTGTAGCAACAATTTTTAGTCAGTTTCAAAGGCGGGTTTGGACTTAATAAAATCGTATATACTAAATGCAATGTTTATTTGTGTAAGTGTTTGTGTGGTGGACATTAATGACGTTGTAGCTCAACTTGATGTTGGTCCCTCGCCACTGCTGCGTCGTTTCTCATCAGATCTGAGCCAAACTTCGTACCTAGAAGTAATATGGCCATGTTATTAACTTGAACATGGCCCCATTACGTCAAACGTCGCGTCCTGACGTTAATGACATTGTAGCTCAATATTATGGTGGTCCATCGTCATTCATCCGCTGTTTATCGGCAGATCGGGACGAAACTTGATACATAGACGTATTGTGGCAATGTTATTTATGTGGACCTGATCCCGATTACCTCAGACGTCGCGTTCTGACGTTAATGACGTTGCAGCTCAACTTGATATCAGAACGCGACGTCTGAGGTAATCGGGACCAGGTCCACATAAGTAACATGGCCACAATACGTATATGTATCAAGTTTCGTCCCGATCTGCCGATAAACAGCGGATGAATGACGATGGACCACAATCAGATTGAGCTACAGTGTCATTAACGTCAGGACGCGACGTTTTAAGTAACGGGGGACAGGTTCAAGTTAATAACATGGTCATAGTACTTCTAGGTACGAAGATTCGCTCATATCTGCCGAAAAACGGCACAGTAGTGACGAGGGACCAATACCAAGTTGAGCTCCAATGTCATTAACGCCAGAACGCGACGTCTGAGGTAATCGGGACCAGGTCCACATAATTAACATGGCCACAATACGTCTATGTAACAAGTTTCGAGCTGATCTGCCATAAACTGCGGAGGAGTGACGAGGGACCATCATCGAGTTGAGCTACAACATCATTAACGTCAGAACGCGACGTCTGGTGCATTGGGGTCCAAGTCCAAGTTAATAACATGGCCATAGTACTTCAAGGTGCGAAGTTTCGCCTCGATCTGCCGAGAAACAGCGGATGAGTGACGATGGATCACCATCAGGTTGAGCTACAACGTTATTGCCGACAGGACGCGACGGCTAACGTAATCGGGACCTGGCCCACATCAATAACATGGCCACAATACGTCTATGTACCAAGTTTCGTCCCGATCTGCCGATAAACAACGGATGAATGACAATGGACCACCATCAGATTGAGCTACAATATCATTAACGTCAGGACGCGACGTTTGACGTGATGGGGGTCAGGTTCAAGTTAATATCATGGCCATAGTACTTATAGGTACGACGTTTCGCTCATATCTGCCGAAAAACGGCACAGCAGTGACGAGGGACCAATATCAAGTTGAGCTACAACGTCATTAACGTCAGAACGCGACGTCTGAGGTAATCGGGACCAAGTGCACATAAATAACATGGCCACAATACGTCTATGTAACAAGTTTCCAACTGATATGCCGATAAACTGCGGAGGAGTGACGAGGGACCATCATCGAGTTGAGCTACAACGTCATTAACGTCAGAACGCGACATCTGACGTAATGGGGGACTAGGGATAAGTTAATAACATGGCCATAGTACTTCTAGGTACGAAGTTTCGCTCATATCTGCCGAAAAACGGCACAGCAGTGACGAGTGACCAATATCAAGTTGAGCTACAACGTCATTAACGTCAGAACGCGACGTCTGAGGTAATCGGGACCAGGTCCACATACGTAACATGGCCACAATACGTATATATGTACCAAGTTTCGAACTGATCTTCCGATAAACAGCGGAGGAGTGACGAAGGACCATCATCGAGTTGAGATACAACGTCATTAACGTCAGAACGCGACATCTGACGTAATGTCGATTGTTACTACATAACTCGTGAGCTACCACACAACTCGTCAGTTACTACATAACTCGGCGTAACTTATATCGTAATTAAACGGGTGGGTCACGACGTTTGACACACGTTTCTTTTCAAACTCAGATACGTTGAATGTTTGTTGTGTACGGTGCGGTGACACGATCCGTTGCCTGCGTTAAAAGCGTTTATACGGGTGCGTCCGCTGCGTTATAACACAGAGCTTCAGAAATATACCAGCTAATATGTTCGACACTGGAATAAATGCAATATGTATAATCAATTTATCTGTTATAAATCAACTAGCAATTTATTGGAACAAATATACAAGTCGTTTTTCCATCGCGTCGAAGACAGTCGTCATGTTTTATCCATTGTATCTAAAGAAGAAAGGTTTGTTGTTTTATTCACACAAGAGACACATTTCGCATTGGTATCTTTGTGCCAATAATTGCTACAGTACCTGTCAAAAGAAGTGGTATATTAAGGGGCAATTTTCGCGCCAAATATCGCAATAATATTGCAAGTGGAATTGCTGATAACGCCGCTTGCGATATTATTGCAATATTTTGCGCTTAATATCGCAATATTTCGCTCTTAATATTGCGACATCTTGCGCTCAAAATTATGACATTTAAAGCAAATTATTGCTTCTTCTATAATGTTTATTGCATAAATAGAGACAATGTTTTAGATTTGTATATAATTATAGTTGTAAATGCTATATGTACACTATATGTACTCTATATGCACAGTATTTATCTAATGTAAATATAACACTATCGGGTTTGTATGAAATTTAGCGCGCTTAGTATCGCAATATTTTGCGTTCAATATCGCAATAATAAGCGCGACAGATTTTTGGTTTTGCGCTATAATCGCGCCTTTTTCGAAATTAAGCGCGCTAAATATCGCAATAAAGGCGCGCCTCAATATACCACCTCTTCTGACTGGTACTGTAACAACAACTAGCAATTTATTGGCACAAATATACAAGTCGATTTTCCATCGTTTCGAAGACAGTCGCCATCTTTAGTCGATTGTATCGATTGAAAAGAAGAAAGGTTTGTTGTTTTATTCACACAAGACAACGTTCGCAATTGTATATTTGTGCCAATAATAGCTAGTTGTTGGTATTTGGGCGGTTTGACATTGTCGAATGATTGACTTGTAACAGATGATTGATTATATATACATTAATTCCAATTTCGAACCATTTAGCTGCATTATTCTGAAGCTCTATGTTATAACGAACGCACCCGTGTAAACGCTTTTAACACAGACAACGGATCGTGTCATCGCAACGTACACAACAAACATTCAACATAGAGCTTGAAAAGAAACATGTCTGACGGAGTTCGACTATTTCAAAACCATGCTGAAACAAGCGCAGAGCGAGGCTATGAAATAATACTAATTTCGATGAATGTTCACATTAAAACGGTAAACACAGATTGAGTTAACCCTTCAATGGCTGGAGCTTCGTACCAATGTGCGGACGGACGCAAGGGGCGCAAATGGTTCGTCTGAACATTACTTTAGACACACATCGATGGTGAAGCTGGTTCGATTACCGATAGGCGCATATTTTTACCCACTTACAGGCTGAGTAACCTGACGGATATATGGACAAGTGCGTCAGTTGCATGTCAGTCCCAAGTCGGTGGTTTGTAAGTGCAGTAGGGTGATTTCCCATTGACATAAACACTGTTCGGACTTATATGGCAACACCATGAAAACTGCATATATGGCAACGACACTGTGTTGTCCAGCGACTACACCACAACAAACCAACATCGAAACATAATCTAGAAACTTCAAACCTATCTCGTGTACTGACAATGTGAGAAGAAAGAAATTCATCCAGGCATGTCAGGTTTTTCCCCCATCGCATATAAGTTTTCCCTCGCATAAAACACAACTGACTTTGATGGCTGAAGACTCACAACGGCCCAGTCCGATATACGCCTACTGTCGTCATTCGAGAGCCAACGTGACTGTTTATGAGGCTTCGTACATATGGCAGGGATAACTTGCTTTCAGCAACGATCAATAAAATATAAAATTATTCGCCCCGCAAGAAAGAGCCAAACGTCATAAGCGTAAAAACTATAACAAAGGTTATGTGGATAAGTGGCACGAACGTAGGCGATTGGTATATATATATATGCTATATTCTCTGATCCAATGTACATACATGGCTATTGAGAAATATAAAATGGAGATATTTTACAAAATATTGATATAGTGAAACATGGAATATGCATGTATGTACATACTATACATCAACTCTCCGGTTATATCAAACTGACTGGGTAAAATGACTATAGTGACTTGTGTAAAAATCTTCAACTTGTTCAAGATCAGCAGCATTATCATTTTCTACCACTACAATCCTCGTCAATCGTCACCACTGCTACTACCACCGTCAGTTCAATCATCATCGCCATCATCATTATCAACATCATCATCAACAGCACTATGATCATCTGTACTCACCATCATCATCACACACCACCACCACCACCTCCTCCACCACTATCATCATCATCATCATCACCATCATCACAATCGCTATCATCATCGTCAACACCATCAATGACCATACTTACTCAAGAGCATCACTACCACCACCATCATCACCATTATCATAATCGTTTCATTATCATCATCATCATCATCATCATTGTGATGTTGTGCTCATCTGTTTCCCTTGTTTTGTGATGCTGGTTGCATACATTTATTGTAAATCACATTAAAAGATAAGAAAGTAATTTAAACATGAGTGAGAGACAGACAATAGGGATAACAGTGGGTGGGAGCATAATTTATTTCAAGATGTTCATCACCCCAACTGATTAACAAATTTAGGATTGCAGGCTATGAAGGCATAGTTTGAAATAAACACGTGGATAATTCAATGCTGAAACAAATTTGGAGAACTATGAAAAATAAAAATTCGGTTGGTTCGGGGTAATAGGGAGGGAATCAAATCGAAAAAGTTATCGCCCTAGTGAAGTGGTCCTGCTAATGTGCTATGGTGCGGTTGGGTCCTGCTGAATTGCTATGATGCTGTCAGGGCAAACTGGTGCTGTTAAGAAAAAGTACCGTTATTTTTTTTCTAAAGTTGTCATTTGTGTGGTGTTTGGCTAATCGGAGGGATTTTTGAAAAAGCCAGTGTTTGTATGAAACATTCAAGAACATATATATTATTGAAAAATCGAATAACGGCTGCGCTGGTGATTGTAAAACGACATGAATAGCCAAATTGATTAGAGTCGATTTTCAACAACTAATACAATTAGTATTACAACTATTTCGCTAAATATATGTTTCTCGAATATTTGATACAAATAATGGCTTTTCCTTGATATGCTCAGGTTATTCGAAAACCACAAAAATGACAACTTTAGAAAAAATAACGGTACTTTTTCTTAACAGCATCAGTTTGTCCTAACAACATCATAGCAATTCAGCAGGACCCAGCCGCATCATAGCACATTTGCATGACCACATGGCCAAGGGTGGTTATATGAAGCTGTATGAGTTATTGAGTTATTTCAGTCGGTATACGGTTCTAGTGTTGTGCGGGTTTGTGTCAATATCGTGTTGCTCATTGTTCAATGTTTAGCCTCCAAAACAAACGCTGATGCATGCAGTGATAACAAAACCAACACATATGTACAATACATTTCCTATAAGAAAACATTTCTAATTGTATACTCAGGTGTTACAATATATATAAAGCATTAAGTTAGCCAACATATTCCCGGTTCGGCTGCTATTTAGGCAACCGCACTGACCGTTACACACCAAATTAAGAAGACAGCAACATTTTGTGACAGGTATTATTTGACCGAGATAGATAACGTGAATTTGAATGTTCTATTTCACTTTCGCCGAATTGGATCATTTAAGTTAGGTAACTATACTGACCGTTACATGCCAAATTAAGAAACCAGCAAAATTTGGTAACAGCGAAATTTCACCAAGATAGATAACGTGAACTCGATATGTATGTTTCTGGTCACATTTTCGCAGAATTGGATCATTTAATTTATGTAACCATACATAGTCCAGGAGATATTGGTCGACCTCTTCACCCCCCCCCCCCCCCACGACTTAACTTCACCCCACTAATTTTCTTCCTTAAGGTCTCTTCTAATTTTTTTCACTTGTTAACAAGAAAAATAAGTGGCCGCAGAGACTCCAGACAAGATGGCGTCCATCATGGCGGCCATTTTTTAAAAATGCACCAGGTCTCTTTGAACGCCATTATAGTAAAGATGATAGCACATGCGGTCTTGTTTTCCGCTCGATTCGTTATGCTAATATACAACCCTTACAAACTAGCCAAAAATCCGACCCAAGAATCCAATATGGCGGCCAAGATGGCCGCCGAAATGTGAAAATATGCTATTTTTCTGACATGTTACCACCTTTCGTTTGTCTCTGTGGGAAAATATTAGAATGTTTGCGTCATGTTATACATTTATCATATAGAGGAGTCATTGGCGAATACATGGGGACCATAATATGCATTCATTGCGGGATATTTTTGTCCGATATCACGTTTTCCCAAATGCCGGTATCATAGGTCAAAGCCTAATATCCGTTAATAACGCGATGTTATGTTTCGAACAATGAATGTTATTGCTATTATAACAACACGCATGCATATATATTTGCAGGAGATACTCGATCTAGGATTCCTCTTATACCTGAGTTGAGGAATATTTACCCAAATCCAAGATGGCGGCCAAAATGGCCACCAGAAATAAAAAATCGCCGAAAATCGCCGATTTTAACATCAGTGAGCATTATTGTCATGACAACTCCACACCTGCTTACTATTGTAAGTTGGGAACACTTAGGCGAAGAACTTTCCTTGTACCATATAAAATAAAAGTCCCCCAAATCCAAAATGGCGCCCACAATGGCGGACAGATTTTGAAAAATCACAGAAATTCCTTCATATTCACATCATTGGGCATTATTGTCGAAACAACTCCATCCATGCGTACAGTTGAGTTGGAAATATAGTCGGATTCCTTATGTCATTTTGCATTTTTGGTTTGTTAAAAGCGATCTGAAAACGGATTATGTATGCCTAGTAGGTGTGTTTTCATGATTCACTTGTTTCCATTCTTGAATTTTGGCGGGTCGGCCTAAATCGGGGTCAACATAATTTAGAGAGCGTTTCGTATTTACAGAAAACGGTAGATGGTGCCATCTGACGTATGGTGATCGGTGCGATTTGAAACTTCTCCAAACTACTAGATATGACTGTTACATGTATTTTTGAAAATTTTGATGTGATCGGTTAATTCGTTTTGGCTACAGTTGTGATACAAATTTAACACTGAGCCCTATGGGGATTCTAGTACTTTGGATTAATGGCGCCATTTTGTGTATTATGATATGCGCGTACTGATATTTCTAAAAAATACTAAGTATGAAACACAGACGTAGTTTTTAAAAGGATGGGTGTGATCAGATAATTCTTGCTGGGTACATTTGCGATCAAAAGTTAACACTTAACCCTATGGAGAATTTCGTGTTATGCTCATACGTTAATTGTAATATCACTTATTGTCAATCGTGCGCAACTATATATGTAGACTAAGTCTGACTAACACTCGTGTTTTACCCACTGTAACTATCCGTGATTTAATAGATGCAATACATGATATAGTTATGCATCAAGATACAGTAATTGGCAAAAGTAAGTGTCGAATAGTTTTGTAATTTCGATAATATGCAGCCTGTTGAATCAAACGAAAATATTCACAACAAGACTTTTCACGATGTGATTACATATTATATTATTGTTTTATTTGATACTTGTCTGTCTTGTTGTCCACTGACTAGTTTTTAAAACCACATCGTTGATCATAACGGGATGTAGTGTCACAAATACACAGGTATATAGATGGTAGTTGTTCGTTGTCATTAACTCAATCATTGTCATCGGAGTCTATCCCACATACACTGAGATAATCTGTGTTTTCGCAGGATTTGTGCTACTGATAAATGGACATTTCGGTGCAGCTGAGATCTTTACTGTAGCGGTATAGGCTTTGCTTTCGCACTTCCCACATCAGTTACATTTGGCCAACTTCAGTAGAGCGACTGAAACCCAACATTCACCATCAGCATTCTGACCACAGTTAATTTCCACGCTTCGTGTATAGCTGTGAAAATCAAGTAAATTCGAATTTCCACTAAAGTAGAGCTTAATGTGTAAAATAGATATCAACCATAGTTGCATTTTCCTGCAAATTCCCAGTAGGGGGCTTAGTAACCTTACTAAGGAGCTATCGGGACCGGTGGCAAAGTCTCCCGATCTTATAATGATCAGTGGCCTATGCAGAGCATGGCTGCATAGTTTTAGACATACATGTGCCCAACTTTGAACAAAACCATCACCATGTGATTAGACACTGACTAAATTAAGGCAATACCAATGAATGATTAGTACACCATTGTGGCATTTGATTAGCAACCGTTGCTAACCTTAAATAAGACATATGGTTCACTTTGACAGCCAGGTATATCTCAAATTTCACATTTGGGTATTAACTGCATCGGAAATGCAAACGTTGAATTACGACCCTGTCAGCTACAGTTACAATTTCCAGTGAATTCCCGGTAATTTCCTAGACTAAGTTTCTCGATTTTATAATGATCAATGGCCCATGGGGCACTAACATGTCCAGTTTCATATCTGTGTCACCATTTGAACATAACCAATACCATCCGACTATAGACACTATCTAATTTACGGGAAAATACCACGGCCCAGAATGTTGATCGGATCAAAGCCAAGTATATTATTGGGGGAGAACAATCCATTAAGCCTATAAGTCGATGGTTTGTTCACAACAGATGGAGTCATGATACATTATGAAGGATGATAGAAGGGTCCCCTCAACTATGTTCTTCGACACAGTATTGTCCCCACACTGTGTCACTTGCATCGTATTGTGTTGTAATATATATAAGACCAAGCACATAATGCACACATATATCTTCTTATAAATAAATTATCTCTTAGAAAGTGTCCAGAGATGTCTTGCCTATTTATACTGACAATTTATTTTTATTCTTGTGGCAAAGGATTTGAGGGAGCGATTTGTTATGTTGACTAAGGTGTTAATTTAGTATGTGAAACATGTATGCCGGGGGATGTATCGAGTAGACGGAGAAAGTGTTTTCTTTATCACCAGATGAACATAATTTAAACTCCCAATTTTGATAAACCCCGACCAGGAATTATAGAACAACCATCTATATATGCCCAGCAATATTTAGCAATACATATGGACATGATAACATTTTTTAACAATACCACCCTATCCACATGTATGGGCTGAGTTGTTGTAGTTGTTACATTGGTGCTGGTCGGGTTTCTCCAAATTTAATACTAAAACAGAATGATCCATAAGCTACGGTGGCTGGTTTAGGACATGGGAAATTGTTTTTTATTTAATTTCGTGGCCAGGAAATATTAATTCGTGTCCACGAAATTACTAATTCGTGGCAACGAACTACTAATTCGTGGCGAATTATAACTGATTGACCTTTGCATATATCCAGATACCTTTACGGTTGGATAGGATAGGATAGGATATTTTATTTCAATATACACATATTAATACACAATACATTTGACAAATATTGCATTGTATATTCGAGGGGGTGGCATAGTCAGGCTAGACTGTCTTAGGGTATGGTTACACTTGATGATGTTTTAGAAACTATGCGTATGTATACGATCGCAGAGAAGCTACTATAAACCCCTTATGACGGGGACCCCGGGCTCTTTGGGGATATAAACGTCCGATATAAACTAGCACACAGAGAGAACGGGGAAACACGGGTCAGGTGGCTCCAAGAAAAACTGAATATTCATTAGTTTTTACCACAATTTAGGGATCGAATGGGAATGACATTTCACTCGGCATATATATTGACCGATTTAAGTCAAATAAGGGGTTTTGTAGGGTGGGCCCAAAAACAAACTTATAAATATTCACCCCTTTTAACCATACCCGATCCAAAATGGTCGCAGCTGAGAAGGGGCCAAATAGGGTGTACGTAGTTGAATCAGAAAGGCTTCGAAACGGATGTGGAAATACAATCTTACCACACCAAATAAAACCGACACGCACGACATTCGATATCTTAAACATGCACCAGGTGTAGGGGTGGTGTATACAGTGGCCCATTTCATTCCCACTATCATGGCACATGTCCACAAACTAGTACCGCGAGCATTGTTCTTCTCTGCTGGGAGATATTCGACGAGACAACTGCGGGGCGTCACACAGTTTGCTTCGGATAATGGTCAAGAAGTGTGGGTAGTCTGTACACTAGGGTCTTCTCCTTAGCAGATAGACATCTGTCCAAGGGAATGAGACAGCTAGCAACCTTCGAAACACTGTCGAAGTTGTCCACATATGCCAATGCGTTCGCTGAGTTTGTGAGTTGACGAACCATCTATTGAGAAGTGACTAGCTAACTGGTTCGCCAGGTGTACATGTCGTTATCCCATGGGGTATGAGACACATACATAGAGATGACCTTCTGTAAGCTAGACACCGGAAAATGAATTGTTTGAAACGTTATGATTAGAAGGACCCTACTCCCGGGAAGTGGTGAATACTTTGTCGGTGTGAGCGACCTAGATTTTTCAGACAAAGAAATCGAAGCTGGTCCAGATAATTATGGACGTGACGTGGCATATCAGAATCTGTTATCATGTAATTGTTCTGATATAACTATTCGGCGCACCTACGCTTACGGCCATTATCGGCGCTAAGTGGAGACTGGGTTTCGAAATGCCACATCGCGATATTAATTGTCGTGTTTCATCTTTCCAGAAGGATACGAGCTATGTTATGCGTTTTGATACCTTTAAGTTGAACTAGTAGATGGTTTATGTACAGTTACGTCCATACATACCGATATTATGACAAAAAGTTGAAATTAATATGTGAAAATATCGATTTCTTTTCAATTTCTAGCCGCCAATTTAGCAGCGATCTTGGCTGTGAGTATCAATTGCCAAACCCTAATGAATACTTCATGCCACTATTCCATATCAACATGTAATGGTGGATATAAATCGCGAAACAATAACGCCCATCGTAAGAAAGTAAAGTAATGTAGACTTGTTTTCACATTTCGGTCGCCATTTTGGCCGCCATCTTCGATTTGGAAAACAATTTCTTGCATGAGATGTAATGTAATTACTTCACCTCAGTATTTACAACTCAATTGTAAGCATGGGTGGAGTTGTCTCGACAATAATGCCCAATGATGTGAATATGAGGGAATTTCTGTGATTTTTCAAAATCTGTCCGCCATTGTGGGCGCCATTTTGGATTTGGGGGACTTTTATTTGGATATGGTACAAGGAAAGTTCTTCGCCCAAGTGTTCCCAACTTACAATAGTAAGCAGGTGTGGAGTTGTCATGGCAATAATGCTCACTGATGTTAAAATCAGCGATTTTCGGCGATTTTTTATTTCTGGTGGCCATTTTGGCCGCCATCTTGGATTTGAGTAAATATTCCTCAACTCTGGTATAAGAGGAATCCTAGCTCGAGTATCTCCTGCAAATATATATGCATGGGTGTTGTTATAATAGCAATAACATTCATTGATTCGAAACATAACATCGCGTTATTAACGGAGATTCGGCTTTGGCCTATGATACCGGCATTTGGGAAAACGTGATATCGGACAAAAATATCCCATAATGAATGCATATTATGGTCCCCATGTGTTCGCCAATGACTCCTCTATATGACAAATGTATAAGATGACGCAAAAATTCTAACATTTTCCCACAGAGACAAACGAAAGGTGGTAAAATGTCAGAAAAATAGCATATTTTCACATTTCGGCGGCCATCTTGGCCGCCATATTGGATTCTTGGGTCGGATTTTTGGCTAATTTGTAAGGGTTGTATATTAGCATAACGAATCGAGCGGAAAACAAGACCGCATGTGCTATCATCTTTACTATAATGGCGATCAAAGAGACCTGGTGCATTTAAAAAAAATGGCCGCCATGATGGACGCCATCTTGTCTGGAGTCTCTGCGGCCACTTTTTTTTCTTGTTAACAAGTGAAAAAAATTAGAAGAGACCTTAAGGAAGAAAATTAGTGGGGTGAAGTTAAGTCCTGGGGGGGTGCAGAGGTCGACCAATATCTCCTGGACTAACAGCCGTTACACACCAAATTACGAAGCCAGAAAAAGTCGGTAACAGGGAAATTTAACCGAGACAGACAATGTGAACTCGAAATTTCCCTTTCTGATGACACTTACACAGAATTGGATCATTTAATTTAGGTAACCTTAATTATAGACCGTTACACACCAGATTAAGAAACCAGCAATTACATTTGGTGACAGGAAAATTTTACCGAGACAGATAACGTGAACTAGACAGTTCGATCTCTAAAGACACTGACACAGAATTGGTTCATTTCATTTAGGTAACCTTTCTGACCGTTACATACCAAATTAAGAACAGCACATTGTTTTAACAGGGTAATATGACCGAGACATATAACGTGAACTCGAAATTTCCCTTTCTGTTGACACTTACACATAATTAGATAATTTAATTTAGGTAACCACATGACACGGACCATTACACGCCAAATTAAGAAAACAGCAACATTTGGTAACAGGGAAATTTGACCGATACAGATAACGTGAACTCGTTTTTTGTTTGTTTCTCAAGACGGTTACGAAGAACTGGATCATTTCATTTAGGTACACACTGGCCATTACACATCAATTAAGAAACCAGCAAAATGCGGTAACATGGACATTTAACCGAGACAATTAACGTGAATTGGATTTGTTTTGTCTATGGTGACACTTACATAGAAAGTAACCATACTGATCGCTACACACCAAATTAAGAAACCATAAAAAAAATGGTAAGAAGGAAATTTGAACGAGACGTGATCTCGAAATTTCTGTTTCCGATCAGTCTTTCGCAGAATTGGATCATTTCCAGCACAGTGGAACAAAGATTGGATGGTTTATATTCTCCGTAATCATGGTAATTGCTTCATTTGTCAAGATTGATCCTTTGTAAATCAACAGCGAGAAACGCCATAAACGCGTAATCGGTCGTAATCCTTATCCTATTATGCGTCGCTGACTGGTTTCGTAATATGGTTTTCAACACAGATTACCACTAATGCTAAAATTACTAAATGGATTCCATTAACCAAAGGATGTCTGGGCCACATACATAAATTAGATAAGCATACATGTGCCTGATGTACAGAGTTGGACTTACTGCAGTTTCTAGTAAATCAAGTCCTTGGCAAGCGCAGGTCCCCACAACAAAAATTGACCCCACCTCCAATAATACTTAATCATATAGGATCTGTGGACCTTTGTTAACATCACATGTGACGCCTTCTCCGTTTTCAGGTCCCCCCAGACCCGAAGTTGTACTCCATTGTCGCTGTTTCAAATAAAAGTGCACGCTATTTCACACCGCTACTATACGTTCCAGTAACAGTAATATGTGAAACTTAAAGGCACGGATGGCGTTCGTTGCAGACGTCAAGGCGTACGATGGTGTACGTAAACAAGAGCCTGCTCGTGTTACAGAAGTTGTGCTTCTGTTTACATAACACAGCGCAATTCTATTGGTTAATCACACACAAATGATATAAACGCTCTTTAGTATTTCCATATCAGGAAAACAGTAACAAATAATGCTCTTTATATTTACCATATCCGGGTCTAAACAAAAGCCAGGCTCTGTAACTTTTTTTGCTTTTGTTTACATACTGTTTATGCAATATTTCTGATTGGTATAAGAACAAAGTCTGTCTATAGTTTACTATTATTTCTGTTTGTGGCGGTTTTTGATGGAGGTGAATATTTTAACAGCATACCCACCGACAACGCCGCCCGTATCTTTAAGAAATCGGAACCTCGATCGACGAAAGGTACTCGCCCCTGTATTGTATGAGCTTTTGACCACTGACGTTATTGTGACTCTCTGCCAATCCGTAAATGCTGCATACCAATTAGCGATGACTCTATATTGGTGCTGACTGATTCGAGACTCAAACCGATGAAATCGGTACAAGTTAAACAGTACACCTGGTTGTTAAACAGTACACCTGGTTGTTAAACAGTACACCTGGTTGTTAAACAGTACACCTGGTTGACGTCCGATCAGATCGTAAGCGAACTGATGGGCTGTGATTGTATTTTCCCTTTAACAATTTCTTTACGAAATGTATTCTCTCACACAGCTATAAAAAATATACATCGGAGTGGTCTATTATTTATCTGAAGAGATTATCAAGAAATGTAACACGACCGCCAGGCGAATGTTACTATTTATTTATGAGAATGTTCAGATAATAAGATTATTACCATTTGTTGAACGTATTAATCTGAATATTTAAAAAGAGAACTACTCGCCACTGAGTATTAAGTAAAGAAAGTGTTAGTCACATCCTGTATATATATATACTATGTCGGCTTGCGTATAACCGTTGATGTTGCGCGGCTGCATGCTCACCTTTGTGTACATGTATCGACGACGGAACATGTCAATCTACGGGTCACCGGAAAACAAGCGGAGATATATGTAATAACGTGGTCACACACCGCTTCAGATCGGACTAAATAGAACACATGTTGGGCCAACGGATCTAATAATAATGCAGATTATTCAGATAAAGAATCTTCCACACGAACATATTTCATTCAGTTTGCAAGAGCAGGTTTTTTACCAGTTAATTTCATATTACAAAATAAGTACATATGTGACCCGCCATATCAAATCCAGTCGGAAGTCGGGATTTTGTTACCCTGTGCCAATGCATTCTCTTATATATGCGAGTCGACCATAGGTCGCCTCGCATATATAAGAGAATGCATTGGCCTAACAATGTTTTACAATTTTAATAATTTGTTCTTGTATTCTTTAACAATTTTATAATTTCACCCATACAGAGCCCCAGACAAACATGAGCAGACGACACTCTTCTATGTGCTTCTATATATGTGTGGGGCTCCCTGCAGGGTAATGGATGTTTTTTATTTTATGTCCTAAAAATTGTCAGAAACATTTATTTAAAAAAAATGATAACAAATTGTTAGGCCAATGCATTCTCATATATATGCGAGGCGACCTATGGTCGACTCGCATATATAAGAGAATGCATTGGCACAGGGTAAAACAAATCCTGACTTCCGACTGGATTTGATATGGCGGGTCACGTATGTGTTATATGTATTTGCTTTCCATAACCACGGTGGGGAATCACGTGGTTTCGAGTTGATGAGTATCACGCATTAAAAAATGGTCGAAATGATCCCAAGCGGGACCAGACACGAGGAAACAATTAATAAACTAGGATATGACTCTCTGTTGAATCCAAAGTGTCCCAAAGAAAACTGACTATCATGAAAAACATCACAGATGGAACAGCTCCAAACTACCTTACAGATGGATTCCAATTTTCAAATACACATTGCAAATATAATCTCCGGTCTGGTATTTTTAGATTGTACGCGCCTCATGTTATAGTATTTGGATACAATAGCTTTTTCTACACAGAGACCACTTTGTGGAATAATTATGTGAAAAATATTTAACCTAACTGTAATGTGGCCACTTGGAATAACTTAATACTTAATAAAACAGAAATTATTTGATAAAATTTTAGGTACTGATTAATCCGACTTTGTATCTTATTAATATTCGACCTTATGAGAATTTGTGGTCGTGTCAGTCCTGTGATCGGCCACCATTAAGGACCACAGTGGAAATAAGCGAGCTTTGGCTAGCTTTCCAGTGCGCTCCTTGATTGCAATAGATGGCATGACTTGTCAGACCGAGCATATACATGTGTGTATGTCTCTTCTACTTCTCTATCTACCTCTCTACCTCCATCTCTATCTTTCGTTGTCTTATTCATCTCGTGTTATCTTACTAGTATATCTTAAGCAACTTAACAGTCCTGTTGAGGGAGGAGGGTGAGATAGCAGGTGTTGAGTGTCATGTTTCTATATAAGGTATGAGTATTTATTTAGTATAGTTATTACTAAGTCGGGTTAATTCACTATCTTGTCCCTCTGCAGAACTGTCAAGCTGCCTTCCTGATATATTTATATATCTATATTTTTTATATCTATAATATATGAATGTCAAACTCTGCTGTGTTGCTCTGTTGTATATGTGCTTATGTTCACCTGTCCAATTATTATGCGTCTATTAGCAATTAAACGATTATCTATCTATATATCTATGACATACTACATAGTATTTTTCGCAGCTACGAGCATATGCTATACTGTTTTCTAAACAAACTGATACCTTATTTGCGTTCAAACTCATAGTTGTTTGCTGTAACATTCTGGCCAAAGTTGTCAGTCGAAGGATTCTCCTAAATATATTGACTGGTGTATTCCACGAACCTCCAACGGGCAACTTTGGTCAGGATGTTATTGAAAGCTACTGAGTATTTTGGAACATATACGGTATCGACTTGTTTTAAAAATAAACTAGCATAAGCTCGTAAAAATGCTACGTTTTGTGCCAGTTCCTCATATTTTATGTATTTGCACGATTGCGCTCCCCTCGGCCATTTTGAATGCGTAGTACTCACCAACATCGAAACCACGTGATTTCCCCACCGTGATAACATACAATGACATAGTAAACTTCGACAAGCTTATAATCGCTTGACATATGCATCATCAACTGAAAAACAACATCACGTGTACAATTCTGACTCCATTGCGCTAGAAATTGTATAGGACATTTTGGCATCTTGGCCCTAATCTGTCCAACGACCAGGACAACACGGTGCCCTAATAGTTGGTCCGGTATAATTTGTTACCCAGAGCTGAAGAAGGTGATTAGCGGCGGCACCATGAAGCAGTAATAATGTCGATCAAATCATTCCAGGTTGCCTTCAACTCACCGAGTCACCCTGAAGATACTCAGACTATATATCGCTAAATGCCAGAGGGGACCATGGCTGCGTATTATGGGTTGGTGATTCGATAGAAGCCGTGTGGAATTGACGAGGAAGCCGGTGTTTGCGATAGACTTGAGGCGACAGTCGATTAAATTTTCCCACCGCGGCCTCGGTTACCTTGTACAAGATAGTTCTGCATGGCCCAATATCGTATTCTTGTTCAAATTTGTTGTGTGATCAAACGCACATTGGTTACATTAATGTAACTGACGAACAAGAGGGTCGTTGGTTGAGTCGGCAAGGTTCATAGATCATTAGGATATCTGATGTCGTCCAAGGAGGCGAAACTGGGTCAATTACCGATGAGCGTTGATTTGTAATCTACATTACGGATGGGTAATCTAATTCATGTATCTGGTTGAGTTCGTAACTAGCTTACCGGGGTTCGGTGATTTCCACATTAAGCGGAGCTTGGAATTAATTGGTCTGTTGTGAGTTATCGTCGTAGCATTCACTGTTCCGCATCACGTAGATATAAGCCTACATTATTATCATTATCTCTATTTAGAAACAAGTCATTCAACTATTTGTTCCGCCGAATTACGGTGATATTACATAATACAAAACAATTTGAATATATAAAGTCACAATAGAACGTTCAATCATATAACTCTATAGAGGTATTTGATATCATACTGTTAGGAGTCAATTAATGTTTTGAATTATGTCAAGGTTTTTACTCCCACAACCATGTCATCAGGGTACGCGCTGCCACTTGTCAAATTTAACAATGACAAAAATAATTCACATTTGGCAAATAATATTTTCATTTGGCAAAGGTTTTGGCAAGTCACTTTTTAATTCCTCATTAAAGTTGAAAAATATCGGTCAATCGATACCATTCATTTAGGAAACTATTACAATAGAATTATATTAGTGGTGTTTTATATGGTTTCGGAAAAGTTAACACCTCAATTAAGATGCAGTTAATCTGGTAACATTATCGATGGGTGGATGGATTACCAGTATTAGTGCGGTGGTGGTGGTGTTTACATAGCTAATCCTCTTGTGATGTTCCCTTTTGATGAAGCAACTCTTCTACCATTTTATTGTTCGGTGATTGGTTTATTGTTGTAAGATTAACCACAATAGAGATGCGAGTATAATTATTAACTAACTGCTTTCCTATCGATAGCAAACGTTGTTTCAAACCGTGAGTGTCGAAACATAAAACTCAAACAAGGTTGAAGAAAATGATACTATCAGGGATAACATTTGGCAAATTCTGATAGAATTTGGCAAAAAATATTTTCATTTGGCAAATAATTTGGCAAAAGTAAATTTCGGTCCAGCGCGGACACTGCAAGTCATGTAATTAGTTACACTCAGCAATAACTCTATGAGTAAAAAATAATTTACGAACGTCTTTTCGTGATCCAGGCATCTGAAGCGCTTTACTTTACCTCTAGTTATTGTATACTATGCTCTCTGAAAGAATTGTTCTGGGTCCACGGTATAGGACTTGTTCAGCAATTTATATCACTCAATCATATCTCCATATCCATTGGTGTTGGAAAGGTTCATACAGAGGGCTGATTATAGTGTATATCCGCCGAAACTTTCCATATTTAGAACCATTTTACCCTGCCTTTGTGCGAACCAAAATCGCGCTTATATGGCTATAATCTACACCACATAAAGGGTAATGTCAGCCATATTCATATGTGCTGCAACGTGACTAAGGCAATGCACATGTGGCCTGCATGTGGCATGTACGATAAATTTAGTTTTAGTTGCCATGGTTATGCATACAAATCATGCATTTGACAACGATAATTATCTCCCTAATAGCTATACAACAAAAGGGAAAACATTAACATGACAAAAAAACAATGGATGAATCTAAAATAGTTATATGGCGTATACTGCAGGTATATACTTTTGGGAAGGTGTTTTATTGGAAGCTCGAATGCTTTAAGTGAACTTATATGATGCAGCGTGTTTCGTGAGAAACCATTAATAGAAGTTTTATGAAAGCCACGTTTGTCTTAGTACGATAAAATTGAGAAACATTTGTTCTCATGCATATACAGTTGTAATACATGTATTTACATAATACTTCTGGGTACAGGAACAAGTAATTACTGATATCACCTGCTCACAATTATTATGCTGTATCCACGAATCTGCAATAAAGTTCATGGAACGAAGTAGAAAACAAAAGCTACAGCCAAATAACCCTTTAGAACGGCCCTGTGTCAATGCATTCTCTTATATATGCGAGTCGTCCATAGATCGCCTCGCATATATAAGAGAATGCATTGGCTTAACACATTAAAAATGATAAAATTGTTAAAGAATGTAAGAAAATATGATAAAAAGTGTTAAAAAAAGATTTTTTTTAGGCCAATGCATTCTCTTATATATGCGAGGCGACATATGGTCGACTCGCATATATAAGAGAATGTATTGGCACATGGCATAACTGTAACCATCACAATGTGGTCAATGAACCGGTTCCAATGATATCCATATTTGTAAGGTGTTATTGAGACAGACCGAAGATATTTTAGGCTGTTGAAGCTTTATTTGGGCGTTTTGGCCGGTTTGTTGGGTAAAGGGATAAGACAGTCCCCAAAAATACGACTGAACCACCGTCCGAATACATGTACATGCATATGTCCTGTAAGGTTAGCCATGCGTGCCAATCCCCGAATAGAGGTCGGAAGTGTGTAAGTCAAAATTATTCGATAAGCATCAGTTGATTTAATGTATCACCATTCCCATCTATATTCCGTCCATTAGTGATCATATCTGACATCGTGTGCCATCGATGGAATTTCCACAAACGACCGATCACACTATCACTAAGTGGTTTACTATCAGGCGAATATATTCATACCGGCGACGGCTATTAGAGATAATACTCAGACAAACGAGAATCATCAGCGAAACCTTACATCAAATAATCTACTTCAGCTGTCGATCCCAGAGATACCAGTAGTATCGACAAAACCGCAAGATGTGTCAATGCATACCAACACGCACCGTTGTCCTTGACCAATACTCAGCGTCTGTTATGAGTGTAATATGTACGGCGAATTTCCGCAGTGTATGATGGTTTCACAACGACACCTTCACGACCGTCCAATATATAAACTGTATATATAACTGTGTGCAAGTACACGCATCATACTACCCGAATGTTAAGGGAGGGGGGTAAAGTGATCAATTTTGAATGTGGATTTCCATGCAAATCTGCGGAGCAAACGTGACAGAGTTGCACATACTTCTGAGTGTGATTTAGTTTAAACAGTATTTATTTTCCCCTCTATGGACATTCAGATTGAGTGTGATTTGATGTGGTATTGGTATTTATCTGGCGGGTCTGCTTGGAACTTGTTCCATTATAATGTCTGTGTATTTATTTTTGAATTCTATATTGATTTTTCAAATGTAGGTCAAGCGATGTAATTCCAGAAAAAAATTCTCAAAAATATATTTATTGCACAATATTATAATTTACGAAGCGGACCGGCCAGATAAATACCTATTGTTTCTAATACCATATCAAGTCACACAAATTGTTCACTTGACCTCCCCTTTAATTGTTGTCTGTCTGATATATGTACATACATATACATGTATATGTCCAAAATGTTTCCAACTCTATGTACATTTTACATGTACATGTATAATATACTTCAGCTGTTTTGCATTCAGATGCTAGTATCGATATAACCGCAATGTTGATAAATGGATAGAACAAACGTTATATCGACTTGCACGATAGTCCTTAGATAACATGCAGGAAGTCGCGCGGGCGTCCTTCGGTGTCTCGTCTATCATGGCCGTCTGAGAGTGTTAGATGCGTTTTCGTGTACATTTAAGTATTTGTGTATACGGTTCGATTCTCATTGACAGTAGTGCATGTCTCGGCGAATTTTAAGGTGCGCTTTATGTCAATGTTAATGCACTGGCGTGAGTTCGCGCCCCGGCGGTGGACTATCGTCGCCACACGGGCTTGGCTGGGTTAAGCTGTGTGTGCTATATATATATAGCCACACGCTGTTTCAAAATCTCGCGCCAGGTTGTGACCCTTGTGCAAGGTCACTTGTACTGTGCTCGCTTCGTCGTACCTAGACGAGAAATAGGGAACTGGTTGTTGTGTAAATGTAAGCCGAGAACAATCTTGTGAAGCGCCACTATGGCACTATGTAGAAGACTTGGCATTACTCAATAGGTGGGGTAATAATGTGAAGCGCTTAGGGCCCTTGCTGGGATAGGCGCTATTTAAGCTCCATCATTATTATTATTATCTATATATGGAATGTAGGAGCCGTAATGTCGACTTTAGACGCGTTAGTGGGTGAGTATCTGAGAAGAATAGGGGTCTCGTTACTCTCACATCTAAAAATAGAATCTTTGGGTCTAAAATTGGTTGTACTAAAATATTCCCAAAATATCAAAACCCCAAAAAAAAAAATTAAAAACTTCAAAAATTTATTTTTTCCAAAAATTATTTTTTCCAAAAAATTTCCAAACTTCCAAATTATCAAAACCCCAAAATTTCCAAACTTCCAAATTATCAAAACCCTCAAAATTATTTCTCCAAAAAAAGTTTAAATAAAAAATTTATAACGAGTTTTCGGTTTCTGATAATCTCGATATTAAAATGTCGAATGTTAAATTATTTGCGTGTAATATCTGTCGTTATTTTTTTTTTGTTCAAATATTTTTCATGAAATTATTAATCGATGTTTAGAAAATAGCTTTATTGGACATTGGGACCATCGATATGAATGCATACATTCCTGTGTTTTATCGGACGCAGTTCATATAATTGTCATACCTGAAAATAGACACTATTACTTTTACATAAATAATAAAGAGCGTTTATTCTTTACACTCTCTCTATCCCATATGACAGGTGTGTATTATCGTGAATTATTGGAAGTATTGAGACTAACGGTCGAAAATTGTAATGTGAAATTACAACCCTCCAGAATGAATTGTTCGCTGTACACGCAATCACACGCGACATTGTTGGTAACAATGTGTCTTTCACACCTTTGCTTTACCAAATGAATTATATTATTTCCCCGGGTCACAGTTATATGCTATTCAGAAAACATATCGATTTAATGTCTGAACAAACGAGTTAGTATCAATTAAGGTTGATAAACTGTGTCATTCACACGATAATTAGTTAGCCAAAACATGCATACATATTACGTCAGGTCGTGAGACACTCAATTATAGAAATTGCTTTGATGACATTGTTATAACAACATTACGTAATAACCCCTTATCACTCCATTCACACTTACGACCATTTTGTATGCCGAAAACTCCAGGTAGCACCGATGATGTAACATTATATCACTGCTATTGTACCAATGATAGGTTCAGACATGTCAACAGCTACAGGCATTATCATAGGGTTATACTGTCTTGCATGTACACACGCTATGACATCATTAAAGGCGGACAATCCACTCACGGTGTGACAACAGATACAGACATAGGCATAGTGTTATACTATCTTACATGTACACACGCTATGACATCATTCGAAGGGGCAATAGACTCAAGGAGTTAATGTGACACGAAACAAGGGACGTGATGTAATATTGGTGTTTGAATCTTAAAGGAACACAAGACACTCTAAAGGGACATGCATTATGAATGAATGTTAACAATACAAACACACGAATGAAGAGCGTTGAACATATACAAAATTACTACACGAATGAACCTTGAAATTTATATTTCACATCTTACCAACAGCTACAGACATAATCATAGTGTTATACTGTCTTGCATGTACACACGCTATGACATCATTAAAGGCGGACAATCCACTCACGGTGTGACAACAGATACGGACATAGGCATAGTGTTATACAGTCTTCTATGTACCCACGCTATGACACCATTAACGTACATTGGATGTTAGGTCTATGACTCTTGAGTATGCACCAATCAATGAGCAAATGAGCAAAAAAATGAGCAAATGAGCAAAAAAAATGAGCACATGAGCAAGAAAATGAGCAAATGAGCAAGAAAATGAGCAAATGAGCAATAAAATGAGCAAATGAGCAATAAAAATGAGCAAATGAGCAAAAAAATGAGCAAATGAGCAAGAAAATGAGCAAATGAGCAATAAAATGAGCAAATGAGCAAGAAAATGTGCAATAAAAATGAGCAAATGAGCAAAAAAATGAGCAAATGAGCAATAAAAATGAGCAAATGAGCAAAAAAATGAGCAAATGAACAAGAAAATGAGCAAATGAGCAAGAAAATGAGCAAATGAGCAATAAAAATGAGCAAATGAGCAAATAAATGAGCAAATGAGCAAAAAAAATGAGCAAATGAGCAAGAAAATGAGCAAATGAGCAATAAAAATGAGCAAATGAGCAAAAAAATGAGCAATTGAGCAAGAAAATGAGCAAATGAGCAAGAAAATGAGCAAATGAGCAATAAAAATGAGCAAATGAGCAAATAAATGAGCAAATGAGCAAAAAAATGAGCAAATGAGCAAGAAAATGAGCAAATGAGCAATAAAAATGAGCAAATGAGCAAAAAAATGAGCAAATGAGCAAGAAAATGAGCAAATGAGCAATAAAAATGAGCAAATGAGCAAAAAAATGAGCAAATGAGCAAAAAAATGAGCAAATGAGCAAGAAAATGAGCAAATGAGCAATAAAAATGAGCAAATGAGCAAATAAATGAGCAAATGAGCAAAAAAAATGAGCAATAAAATGAGCAAATGAGCAATAAAAATGAGCAAATGAGCAAAAAAATGGGCATACCTGTATGTAGGCCTATCAGTGGATGAATAGTCTGCCGGAGAAGTACTGTGTAGACAGGTCTTGACGGTAAGAGAGTCAGACGAGAAGTGAAGGCTTGGCTATTAAAACATAGTAATGCGATAGCGAACATCAAACGAGTCTGCGCACACATATCTGTCAAAAGGATACAATAGCAGTCATTGGTCAATTTATCCCCGGTGTCAGCTCAGTACCCAATCGGGACGAAGCCGAAGGTCAACTCATTTTTTTTTTGCTCATTATAGTACGTCACTTGGACATTTTATCAGTTTATCACGTGATCACTAAATGTGGCAATCGGGTATCCACCGATGCCTGCAATTTATTATTTATAATAATTGGACTCATTGATCTCACGTAAATAATACTCTTAGTTGTTCCAATAAAATAGTTATCAAATTCGATCACCAATAGATTTGACTGTGGAATATAATGACCTTTAACTTATTTATCGATCTATGTTAGAACATGGTCTTAACAAAAAACTTGACCATAACAAAAATTACCTTACATTTAGGCATGAATCTAATTAGACCATACGTAAATATTGTCAGCTTATCGTCTGATGAGCAAATCCGATGTTTATCAAAAATAGTACAACTTCCAGTTGGTAATTACTCTTACGAATGAAGAGCGTTGAACATATACGAAATTACTACACGAATGAACTGAAATTTATATTTTCACATCTTACCAACAACAGATACAGACATAGTCATAGTGTTATACTATCTTACATGTACCCATGCTATGACATCATTCGAATGGGCAATACACTCAAGGAGTTAAAGTGACACGAAACAAGGGACGTGATGTAATATTGGTGTATGAATCTTAAAGGAACACAAGACACTCTAAAGGGACACTCATTATGAAGGAATGTTAACAATACAAGCGCATGAATGAAGAGCGTTGAACATATACGAAATTACTACACGAATGAATTGAACCTTGAAATTTATATTTCACATCTTACCAACAACAGCTACAGGCATTATCATAGGGTTATACTGTCTTGCATATACACACGCTATGACATCATTAAAGGCGGACAATCCACTCACGGTGTGACAACAGATACAGACATAGGCATAGTGTTATACAGTCTTCTATGTACCAATGCTATGACATAATTAAAGGGGGATAATACACGCACGGTGTGGAATGTTAAAGTGACACGCGGTGAGGGACGTGGTGTAATATTGGTGAAACCCCCTCCCCCCCTTATAGATATATAACGAAGACGAGAATAACATGTTGATGAAGTTTATTGAAATTTAATCATTGTCTGAATCTTCGCCCGTTAGATTTACTTCTAAGAGTTTCTTGAATTTTCTCATCGCTTCATCCGCAGCCCATTCATTATTATATCCGTGTTTGGTCAGTTTGACCATTTTCTTCATGATAGCGTTATGTATGCGGGATGTTTTCAATCGATGCTGGTATTCTAGAAGTTTATTGAAATTTAATCATTGTCTGAATCTTCGCCCGTTAGATTTACTGCTAAGAGTTTCTTGAATTTTCTCATCGCTTCATCCGCAGCCCATTCATTATTATATCCGTGTTTGGTCAGTTTGACCATTTTCTTCATGATAGCGTTATGTATGCGGGATGTTTTCAATCGATGCTGGTATTCTATCAATCGTCTGTAACTTTTGAGAAAGAGAGAAAACTCTGTGTCGATGCGTTCTAGCTGAGCTTTTCCATCATCCTCTTCTCCCGACACGCCCTCTTCTTCCATCAGTTGATCAAACTTATCAGACAATGCTTTCACATCATCGATGACGCGTTTCATCATACTTTTGAATGTGTTCATCTCATTGACGCATCGCGCAGCTTTCTTACGGCCGAATACCGTTCTACTACCGGCGATAGTATCATCCTCTGAATCTGATAGAGTTCCCCGTTCATCTTCATCTGAATCTAGACCCGCTTCGTCAGATTCATCGGTATCTTCTCCGAAGAGAGTTGGTTTTGTCTCGGACATAACTCCGTGTTTAATCTGTTTATGTCTTTGTAGATTGTAGTTCGTCGATAAAATAATGCCACATAAATCACACCCGTGCATTATCGCGAATTATTGGAAGAACCATCACTCTTATAAGTAGTTGTTGTTGTTGTTGTGGCTGATGTGGCTGATGATACTGTTGTTGTTGTTGTTGTTGTTGTTGTTCTGAAGGTGTGTGTTTAACTTTGATATGACGCTTCAAACTATCTTGCCAAGCATAGACACTTAAGCACTCTTCACATTGATACTTCATTTTCCTATATAATCAGTGAAATCGAGCGTTCTTCTATGCACCTATATTTATATAGAACAGAAACAAGGGAAACGTGGTGGACTAGTTAACTAGTTCAGGCTGTCGTTCACAACGTCTCTTATTGTTGTTTGTACTGGATACAAATTTATCACATTAGCTACAATACAACCTACCTATCCAAATGTCAATGCAATTATGAGTGATTTCAATATGAACACTCTATTATATAGATATGTGTAACCTGGTGACTGACATGATGATACAGTTATGCACTAAATAATGGACTGCTTAACAGCAGAATTATAGGTAACTTTTCAGGAGTTAGTCGGAAATATGGCTTGTTGCCATTCATCGGAAAGCTCTCACCGCCGCAGGCGGCGGCGGCGGTATTGCGATATTTTACTGCGGCGGCGGTGTCGCCACCGCCGCCGGGGTCCGCCGCCGTCGGACCCCACAGTAAAATACTGCAATGCCGCCGCCGCCGCCGCCTGCGGCGGTGAGAGCTTTCCGATGAATGGCAACAAGCCATATTTCCGACTAACTCCTGAAAAGTTACCTATAATTCTGCTGTGGTTAAGCAGTCCATTATTTAGTGCATAACTGTATCATCATGTCAGTCACCAGGTTACACATATCTATATAATAGAGTGTTCATATTGAAATCACTCATAATTGCATTGACATTTGGATAGGTAGGTTGTATTGTAGCTAATGTGATAAATTTGTATCCAGTACAAACAACAATAAGAGACGTTGTGAACGACAGCCTGAACTAGTTAACTAGTCCACCACGTTTCCCTTGTTTCTGTTCTATATAAATATAGGTGCATAGAAGAACGCTCGATTTCACTGATTATATAGGAAAATGAAGTATCAATGTGAAGAGTGCTTAAGTGTCTATGCTTGGCAAGATAGTTTGAAGCGTCATATCAAAGTTAAACACACACCTTCAGAACAACACCAACAACAACAACAACAGTATCATCAGCCACATCAGCCACAACAACAACAACAACTACTTATAAGAGTGATGGTTCTTCCAATAATTCGCGATAATGCACGGGTGTGATTTATGTGGCATTATTTTATCGACGAACTACAATCTACAAAGACATAAACAGATTAAACACGGAGTTATGTCCGAGACAAAACCAACTCTCTTCGGAGAAGATACCGATGAATCTGACGAAGCGGGTCTAGATTCAGATGAAGATGAACGGGGAACTCTATCAGATTCAGAGGATGATACTATCGCCGGTAGTAGAACGGTATTCGGCCGTAAGAAAGCTGCGCGATGCGTCAATGAGATGAACACATTCAAAAGTATGATGAAACGCGTCATCGATGATGTGAAAGCATTGTCTGATAAGTTTGATCAACTGATGGAAGAAGAGGGCGTGTCGGGAGAAGAGGATGATGGAAAAGCTCAGCTAGAACGCATCGACACAGAGTTTTCTCTCTTTCTCAAAAGTTACAGACGATTGATAGAATACCAGCATCGATTGAAAACATCCCGCATACATAACGCTATCATGAAGAAAATGGTCAAACTGACCAAACACGGATATAATAATGAATGGGCTGCGGATGAAGCGATGAGAAAATTCAAGAAACTCTTAGCAGTAAATCTAACGGGCGAAGATTCAGACAATGATTAAATTTCAATAAACTTCTAGAATACCAGCATCGATTGAAAACATCCCGCATACATAACGCTATCATGAAGAAAATGGTCAAACTGACCAAACACGGATATAATAATGAATGGGCTGCGGATGAAGCGATGAGAAAATTCAAGAAACTCTTAGAAGTAAATCTAACGGGCGAAGATTCAGACAATGATTAAATTTCAATAAACTTCATCAACATGTTATTCTCGTCTTCGTTATATATCTATAAGGGGGGAGGGGGTTTCACCAATATTACACCACGTCCCTTACCGCGTGTCACTTTAACATTCCACACCGTGCGTGTATTATCCCCCTTTAATTATGTCATAGCATTGGTACATAGAAGACTGTATAACACTATGCCTATGTCTGTATCTGTTGTCACACCGTGAGTGGATTGTCCGCCTTTAATGATGTCATAGCGTGTGTGTATGCAAGACAGTATAACCCTATGATAATGCCTGTAGCTGTTGTTGGTAAGATGTGAAATATAAATTTCAAGGTTCAATTCATTCGTGTAGTAATTTCGTATATGTTCAACGCTCTTCATTCATGCGCTTGTATTGTTAACATTCCTTCATAATGAGTGTCCCTTTAGAGTGTCTTGTGTTCCTTTAAGATTCATACACCAATATTACATCACGTCCCTTGTTTCGTGTCACTTTAACTCCTTGAGTGTATTGCCCATTCGAATGATGTCATAGCATGGGTACATGTAAGATAGTATAACACTATGACTATGTCTGTATCTGTTGTTGGTAAGATGTGAAAATATAAATTTCAGTTCATTCGTGTAGTAATTTCGTATATGTTCAACGCTCTTCATTCGTAAGAGTAATTACCAACTGGAAGTTGTACTATTTTTGATAAACATCGGATTTGCTCATCAGACGATAAGCTGACAATATTTACGTATGGTCTAATTAGATTCATGCCTAAATGTAAGGTAATTTTTGTTATGGTCAAGTTTTTTGTTAAGACCATGTTCTAACATAGATCGATAAATAAGTTAAAGGTCATTATATTCCACAGTCAAATCTATTGGTGATCGAATTTGATAACTATTTTATTGGAACAACTAAGAGTATTATTTACGTGAGATCAATGAGTCCAATTATTATAAATAATAAATTGCAGGCATCGGTGGACACCCGATTGCCACATTTAGTGATCACGTGATAAACTGATAAAATGTCCAAGTGACGTACTATAATGAGCAAAAAAAAAAATGAGTTGACCTTCGGCTTCGTCCCGATTGGGTACTGAGCTGACACCGGGGATAAATTGACCAATGACTGCTATTGTATCCTTTTGACAGATATGTGTGCGCAGACTCGTTTGATGTTCGCTATCGCATTACTATGTTTTAATAGCCAAGCCTTCACTTCTCGTCTGACTCTCTTACCGTCAAGACCTGTCTACACAGTACTTCTCCGGCAGACTATTCATCCACTGATAGGCCTACATACAGGTATGCCCATTTTTTTGCTCATTTGCTCATTTTTATTGCTCATTTGCTCATTTTATTGCTCATTTTTTTTGCTCATTTGCTCATTTATTTGCTCATTTGCTCATTTTTATTGCTCATTTGCTCATTTTCTTGCTCATTTGCTCATTTTTTTGCTCATTTGCTCATTTTTTTGCTCATTTGCTCATTTTTATTGCTCATTTGCTCATTTTCTTGCTCATTTGCTCATTTTCTTGCTCATTTGCTCATTTTTTTGCTCATTTGCTCATTTTTATTGCTCATTTGCTCATTTTCTTGCTCATTTGCTCATTTTTTTTGCTCATTTGCTCATTTATTTGCTCATTTGCTCATTTTTATTGCTCATTTGCTCATTTTCTTGCTCATTTGCTCATTTTCTTGCTCATTTGCTCATTTTTTTGCTCATTTGCTCATTTTTATTGCTCATTTGCTCATTTTTTTGCTCATTTGCTCATTTTTATTGCTCATTTGCTCATTTTCTTGCTCATTTGCTCATTTTATTGCTCATTTGCTCATTTTCTTGCTCATTTGCTCATTTTTTTGCTCATTTGCTCATTTTTATTGCTCATTTGCTCATTTTATTGCTCATTTGCTCATTTTCTTGCTCATTTGCTCATTTTCTTGCTCATGTGCTCATTTTTTTTGCTCATTTGCTCATTTTTTTGCTCATTTGCTCATTGATTGGTGCATACTCAAGAGTCATAGACCTAACATCCAATGTACGTTAATGGTGTCATAGCGTGGGTACATAGAAGACTGTATAACACTGTGCCTATGTCCGTATCTGTTGTCACACCGTGAGTGGATTGTCCGCCTTTAATGATGTCATAGCGTGTGTACATGCAAGACAGTATAACACTATGATTATGTCTGTAGCTGTTGGTAAGATGTGAAATATAAATTTCAAGGTTCATTCGTGTAGTAATTTTGTATATGTTCAACGCTCTTCATTCGTGTGTTTGTATTGTTAACATTCATTCATAATGCATGTCCCTTTAGAGTGTCTTGTGTTCCTTTAAGATTCAAACACCAATATTACATCACGTCCCTTGTTTCGTGTCACATTAACTCCTTGAGTCTATTGCCCCTTCGAATGATGTCATAGCGTGTGTACATGTAAGATAGTATAACACTATGCCTATGTCTGTATCTGTTGTCACACCGTGAGTGGATTGTCCGCCTTTAATGATGTCATAGCGTGTGTACATGCAAGACAGTATAACCCTATGATAATGCCTGTAGCTGTTGACATGTCTGAACCTATCATTGGTACAATAGCAGTGATATAATGTTACATCATCGGTGCTACCTGGAGTTTTCGGCATACAAAATGGTCGTAAGTGTGAATGGAGTGATAAGGGGTTATTACGTAATGTTGTTATAACAATGTCATCAAAGCAATTTCTATAATTGAGTGTCTCACGACCTGACGTAATATGTATGCATGTTTTGGCTAACTAATTATCGTGTGAATGACACAGTTTATCAACCTTAATTGATACTAACTCGTTTGTTCAGACATTAAATCGATATGTTTTCTGAATAGCATATAACTGTGACCCGGGGAAATAATATAATTCATTTGGTAAAGCAAAGGTGTGAAAGACACATTGTTACCAACAATGTCGCGTGTGATTGCGTGTACAGCGAACAATTCATTCTGGAGGGTTGTAATTTCACATTACAATTTTCGACCGTTAGTCTCAATACTTCCAATAATTCACGATAATACACACCTGTCATATGGGATAGAGAGAGTGTAAAGAATAAACGCTCTTTATTATTTATGTAAAAGTAATAGTGTCTATTTTCAGGTATGACAATTATATGAACTGCGTCCGATAAAACACTGGAATGTATGCATTCATATCGATGGTCCCAATGTCCAATAAAGCTATTTTCTAAACATCGATTAATAATTTCATGAAAAATATTTGAACAAAAAAAAAATAACGACAGATATTACACGCAAATAATTTAACATTCGACATTTTAATATCGAGATTATCAGAAACCGAAAACTCGTTATAAATTTTTTATTTAAACTTTTTTTGGAGAAATAATTTTGAGGGTTTTGATAATTTGGAAGTTTGGAAATTTTGGGGTTTTGATAATTTGGAAGTTTGGAAATTTTTTGGAAAAAATAATTTTTTGAAGTTTTGAATTTTTTTTTTTTGGGTTTTGATATTTTGGGAATATTTTAGTACAACCAATTTTAGACCCAAAGATTCTATTTTTAGATGTGAGAGTAACGAGACCCCTATTCTTCTTATCTGGTGTTCAAATGGTTGTTTGTGCTGCAACAAGTCAGTGTCTGGTAGCAGATAGAAATCCTGCGGGATCACTGATATCTCCAATCGACTATTCAATGGTAGCTTTCACAAGGAGTGGTCTTATTTCACACTGCTTGTACGCAGGAGTTCAAACGATTCCATGTTGGTACACTCCTCTTGTTCCACTGGATTTTGCCTGAAACAGTCCTTGAATTTTCCTTGAATCTTTTTTCTTAAGATTCAGATAGTCTGGCTTAGTTTGGGCTGGAACAACCACTTATTGCATCGCTAATTGTCGCCCATTATATTCGCCAATCAACAAGGGCATTGGTGGTTTCTGTGTCATTCAATCGGCAGGTAATCCGCGTTATCACTGCATGACCCTTTTAAAGTCGAATTTAGGTCGTATTGAATGCTTACTTTAAATTATCCAGATGTTGAACAATTTGTGAATATATATATTGTTGCAATTAGCAATATAGTACTAGGCACTGGATCATGCCATAAATATCTACTCTGGCTAACGCCCGTAAAGATCATATTCCACCAGTATTTAATCTTGGAAATAAATGTTTGGGCAAAACCTCTGAGAATTTTGTTTCTGATTTAATTTCCCTTATTATTTCCAGATTGTCTGGTGATTGATCGTATCTTATTCCCATATGCTGTTATAAATGATGCCGGTAGTTTAAGATGTGTTCAGTCATACACAAACAGGCTAACATGACTGATATGTAGATCTCTGAAATTCAAAATGTTTCTTTTTTTAAATAAGGGTTTAGTGTGGCTGTTATATTTGGCATTGATCTGATAGCTCTTTTGTGTATATTCTTCCAGACTGGAGTGCGTCCATCTGGTGGACGAGTTTGCTCTCCAGAGTTGTTAAAAGGCTGGTGATAAAATGGTTCACCTTTTGGAAGGGGAGATAGATACAAATTCATTATGTTAACACAACAGTGATAATGTCCGTTATGCACAATGGGTTCCATATATTATATGCAAGTTTCTTAGGTTTAAAAATCCTATTTGTTTGTTGTTTTTTTTGGAATGTCTGCATGATAAAACTTGTGCCGCCTGCCAGGTTTATTCGGCGATGGGTCAATTATTTTGCGTTTTAATTCATAGCCAAGTACAATCACTTTTCTTATTACGATTGCCATTATTTCTAAAATTAGAAGTATATTGGTAACGCATTACAATTACCACTCATGTCGGCAATAATATGACTTCTTGACCTCAAGCTACAGCACGACATACCAAATCTAATATAACGTAATTGTTGGATTGGTTTATGTCTGAGAACCATATATGATATAAATACAAACACGGAATGAGTGTCAGCGCGGATTATAGAACGAGAGGCGCATAATCGAGTTCTATCTTTCTGCAATGACACAAGTGCCATGTCGACAAACCCATTAATTAACACACTTGTCGATCTGTGTTTATTGCACGCCACACGTCCTATATAAGCCATTAATTAAAACACAAGACTTATAAGGTTTATTCAGGCACACACTGAGCTTGTTTCGTCATGTGTTACATGTTTTAATCTTATAATTCGGGTTTCATGTTTGAGGCGAACGCCATTTAAGTCATGTGACGTTCACATAATGCGTATGGAAGATATGTGTCACACGGATTTGTAAAAATGGCGTCAACAAGAAGAGTGTAATTCTAGGAACATGCGTAGGATACATTTGGGACTATGCTGCTGTCACTTGATATCAATTATTGGGCGATTACCATATTGTTTCAATCATATTCGTTCATGAGTGACAGACTGACGGTGATTAAAATGTTTACAACCCGGGGGTACTACTCGAGCAATTGATATGGGGTCATCCTATGGAGCATACCGCGTAAATGACGTGGTGGATGTTTGCAGGCAGCATACATTCCGTGGCTAGCGAAGCTATCTTTCCGATATCAGCTCCCGCTAAGTAGTTTGCTGTCCGCGGCGTATATGATATTGTATTTATCGATGATGGCCATTAGTGGTAATACTTCACACTAAGGTCATAGACAACTGGGGATTATCTCCTGAAACCCAACATCAAATAATGGGCTTCCGCTGTCAATCATATCGGTGCGTTAAATCCGAAGATTAAATATAGCTCTGTTTGGTAACGTATTCATAGAAGATTCGGCGAACGTGTCTCAGACAATCTGTGTCTGCAAGGGTTCTTGTGCCATTCTCAACGACTCGGTCATTTCCGCTTCGCTCGTAAATAATTAACCTCTGCCATAAACAGAAACCATATTCGCGCAAGGCTACAATACGCGGCCCTGGTAATCTGGCGATGACCTTGACTCATTGGTTTGAATGGAACTGAGTTCATTCGTTGCATGGCTGTACCAAACTTAATCATGCATTAAATAGTGATACATAGTAATAAATAACAATACTTACATGTAGTTCGTGGCCATGTTCAACAGACGTATTTCACGGTAGAATACACACGATCAATCACGTGATTGAAATATTCCGGCAGATATGGTGTTTGTTTATGGGAGAGGTTATTTCCATGCAAAAATGGAACTGGCCGAGCCGTTGAGATTAGTTTTTGAGCCGGATCCCCCTGGGGATGTATTAGTTTAAAAACAACCCTGTTCTCCCGAATACCAGCACATTATCTGCTTATAATATAACTTATTTTAGGGAGATGATATGCTTAGAAGCGGCTATTTTGAGTCGATAATGTGCTGAAAATAAGAAATTTTTCGTCACATTATCGACTCATAATGAGGCGATTCTAAGCAGATTATGTGCGGACAATGAAACAAATAAGCCAACTCTCTACTGTTTAGGTGTACGCTCTGTAACAGGTGTTTTCACTGTGACCCGCGCCATAAAACGAAATAACGGGTAAGAGTCCATTATCTGCTTATTTCAGAATCAAATAATCACATTTTGTACCTATTTCACATTATAGGTCGATTATGTGCACGCGTATATTTATACGACGATATGTTGCAAAAATAAATGGCGGTTTGCGATCCATTAAATATCCAACTTCACAAAATTCGGATCCCGATAAAATATTCACACATTTGTATTCATTGCAATGATGGAATTTGGAAAAGAATAACGCGAGACTGTCCGGGAAAGGTGCATTGCGCTAACCCAGCATAAAACTATTTATCTTTGTTTTAATCATCACAATTATTTAGTGCAGTATTTGTCGGTGCCGAGTGGTGAAGAAGCCTGAACCGCCTGCTGATGTAGATGTATGTAAACAGATTGGAGCTAGAGCAAACGTACGATTGATTTGTTGATTGGGATTTAATGTCGCTTTCAGCGATTAAGGCCATATGACGACATTGCCAGTTTTAGTTGTGGAGGAAATCCACACACTTACGGCTAATCTAACAGTGATTTCAATGGCTTATAAACTCACCGACCATGTGCGGCAAACCGGGGTCGTCCTGTTCACCCGGCGCCTATTGTTTCGGGTAGGTGTTGTGGCAGGTGTGATAATCCTCAACATCACAGAGCTGCCGACTATAGTTTTTATCATAATTGTTACTGGGAATTGGTGGCGATGGCTAATTTCGACGGCGATGAGCGGCCGGACGAAGAGCATAATTGGGGTTTTTGGATTTGTTAATTGACTCGGGTGGAAATGGAACGAAGAAATGCACATGTGATATATTTCAACAAATTTAATAAATACTCAATCTATTATATATTTTGGAAGATCTGTCTGTGTATCTGTGGTCTGTCTGTGGTCTGTGTGTTCGCGATGAACTCGAAAACGGCCGACCCGATTTCGATGAAACTTGGCATGTGGGGGTATTTTCGGCCGGAGGGTGGCATAGGCATATTTATTTTCAGATCCGAGGTCAACTTTTCACGTACCGAGGTCAAATCTGTTTTTACGCTGTGTTACGGGACTTTCATTTGAGTTCGGTGCTTACAAATCGATTCGAAACAGCGCGAATAATTAAATGCCAGTCATAATAATGACACTGTGAGAATCTTTCGTGTTTCCTCTTTCCAACGATATATAATGCGTATGTATCCGTTTTAGTTATCTGCCTCAATTATCAAGAAGAAGTGGTACTATCTTCCATCAGGATAAAAACAATGCGTAACTTCTATGACGTCGTTAGAGTTCATAACGTTAGATCACGTTAACGCTTAACCGGCCGATGCATTTGACTGTTTCAGACGTCTTGGCGATATCTCGGGCACCGATGGTAATTTATCTTTACGTTGAAACTTGATAATTAATGAGCGTGTGTATATGAGGCGCGTTTATATACTTGAGTGGAAACCAAATCGTGTTAAAAGGTCAAATCGGGTATCACCGGATGGATTTCGACGGGTACTTTTGTTCGGGCAGTGTTTTGGACGGGTCAAATCGTGACCCCACTTGACCTTGGCCTTCAAAATAGACAATTCAAGGTCAAATCCCGGACGAAGTCGGGTCACCTTCTAGTATATATATATAACAAATACTATCAATATAACATAACATGAATTATAGCACATTAATTATGGATACTGTTTGATACTGAATCCATGTATTCGAGAATATCTATTTCGCCTGCGCCGAAAACTCTCTTGAAATGTCCGATGGAATTGTCACCTTTGCGATATCGCATCTTGCGTGGGCCAAGCCTTCCACCGCTCTCAATTGGATGACGGTTGCTTCCTGGTAAGCTTGCTCTTTCTACAGGAAATCTATCATTCTGAAGATGTTCGGATGTGAGCAAGACAACACCAACTGCAGTTTTCGGTGCCATCCTTCCACATGATTTGTCTTTCTTGGACCAATTGTGTCGTGGTGATTCCATATCTGGCGGTCATGGCTCCCTTCCACCCAGAACTCGGTGAGCAGCTGTCTCATAATGTGTGAAAATTCCACTTGGGCTGATGGTGAATTCGAGTTCTGCTGCCTTTTCTTTCACCAGATTGAAGAAACGTTGGTACGTGTGTTGGGTCTTGTTGGGAAGTAAGCCATACACCAAAGGGCACATCTTTCCGGTGACGAATGCGTGTATCGTGTACAGTTGAAAGAAGATCGTTGGGCTTTTCTCAAACGTTCCATCACAGAAGATCGTTCCGGCAACAGCCATATTTTCTAGATTTTCTCTGGTCGGGAATATCATAATCTTTTCAGTCTCTCCGTCATCGGCTAGTGGGAAGTTTTGGTTGTTGGCTGTTGTTTTGTATACATCAGGAAGGTCGACTCCTGAACGATGAATTGGTAACTTTGGCTGGGTTTCGGCTCTGGCATGATACAATGCTGTTTTGACGCTGTAGTATGTCGGTATTTTCGCTATAATTTCGTGGTTATGGCTGCCGCTGTTGGATGTCACCATATCGTCCACAGGGTTGGTGGTTGCATGGCAGTCTTTCTTACAACATCGCCAATGAATTTATCATTTCCCCTTGATTTAACGGAGAATTTGTAGTCATCATATACCAGATACTTTCCACCTCTATTATTTGGAATATAATTTACGTTCACTTGTGTGCTTGCCATCGTGTTTATGTCAGACCAGGGAATCTAACAGTATATATATTCAGTAGTGAACTCTGCTTAAAACACTGATAATAATTCATAATACATCTTTACAAACAAATAATAAAACGTGTAAAATAAATAAACTTAATATGGCTCACGCTATTAAACGTTATTCACCACCAACAGTTATGGACTGTGACAACACTGGACCGCAGGTGTTTTGATATGGACTATAATCTCCGCCGGCCAAGTCATTCCTGCCGGGTGAACATGATATACCCGGCAAACCACCGGCCATCGGCGAGTAACTTGCACTCCACCAGATAACGATTTCGAATTACAAAGTCCACGATGGAAACATTTGTATTTGAACCCTTATCGCCAGCGCTGGAGGGCGAAAGGGCTTGGAGTTGTACCCCTAACCGATTGAGCCACCGATGCCCCCCAAACGCACGCAACATCAGAAGACTATGATGGAGATATGTGACCCACCATATCAAATCCAGTCGTAAGTCGGGATTTTTTTACCCTGTGCCAATGCATTCTTTTATATATGCGAGTCGACCGGTCGCCTCGCATATATAAGAGAATGCATTGGCCTAACAATTTTTTATCATTTTTTAAAAATAAATGTTTCTTACAATTTTTAGGACATAAAATAAAAAACATCCATTACCCCACACATATATAGAAGCATATAGAAGAGTGTCGTCTGCTCATGTTTGTCTGGGGCTCTGTATGGGTGAAATTATAAAATTGTTAAAGAATACAAGAAAAAATTATAAAATATTGTTAGGCCAATGCATTCTCTTATATATGCGAGGCGACCTATGGTCGACTCGCATATATAAGAGAATGCATTAGTACAGGGTAAAAAAAATCCCGACTTACGACTGGGTTTGATATGGCGGGTCACATATTATATGGTAGATGTCTGGTTTCTGATTGTTAATCGAATTTCGATAAGGAAGCTGACTATATAAAAGGCTATGTTTTCGAAGACCATATGTTGCATTAAGCAAATATCTCAATGTATCTGTTCTATGACATGTTCTTCGACTTCTTCTATTATAAATTAACACTACAATACAAGCTTTTATATAATAACCACAAGGGTGTGTACACGTGTATGTATTTTAAGTAGATGTATGTTGGTTATAGTGTTGAAAATTGCCAAATACTATAGGAATGTCTGATAAAGTTAGAGTTATAGCAAAAACTAGCACACGAATTTAATTCAATTCACCAGCAACCCACCAGTTTGTCGTCACCCACCGCCAAGAACATTGTGATTATTGCAATCATTGCCATTCAGAATTGTAGTACAGCGTCCACTGTCCATGTATCAGGTCACTATATATGATTAACTCTGTCAATACTAACTCGATTCTCCCATCCAGTTATAAAAGGTATACATTGAAACGGATTATTATTCATTTTGAGGGATGACAAGGTGATAAAAGCAGAAGGTAGATAAATAAGCGTACATAAGAGGCACAATTTATTGAGGGAAATGTTTAGATTATAAGTTCAACAATAGATTGCACCGGCGGTGCTGGCATACCCCCAAGGTGGCAAATTCAAACCGACAAAGTATTGGTGAGATATCTGCTTGGACGGGACCCCCCCCCCCAACATTCTTAAATAATCAAAGATAGATAACTGTAGAATGGAAAACACGAACAAAACGACTGAACACTCAATTGATTTCCATCATAATAGGGAACATCCATACCAAATATCGTTGATATCCGTCAGCCGGTGGTGGATATATGAACAGAAAACAAACACTTTCAAATCTACTAACATGAATAACTTTAGAACGGAAAACCGAAAAAAAAAAACAATTGAACACTCTAGAACTGAAACCGGAAAAAAAACAATTGAACATTCAATAAAACGATTGAACACTCAATTGATTGCCCTCATAGTATAGATCATCCATACCAAATTGCATTGAGATTCATCAACTGGTAGTGGAGATATCTGCTCGGACGGACAAAAAACAACATTGCCAGATAAAAGATGAATAACTGTAGAACGGACATCCGGAAAAACAATTGGTATTGAATGCTCTCATATAGTAGTGAACATTCATACCGAATGTCATTGAGATTTGTCAAACGGTGGTGGAGATATCTGCTCGGACAGACAAAAAACAAATTCCAGATAAACAAAGTTGAATAACTCTGAAACGTAAAATCCGGGAAAAACGATTGAACACTCCGTTGAATGCACTCATAGTAGTGAACATCCATACCAAATTTCATTCAGATCCGACAACTGGTGTTTGAGATATCTGCCCGGACGGGCCAAAAAACGCGGGATAGATGTCCGGACGGACGGAATGACGGACGAGGTCAATCCAGTATACCCCATTCTCCTCGAGAGCGGGGGGGGGGGGATATAACAAACGACCTATATGAACATTTCCTATGGGAGGACTACTCATCGATGATGCTTTACTATAGAAAGTGTTAATCACCGAATGCTTATTACTGAAAAACTACACTTATACTGTATTCGTTTGTCGTTCTCATAACAAGGATTCTGCGAATAATCTTCACAATGAGCATTCTATCACATGTGGATGTGACCACAGTCATCTTTTTGTCATTTGTCCTGCTTTTAACAAGGAATTTTCGAGGGGACATTCTGCACACAAACTGCACAATGAGTGCTCAATCTGAAGCGCAATAATCTTTCCGTCGTTTGTCTTTCTCATAACAAGGAATTTTCAGCGGGGTTTCTGCACATAATCTCCATAACGAGTGTTCTATCAGGCGCTATAGGGAATGAACTGGGCGGAAGCTCGACGCTAATGCACAATCGTTGTGTTGTGTAAGATTGATGCGTTTCCCATTCGGACCTAATGAGCCAGATTGCAGAGGCGACCGACCGGTGCTACAACGAACATGAACACTGGTATTAATGTATTCGAGATGTCGATTTTACGGCAACAAGCAGCAGTCCAGGCGTGGCGTAATGTCGTTGACAAATTAGCACATAATGGTGGAATTCACGGTAATACCGCGCGTGATTTAACGGGATTTAGTGTCATCAATGAGATTCGATTTGAGAACATGCTTTGAATGAATGAGCGCGATGTCTGATCCATGTTATCGTAATCAGACATAAGCTCACATTGTTGCTTCGAGGGAAAATTAGTTTGGTCCTCGATGAGCGGTTTCCCAGATGTCAGTTCGTACTCAATCCATTTAGTGGCCAGGATTTATACCCGCACTTAGTCTTTGACTGAAACCATTGTGGCCGCGGTGTTCAGTAGCAAGGAATCGCCAAAGGACAAGTGGCTTTACATTCATGAAGTCAGTTTACCCAAAATGTATTAACCCTTTCGATACTAACTCACCATTGATGAGTAGTTATCCCATAGAAAATGTTCAGATAATAAGTTCCACAAACGTGTGCTGAACTAATTATCTTAATATTTACCTTAATACAAAGGGCTCCTCTGTATTGTATTATCTCTCGTCTGCATATATCAGCTTAACATCCCTCCAAGGGAATAATACACCATTCCGATGTATACTTTTTAGCTGACTGGGAGAATCCATTTACTATAAAAAAATGGTTAAGCATTTGAACATAAATCACGTAATGGTATGTTTTGCAATCCATGGACACCATATGCTTCCCCACCTCTGATTAGTAATGCACATCATCAATTCAGTATTTAGTAGTAGTGTGAAGGAATAAGGCTGTTCTCTGTATAATTGTTATTCATATCTAACATAAGATAGTAGCAGCAAGGTGATGGTAAATGATACATAATGTGAATCAATCTTAGATGCCATGGAAAGAAGGCGTCGCTTGTTAATTAGAGAGCCGATGTTGGCATCTGCCAAATATGTCTGAAGAGCCAAAACTAATTGAAGAGTAGATTAATGTTTGGTTTATATATACGCTAATGACTTATATCGGTCATTGGTATCTTCCTTTGTCTGTCCTGACCGATGGGTGAACTGAAGTTGTTACATAAGACTTTCTCTTTGTGTAAATGTTCGCATTCCTCATAGGTCGGGGTCTCTCCAAGTCATGACCTTTGTAATTATGTTGGGGTCACTATAGTTCAATTATATTCCTGTCTTCCCCTCCCTAAGTTAAGATAGATATATTTAGTATGTACCATCACGTCCCTTGAATAAGATAAGGGATAGGGGTGCGTTACTCTACAGTATCTGAATCGTCGGAGCAAAATGCTAGCGCTGCAAACACACTCGACAATATGGCCTCAACATGTACCATTACATACTTAAACAACAAGATGATATTTGGACCTCAAAGTAATTCTTGATTGTGTAACAAGCAGTAATGTGGTAAACTCCATACAGCGCCCTCTACGCTATCACTGCGATATATCACTGCCACAATGAGCGTACTTTGCAGACGATAAATCTATTTTTACATATCGTCGCGGAACTGTATAATACTACTACTTAGTCACCTATTATCAAATTTTATTTTAAAGTTTGCAATAATGGTAATTCTTTCGGTATTGATAAGAACAATATGAACTGAGCCAGACATAGACAATTTTAATCCTAAAACATAAGAACTAAAAACACGTAAGAATTCCTTACCAATTAATGTCATTATGGCAGTGGTAACTCTCCCTGGAGTTTGGTAATGTGGATCAAACGCGGTATTACGTGGCTTTGGTCAATGGTGGGTGCGAGGTTCGTAAACCGAGAAGTCAGTATTCCCTTTATTTTCTTCTGACGCGTGTCACTATTGGAGAAACGAACCCCTTTTTACCTTGACCTTGTAACCCAATCCATTCTCTTATATATGTTGCGAAAACAATGTTCCATTGTATTCTCTTACATATGCGAGACTCTCATGTGGAGCCTCGCATTATATATAAGAGAATACATTGACCTAACAGTGTTTACCTTGACCGTGTAAGCTAGTGCATCCTCGTATATATGCGAGGCTCCCTATGGGAGACTCGCATATATGAGAGAAGGCACTGGCACAATGATCTTTAAGGCTGCACCAGCGCAGTTCCCGTCACGAAAGTTTAATGTGGGACTTTATATACGTCCGGTCAATCAAGGTTATTAATCAAGGCTATTGGATTCCGCCGCGGTTTATTAAAGCCGAGAGTCACTTCAGCAAGACAAGAAACAGGAACACCCTCATTTTAAATGAAAGTGTCAATGACACTGTAGCTCAACTTATGTGGGGGGGGGGTGTAATTTAATGGTTGACAGTAAATGGAGGAATAGGAAAGGTGCTATAAGATATACATGTCAATATCAACATTCAAGACAGGTTTCATAATGATCGAATCAGGGATGTGGTGATTATGGTGTGCCAAAGGATTTAGTGATGCAAAGAGTGTAAATTATAAAATGGCCACCGGCAGCCATGGTTTTTTCCGAATTACCCCAAAATGACTTGTTCCCATATACAGCCTTTACAAATCTCATAATGATCTGACCAAAGGTACGACCTGTAGCCTGTGCCAAAGGATTTAGTCATGCAAAGAGTGAAATCCAATATGGCTGCTGGCGGCCATGTTTTTTGTCTGAACAACTCCAAAATGACTCGTTCCCATCTACATGTCAATAGTAACATCCAGGACAAATTTCATGATGATCAGACGAACAATACGACCTGTATTCCGCACCAATGGATTTAATTTTGAAATCCAAGATGGCCATCAGTGGCCATGTTTTTTGGCCGATTGACCCCAGAATGACTTGTTCCCATCTACATGTCAATGTCAACATGTCAATGTCAACAGCCTTTAAAAATCCCACCTACATGTCATTGTTAACATCCATGACAAATTTCATGAAGATCCGATCAACGCTACGACCTGTAGCCCGCGCCAAAGGATTTAGTCATGTATAGAGTAAAATCCAAGATGCCTGCCGGCGGCCATGTTTTTTGTCTGAACAACTCCAAAATGACTCGTTCCCATCTACATGTCAATAGTAACATCCAGGACAAATTTCATGATGATCAGACGAACAATACGACCTGTATTCCGCACCAATGGATTTAATTTTGAAATCCAAGATGGCCATCAGTGGCCATGTTTTTTGGCCGATTGACCCCAGAATGACTTGTTCCCATCTACATGTCAATGTCAACATTCTTGACAAATTACATAAAGATCTTACCAAAGCTACGACCTGTAGCCCGTGCCAAAGGATTTAGTCATGCAAAGAGTCAAATCCAAGATGGCTGCTGGCGGCCATGCTTTTTGGCCGAATGACCCCAAAATGACTCGTTCCCATCTACATGTCATTGTTAACATCCATGACAAATTTCATGAAGATTAGACCAAAGGTACGACCTGTAGCCCGCGCCAAAGGATTTAGTCATGCAAAGAGTAAAATCCAAGATGGCTGCTGGTGGCCATGTTTTTGGCCGAATGACCCAAAAATCGCTCGTTCCCATCTACATGTCAATATTAACATCCATGACAAATTTCATGATGATCAGATGAACAGTACGACATGTAGCCCCCGCCAATGGATATAATTTTGAAATCCAAGATGGCCACCAGTGGCCATGTTTTTTGGCCGATTGACCCCAAAATGAGTTGTTCCCATCTACATGTCAATGTCAACATTCTTGACAAATTTCATAAAGATCAGACCAAAGGTACGACCTGTAGCCCGCGCCAAAGGATTTAGTCATGCAAAGAGTAAAATCCAAGATGGCTGCTGGTGGCCATGTTTTTTGGCCGAACAACCCTAAAATCACTCGTTCCCATCTACATGTCAATATTAACATCCATGACAAATTTCATGATGATCAGACGAACAGTACGACCTGTAGCCCGCGCCAATGGATTGAATTTTGAAATCCAAGATGGCTGCCAGCGGCCATGTTTTTTGACCGAATGACCTCAAAATGACTCGTTCCCATCTACATGTCAATATCAAGATTCAAGACAAATTTCATAAAGATTAGACAAAAGGTACGACCTGTAGCCCGCGCCAAAGGAAATTGTTGAGGGACACATGGACACACGGACACGCGCGCACACGCACACACACACACACGGACGACGGACGCCAAACCACGGCAATAGCTCAAACTTACAAAGTAAGTTGAGCTAATAACTACATTTATCTTACAATTTAGCTATATTTCCTCAAATACACGCGAAAACGCCTAGGCGGTTTCCGATCTTGTATCCTGGATGGCAACAAGGATATCGTGGATGGCAACGGCTAGTGCACGTGCGTTTCGGCAACAGGCTTTCAAAACAAAACGTCTAAATAACCAATTAAAAGTCATAAAATAATATAATCGTGTGCTACAAACGTAAAATAATCAATACTTATTTCAATAAAGTGGACAAAATGTGGAGACATGACCGAAAAAAATAAAGATGTCATCCAAAAATGTGTTGGAATCCGAAAAGTTACGAACGTTACACATTGTTTACAGCGCGCACGAATACGGACTAATTTAACAAATTCTATTTCAGCGAAGTAGGGAATTCCCCGTAATTCAGTACGGTCTTGATCAAAAGCTACTGAACGCATTTTGTATTCGATAAAATACAGAAGGGAAAATCAAATTAATTTTATCTTATGCTAAGGATATAAAACAGAATACTTACGAAAAGTCCATGATTTATTGCATTTCCTCTAAATGAATTTTAATGGGTGATTTTAGTGCGAGTCTGAACTCGATTGTGGAAGTGTCGGAAAGTTCAAAATTCACCAAAACTCTGAATGGACAGTCATCTCCGGCAATGCCTCTCGTCAACACTATCACTATCCAAGGAGATTGCACCATAAACTAATACAATTATCCTGTTAAAAGTGACAATTATGTCGAACATTTGAAACGAAAATATCGCCGCATCATCATTGAATCGGATTTCAGCCAAAGTGAAATTGAATAGTGACGTGAATTTCTCAGAATTTGACTTATCACAACGAGAATTGTGTACGTTGTGTGTTGCGCGTAATAAAATAGTTCCTGTTTTAAATTGAGTTTTATTGCATTTTTATGGGACGAGTTGTAAGATAAATTGGTTATCATCACCCTGTGTATTTCCGAGATCCGTATTCAAGTCTCGCTGCCTTCTCTGGGCTGTCTATCGACTCGTCCTGCGGACTCGTCGATAGACTGCCCAGAGAAGGCAGCTCGACTTGAATACGGATCTCAGAAACACACATGGTGGTGATAACCTATATGTAGTAGCCATTGAATATATATGATCTATCCCACGTATATATGTAAAACCGTCGCCAAATTGAAATATATAATGTCACATCTCCCTCGACGATCAAACTGGCCATAATGCAAATGCTCAATCTCTACCAGGACGCACCAGTCATATTTCCTTTCTGTCACCGGCTGGGTACTACTCTGTAGTCTGTAGATTTCTATATTTAGCGCAGGGTTTTCTAGCCACAATGGCGAAGCCCATCGCCCAAAGGCAAATGTCACATGTGTTTTGAGCAAATATTCCGCACTAAATACTGAATGCCAGAATGGAGAATTAGAGCGGTAGTTTTGACTTGCCATGCGCGTTGTTATGACAATGTCGTCCATGTGTGTTAAGACATTTGTGTTGATACAATAATCGGAGAACCAAATCACACCGTTTCGCAATATAGTTCTTTGGTTCTAGGGGGACTTTCGAAATTTATGGTACGAACTTGCTTGGATACATTGAGTTATTTGTGTGCTTAATATGGGCAGCATGTTGCTCTGTTCGCTTAGTATATATCTTAATATCGCGGAAGTCCACCAAATGTGGGTAAAATACCGCAGGTAGCAGCGGTTTTATCGAGTCAAGGGGGTAAACCTGCATGGAGTTTGGGAAATGCTAGCTGCCGACAACCAGTCACACGCACAAAAGACCGGCGTGCATGTGATGTGAACACTTGTGAAATTACAAATCAAATCTCGGTCGTCCATTTAATTCTGCATGGACCGGCAATGAAATAGGACATGCAACCAGTGGTGGCGACTCGCCTGATTTCTGGAGAAAATTTAAAAGGGAGGTATTAAGATGCTTCGCTTGAATCATTGATTAAGGTTACTGATGTTGTGTGCACTTTGAGTCGTCGTGCCCTGTGTGTTAACACAATAAGCATATGTGCTATAGAAGAAACTGAAAGTATACCCAACATATAGATCATAAATTTATGACTCACGCATTCGAGTGGTTTGACTTCTTTGATGTTATCGCTTTTAGCATCTAAACCATATAACGACGTCTCTTCTATTTCCTATGGGATAACTACTCATCAATGATGCTTTATATATAGTATAAAAAAAGTGTCAATATTATTTTGAAACCACTAACTTCCATGACGAAAACGACAACCCCAGTAACCAGTAACTGACGATCTTGTCTAGCCACACGAATAAGATCAAGTTTCCATATGCGTGGAATGTCACGGGGACATTATAGAGAACTTAGTTTCTCTTGAGACGCCGGTTAGCCCACTGGCGTGGCCGTCCAGAAGTTATACAGTAACGACAGTACATATGTAGAGGAGTTGGGGTGTTGTGTTTCACTTTAGCGTGTGAGACACGACTTTCTTGAGTCCCGTCAGTTTTTCTCATAAATTATGACTGATCGTGTTTTCCTTCAGCCTAAAAGTGTTTGCTATCCGCAATGATACCTCAATGTTTTATGCTTTGTGCCTCGACAGTTAATTCGTTCATCGGTATTGTCACTGTCCGCTGTACACCCATGTATGTGCATTGTGTCAGTAGTTTCGCTATATACTATATTTGTTGTTTGTTGTTTTTTTTGTCAGTGTTATGTTTAGTTCATATTTTGATAGTCGCACTTTCACAGCGCTTACTCCACGCTCCCACTTCATATTCACAATTAGTAAATGTTCTTTAGCACAACGCATAGTTGTTTTCGTTCACTGGTATGAGGGTGGTCACGATAATTACAAATCCTGCCTCATCCGGAATCAGCTTCACCGTTTTTGACGACAAATGGCTCCATATTGCAACCAAACACTTTTTTTCTGACTGACTCACCGGGGGTTGGCGCATATAAACGTGCAGTATACGTACACATTTAGCTACTGCATATTCAAACCGACCATTCGAAAACGCGAATTTACGTTGACGACCGTGCTTCTTCAACGATACAACCGCACATCTCTTAGTTTTTGTTGCAATATTTATTAAGAAATTAAAAAAATAGAGGATTTTAATTTATTTGGACAGAATGGAACGGTTGGTATAGTAGCAGTTATATTCGCGAAATACATCGACATTTGCCTGGTTGAATGTTATACCTTTCTGTGTATTTCGTCAAAGAATTGTGGTAGAAATTGCCTGTAGAAACTGCCTGGACTCCTACCTTTGCGCAATCACAGAAATAAACACTTGATTTACTCCTCTTGTGGATGCACCACGTGGCGATTTTGGAGCAGTTATAAAGTTGCATCGTTCCCAGCCTTTAAAGTATACTATATATAGAGGATCTACAACGAGTTCCCAGTTTATAGTGGAATTTACAAAACGAGTCCAGTAAATTAGGTCTGGACCGAGCCTTTGGCGAGGTCCAGACCTAATTTACTGGACGAGTTTTGTAAATTCCGCTATAAACTGGGGACGAGTTGTATATTCTATTTATTACATGATCCAAAACCTCGAAAAAACATACTTAAATCAACAAATGGGACGCAAAACTAATATCGGCTTCTATAAGGCATGCGATGACGGTTCATGTTACTATGCGTTGTTTTCCCGCGTAAAGAAATAGTCCCAGATAAATACAGTCTCTTTGGCATATTTAATGGCGTATATTTAATTACATAACTTTCAAACTCTTCATTCTTTATAGTTTGTTGGAAAACTATTGGAAGCCAGAGTATTTTGAGACAAAGCGTACGGAATGTAAATAGACGACAAGCCGGAAGTCAAATGTCACCTGGCACTATTTCCTGTTATTAAACGAACGTTTAATATCACAATTTATAGAATGGGTTTATTGAATGGAATAAGGGTAGGATCGTGTAATAAATCATGACGTAAGGACAGACGCGTATATATACACTGTACAAATACCGTATTCATCAAATTGTCGTAATTTTACACTAATTTGCATAAAAATCTCCTACCTAGATTCTAGCTTCTGACTACTGTTTGTGACGAAGAGCGACAACAACAATATTGTAGCTAAGCGCAACAGTAAGTTACGAGCGTATCATCGGATGATCTGACAGTTCTTCGTGGCGTCTATTTTACAGCTGGTCGACGGTCAGGGAGATTGGGTGCCCTCGCTAATTCACTCCGCCAATTCATATACTGACCCTGCCAAACTAGATTAATCTCGCCTATCGTCGTGCCTATTGAAGTATCCAAACAGATGGGATGCTAACGATTTCCTGTCCCGGGAGCCAGTCTGATTTGCTTTTGATTTCCAATCGAACGCGCCTCGTGATTGTCGGCAGCTACTGGCACACAAAGGAGGCATTCGATTGCCATTCGGATTCATCAGAATTCGGCGCTGATCGCGACCTAACCAATTTCATACCTTCTTTGTTGCCCTTCTGAGAAATGAGTGTGTTCGCGAGTTATGATTGGATGTTCGTAACTCCCAAACTTGATGTGACTCGCACTAATAATAAGACAGGGTCGCAGATCACCAGCCATTTACCTTCTCAACAAATACATCTACCTTTAAGCACCCCCTAGCACACTTGAGCAATATAGCTTAGCACTAGCACTATTGCTCTGAGCAATTTTGCTCATAGTCTGTGGTGTGTTTCCTCTGAGAAATCGGCCTTTTAAGCTATCGGACTCGCACATCAAACATATTTAATATGTTGTCGACTCGACAGTCCGATTGGTCATGTGTGCAGGGTACGCGAGCCATATTTCTTAGCCGAGAGTGATGGAAACAATGAAAGTAGACATCCCTCAATGATTCATTTCAAGTGATAGTGATCTGGAAGTAATTAAAGTCACCGATAGCTTAGCAGGATTGCTCAAGTCTGCAGCGAACCTGACTCGCGAGCAATATTACTTGCGAGTCCGATTGCCAAGTCTGCGGGGCCTTTATTTTGGAGCTCCGTGGTCCAGTGGTTCGCGTATCGGACTCGGACTTGTATTCGCTGTAAACACATCGATATGGGTTCGCAGCGTGCCGCCGGTCATTGTGTCTCCACACACAGCAGTGGCTTGGTCCCTTTGAGCGACGTGCAATTGTCGGATTGCTCGCTGTTTCAATACCCGCGCCAAGTTGTGACCCTTGAGTAAGGTCGCTCGTACAGTGTCGGCTTCGCACCACTCATGCGTTAAACAAGTACCAATCAGCTTGTCATACTGATGAGTACCAGAGAATGTTCTGATCAAACTAGAGCAGCGCCTGCAATGGCTTCAGCCGGTTCATTGGCTGCCTTGTACAAATGACTGGGTAATATTGTACCAAGCGTGTTAGAGCAAGTAATTGGTTAATCGCTATATAAAACTGGTCATTATTATTATTATTATTATTATTATTATTATTTTTCACAGAATATGTTCACAAAAAGGAACGACATTGACACTTTACGTAATAAGGTGTCTTTCTCCCACAAGACATGGTAATAATGCAACAGCTGTATTGTCAACGGCAAATGCACCAAATTATCGAATCACTCTATTGTTTTTCTATCCCATGATATTGTGCAGGTAGTTCTTTATTGTATACCTGTATATTTGTTCTCATTACTGTACCCCATTTTGAACTTCCCACACAATTCAACTTGTTTAATTGATTGAGGTTTTAATGTCGTTTCAGTTTCATATCACGGCAGGCCAACTTCTCGGACGTGGTTTCGTGTATTACTATGACGTCCACAGTATTATAGCGCACATCTTGAGATGGTCAGTTAGTTGGAACATTGTGTGTTCTCAGTTAGTTGGAACATTGTGTGTTCTGTCAAACATTTCGATCTTTTTTCTACCATATCTGGATTCTGGAATAGGTTAACACGAAACGCTATGCCCTGTCCCATGCTGTGTTTTGGGACCCATACACCGTGTTGAAAGTTGTATTTTTTCGTGACTTCAATGTGTCTTTCCGGAACATATAGTGTTCGTAAAAATGTAGTTCAAGCATTTCTTGACCTATTACTATACCGGGAAAATTCAAAAGCGTACGTAGTATTGGTTGTATTTTGGAGCGCAAACCGCCATATGGCTTTAGGCATGTATTTCGGTCCAAAAAAAAACCCACTAATGTTAGTTACCGCCAGACAAATTTAAATCAGTATTCGCTGAAAGTCGTCAGTTCATATATTACGGTCTTCATCTCTCGTTTAAACTTGCGTGATTTGGTGATATACGTGATGTTAGTACGAGACTGGCCTGAGTGATTCGAGAGGGATGTCGCATCCTTTACATTATTACTTCCGGCGCTTAGATACAAAGCGATTACAGACGTCGCGCTATCGTTGGCGGCGTTCATGGAAGATTCTTCTTTATTCAGTATCTGATTTTCTCTTGTGGCCGATTCAGTATCGTTTATCTTATTACTACATTTATTGGTGTCCTTTGTCATCCGCCTAACGAATCGTCAAGAATCACCACTTTATCCGTGGGACCTTGGTTCGTGCATGGTCGATCAAATACCTATTCGTGTCCTTGAAACGATCGTTCTTTCACACACGGACGCCTCGGTTATACATGTGCAGTCAAGGACACACACGAAAGGTATCTGTTGTGGCACCGTCTTTATTTCTACCATATCAGGAATAGACTAACACGGAACGCTCTTCTCTATTCCATGCCGTGCACCTGGTAGTTGTTTGTTTATGACCCAAACGCTGTGTTAAATATTGTATATTTCATTACCTCAATGCGTCTTTCCGGGAAAGTAGAAAGGTAGTTCAAGCATTTATCGACCTATTTCGATACAGGCACAAATTCAAAAGCGAATATTATTAGGCGTATTTTCGAGCACAAACGGCCAGATGGCTTTAAGCATGTATTTCGATAACAAATCATTAATGTTAGTTACCGCCAGACAAATTTAAATCAGTATTCGCTGAAAGTCGCCAGTTCATATATTACGGTCTTCATCTCTCGTTTAAACTTGCGTGATTTGGTGATATACGTGATGTTAGTACGAGACTGGCCTGAGTGATTCGAGAGGGATGTCGCATCCTTTACATTATTACTTCCGGTGCTTAGATACAAAGCGATTACCGACGTCACGCTATCGATGGCGGCGTTCATGGAAGATGAATTCTTTACTCAGTATCTCATTTTCTCTTGTGGCCCATGCAGTGTCGTTTATCGTATTTACTACATTTATTGGCGTCCTTCGTCATCCGCCTGACGAATCGTCAAGATGCCCCACTTTATCCGTGGGACCTTGGTTCGTGGTCGATTAAATACCTATTCGTGTCCTTGAAACAATCGTTCTTTCACACACGGATACCTCGATTATACAGCCAAGGACATGCACATGAATGGTCTCCGTTGTGGTGCCGTCGGCAATTACAGGTGTTATTTTGTACCTGCCGGTTAATCGGAGAATTGCTAATTGTGTTGAAGAAGTTTTCTATTGAACATATTTCGCGGCTCGATAAACAAATTCCGATATATATGTACCTCACTTCTCAAGGTTCTCGCAAGGGATCATATATTTGTGAGTGATATATAGCTTATATTAATTAGATATGATATTTTTGTCCAGAATAGCATGTTATCTAACTAGGCTAATATCGCACTTAAACCCAGTAATATCGATTTGCGACATCTCCAATCTGATTAGTATGGATTTACGACATACCGAATATCTACTTTACTGCCATAACACAACGTGTAGGTATCCATTTTTGCGACGTCACACATATGAAATAGTTGTCAGTTACTAAGAGGCGATATAATTAATAAATATATGAATCGTACGTGACGCGTAGTGGAGCAACCACACAAAATGCCTCAAATTTGCCTTTTATCGGCGACATAACGCTAAGAATAATTTACGTAACATCATGCAGTGATGCCCACTGTTCAAGACGACATGACAAGGTCTAATTGTGCAATCTTGTCTGGATTCTGGCCGCAAATCCAAAATGACGTCAGAAATCGTGTCATGACGTCTTCGTTGGTTTTCATTAAGCTAACCAACGAAATTGGTCTAAATGCATGAAACTAATAGGAATTCTTAGTATATAAGTTGTGTGAAGTACATGTATAGCTAATTTCATTTTCATCGCGACAGTTCATTCCCGGTTCCGGTCTTTGGCAATCTCCGCACAGTTGCTAACCGGAAGTCACATGACAATTTCTCCAAATGCGATCTTTGGAAAATCACTGATGGATATAGCAAAAAATATATGACGTCATTCACTTGCGCCCAAGGTATAAATAACCATACGATGCTGCGGCGCGCTGGTGGTTGCTATTACTTGGTTGGTTTGATATTATTGGCCTGATATCAGCCCTGGTAAACTCATATCAGCCTTCGACCGATGTTACCTCGGGCTGATATCGGGCCTAATATCAAACAAACCAAGTAATATTCTCTAAATATTGGCGACCATTTATACAGCCTGTTCTCCTGAAATTAAGCTCATATAGAACTTACATGTATTTCATAAAACACAAATAAGCCCATTTCGGCATTTTTTACGCTCCACGTGAAACTAAATCGACTTACCAGATTTACGCTCTTTAAAATGTGTTTTCATTTTGTGGCCCGCGCCAAAAGACGGAATAAGGAGTATAATTCCACTATATATGTGCTTATTTCATAATCAAATAAGTCCAATGTGAACCTATGTGAATATTTAGGTCCATTGTGAACCTATTTTCATGAGGATATGTTGCCGTATAGTGTGTTGGCACGGTTATTGTTCATTCGAACCCCAAACATTACGTACCGGTATACGTTAGTTCGTCGTGAGGGCAATACAGACCGATAAATACACGAATTAGTGTATACTAATTCCTCCCGATAACGCATTTATCACCTTACGTAACTTTCCGAAACAGTTATTGTCAATTTGTTGAACCTAAGTGACAAAAACGCTCTTTACTAATACCATATAAGGAATATATCAACAATTTAGGCTCTTTATTGTACTTTATGGAAAAGAAAACATTCACCTTCGATGACGCATGCATGGCTCTTTGAGCAAACATGACTAACATATATACGACGGCATAGGATAATGAAGTTTCGCGAATATGAACACAATGGCGACCGGGGGTTGGCTCCAATAGTGCGAGGATTTTTACACAAAATATTGAATATTTTCCAGTTGGAAATTTGTGTCAAAAACGCCGAAATAAATAAATAAATATCTACAACTCTATTACTATAGCATGATGTGTAGATATTTATTTTGTTCTGGGCTTTTTACACAAACGGTATATTGTATAGAGGTGTAGATATTATTTTTTTCGGGTTTTTTTACACAAATATCCAGCAACCTATCTTTTTTCTAATTTCGTTCAAATGTGTGGACTGATATGGCAATCAAATACAGGGAAGTTATAGGTTGATAATTTCCAACAGTTGGAAATTTTGAGGTTCCAACCAAGGAGTTGGGTGGAAGTGGAATTTATTGGACAGATATTTCTGTCTGGTTCAAAGAGTGTGCACTTGGAAATTTCAATATGGACACCCTTACCGAGACCCTCCATGTGCTGCACGTCACTGATAACACTATCGATTTCGATACACGATAAACTGCGTTCAAGTTAAATGACAGCTTTCGTTGGCGGTTTTGAGTAATGTTCCTACCAGACATATGTCGACATCCCATTAGGCTGAGCCGGGCTTGAAAAATGGAGTATAGATCTACGTAGGTCGTTAGTTTTACATTCTTTGGTTCGATGTCTGACATTACGGTGTCCCAGGCGAACAAGTAATCACGTTCGTTCCCGATGTTGATAGGTCCGAAGTCTCTTGGCAGTTGTTCTCTTCGCCGTTCTGTCAACCTCACAAATTGGATCCTTTTGTTTGGACTCTATGTTGCCGCGTAGATAGAATCTCTTCATTACTGCGGCCACCAGGCTAACTTATTCTGTCAGAGACCGTCAAGATAGTCATCTAACTCGTCGGATCTTTCAGCATATCTCGGCATGTGCGTGTCTCGTCTGATCGAGTTCGTAGACATATAACGTTTGACAGGAGCATGTGTATTCCTCGGGGATGGCGTACACAACACATCAAACAAACAACACACCTTACGCTATTAAACCTATGATTACAATATAAATATGGCCAATACTGGCTTCGTCTCAATTGACGTTTTCACAGCTGCCGATCGAATAAGTATTACCGATATTGTCTACCAATCAGCGACTGAACCTGTCGCTTGCTGCATAAACGTTGTGTGTTCACCATATATAAAGGTTTAATGTACTCCTACTACGGCCATTTATGGGACCATCTCCTTTTATACTCAACGAAATATATGCAACAAATGAATGAATTTTCAGTGTATAATAACAAACGGGAGAGGAGGTACTCATAAGTGAGTCAGCACTTGTCCTCCAATCCCATTGTCTGTATACAAGTATATGTGTTATTTCTTCTGTATTATTCAATTTAGACAAATAAATATGTTAACTAATGAATTTGCGCAATGGGTAAGTGCAAAATACACGTATGTGATCTATGAATGATGCAAACAACATGGCAATTATGATGAAAATGAATTTATGACTCCAGTCATACAATCATTTTCATTATAATTACCATGTTCTTTATCTCATTCATAGAACACATGAGTGTATTTTGCACTAATCCACGTCTCAAATTCATTCATTTGTTGCATATATTATGTTGATTATAGAAGGAGATGGTCCCATAAATGGTCAGATTTAGTCTACAGCCCCCCTTTAATAAGCTCCAAAATGTGTGCTCTCTCGACTACCAGAAAGCCTTTGATCGTGTGTGTCATGAAGGACTGTTAGTCAAGCTAAATGATTATCGTGTAACACATGTATAGTATACGGACTGCTCAAGTAACATTCTATAAATAATGGTGGTCTCTCCGACTCTCTACGGATCAGACAAGGGACGCGACAAGGAGAGGTGACCTCCCCTTGTGACCTCTCCTTTTTATGTTTACCCATACCATGTATGGTAAACATAGTGTCGTTGTCCGGATTGACCACTCGTCGTGCGTCCGTCCGTCTGTCCGTCCGTCTGTCCGTCCGTCTGTCCGTCCGTAGACACTTTACGTGTAATGCGATAACTCAAACATTTTTTACCTGATCAAAACCAAATTTTGTATATGGGGTTTTCAGCCCAAAATACAGATCGAGTTCGAATATGGGTTTGATCCGACTTTTTTTGACAGAGTTATGGCCCTTTTTCGACTTAGAATTCACGCATTCTGCCATAACTCAAACATTTTTTATCTGATCGGAACCAAATTTGGTATGTGAGTTTCTCGGCCCAAAATACAGATCGAGTTCGAATATGGGTTTGATCCGACTTTTTATTACGGAGTTATGGCCCTTTTTCGACTTAGAATTAATTAATTCTGCCATAACTCAAACATTTTTTATCTGATCGGAACCAAATTTGGTATGTGAGTTTCTCGACCCAAAATACAGATCGAGGTCGAATATGGGTTTGATCGGAGTTTTTTTTACGGAGTTATGGCCCTTTTTCGACTTAGAATTAATTAATTCTGCCATAACTCAAACATTTTTTATCTGATCGGAACCAAATTTGGTATGTGAGTTTCTCGACCCAAAATACAGATCGAGGTCGAATATGGGTTTGATCGGAGTTTTTTTTACGGAGTTATGGCCCTTTTTCGACTTAGAATTCATGAATTCTGCCATAACTCAAACATTTTTTATCTGATTGGAACCAAATTTGGTGTATGAGTTTCACAGACCAACATACAGATTGATTTCGAATATGGGTTTGATCGGATTTTTTTTAATGGTGTTATGGTCCTTTGACATATGATTCACACATACATGTACTTCGATAAATCAACCATTTTTCATCTGATAGGAACCAAATTTGGTATGTGAGTTTCTCAACTCAAAATACAGAACGAGTTTGAATATGGGTTAGATCCAATTTGTTATACCAGAGATATGGCCCTTTTTAAACTAAGAATTATCCAGATTATAACCCAAGTAACTTACAATTAATGAATACCTGCTTCTCTGTGAGCAAGATAAAAGACAATATAGTTTATTGCTTTGAGAGTTATTTATAGCCCTCATATGTTAGCTCTGTATAAGACAGAGATAGGTGATTTAACCCCTTTTACCCATTCCATGTCTTTTAACCTTTTCCATTAAATAAATAATTATATTATTTTGATATCTCACATGGCAATTTGCAACAACATGAATAGAACTGCTTACACTATGATAGTGGTGACAGGCTCTAGAGTTTAGATGTTATATTAACCCTTCTATATTGACTCATACATTCCAATAATTTGTGTTATTACTGGTTATTATGTACATTTGTCATATACTACTTTAGATCATAACAGTATACTCTATATTAAATTCAACATTAAACGATTATGATTCTGATCATAACAATTTATTATCGCCAAGGGATGGGTTAAACATCTGCCGATCGTGATCGGCCTCTCGTTTCTACTTGACATACATAAATCAATTGCTGAATTGTCACACTTGAACGATCGGGCCATGGCCTCCACACATTGGTGGTGTCAACTACACGTCACCAACTAGAGCAGACGACATTTGACGTATGTCTGAATAAATCTGGTCTGGGCAAACTTCTTGAAATATGTGGACAATGCAGCACAAAGTGGCGTTTTAATTGTTCTATCACAAAGTCTACAGTCGTTGTTATCAACGAGACACAGAGTGAACACGCGCATCGGGAGCGTACATGGTTTCTTGGTGACCAGAGGATCGACGAAGTTACTGAGTGTCGTCATCTTGGAATCACCAGTCTAAGTTTTCCCATAGTTCTAAGCGGACCGCCGACATGACCAGTTTAATGCGGAAGACATATATCTCAATAGCAGGTAAAAAGTTCTTACGGATGTGCAGTATACATTTACTATGTCGAAGCTTCTTCGACGCGTTGTTCTACCTATATATATATATAGAGCGATGAATGCATGGCTCACAACTGATATACATTCCCGGCAATGACCACGTGTACACCCTTTAACTCGTATAGGAGTTGTATAAAGCATGCATATACAGAATATTCCTACAAGAGCCGGTACGAACATGGCTTTGAATCTATTAGAACTCCTACTCGTTCAATATCTTCAGCATGAAAAAAAACTATTTTAGGCGATCTTATAAACTTATCGACTGAACGTGACTCTCCTCTGCAACTCTTTCTGTCATACATTATTCAACGCACGGCTGTCTGGCTTTGCGAATGACGTATTGGAAGTCCTTGATGTGTATCACCTCAACGAAGCCTTGTGAACGAAACCATTCGCTACCAATACACAGACAGATGGATCTCTTCTACTAGTTTTTATGTCAATTTTCGAATTTTCTGTGACATACATGGTGACCCGTTTTCGACGTTGAGCATTTGGTGCCTTCTTGCTAAATACCCAAATAAAGCCAGTGAATTGCGTAACCTGTCACAAAACACAGTACACAAAAATAACCCGAGATGCAATATGCGCCAACACACATATGATAATGAAATTGAACATGTTCTTACTGAGTGCAACACGCCAATATTGCAATAATTTCGCTATCAATATTGGTGTATTTTCTTGAAACACTTCGGCGTTAGTGCATTTATGTTCCTTGATGGAATGCACCACAACCACTTATGTTCTTTCCCGATTGGCGGAACGAAATTCAATCCTCCGACATGTGTTGAACTGCAATGGGATGCCATCATCATTTTCTCGTGCCTGCTGGTTAAATAGCCAAATAAGGCTGTCAATTCATCAGACCTAAATATTGTAAATGTTCATAAGTTGTTCACATCGTGTGTATCAAACTAGTTCTCACACGAACACCATATTGTAAATTATGCTCTTCATATTTTGGAAGTTATTAAAGATATGTACTATACGATCATAAGTGTCTTTCTCCAATTCCGATGTTAAAACGTAACGAAAAAATCGAGATATCTAAAGATGTTCACCACATTAATTAAACAACAGGTTAATAACAGTTCTGATACTTCAGCGGTTAACATAACTTATTATCAGACGTGAAAATAGATCAAGTTTTCCCAGCGACGTTCAACATCACAACGTCTTGTCCAATCAAAGTGCGTTTCATATATTAAAACAGTTAACGCATTGTTTCTTGGTTGACACGAGGAATTGTCAGCCCTTGGAAGTCAATATTCACCTCGGCCTATACGGCCTTGGTGAATATTGACTTCCTCGGGTTGACACTTCCTCGAAACAATGCGATAAATATATACTGATATGACACAAGTCTTGCGCAGATGCAAGAATGACTACTAGAATGGCATTATGCTCTTGGTTCATATGGCCCTAGACATGCAGTCCAACAGGCCGGGATGTGGCGAGTTCACCCTCAAATTTTTGTCATAATTTTCAAAAGTTGCTAAATGCATGCCTGACACAAATTCAATTGGAAATTTCAGATAAAACAATACGTTGAAATTGTTCTAATTGCTGATCTTTTAACCAGTATTTACTGCGAATTGTTTAGTTTTTAGAACAAAAGTCTAGAATATTCATACATTTATTTGGCCTGAAATAGCTATCAGTTGGATAATTTCCGACCACAGGAATCTCCAACTTATGGACACTTGAGATACTTTTACCAGTTGAAAATGTCACCACTAAGAGCATAGCCGTACTGGACCAGCCCATCCCCAAACGGTTCCGAAGCTAAAACTTCGGGCAATTTCCTGGCAAATCGGAGATATTTTCGGGCAATTTTCGAGACAATTTAATGGTATTTCGGTAGGAAATTGTGTCAAATTACACTATGTTCACATTTCTGCCATAATTGTACATATTTAAGTTTAATTTGAATCTATTTTGTTATATGTATGTGTATATATACAATGTATATTCTAAAATAAAACCATGTTACAAACTTGAATATATGATGTAAAACAAAAAAAGTCTCAGCCCTCCTAAAAATGACAAAGATGGATGTAGATGTAATTTTCCCGACTTGGAAATATGAGTCTGGTTCAAAGGGGTACAACTGGAAATTCCATGGTGTAAATCCATCAACGCCCAACGGAGAGCATCTAGCCAAGTCCCTGCTACCTAAATCATGACATGAATCTGTACTCCGACGTACGCCCGTAGAGACCATATTCCACCAGTACTAAACATTGAAACTTGTTGACATTTTGACCCGTTCTGATATGGAATTTAAAACATTGAACAAACATGGCACAGCATATATTGTTTTCTTATTATAGACAAATGTACTTGTTCCTCAATAATCTACTTCACATTTGGGGTTGTCCCAGCTCGAGATTGCATGCTTTATTGTGACTTCTGTGAGCTGATATCGCACTAAACACTGCATTACCCAGGATAACTTCCTTAATTGTAAGCGACGCAAAGAAAAATGGCTCACAAAGTCACTTAAATCGTGCAATTTCGATTGGTGATCTTCCCCTGCAGTGAAGTACATTATTAAGGAACACTGAGGTAAAAACTAAGAAATATATTACATGCAGTATTTTTCAATGTTAAACACTTCCCTGTTCAACATCAAAAAGTTTTCAGGTTTTGTACTGGTGGAATATGCTACATGTATCTACGGGCGTAAACCAGAGTACGGATTCATGACATGATCTCTATAATCTACAAAGGAGCGTGCCACAATTGTACTGTTGTTTGAACGAGGGAGAGCGAAGGGTATGCAGACAGTCCAACAAGGCTTATATCAGCATTTGTGTGAAGTACACCAGTATCACAATTTTATCGACCATGGTAAACTTGAGTTTGTGGGCACTTCTCGAGTATTAATCGCGATTCTATCGTTACAAAGCTCTCGCCATCACGCCATCGATTGGGGCTCTCACAGCGAGTCACAAACAATGGCCCGACCGGATCAATCACTAATTGTAGCCGGGTTATATTTCACGAGAGAACCCACCGTGTGACATGTTTAATCTATAAACATGCTATTATACAGCTTAATTGGCCCTGCTTATAGTGGTGCCATGATGGCTTCGATAATCGCCGCGTGGCGGGCGATCTAATGGAATGCTGCATTCACAGTGTGCGTTAAGAGAATGCATATTGATGATGATGTTCAACCAGGGACGTTTGAAGGAATTTTGCAATACTGAAAATTGTTATTGTATCGGAATCCCGCTGATGTATTACACAGGAATTATTAACCCTTTCACGACGGGAGCTGCGCTGGTGCTGCTGCAGCATTAAACATCATGTACCAATGCATTCTCTTCCATATGCGAGTCTCCATATGGGAGCCTCGCATGTATAAGAGAATGCATGCCTTACAAGGTCAAGGTACATATTCTTAGGCCTATGCATGATCTTATGCGAGGCGCCCTATGGCCGACTCGCATGTATAAAATCATTCATTGGCACAGGATTTTCGCAAAATGTCAGGAAGCTCCAGTCATGGAATGGTTATGAGAATGCCCCAATGCGCACTGATAATGATGCTCAACCAAGGACATCTGAAGGAATTTTTAGATAAAATTTAAAGATACATAATCCGAATTAACGCTCGCAAATGACCATTTCCTTGGCTTCGGGGATAAAAAATATTTGATTCAAGTCGAGGAACCCACCCGTCGCAGCTCAGAGTGATTGGATATCGATGTTTGAAATATATTATTTTTCACCACCGATAATTTTTTGTTAGTGGCCCAGTAAACAGTCGACGAGAAGACTTTCTCTGACCAAATTGCGGATGAAGATAGATAACTCTAAAATCAAGTAGCTTTTTTGTGTCAGATATTTGATAAATAACTGGTTTTGGGCAATTTTATTCTCTAGTTGACTGTGGTTAGCATTATTTTTGGACAATTACTCGATTCTGATAAAAATGCAGAAAATAGTTATTGGATCGGAATCCCACTGGGATGACGTATTGCAGAGGAATTTGTAACCCTTTTATATGGGGCACTCTGGTGCAGTATTCCAGATCCTGTGGCAGTGCATTTCCTTATTATATGCGAGTCTACCACAGGGACCCTCGCATATATAAGACAATGCACTGGCTTACAAGCTTCAATCATGGAAGGGTTAAGAGAATGCCTCAATGCAGTATTGATAATGATGCTCAGCCAGCGACGTTTGAAGGAATTTTGCAATACAGAATATTTGTATTGTATCGGAATCCCACTGGTGCGACGTAATATTACAGAGGAATTCTTAAGCGCCAGTGGTTAGCAGTATATCCCGGTGGGAAATAACTTGATATCGGTTTAGTATGTTTTTATGAAGACAGCGAATATTTTACTCTGTGCATGTAATACGATCGTTATAACTGTGGGGTATTTGGTGATAAATGTCAATTCAAATGCGCAACAAGGCGTCTGAGGGAATTTCTTGGAACGGGAGATGATTATTTGCAGTCAAATTTTACCGGGATGACAGAAATTCTCAACTCCCATTGGCATCACAGAGTGACAAATACCGTGATATCGGTTTATTATTTTCTAGACATCGAAGAGTTTGCCCATTAAACAAAATCGCGAGGGAAGACTCGGTGGCTCAGTCGATAAGAGGCTCTGCTCCAGGCCGACCCGCTCTCCAGCTCTGGCGATATGGGTTCAATTCCCCAAATTCAAAACTGGTAGAATCATGTCCAACATTTTGGGACGGTTTGTCGAATCCATAATTATTTCAGTTGTTTGACATAAAGTGCGTTGACTCATTACCATGTATAAACGCCATACTCATGCTGGGCATTGATCGACTGCGGCAATGGTAATGTACCATATGGTACATCACATCCTTCCGCGTGACCTATGTCCAGTAATAAACAAATAATTTGATATTCTACATCTTTAAAATTTCTGTTAATCTGTTACTTGTTACATGTAGATCACGACACCAATATGTGCCTTAAAGACCATTAAAACGTACCTTGTCTTATCTTAATATATGGGGCTATTTTGGGCACATGGGAATTGTCACTATACATCCCATCCGGATGCGCAACACAGCATGATGGGCACATGATGGGCACACACGAGCAGTCGCCGAGGTTATCACGAGGGCGAATGCATTGACGAAATATAGCTCTCTATTAACCCTTTACCCAACAGAAGGGCCCTGTGCCAATGCATTCTCTTATATATGCGAGTCGACCATAGGTCGCCTCGCATATATAAGAGAATGCATTGGCTTAACAGATTAAAAATTAAAAATTTGTTAAAGAATGTAAGAAAAAATGGTAAAAAGTGTTAAAAAAAGATTTTTTTTAGGCCAATGCATTCTCTTATATATGCGAGGCGACCTATGGTCGACTCGCATATATAAGAGAATGCATTGGCACAGGGTATAACTGTAACTATCACAATGTGGTCAAGGATCCGGTTCTAATTATATCCATATTTGTATGGTTCTATTGAGACAGACCGAAGATATTTTAGGCTGTTGAAGCTTTATTTGGCCGGTTTTGGCCGGTTTGTTGGGTAAAGGGTTAAGCTAACGCCACCTTAAAAGTCGCCGCGTCTATAGTCACACGATCGTACGCAGATGGGAATATATCCTTAACAATACGGATGCATGGCCTTCGCGATGGGTATTCACTGCTGTTAAAATAGTCATATCTGTTAACCCTTTAACCAACAGAATGGCCCTGTGCCAATGCATTCTCTTATATATGCGAGTCGACCATAGGTCGCCTCGCATATATAAGAGAATGCATTGGCTTAACACATTAAAAATTATAAAATTGTTAAAGAATGTAAGAAAAAATGGTAAAAAGTGTTAAAAAAAGATTGTTTTTAGGCCAATGCATTCTCTTATATATGCGAGGCGACCTATGGTCGACTCGCATATATAAGATAATGCATTGGCACAGGGCATAACTGTAACCATCACAATGTGGTCAAGGAGCCGGTTCCAATGATATCCATATTTGTATGGTTCTATTGAGACAGACCGAAGATATTTTAGGCTGTTGAAGCTTTATTTGGCCGGTTTTGGCCGGTTTGTTGGGTAAAGGGTTAAGTAGAACCCGCTCTAAACTGAATATTACAATATAGACAAATTGCGTTCTTTTATCAATAATAAATGTCGCATATAAATAGAATGCTATTGTCAAGATCATATATATGCCTTGTTGGTAAATAAAAGCCATATTACGATACATGACAGTACGTGAAGATTTTCCGATACGTAACACTCAACGCCGGTAATAGCCCACTAATGAACTTTAAATAAAATTGCAACACTTTCGTTTAGAACATACCGATATAGCGCGTGTGATTCTCGCCACTCAATAGTTCGGTGTTGAATGGGTCACCGTGAATCACTCTAAAAAAATCGCCACGGCGTTTGGTGTTTTGCTTATCGCCCACTCTTTACGTGCTGTATATAAACAAATACTCGGCTCACATAAGGTGTGTTTTGTGGTAAATACCGCATTCATATATGCTATTACAATCCTATACTAGACTGTTAGTGTATAGATGAGGAAAGGTCGTAATTTGGTAACTTTTATTTCTAAATTATAACCAGGTGTCTTTTGAACAGCAAGCATGAATCATGGCCGAGGTCACAGTTCACCAAATGGGTGATGGTTCGAAGTCTATAGCCCGGGGGATAATTCGCTTGCTCTGGTTCAGAATACTCTCTGATGCATGTTTCACTTCGCCCAATCAAACGACAGTATGATCCTCCAAAAACTCAACGTATATAATAAATAGACATTTTAACACAACGTGCATCTTAAATGAGGACCTTTTATCGATTAAGTTGCGGATGCCGCTAGGTGATATTTCACGATGGCGGAGTTAAATGTGACTACGCATAGTACGCAACGAGTCCGATAAAAATTCTAGATAATGATGCAGGCTGTGTTCTGTATTTATTCCACATCCGTGTGTCGGATAAGTTGAATCCATGACTGTGATGATTTAATGACATATTGTGGACTTATTTCATTGAATAAAAACAATATGTTGGTATCAAAACACTATCCCAACTGTAAGAATGTACACGTAGCAATGCACAAAGGTAGTGTAACATTCCAACCATGTGGACTGCACCATTTCAGAGAACACAACGTTTGATCTAAGTTCAAATGTAGATATGTACTACATTATTCGGGATGCTTTATTGGGCATAACATTGCGCCAATAATAGTCACTGCGTGTAATTCGTTTATATCAATGACGATGCTTTCTGACTATTTGGATATCCGACAGCCGACATGGGCAATGCTATTACTTTTATTACCGAAAGTATATTATAATTTATCATAGAAGATTGTCGATATCGACATCATCAAACCCGGTGATTCCTCGATTTCCACATCGGTCTGATTGCTGGAAATAAAGCACGTATCACGATGGGCCTCGCGTTAAGAGATGTCATGCTGGCTTCAATAATCGTCCCATAGCACAGTATGCACTAAGATAATGCGGCATTCACAGTATGCGATTAGAGAATGCATCGTTCACAGTATGCGATTAGATAATGCAGCATTCACATTATGCACTAAGATAATGCATTTCACATATGAGCTAAGATAATGCGGCATTCACAGTATGCACTAAGATAATGCAGCATTCACAGTATGCACTAAGATAATGCAGCATTCACAGTATGCATTAAGATAATGCAGCATTCACATTATGCACTAAGATAATGCAGCATTCACATTATGCACTAAGATAATGCAGCATTCACAGTATGCGCTAAGATAATGCAGCATTCACAGTATGCGCTAAGATAATGCAGCATTCACAGTATGCGCTAAGATAATGCAGCATTCACAGTATGCGCTAAGATAATGCAGCATTCACAGTATGCAATAAGATAATGCAGCATTCACATTATGCACTAAGATAATGCAACATTCACAGTATGCGCTAAGATAATGCAGCATTCACAGTATGCAATAAGATAATGCAGCATTCACAGTATGCGCTAAGATAATGCAGCATTCACAGTATGCGATAAGATAATGCAGCATTCACAGTATGCACTAAGATAATGCAACATTCACAGTATGCGATTAGAGAATGCATCGTTCACAGTATGCGCTAAGATAATGCAGCATTCACAGTATGCATTAAGATAATGCAGCATTCACATTATGCACTAAGATAATGCAGCATTCACATTATGCACTAAGATAATGCGGCATTCACAGTATGCGCTAAGATAATGCAGCATTCACAGTATGCGCTAAGATAATGCAGCATTCACAGTATGCGCTAAGATAATGCAGCATTCACAGTATGCGCTAAGATAATGCAGCATTCACAGTATGCAATAAGATAATGCAGCATTCACAGTATGCACTAAGATAATGCAACATTCACAGTATGCGCTAAGATAATGCAGCATTCACAGTATGCAATAAGATAATGCAGCATTCACAGTATGCGCTAAGATAATGCAGCATTCACAGTATGCGATAAGATAATGCAGCATTCACAGTATGCACTAAGATAATGCAACATTCACAGTATGCGATTAGAGAATGCATCGTTCACAGTATGCGCTAAGATAATGCAGCATTCACAGTATGCATTAAGATAATGCAGCATTCACATTATGCACTAAGATAATGCAGCATTCACAGTATGCGCTAAGATAATGCAGCATTCACAGTATGCGCTAAGATAATGCAGCATTCACATTATGCACTAAGATAATGCATTTCACATATGAGCTAAGATAATGCGGCATTCACAGTATGCACTAAGATAATGCAGCATTCACAGTATGCACTAAGATAATGCAGCATTCACAGTATGCATTAAGATAATGCAGCATTCACATTATGCACTAAGATAATGCAGCATTCACATTATGCACTAAGATAATGCAGCATTCACAGTATGCGCTAAGATAATGCAGCATTCACAGTATGCGCTAAGATAATGCAGCATTCACAGTATGCGCTAAGATAATGCAGCATTCACAGTATGCGCTAAGATAATGCAGCATTCACAGTATGCAATAAGATAATGCAGCATTCACAGTATGCACTAAGATAATGCAACATTCACAGTATGCGCTAAGATAATGCAGCATTCACAGTATGCAATAAGATAATGCAGCATTCACAGTATGCGCTAAGATAATGCAGCATTCACAGTATGCGATAAGATAATGCAGCATTCACAGTATGCACTAAGATAATGCAACATTCACAGTATGCGATTAGAGAATGCATCGTTCACAGTATGCGCTAAGATAATGCAGCATTCACAGTATGCATTAAGATAATGCAGCATTCACATTATGCACTAAGATAATGCTGCATTCACATTATGCACTAAGATAATGCAGCATTCACAGTATGCGCTAAGATAATGCAGCATTCACAGTATGCGCTAAGATAATGCAGCATTCACAGTATGCGCTAAGATAATGCAGCATTCACAGTATGCGCTAAGATAATGCAGCATTCACAGTATGCAATAAGATAATGCAGCATTCACAGTATGCACTAAGATAATGCAACATTCACAGTATGCGCTAAGATAATGCAGCATTCACAGTATGCAATAAGATAATGCAGCATTCACAGTATGCACTAAGATAATGCAGCATTCACAGTATGCGATAAGATAATGCAGCATTCACAGTATGCACTAAGATAATGCAACATTCACAGTATGCGATTAGAGAATGCATCGTTCACAGTATGCGCTAAGATAATGCAGCATTCACAGTATGCATTAAGATAATGCAGCATTCACATTATGCACTAAGATAATGCAGCATTCACAGTATGCGCTAAGATAATGCAGCATTCACAGTATGCGCTAAGATAATGCAGCATTCACAGTATGCGCTAAGATAATGCAGCATTCACAGTATGCGCTAAGATAATGCAGCATTCACAGTATGCGATAAGATAATGCAGCATTCACAGTATGCACTAAGATAATGCAACATTCACAGTATGCGATTAGAGAATGCATCGTTCACAGTATGCGCTAAGATAATGCAGCATTCACAGTATGCATTAAGATAATGCAGCATTCACATTATGCACTAAGATAATGCAGCATTCACAGTATGCGCTAAGATAATGCAGCATTCACAGTATGCGCTAAGATAATGCAGCATTCACAGTATGCGATAAGATAATGCAGCATTCACAGTATGCATTAAGATAATGCAGCATTCACATTATGCACTAAGATAATGCAGCATTCACAGTATGCATTAAGATAATGCAGCATTCACATTATGCACTAAGATAATGCAGCATTCACAGTATGCGCTAAGATAATGCAGCATTCACAGTATGCACTAAGATAATGCAGCATTCACAGTATGCGATTAGAGAATGCATCGTTCACAGTATGCGCTAAGATAATGCAGCATTCACAGTATGCATTAAGATAATGCAGCATTCACATTATGCACTAAGATAATGCTGCATTCACAGTATGCGCTAAGATAATGCAGCATTCACAGTATGCGCTAAGATAATGCAGCATTCACAGTATGCGATTAGAGAATGCATCGTTCACAGTATGCGCTAAGATAATGCAGCCTTCACAGTATGCGCTAAGATAATGCAGCATTCACAGTATGCACTAAGATAATGCAGCATTCACAGTATGCGATAAGATAATGCAGCATTCACAGTATGCACTAAGATAATGCAGCATTCACAGTATGCGATTAGAGAATGCATCGTTCACAGTATGCGCTAAGATAATGCAGCCTTCACAGTATGCGCTAAGATAATGCAGCATTCACAGTATGCACTAAGATAATGCAGCATTCACATTATGCGCTAAGATAATGCAGCATTCACAGTATGCGCTAAGATAATGCAGCATTCACAGTATGCACTAAGATAATGCAGCATTCACAGTATGCACTAAGATAATGCAGCATTCACAGTATGCACTAAGATAATGCAGCATTCACATTATGCACTAAGATAATGCAGCATTCACATTATGCACTAAGATAATGCAGCATTCACAGTATGCGCTAAGATAATGCAGCATTCACAGTATGCACTAAGATAATGCAGCATTCACAGTATGCGCTAAGATAATGCAGCATTCACAGTATGCAATTAGAGAATGCATCGTTCACAGTATGCGCTAAGATAATGCAGCATTCACAGTATGCATTAAGATAATGCAGCATTCACATTATGCACTAAGATAATGCAGCATTCACATTATGCACTAAGATAATGCAGCATTCACAGTATGCGCTAAGATAATGCAGCATTCACAGTATGCACTAAGATAATGCAACATTCACAGTATGCGCTAAGATAATGCAGCATTCACAGTATGCACTAAGATAATGCAGCATTCACATTATGCACTAAGATAATGCAGCATTCACAGTATGCGCTAAGATAATGCAACATTCACAGTATGCGATTAGAGAATGCATCGTTCACAGTATGCGCTAAGATAATGCGGCATTCACATTATGCACTAAGATAATGCAGCATTCACAGTATGCACTAAGATAATGCAGCATCCGCAGTATGCAATAAGATAATGCAGCATTCACAGTATGCGCTAAGATAATGCAGCATTCACAGTATGCACTAAGATAATGCAGCATTCACAGTATGCACTAAGATAATGCAGCATTCACATTATGCACTAAGATAATGCAGCATTCACATTATGCACTAAGATAATGCAGCATTCACAGTATGCACTAAGATAATGCAGCATTCACATTATGCACTAAGATAATGCAGCATGCACAGTATGCGCTAAGATAATGCCGCATTCACAGTATGCAATTACAGAATGCAGCATTCACAGTCTGCGCTAAGATAATGCAGCATTCACAGTATGCACTAAGATAATGCAGCATTCACATTATGCACTAAGATAATGCAGCATTCACAGTATGCACTAAGATAATGCGGTATTCACATTATGCACTAAGATAATGCATTTCACAGTATGCGCTAAGATAATGCGGCATTCACATTATGCACTAAGATAATGCATTTCACAGTATGCACTAAGATAATGCAACATTCACAGTATGCACTAAGATAATGCAGCATTCACAGTATGCACTAAGATAATGCAGCATTCACAGTATGCACTAAGATAATGCAGCATTCACAGTATGCGCTAAGATAATGCAGCATTCACAGTATGCGCTAAGATAATGCAGCATTCACAGTATGCACTAAGATAATGCAGCATTCACATTATGCACTAAGATAATGCAGCATTCACAGTATGCGCTAAGATAATGCAGCATTCACAGTATGCGCTAAGATAATGCAGCATTCACAGTATGCACTAAGATAATGCAGCATTCACAGTATGCGCTAAGATAATGCAGCATTCACAGTATGCACTAAGATAATGCAGCATTCACAGTATGCACTAAGATAATGCAACATTCACAGTATGCGATTAGAGAATGCATCGTTCACAGTATGCGCTAAGATAATGCGGCATTCACATTATGCACTAAGATAATGCAGCATTCACAGTATGCACTAAGATAATGCAGCATCCGCAGTATGCAATAAGATAATGCAGCATTCACAGTATGCGCTAAGATAATGCAGCATTCACAGTATGCGATAAGATAATGCAGCATTCACAGTATGCACTAAGATAATGCAGCATTCACATTATGCACTAAGATAATGCAGCATTCACATTATGCACTAAGATAATGCAGCATTCACAGTATGCACTAAGATAATGCAGCATTCACATTATGCACTAAGATAATGCAGCATGCACAGTATGCGCTAAGATAATGCCGCATTCACAGTATGCAATTACAGAATGCAGCATTCACAGTCTGCGCTAAGATAATGCAGCATTCACAGTATGCACTAAGATAATGCAGCATTCACATTATGCACTAAGATAATGCAGCATTCACAGTATGCACTAAGATAATGCGGTATTCACATTATGCACTAAGATAATGCATTTCACAGTATGCGCTAAGATAATGCGGCATTCACATTATGCACTAAGATAATGCATTTCACAGTATGCACTAAGATAATGCAACATTCACAGTATGCACTAAGATAATGCAGCATTCACAGTATGCACTAAGATAATGCAGCATTCACAGTATGCGCTAAGATAATGCAGCATTCACAGTATGTGCAAAGATAATGTGGCTTCACATTATGCACTAAGATAATGCATTTCACAGTATGCACTAAGATAATGCAGCATTCACAGTATGCACTAAGATAATGCAACATTCACAGTATGCACTAAGATAATGCAGCATTCACAGTATGCACTAAGATAATGCAGCATTCACAGTATGCACTAAGATAATGCAGCATTCACAGTATGCACTAAGATAATGCAGCATTCACAGTATGCACTAAGATAATGCAGCATTCACAGTATGCACTAAGATAATGCAGCATTCACAGTATGCACTAAGATAATGCAGCATTCACAGTATGCACTAAGATAATGCAGCATTCACAGTATGCACTAAGATAATGCAGCATTCACAGTATGCACTAAGATAATGCATTTCACAGTATGAGCTAAGATAATGCGGCATTCACAGTATGCACTAAGATAATGCAGCATTCACTAAGATAATGCAACATTCACAGTATGCACTAAGATAATGCAGCATTCACAGTATGCACTAAGATAATGCAGCATTCACAGTATGCGCTAAGATAATGCTGCATTCACAGTATGTGCAAAGATAATGTGGCTTCACATTATGCACTAAGATAATGCATTTCACAGTATGAGCTAAGATAATGCGGCATTCACAGTATGCGATTAGAGAATGCAACATTCACAGTATGCGCTAAGATAATGCAGCATTCACAGTATGCGCTAAGATAATGCAGCATTCACAGTATGCACTAAGATCATGCTCATCATGTATATAAACTATATATATATATATATATATATATATATATATATATATATATATATATATATATATATATATATATATATATATATACACTAATGCAGCATCTGCATTATGCGCTAAGATAATGCAGCATCCTCAGTATGTGATAATAGAATGATAATTCACAGTATTAACTAAGATAATGCCGCATCCGCAGTATGCACTAACATAATTCAGCCCCCGCAGTATGCTATAAGGGAATGCGGCATTGACAGTATCCACAGTATGCAATAAGAGAACGTGGCATTCACAGTATGTGCCAAGATAATGTGGTATCCACAGTATGTGCTAAGATAATGCAGCATCCGCTGTATGTACTAACATCATGCATCATCGGCAGTATGCTATAAGAGAATGCCGCATTCGCAGTATATGTAGTATGCGATAATGGAAATCGGCAATCACAGTATACACTAACATAATGCAGCATTTGAAGTATGTTATAAGATAATGCAGCATTCAAGAGTACGTGGCATCCACAGTATGTGCTAAGATAATGTGGCATCCGATATATATGCACTAACATAATGCATCATCGGTAGTATGATATAAGAGAATGCGGCATTCACAGTATCTGTAGTATGCCATAAGAGAATGCTCATTCACAGTATGTGCTAAGATAATGTGGCATTCGCGTGCGTTATGCGATAATGGAAAGTGGCAATCACAGTATGCGCTAACATAATTCAGCATCTGAAGTATCTGCTATAAGAGATTGCGGCATTCACAGTATGCGCTAAGATAATACATGCATCCACAGTATGCAATAAGAGAATATCGTTCACAGTATGCAATAAGATCATGCCGCATTCACAGTATGCACTAAGATAATGCGGCATCCGTAGTATGCACTAATATAATGTGGCTTCACATTATGCATTAAGAGAATGCAGCATCCACAGTATGCCATAAGAGAATACAGCATCCGCAGTATGCAACTAGAATGCTCCCAGAGAGATGCCAACGTGCGCACAAATGTAATAAAAAATAATTAAAAAAATAATTTCACTGTATTTTACTTAATTTATTTAATTTAATTTAATTTAATGTTAGTAAAAAAAGACAATTACAATCTTCAATAATTTTATTTAGGGGATAACAGTGTGGTGTTTTGTGATTTCGGAAAGGTACATGGCGAATATACTGTGGCAAATTTAGTTAATGGGCGACGGCGGAACCGGAGCCCATTAACGGGTATTTGCCACAGTATATTCGCCATGTAAATTTCCGAAATCACAACACACCACACTGTTATCCCCATTCTAATGCTCTTCGAACTTAAAAATGTTATTTAGACAAACAAATGGCTCGTAATTTATCAACGAAATGTGCGGCCATAGAAAACACTCAGCCAATTCACGACTTTTTATTTTAAATTTAATGCGCTAGATAAAATATAGTCCACCAATTACCATCTCTCTTATCGTTAAAAATACTGATAAACATGAAAAATTGTCACCTCAAATATAAATAAATATGCACAACAATTAGTTTATGCATGTACCTGATGTCTTGATGTACGCGATCTTGAAGTTGAATGGAAACAATGGGAAATTGTTTACTCAATGCGATGCATTTCACGCCGTGTCTGTCGCGGTTTCATGTCAAGAAATTTGGTCAAATGATATCGAGACACTGACATTGGTGGGGTATAACGTTGTGGTGTTTTGTATTTTCTGAAAGTACATGTATACAGGGCGAATGTACTGACTGTCAATTTTCGACAAAAGCCACATCGCTGGTTTGTTTATATAGCAACGAGCTAGTAACGGAAGTCAGTGCCAAGGGCGTCAACTCTATAATCTACTCCGTAACGTCGCCGGCATGTACTGCGTAAGGGTGACGTCATGGAGTAAAATCGGTAGGGTGACACCAACGTACGTACCTACGAATCTGACCGATCGCCATACTGTTGCGCGAGCGCACGTAATAAGAGAATACAGCATTTACAGTATGCACTAAGATAATGCGGCTTCACATTATGCAATAAGAGAATGCAGCATCCGCAGTATGCAATAAGAGAATGCAGCATTCACAGTATGCGCAAAGATAATGTGGCTTCACATTATGCACTAAGATAATGCTGCATCCGCAGTATGCATTAAGAGAATGTAGCATTCACAGTATGCATCATTCACAATATGCGCTAAGATAATGCGGCATCCACAGTATGCACTAAGATCATGCTGCATCCGCAGTATGCAATAAGAGAATGCAGCATTCACAGTATGCTTTAAGGGAATGCGGCATTTAAAGTACAGCAAAGATAATACGGCATCCGCGGTATGCAATAAGAAAATTCAGCATTCACAGTATGCTTTAAGGGAATGCGGCATTTAAAGTACAGCAAAGATAATACGGCATCCGCAGTATGCAATAAGAAAATTCAGCATTCACAGTATGCGCAAAGATAATGTGGCTTCACATTATGCACTAAGATAATGCTGCATCCGCAGTATGCATTAAGAGAATGTAGCATTCACAGTATGCATCATTCACAATATGCGCTAAGATAATGCGGCATCCACAGTATGCGCTAAGATCATGCTGCATCCGCAGTATGCAATAAGAGAATGCAGCATTCACAGTATGCTTTAAGGGAATGCGGCATTTAAAGTACAGCAAAGATAATACGGCATCCGCGGTATGCAATAAGAAAATTCAGCATTCACAGTATGCTTTAAGGGAATGCGGCATTTAAAGTACAGCAAAGATAATACTGCATCCGCAGTATGCAATAAGAAAATTCAGCATTCACAGTATGCGCAAAGATAATGTGGCTTCACATTATGCACTAAGATAATGCAGCATCCGCAGTATGCATTAAGAGAATGTAGCATTCACAGTATGCATCATTCACAATATGCGCTAAGATAATGCGGCATCCACAGTATGCACTAAGATCATGCTGCATCCGCAGTATGCAATAAGAGAATGCAGCATTCACAGTATGCTTTAAGGGAATGCGGCATTTAAAGTACAGCAAAGATAATACGGCATCCGCGGTATGCAATAAGAAAATTCAGCATTCACAGTATGCTTTAAGGGAATGCGGCATTTAAAGTACAGCAAAGATAATACGGCATCCGCAGTATGCAATAAGAAAATTCAGCATTCACAGTATGCGCAAAGATAATGTGGGTTCACATTATGCACTAAGATCATGCTGCATCCGCAGTATGCATTAAGAGAATGTTGCATTCACAGTATGCATCATTCACAATATGCGCTAAGATAATGCGGCATCCACAGTATGCACTAAGATCATGCTGCATCCGCAGTATGCAATAAGAGAATGCAGCATTCACAGTATGCTTTAAGGGAATGCGGCATTTAAAGTACAGCAAAGATAATACGGCATCCGCGATATGCAATAAGAAAATTCAGCATTCACAGTATGCTTTAAGGGAATGCGGCATTTAAAGTACAGCAAAGATAATACGGCATCCGCAGTATGCAATAAGAAAATTCAGCATTCACAGTATGCGCAAAGATAATGTGGGTTCACATTATGCACTAAGATCATGCTGCATCCGCAGTATGCATTAAGAGAATGTAGCATTCACAGTATGCATCATTCACAATATGCGCTAAGATAATGCGGCATCCACAGTATGCACTAAGATCATGCTGCATCCGCAGTATGCAATAAGAGAATGCAGCATTCACAGTATGCTTTAAGGGAATGCGGCATTTAAAGTACAGCAAAGATAATACGGCATCCGCAGTATGCAATAAGAAAATTCAGCATTCACAGTATGCTTTAAGGGAATGCCGCATTTAAAGTACAGCAAAGATAATACGGCATCCGCAGTATGCAATAAGAAAATTCAGCATTCACAGTATGCGCAAAGATAATGTGGGTTCACATTATGCACTAAGATAATGCTGCATCCGCAGTATGCATTAAGAGAATGTAGCATTCACAGTATGCATCATTCACAATATGCACTAAGATAATGCTGCATCCGCAGTATGCATTAAGAGAATGTAGCATTCACAGTATGCATCGTTCACAGTATGCACTAAGATCATGCTGCATCCGCAGTATGCAATAAGAGAATGCAGCATTCACAGTATGCTTTAAGGGAATGCGGTATTTAAAGTATAGCAAAGATAATGCGGCATTTAAAGTATAGCAAAGATAATACGGCATCCGCAGTATGCAATAAGAAAATTCAGCATTCACAGTATGCGCAAAGATAATGTGGCTTCACATTATGCACTAAGTTAATGCAGCATCCGCAGTATGCCATAACAGATGCCGCATTCACAGTATGCGATAAGAGAATGCGGCATCCACAGTATGCGATAAGATAATGCCGCATTATTAAATGCATAGCTGAAATGTGTGTGGGGGTGTCATTGTATCGGAATACTAGGAAGGTTTAACTCAGTAAATGAACAAATGTGGGCAAAGATATACAACTACGTTGGTACATGTATGTGGCGACATGCAAGCTGTCAACATACCTGGGTAGACCCATAGGGACGCTTTGTGAAGCCTGCAATACGGCCGGTGTTGGCGATATCCCGATGGGAAATAATGGAATATTGTTTACTCTTTTTAAAACGAATGTGAAGGTTTTATGAACTAATGTTATGATCACGAATACAACGATTGCTCTTTAACTGCGGAGGGTACTGCACGCCGACGTGCCTACTTGCGTTATAAATAGGTCAGTACTGTTTGCCAATACCCATTAGCTCCTTATCTGATACTCGATTAGAGTCAGGTTGCTTTCCGGAGGCAACCAACACTTCTAAATCGTGACATTTTTCCACCGTAGTCGCACAAGCTAATCGCCATTTTGTTTTTATCCATTGATTTCTCATTGTAAGTATGTATATTATACACCTTGTTATTGTTCGTCTTCCGTGTTAATATATGTCAGTGTATTATATCAGAAAGAGGAGGATATTCTAAGTGATTATAGCATTTGTGCTCCAATCCCTTTGTCATAAATCAATTTATTAACAAATAAAATATGTTTAAACAAGCTAACCACTGTGCTGTTACATGACACGAATGTGTTGTGCCGACGATGCATAACAGTGATATTTTCCCCAAGGGCGAACCTCAGACTCCGACCGCCGACACGAGCCATGCTATTTCTCCGCCGAAAGGGAATCGGTCTGTCAGTTTGCCGTTAATCTATACAATAGATCAAATCACCGGGTTTCCGATCGAAATAATTCAAAGCAAATTCGATACACGCATCCCCATTCACCCATGCCGGAAACATGCGGTACAGATCGTGCGCCGTAATTGAATTTGCCTAACAGCCGTCGGGGATTTGGTCTTAATACTAATCGTGAATTATTCAGACCCCTATCGGCTATAATCTTCCACAGAACTGCATGCAGCGCCATTAACTTGAAATTCAACGTTTTAATCAAATGTTTCGCAGTTTCTGGGACCCTGATTAATGTTACTTAAGGAAGTGCAATTTCTCTCCTGGGCGCAATGAGTGACGTCTTATTGATCGATGACCCTATTGGGGCCTGTATCTTGAATTTTTCTTCCATTAAATGGACTAAAATGTCTCTTTGAGGATTCCACTCCCAAATAAGGAGCGGTCTTTGTGCACTGCATTAACAACCTTTAAAATCAGAACGCGACGATATCCATAATACTCTATACCAATTGGTCGACCCCTTCCGATGTTCGTTATTACAGCCAATCAGGCTTGGGCAATTACTTGTGAATGTAATTAATTACAATTACAATTACTTCAATTGTTTTCAATTACAATGACAATTCCCATTACATCTATTTCACAATGTAATTAATTACAATTACAATTACTTTGAAATGTAATTCAATTACAATTACATTTCAGTACAGAATTGAAGTAGGAAAGCTATTTATTTATATGAACTTTATTTGATAATAAAACATAAATTTAATACAAGCAAGATCTTACAGTCTTATACTTTGAAGTTTGGATAAAACCACTTGAAGAAACCATTGGATGAATCACGAAAGAGAACTTTGAGAAAAAACAAGTAGCTGTGATTTTGAAGTAATTGAAATTAGACCCTAATTACAATTACATCCTAACCAATTGCATTTACATGTAATTGAGAATAAACTCAATTACCAATTACATCCAATTACTTGAAAAAATTTAATTAATTACAGTCAATTACAAATTACAATTACCCCATCCTTGCAGCCAATACACCAAGGATTATATATAAAACACTATTAATCGGGGTTCACGACTAGATAGCGATTAAATAACTAAATAAACGGAGATATTCAGATATTTAACCCTTCCATGACTGCAGCTTCGTGAAATTTCACGAAAACCCTGTGCCAATTCATTCTCTTATATATGCGAGTCTCACGGAGCCTCGCATATATAAGAGAATGCATTGGCCTGACAATATTTACCTTGATATTGTAAGCCAGTGCATTCTCTTATATTTGCGAGGCTCCCTATGGGAGACTCGCATATATAAGATAATGCATTGGCCTAACAATATTGACCTCGATCTTGTAAGCCGTTGCATTCTCTTATATATGCGAGGCTCCCTATGGGAAACTCGCACATATAAGAGAATGCACTAGCACATGGTAATTAATACTGCATCAGCGCAGCTCCCGTCATGAAAGGGTTAAAATATTAATTTGTTTTGTTTTTTAATTCTTCGCACCCCGCTATTACCGGAGAAAAAGAAATGTTTTTTATGTATTTTTTCAATTCGAAATTATGTGATCGATGTACATGCGTTGATGGCTGTCTGGGTTGCTGCAGAACATGTAGGGTTTATTATCATTTCAGCAGCTACATGTGCCCGTATATAACATGTCACGACATAGTTAGGTTTGTTTGCAAATAGAGACTACTTGTAAATGTTAATTGGAAGTCGCTCCATAACAAATACAAATCAGGTTTGTTTGCAAATAGAGACTAATTGTTAATGTTAACTGGAAGTCGCTCCATAACAAATACAAACCACTGACCACCAGTATGAATCCTATAAGCTCGCCCAGATACAGGAAGCAGTTTACCGAAGCTCCTTTTGCATCATGTTATAAATGCACGAAGTGCTTTTTGTAAACACAGAAACAATCATATTGCTTCCGCTTTATACTATATATAGGTACGTACTTTCACAAACACGTATATTTTATTTCTGTGTAATAACGCAAAATCAAACAAAAACACAAAACCAAAACAAATAAATATCAAGGACAACAAAACCAAAAACAAAATCAACAAGAAACCGAAAACAAATCAAAACCTTCAAAACAAGGAAATGAATTATATGACCTGGAACGAGCTGCGTGTAGTTGGCAACTGAAATTGACGCCCTTGCCGCGAAACAAGGCATCCGCCTCAATCGAAAACGACGTTTTGACAGCTTAATATGAGGTTTGCTTAGCGTCTGGTACATTACTCTGTTGTTTTTTTGGCAGCATTTTCTCTTCAAATAAATATCTGTCACTGCACGATCAACGCCCATACCGACTTGAATTGCGATGTAGAAGTATACATTATAGGCAGAACATGTGGAACGAACTGCAAGAGTTATAATCAGCGTCGACATTTTGACACTTCATTGCGAATTGTTATTGATCAACTATCCCCTATATATAATATCTATCGGGTTGTTGTCAGATGCTATTATTGTATGAAAACTTAATTGTGCCGACGAAGCAGGTTGCATATGTCGACGAAGCACATTGTCCGAATCGTCTTTCAACAGCGGAGGATACACTTCAGAACATATTTTATCATATGACTCAATCATTATTTACGTTGGAAAGTATGTCATAAATCAATTTCATATGAACTACTAGTTCCTATCACCTTCCGATAATTTGATTGGTTTGTTGACAAAAAGTGTGTTCTGATTGGCTGAATGGCAGCCTGGGCAGAGCCGCATCTCTAACTAAATGCAGGTCAAATTCGTGCGCGTCAATCAACGCGATACCGAAATTCTCGCAATTATAATCTTGAAATATATAGTTTTGGACATTGTTATACGATAAATAGAATATGTAATTCGTATTTATCTAATAAACATACGATATAATGTCACAAACTGAGAACAGAATAGCGCACTATCTCTTCGCGTGCATATTATTTCTGCTAGTTCAACAGGTGTAATTGGGCTTCCGGTGCAATGAAGTGACGTCACATTAACCTTTTGCTGCCGATGCCATATAGCTATTTAGTGATTTGTGTGCGTTTTGGACATCATAATCAATTTATAGGTGTCATATGATAAATAGAATATGTAATTCGTGTTTCTCTCATATGATATTTATGAAACTCGTCAAAATTCTTAGACTCGTTTCATAAATATCAAATGAAAGAAACACTCATATCATATCCTCTATTTATGTTCCGCTTCCAGTGAGAAACTACGTCTTTGGTTGGCTCGAAAGACACGTTATAAACCTCATGTCGACTCAAGGCAACAGTTCTTGCCGTCGTTAACCCTTTACCAAACAGAAGGGCCCTGTGCCAATGCATTCTCTTATATATGCGAGTCGACCATAGGTCGCCTCGCATATATAAGAGAATGCATTGGCTTAACACATTAAAAATTATAAAATTGTTAAAGAATGTAAGAAAAAATGATAAAAAGTGTTAAAAAAAGTTTTTTTTTAGGCCAATGCATTCTCTTATATATGCGAGGCGACCTATGGTCGTCTCGCATATATAAGAGAATGCATTGGCACAGGGCATAACTGTAACCATCACAATGTGGTCAATGAGCCGATTCCAATGATACCCATATTTGTATGGTTCTATTGAGACAGACCGAAGATATTTTAGACTGTTGAAGCTTTATTTGGCCGGTTTTGGCCGGTTTGTTGGGTAAAGGGTTAACCGCGGCTTTCAAACATGTCGTATCATCAATCGTGTGTTAATTATTTTGCGTACATGTACTCCATTGTAATAATTTGTTCAGCTAAATTCTCGCAAATTCTCAACTGTACATAAGCATTCGACGACGTGTTAACAAACTATGACATTATACATATATGTATATCAGGGGGAGTAGCTGGGGGCATTCCTGGGCTGCAGCCCCTTGCCATTGGCTGACTCCTGTATCAAACGCATAATTTTCATTGATAAATGTGCCCTTCTGAAGGTTAGTGTAAAACATATTTTATTTCTCAATAATATGACGTCATCTCTGCGTTACCCTTAATCCTTTCTTTAATAAATGGATTCTCACAGGCATTTAAAGGTACCATCAATATACAACAGCAACATTTCTTCAAAATACGCTTTAGTTATCAGAATCGATTTATTGTAACAAAATAATGCTAACCACTGTCAGCTAAGGTATAATATTTCCCAAAACTTGTTATTTATCAATATTTGTTCAACAAAATATGGCCATATTATCGCTAAAGTTCACGAAATTTGGCCGTATTACCACTTGATTTTAGAGTTATCCATCTTCATCCGCAAATTTGTCCGAGACCCTCCGTTTGACCTCGTGTTTCTGGGTTACATATTATTACACATCTCGAGAAATAACAAATTTAAAAATCGATAGCTGATCACTCTGAGCTTTAATGGGTGGGTTCCTCGACTCGAATCAAATATGTTTTACCCCCGAAGCCAAAGAAATAGTAATTTAGCAGCGTCTGATCGGATGGAGTACCTTTAAAGATGCATTATCCGATTAAACACCCCTAAATTACTATTTCTTTGGCTTCGGGAAAAAAATATTTGATTCGAGTCGAGGAACTCATCCATGACTCATAAAAAAAAAAATATAACATATGTTAGGCCAATGCATTCTCTTATATATGCGAGGCGACCTATGGTCGACTCGCATATATAATAGAATGCATTGGCACAGGGTGTTCGCCCCAACGAGGAACTCACACATGACTCATAAATTCATTTTCATTATAATTACCATGCTGTATGCATCGTTCATAGAGCACATGATTGTATTTTGCACTCATCTATGTCTCAAATTCATACATTTGTTGCATATATTCTGTTGAGCAGATGGTCCCATAAATGGCCGGATTTAGTATAAAGTACGGTGACAAGTACCCCTTTAACTATTTATTCAGGGAAATGTTTGGATAATGAGTTCAACAAAAATGGTCGTGTGTTGAACTTATTATCTGAACATTTCCTATGGGATAACTACTCGTCAATGATGCTTTAATATAGAAAGGGATACGCCAAACTCCATACAGCGCCCTCTACGCTATCGCTGCGATATATGACTGCCACAGTGAGTGTACTTTGCAGACGATAAATCTATTTTTAGATATCGTCGCGGAACTGTATTTACTACTATTTATTCACCTATTATCTTGTTTTGACTACCAATTTTTTTTTTTAAGTTTGCAATAATGGCAATTCTTTCGGTATTGATAAGAACAATATGAACTGAGCCAGACATAGACAATTTTAATCCTAAAACATGAGAACTAAAAACACGTAAGAATTCCTTACCAATTAATGTCATTATGGCAGTGGTATCTCAGCGGAGCGATGGGAGATAACTCTGCCTGGAGTTTGGGATAACGCATGTACGCGATGAATATAAAATTCATGTCTGATTCCTTGCCATAACACTGACGCAACTATAATCGCCTATAAACTGACAAAGTTATTTTGTCATATTTCGTGTGAACGTATTCACCCCAGACACAGTCTCATATAATATTCTGTTTGATCAGGTTAGCCCACTGGCTTTCCGATTCTCTCTTATGTAAAGGCATTGATCAAGTGTACTTCACGAGTCTTCCCTGTACGTGTTTATTGAACCTCGATTTCTATGTTGTCTTTGCTATTGTCCCCACCGGGGAGCACGTAATAATCGAATACTACCGCAAAAGGATGCTCCATCAAACAGCATTCCTTTATTGACTTTTTATCGCATGCGAATGAACAGTAGCAGAAACGTGGGTAGAGGGTCTCCATTGGGGCGAAAACCATGTGCAAATGCATTCTCTTATATATGCGATTCGACCATAGGAGAATGCATTGGCCTAGCACATGCTATATTATTTTTTTTATAATTGTTAAAGAATGTAAGAAAACAAATTAAATAAATGATAACAAATTTATAAAGAATGTAAGATAAAATTATCAAAATGATAAAGATTGTTAAAGGATGTAAGAAAACATGATAAAAATTGTTAAAGAATATAAGAATTGTTTTTAAATATTGCTATCGAATGTAAGAAAAAATTATAAGAATCTAAGAATTGTTTTTTTTAAATCTAAAAATTGTTAAAGAATGTGAGAAAAAATTGATAAATATGGGTAGAGGGTCTTCGTTTGGGGTTCAACATACACATTCAAAATACGCCTCAACAACTAAATCCCCACTTTGAAATTTTCCAACGTGTCTCTCAACCTTACCAATTTTTGAAAATTCCATCCTGACATCCATTATAGTTGGAAATTATTCAAATGATGTAAATCTCAGTCTAGGAAGAGGGGGTTTGGTCAGTATTTTTAACAGTTGGAAATGTCCTGCCTGGCACACAAATTAGTTGGGCCGAACGCTCTGTGCCATTGCATTCTCTTATATATGCGAGTCTGCCATAGGTCGCCTCGCATATATAAAAGAATGCATTGGCCTAACAATTATTTTCAACAATTGGAAATGTCCTGCCTGGCACAACATTAGATGGAAATTTTACACCACATATAGGTTTAAACGGACATGGCTCATTCGAACCTCTAAATTGTTTTCTACGTAATTTGGAGCGACAGATACGATATTAGGAATAGACTACTACGGAACGCTCTATTCTGTTCCATGTCGTGCAAATGGTTGTTTTGTGTTTGGGAACCAAACACCGTATCCACAGTTGTATTTTTCATTACTTCAACGCGTCTTTTTTGGGTTACATAATGTTCCTAGACAGGTAGTTGAGATATTTATCGACCTATTTCCATAGCTGGAAAAATTCAGAAGCGAATAATATTATGTGTATTTTGGAGCGCAAACCGCCATGTGGCTTTAAATTGTTCTCGTTCCTTGACATTCAATTATAGTTGGGAATTTGTATTTCTCAGACCAGCAGTAGCATATTTATATATAATTGTTCAAAATTTGGGTTTGAAATGGCCATCAGTTGAACATTTCCAACCTTATTGTGTATCAGGATGGAAATATTCAACAGTGGAAAGCTTGGTTCAAGGAGTGCAGTCGGAAATTTCAAAGTGTACATATGCACCCCATTCCTCGGAGGCCCTCTAGCTACGTCCTTGTGTTGGTTCAACATTTGGTCGAATAATTAGCCTAGACTGTGAATCGGGTATATCTTCGGTCAAGCCACGCCACCCAAATACAGAAAGCTAGGGTTGGGCTGAGTTTCATGTGGACTGGCCATCGATCTGAAGTTTAAGACAGGTGGATCTACCGTCCTCAGTTCAGAACTATGTGCATGGTGGTCACCAACTTATTGCACTGGTAGACATATATTTCGAGGAATGACGTGGTTGTTCAGTATAAGAATCACTGAATTAAATGGATTCACATAGACGACAGTGTTAACGTTTCAGCCAAATTCACATAATTCAAGTATGTGAGCCACTCCAGTATACCCAGCTAGATTGACGCCATGTAATCCTAAAAATTCAAGAAAACCCATAGGTCATTTGTTCACTTTTTAAATATATATCACCAGGTGTACGACAGGGCTATCTCGCAGCAAAATTTTACCTGGAAATACCCAGAAGTATCACCGCTATGATGTACTAATCAAATAAACAAGACTCCGCCCTTTAATATTGCATCTCATGTATTAGGTGAAGGTCATTCTTAAGTTAACTTCACGTGTGACCCTGGAACATATTTAGCTCCCTGATGCCTGTAGGGTGCTCGTTTCGTCGACATAATACGCAGTTCCTTGCTCTCGTCAGTGAAAACAATACTTATTTTGATATCAATCTTTCTACACAAACACAACACATATGCAGATACAGATAGATTAAGACAGAGGATTGATATAATAGCTTGTTTAAAGCCCTCTCCTCGGGGAAGAAATGTTACCTCAGGTAAAGAGAGTATCACCTGAGGTAAAGCAGACGAGATATTGTTTTGTTTTATTGTGATTTGTTTACATATGGGATCGAGATATGGGTATACTATGGTAGTATGCCATGGAAGTTAAGGGAGAGAGAGATAGAGAGAGGGAAAGAGAGAGAGAGAGTGAGAGAGAGACGGGGAGGTTTTACATCAAACACAATGCAACATAAAGTGAAAAATTGATACTGCAATGATGCCAGTGTTCAGCGTGTTTCTCGTTGTTAGAGCCTCCATTAGACGTGATTCTCGTTGTTAGAGCCTCCATTAGACGAACGTCGTCTTTTCAGAAAAACAGGCAAACCTCGTGATTTGACTAATGATCGCATGCCGGCATTTTGCGTGATCTGAATAGTGGTTTTAAAAATTAAAGAAATTGGACCACGAATTACAGACCACTTGAAAAGCTTATTACATGTTCGCAAATTATTATTGGGCGGATCTTGTTGGCATCTGACATGCATTCATGCTATGCCACGTGAGCTATAATAAGGCTAATGCGCATGTTCCATTGATCGCGAGAGGGGGTTGCTTATCAATGGACTATCTGAGCCAGGCCTGGAAATATTGTGCCGGATATTTGCAGAATGAGGTTCTCAGAGGGTGACTTTAAAGACGCTACCACACATAGCGGGCTATAGCGTCACCAAATTCACCCTCTGTGCACCTCATTCTGCATAGCCTCGTCTGCTAAGGGAGACCAAGACTCGGATTTAAGTTCACAAATGGTGAATATTGAGATTTGCACTTATTGTGCACCACTATTATCCAATGTATCGCCTACTAATTTGGGAATATTTAGAAACTAAACTAAATAAGAAAAATAACCTTTGTGAAGAAGATTGTAAATAAACGAAACAAAAACTTGTTAATTTGATCATAAAGATACATTCCAGAAAAGATGAGACCTAAGCATAATGAGGTCACACGATGGGTGAATGTATTGATGCTAGCCCGTATGCGGGTATGGCTGCAACGATTCATCGTGAATTCAATGTATCGCGATGCACTTTCAAACGATACGCGTATCGTATCGTGTCATGTGTATCGCGATACAGGAAATCAAGTAATGTCTGAAGATGGGCTGGTGTTAAAAAGCAAAACGTGCAATTATCTCTCAAGTTTACGCGAGTATGAATACTTGATTCATCTAGCGAACAATTAAACTCCAGTTTAGTTTAACAGGAGACTCTATCCAGTTATAAACGTTTTGTTTCTGATAATTCAGGCGGTATTCATTTGAAAACACTAATTTAGTGTATCGTGATATGTATAGTATCGTAGATCATGTATCGTGATTCGTATCGTATCGTCACCAAGTGTATCGTTGCAGCCCTAGTGCGGGGTAACGTCACTAAATCCAACCTCTCTGACCTCAGTCTGAAAATGTCTTGTACGTATAATTCCAGGCCTGATATGAGCAGTTGGCAGCGTCACACGCAATCGACGCATGTTTCCAGCTTTGATTGCCGCCAATTACTCGCATCCGTTCCCGATTACACAATGATCACAGGGAGCTCGTCGCGTTCTGATCTGTTCCATATCAATGTTTGTCAAACTGTCCAGACCAATTTGGATCACATACTATTAGACCAAAATGAGTTTCCCAGAACAAACACTCGGGAGAAAAACAACGTGCTAGTTCGATGATCATGTTGAACGATTTCAGCACCAACCACACTGTTCGAAAAAAAATACCGTCGCTTTAACGGTCTGCGACCGCGCAACATCGCTGTCAACATTTGACCGTTAAACATACGGTCAGGCCGTAACATGTTCCACGGTATAAAACAGTTTAAGTAACTGGCAGATCGTAACCAGTAACTGTCAGACCGTTGCATTTTTTACGGTTCAACACTGTTTAATTAATATCAAGACCGTAACTAATAAAGGTCAGACCAATGGTATTTTTCATGGGTCAACACCAATTTTTTGCTCTTAATTTGCCTATTTACCATATAATTACCCAGTTTCCCATGGTGACAATATGATTTCCCGGGAGGCATTACGATTCATATGTTTTTGAATGGTCGAAACTAGTATTATTCGTAACTGAAAAATACATCTTAGTTCTTATGTTACGATCATAGTTTTGATGAAATTTTAAATCCTTAATGCATATAGTGATATACAATACATATGAAACTTTGCAGTTTGCAGAGGATCAAGCTTGTTATCTGCCTCGTAGAATTTAATCCGGAAAAAGGCTGCGCACGCGTAATGTGTTCGCCTTTCACTAACTACTGTATAAATATGGCTGTAAATAAAAAACGATACTAGTAATGGCTCATACGCCAACCCAATAAAACCCATCACTATTCAGTTATGAGTAATACTAATTTCAACCATTCTAAAACATGAATCGGCATGCCCTTTAAGCCATAAAAAGAACAAAGCTTCACAGTTAAAACTCAAATTTATGTACATATAAAAGTAAAATATCTTAATGGCATACTTTTTGGTAACATGTAAGGCGTGAAATTGTCCAGTCACTTGTAAACACAGTTTTTGTTTTAACAGGTGAATCCGTACATCATGACAATACAGTACCAGTCAGAAGAAGTGGTATTTTTTGGCGCACCTTTATTGTGATATTGAGCGTGCCTAATTTAGAAAAAGGCGTAATTATAGCACAAAACCAAAAATCTGTCACGCCTATTATTGCAATATTGAACGCAAGATATTGCGATACTAAGCACGCTAAATTTCATACAGACCCGATAGTGTTATATTTATATTAGATAAATACTGTGCATATAGTGTACATATAGTGCACATATAGCATTTACATGTACAACTATAATTATATACATATCTACAACACTGTCTCTATTTATACAATAAACAATATATAGAAGAAGCAATAATTTGATTTAAATGTCACAATTTTGAGCGCAAGATATCGCAATATTAAGCGCAAAATATTGCAATAATATCACAAGCGACATGCTTATAAACATTTCCACTTGCAATATTATTGCGATATTGGGCGCGAAAATTGCGCGCTTAATATACCACTTCTTTTGACTGGTACTGTATATCAATAACAGATAGTTGGGATTGGAACCTTCAGGACAACAGCATATCCCATAATAACTGTGCGCGATGACTTGGCGACAATGTTCTCCTGTAGTCGCACATTTTCCATGAAATTTTAAAGCATTATGCATCAAACTGTATACTGGTATCACGACACTTAGTATCAATATCAGTTAGTCAGCCAAAGATTGTTTGATAAGAACATCCAACCAATAGTGTACTCCCGGTAAATTGTCGTAATAACTTGACGATAACATGGCGAATGATGACAATGTCTCACATCCACACGTTTCAATGAAAATTGATGTGAACACGGGATGAATTTGTCCGTGTAATTGTAAAGTTGGAATTGTAGATATGTGATCATCCGTCACTGCGCGGCGTCAGTTCATTGTTTACGGTGTTGTTGTTGACATTGAAGCTCTTGTGAATTACACTGGTGCGTTCAGTAAATGTACATGTATATCCTCTCTTGTAAATGTACATGTATGTGCTTTGAAACAATCAGATTCAGAAAATTGTCAACTGGATGGTCAACATTCTAATAGTAATAGCTGCTCGTTGAGTCGTTGTTGTTATTATTGTCACTATTGGTTGACATCGAAGCTCGTGTTAATTGTAACATGATTGATTCTCTACTCTCGAATTTAGTGGAAATTGTCAATGATTAAGCCGATTTTCGCAGAATTTAAACTTGTCCGGTTATCAAAGGAACCGAAACCAGACCGTCTTAGCAACTGTCCACAATCGAAAAGGTAACAGTTTCCCAAAAAACAATAGTTTATGATCAAATATGCAACGATAAATGGCGCTGACTGCTAAAGCGGGAACTTAATCCCAGAATGAGAATAACGTACCATACTCATCAACCTACGTACCGACCCGCATAACACAGAATGAATGCCGGATTAAATACATATTAAATATCAGCAGAGTAAGATGCAGTCATATTGTATGGAGTCATTGCCGTATATAATATGGTCGCCGATAAATATACTACTGAATTTTGACGGCATGACTCTGAATCACGAAAATATTTAATTTAGACAATTTTCATGGGCACATAAAATAACGGTATGGGACCGTCAAACTGATGAAACGGTATGGAACCGTCGATTATGACGGCCCGAAACCGTCGAACCGACAGTAATTTCTAACAGTGTACGTTATCACTACGATATATCACTGCCACAAGGATGGCACTTTGTGGACCGATACACATATTCTCACATTCTTAGACGGCGATGTATGGAGTTTGGACACCACGTCGTCATAGAGTCGAGTTAGAGAGACGTAAATTATACGATTAGATTATAGTCAGCTTTTAAGAGAGACTGACAAAACATGTGTTCACCTGGGAATTTGGATTCCATCGATGATGTCACTCCACTAATTCTGCATATCTTTTTTTGTTCACAGTGTGACATGGCCTTGGCGACGAAAATACTATTCGACATGATGGACTCTAATACCACGCACGCCATGCTGTTTGGAGACGCGTGTTCCATTGTCACGAGGCCGATAGCACAGATCTCAAAGTGGTGGGACATTTGGCAAGTGAGTTGAAGCAAGTAACCATTTACCTAGATCATTCAACGAATCTCTAATCTAGCTACGCCAGAAGAGATCATATTCCACTGTTCCACCAGTACAAAACCCTGGGAACCTTTTTAAGTTGTGACAGAGAAGTTCATAACATTGAAAAAGCAGTGCATGTAATATGTTTCTGAATTCATACATGTTTCTTAACCCTTTACCCAACAAACCGGCCAAAACCGGCCAAATAAAGCTTCAACAGCCTAAAATATCTTCGGTCTGTCTCAATAGAACCATACAAATATGGATATCATTGGAACCGGCTCCTTGACCACATTGTGCTAGTTACAGTTAGCCCTGTGCCAATGCATTCTCTTATATATGCGAGTCGACCATAGGTCGCCTCGCATATATAAGAGAATGCATTGGCCTAAAAAAAATCTTTTTTAACACTTTTTACCATTTTTTCTTACATTCTTTAGCAATTTTATAATTTTTAATGTGTTAAGCCAATGCATTCTCTTATATATGCGAGGCGACCTATGGTCGACTCGCATATATAAGAGAATGCATTGGCACAGGGCCCTTCTGTTGGGTAAAGGGTTAATATTCGAATTCACTGTAGGTGAAGCTCCCAACTCAAAATTACACGATTTAAGTGACTTAGTGAGCAATTTTGGTTTGCGTGACATAATCTAATTCACATTAGGGTGTGGCCCCAGCTGCATGCTCTTCTGGCTTTTGAGAAACAAATATTAACAAAGAGATATGTTCCCTGCCTGGTGTGTACAATGTTATAAAGTTCCTGTCAGAATGGGTCAGAACATCACAAAGTTCCCAGGTTTTGTACTGGCGGAATATGATCTCTACGGGCATAGGTAGAGTAGAAATTCATATCATGATCTACCAACATCTACGTGGAACACTCTGTTGTGGTGATCAAATGGAAATGGAGAATAACCTTGATAATGACATAAATCGTATTTCCAAATTGGCAGAATACATGTCCTTCTTACATATGCATAATATGCAGAGGGTCGTTGGTTGAATCGTTGCCGTCTGTCTATCAGCGATTAAAGGTACGCTTGGCCTTGGCGGTGGGTATCCTGTGAAAATATTTCCACCCGCCAAAAACCGCCACAAACAGAAAGAACAACAACATGTAGACAGACTTTGTCCGTATACAAATAAGAAATATCGCATAAACGGTATGTTATTGTCATATATTTGACTATTGTTATGTAAACAAAAGCATAAAAAGTTACTTTTCTGGTGTTTGTTTATATTATGATGGTAAACATAAAGAGCGTTCTTTGTGGGTGAATTCCTGATATGGAACGAATAAAGAGCGTTTATGCCATTTATGTGTGATTAGCCAGCAGCATTGTGCTATCTTCTGTAACACAATCAGGCTCTTGCTTAGGTAAAATATAGTAAATTTTTATGATAACATGCTGTTTACGCGATGGTCATGGTATATATGAACGAAACTGTATGCGTTTTAATGTTTTTCTGTTTACGGTGATTGGAACAAATATGAATATTTTCGACAACTGAGGCCTCACGTGCCTTTAATAGCCAGGTTCAGCCACATGCATGTAACTTGTAACGTGTGTTACTATGGTATTACTGTCGATATTCCGTTGGAGGGAAAAGTCACGTTATGTCACCGAGCCAGACCTACACGTTTAGAGATAGCGGCCCAATTGTCCGAAATATTTGCCTGTGATTTTCTTTGTATATAATGTAATAGAGACAATGATTAACAAACAACAACCCGCTTTGAGACATGGCAAGAGTTTTTTTTTGTAATGAAAACAATTACAAACATTACAGAAAATGTTCCTGAAAACAAAAAAATAAATTTAGGGTGTGGGTTTAACCCTTCCATGACTGGAGCTTCCAGAAATGTTTGGAAAACCCTGTCCTAATGCATCCTCTTATATATGTATAAGAGAATACATTGGCCTAACACTATTTACCTTGATCTTGTAAGCCATATAACCCTCGAGTGACGTGATTCCGCATGTTGAAATCATTGTTGGTAAACACGCAGCTATAACAGACCGTTATGTTTACGTTTCACTTTTCAGCAACGAACAATAACTCCAAGACAGGCATGGCGCTGACTATGATATGTTTGCGGCGCGCTGCGTATATTTAGTTATGAAGTTATATCCAAATAAATGGTGGTGCTCTAGTCATCTTATCTTGTTTTCTTGGTATTAAAACAAAAGAAAACATTAGTTGTATTACTTTCGATAAATGTTCTGGTAAATACCGTAATGGGTAAAATTTAGACACCCCGAGAAGCAGATATGATTTTATGTGACGTAAGTTGTTACACATGTATCATATGTACATATTGTTATTTGTTAGTTGGTCGGCAAAATTTCAATAACTTTATATTCAAAGTTACATAGAGGATATCTGATGAGTCGCAATTTTATACGAAATTTACTAACATAGAAGCTCGAATCGAATTTAGTGTACGAATTTAATAAATATCGTATAGAATTGCGACGAATTTGAAATCATTTTTCCAACATAATCACATTTTACATTTAGTAAGGAAAAACTATCTCGAAACGGCTCGGGTTAAAACAAATTAGTATTGATTTCCTTATCACAACCAAAGAGAAAGTAAAGACCTTCAAGAAAAAATAAAGTTCCAATCTAAATGTGTCTTTTCATGTAGACAAACTTTTTCAACCACTATTATCACCCATGCTTATCTCATAGGCAACACTAAATAACCCAACAAATTGAATATCATAATTATATTCTAATTAACATAATGGTAACATTGCGCTAAGTTCTAAAGCCACTGTGCGTGCCGATAATACACGTGTGTCTTACTAAAACAATGAGGCTGTGTCTAGGGGCTAATTGTGTAATACAAATATTTTTGCTCTGGTCCTATACTTTTTGTTCTTTCCAACATCACCTTGTTTTGTTTGTAGCTCTCGTATGCGGATATGGATCCATTGTTGTCTGACAGAAAACTCTACACGAATTTCTATCGAACCGTTCCTAGCGACAGTGACTTCAACCTAGCCCGGTACGCTCTGCTTAAACAATTCAACTGGACCAGAGTGGGAACCATCTTCCAAGAGCCAGCGGAAGGATCTACCCGTTACAGCTATGTAAGTAATGTCACAGACAGCGTGCAGGGACGTGACTATATAGACACCGTGGGGTGTCCAATTTAGGTACTTCAACTTAACACTGCTACAAGGTTGGAATATTTTCACTGTTTCGTTTTCAATCTGAAACATCCATCTGTTAAATTAAACATATTATTTGTCTAATTTTATAACAGATGGTACATGTATATGACACATACAATTGTATACAGGTACTACTTTGATTGGCGGACAATCGATGTTTCACTTATGGGTACCCTCTATCCCCCCCAAAAAAAACACGATGACAAGTGCTTTGAAAGAGGAAAATGTCTGCATAGGCCTACACGTTTGCACCACATATATATAGGGCCACCATGTGACAGCGCGGTTAAGTTCTTCAATCCAATTCTATTTTCTCAGAAGGCCTTGATATTGAAAACACAAATATATTTGTATTGTAGCTAAATATAAATACATTTCTACTGGGTGCTGTTCATGTCCGTCATTTTGTCAAAGTGTTAGAAATCAGTTCACTGCATAAAAGATATACAGTAATGCCCTAAGTAATCGACTATTTAACTATAGCAGAATTATGGGTACCCATAATTCTGCTGTAGTTAAAGAGTCGATTACTTAGGGAATTACTGTACAAACGCCAGTACCAGTAATCGTATGGTCACAGATACAATTTCGGAGGAAGTGCATTGTGTTGTTTCAATTTAATGGTATCAGTTCTGTGTCAATATTCGAACCCACAATCAGGCTGATACGCGTCCAAACTCTCGGTGACAGTTCTTCCCTTTTAAGAGGTTGTTAGGTCGTGGATACGATCATCGTAGTCTGGGCTAGACCAGGATGGCGCGGGTTCGAACCCCGACATGGGCGAAATCGTAACCGATTTTCAAGTTTGATCCGAGTTGAGGGACATCTCATTGTGCCATATCTGATCGATATGTATCTATTTGGTTGATAGATATTTCGCCATGCGACCTCGACTCATACGTTTTATGCTAAATAGCGGCGGCGATATAGAAATAGTCGGGAACCTAAACATAAAATTAAACGGACATGCCTCGTTGAAACTTCATAAATTTGTCTATGTAAGTTGGAAGGCGATATAAGATATGTTGATAAATATTAGTATACCAGCTTAATATTCTCTGAAAAATAATTGCCAATGTTCCAACTGTTTTATATTTTTCGCTCAGAAGTAAAAGAAACGCTTTTTATTTCTACCATATCAGAAATAGACTAACAAAGAAAAAATAATTGTACTATGCCGAAGAAAGTTCGATCACTTGATTAGTCTTTCTGTGGCATAAAGAGTCCGTATATGAATATTTAGCATATTTTTCGACCTATGTTGGTCCATGGTCCATGGAACCCGACCGCGATGGAACAAAGGTGACCATAGTTTGGACCTTCAAACCACCAAATGGCTTTAAGCCAAGAAATAGTACTGTTATAAGAGCAAATGCGAGTATAACCTATAAAGGTACTCAATCCGATCAGACGCTCCCAAATTACTATTTCTTTGGCTTCGGGGGTACAAAATATTTGATTCGAGACGAGAAACCCATCAATCAAAGCTCAGAGTGATCAGATATCAATTTTTGAAGTTTGTTATTTCTCGAGATGTGTAATAATATGTGACCCAGAAACACGATGTCAAATGGAGGGTCTCGGACAGAATTGCGGATGAAGATGGATAGCTCTAAAATCAAGTGTTAATACGGTCAAATTTCGTGATAATTTAGTGATAATACGGCCATATTTTGTTGAACAAAATGTTGATAAATAACACGTTTTGGGAAATTTGATACCATAGTTGACAATGGTTAGTATTATTTTGTTACAATTAATCGATTCTGATATCTAACGAGTATTTTGAATAAATGTTGTTATTGTTGTATCTTGGTCACGGTGGTATGGGGACCCTCTGATCGGATTGAGTACCTTTAAGCACTCTGGTCAATATGCGCACTCAGATTGCCACGTAATTCTTTCAAACCTTAAATAAGGATTAACTGTCATGTGGACTGTTTTTTATGGAGATGTAACCGTGAGGTAAGTGGACATAACTTGTGTAAAACCCGAAGGGTTTTACATACAAGTTATGACCACTTACCTCACGGTTACATCTCCATAAAAATAGTCCACATGACAGTTAATCCTTATATTTATATACATTTAGCGAAAAAGCCACTTTTGTAAATGTATTTAAATCGAAAAGTGCATCGTGACAAAAACAGCTCAAAATACCCAATAGCACCCTTGGCAAAAGTTAATAGGAACAATTTCTCTTCATATTGAAACCCGATGATGTATTAACTCAATCCTGTGCGAGTCCAAATGCGCCCAAAACATGACGCGTTCGTCTTTCCAAACCCAATGACGTATCGATGGGGTTATGAGCTTGGTGTTATGAGGCGTTGCGCATTCACCGAGAAATAACTGGAACTAGCCACGTGGGTGCCGACCAATCAGAATGCTGGATTTAGTGATGACAACACTTAGTATGTAAATATATAGTAATTGAAGAAAAAACAGAGAGTCTTTAACCCTTTCAGTGCCAAGTCCAATTTTTGTATCAACCCATATACCCTGTGCCAATGCATTATCTTATATATGCGAGTCGACCATAGGTCGCCTCGCATATAATAAGAGAATGCATTGGCCTAACAATTTTTCATCATTTGTTATTATTTTTTACAATTTTTTACAATTTTAATAATTTGTTCTTATATTCTTTAACAGACTTATTTTGTAGGTTTAGTGCCAGGGAATCTTACGTTTTTCATGGGCATCAAAATTATTACTATGAATACTTGGTGATAGTTTTGAGTTATAACATGCCCTAAGGTTTTATCCAGTTTGTTTTTAAATTCGCTATAGCATGCTTAAGCATGCACTAAAAAATTCAACCCAAAAAAACTCTAAACAAAACAAAAACAAAACAAAACAATTTTTTTTAGGGCCGATTTTACAGACCGTAAATTAGGGCCGATGAGATCGGCCCTGGCACTGAAAGGGTTAATGGGTTTTGGAGCCGCAGACTCTCATAATAGCCAAGCGCTCATATTACCAGGAATTTGTCAGAGACTGGATGAAATTACCCTTTGGCCATTGTGTTGCAGTAAAGGCACATTTCCCAAGACAGCTTTCTCTCGCAAGATGTTGTCGTCCAGTGTTCGCGCTGTCGGTGGCTAAATTGGCCAATGACCAATCTTATTTCGAATGTGGCTAATAAAAATTTCATTTGGCTAAACTTTTGGCCAAATTTGTTTACGGATCGGAATAGTATCCATCATTCACATTCACTGCACATAATCAAACTTCAAGAGACAGCAACAGGTAATCTCTAACATTTAACCAGCCTAATCGTCGAAACGCTTAATATGTACACTGGTTATGTAATTTTGTGTTGATTAGGCAGTCTGTAAGATAAAATACCTAAATGCATTGTTCCTTAATTGGATGCACAGACGAGCAATTCTTAACTAAATGTAATTATGTGTCATAAACTGCACCCCGTCTAATAACAACATGGCTTCACATCATAAAAGGTCTGAATACAATATATATTCAACAGTTATCACCTTACTACAATAAGCAATAGTTAAAATATTTTAGTCATTAACTGTGAAGCGCCAAGAAAATGAGGATTTAAATGTGGCCAAAAACATTTGGCCAAAGTTTTTTTCCTTTGCTAATAAAAATTTCTTTTAGCTAAACTTTTGGCCACAAGAATTTTCGGTCCAGCGGGAACACTGTTGTCGTCTTGCCCTGAAATCACTTTCAGGAGAAAGTACGCTTTGTCACGAAATCACATTTCCGATGACACATTTCAATGTAAGTGTGTCGTGTCGAACTGTGGTAACTGTTTTGACCACGAAAAACATAATGTGGAGAATGCACTTTTGTAGTCGGGTTCGCAACAGTCGTAACTTACGAGTGGCTAATGTGTGCTATGTTATCTCGACCCGTGTCATAACTTGGCTAGAGGAACTTTATTTTAGGGTCATAAAATTCAAATTTACAACTACTCCTGGTAAATCATGGTCTCCTTGAAACTATATTAAATGGCAAGTTTGATTTACACAAAAATGTAACACACTTCGAATAAAATTGTTCAACCAGTACATTAAACGTTCTGGTGTGAAGGCGATTGAATTAAAGTACAAAATATTCGCTTCTTAAAGTCTACATCAAAAAGTCTTTACAATACATATTGGTCATAAAATAATACGACATAGAATTTCACCACGACAACTGGTCAATATGGTCATGTTACAAATTAGAATCAACAGAATTATATTCGTTTAAGTTCAACATATCCTCGCGGCAACGGGTTCATATTGGACCTAATATTCACATAAGTTCATATTATACTTATTGGATTCTGAAATAAGCCCCCAGTGGACTTGTACCCGTTATTCCGGGTGGCGCGGGCCACATTGAAAACATATTATAAAGAGCGCACACCTGGTAAACTTCTTGAGTTGGTTTACTCGTGTTATTCCCCAGTACAGCCTGTTCTCGTGACAATAAGCACAACACCCAGTTGCCATACCGCTCATTTCATATTGAAAGCGTCGCATAAAAGGCTGTTTTAATAACCTGCATTTCGGCCCATATATATAGAGCGTATTTGAGTTGTCAAATAATGCCAATATGAGCTTATTTCGCGCAATTATAAAATATGCCCGCATTGTGCTTATTTTATCAAGAATATGTAAAGTGGTTTAAATTGAATACTTTTAACTTCGCCCGTCAAGAAATATAAAGTATTATAAACTATACTATTCGTCACGTGGGAGATTTTAACCAATCGTAGAACTATAGCTTGCTGATATACTCTCTACAATAACGGATGTAAATTGTTACACGCGAGCAACGGCCGTATCTAATACTCTCATTAGTATATATGACCAATAAATCAATAGGTCATGTTGCACGGGCATCGTTTGGAAATAAACCATAGCTGAATGACAACTGGATAACACTTTCCCGCCTCGGGCACAGAGTATTATAAGATGTTATGCTTAACGGACTATACTTTAGATGATTTATAAATCTAAACACCCCCATTATTTCAAAACTCACGGAAAAAAACTGTAGTTCTACATAATTAGAAGTTTTATCACTCAAAACCTCTCTATTTACGTAAATTGAGAGTGTTCGTGAAATTGAACTGAAGCACAAACTCCGGCACCATTCGGTCTTACACAAAATAGGACTGAATAAACATTTAACTTTTCTCCGATCTCCAAAATCGATCACATTCCAAGAGACCGTGTCTTAAGCACGTAAAACAAACAGAATCTATGGACTCGCGACTCTTTCCGGATCGCAGCAATATACCCGATGTTTACTGAGTATTGACTAACGTGACGCACTAATGAGATTTCCATGTTATACTGACCTAACGAACAATGAGAAGCCACGAGATCTCCATCATGTTTTAAACACGAAATAAAAGATAGAATAATTTCCCTCCGGATGATGTCATTGACCTCTGGTTATCTAATTTTAAAAGAGCCGCCACATACACTCGGTGGGGAATCACGTGGTTTCGACTTGATGAGTATAACGCATACAAAATGGCCGAGGCGATCGCAAACGCGACCAGAAACGAGGAAAATGGTAATAAACAAGGATATGACATATTACATAGTATTTGCAGCTACGAGCATATGCTATACCATTTTTCAAGCAAGATAATATACCTCATGTGTGTTCTAACACACAGTTGGTTGCTCTAACATTCTCACCAAAGTTGTCAGTCGAAGGATTATCCTAGATGCATGGACTGGTGTGTTCCACGAACCTCCGACAGGCAACTTTGGTCAGAATGTTACAGAAAACCACTGAGTATTTCGAACAATTAAGCCTTTACCCAACAGAACGGCCCTGTGCCAATGCATTCTCTTATATATGCGAGTCGACCATAGGTCGCCTCGCATATATAAAAGAATGCATTGGCTTAACACATATTAAAAATGATAAAATTGTCAAAGAATGTAGAAAAATATTATAAAAATTGTTAAAAAATGTAAGAATTTTTTTAAAAATTGTTAAAGAATGTAAGAAAAAATGGTAAAAAGTTATTTTTTAGGCCAATGCATTCTTATGCGAGGCGACATATGGTCGACTCGCATATATAAGAGAATGCATTGGCACAGGGCATAACTGTAACCATCACAATGTGGTCAATGAACCGGTTCCAATGATATCCATATTTGTATGGTGTTATTGAGACAGACCGAAGATATTTTAGGCTGTTAAAGCTTTATTTTGGGCGTTTTTGGCCGTTTTGTTGGGTAAAGGGTTAAGCTATCAACTTGTTATAACAATAAACTAGCATAAGCTTGTACCAGTCAAAATGCTATGTTTTGTGCCAGTTCCTCATATACTAGTATTATGTTTTTGTATCTTTGCACTCGCCTCGGCCATTTTGAATGCATGGTATACTCACATCATCGAAACCACGTGATTCCAAACCGTGCAGTTGGTTGATCAGGCAAAGTATGATCCCATTTGGAGGTGGAAATATGTAAAATATGAATGTATTTCAAAACGAAATAAGTCCAATGTGGTACCATTTAAGCAATATGTTCATTTCACACATATTTGCCGTGGTAATGTGGTTTCACTGTGGCCCGCGTAATTCACATACTGACGGGCATAAGTTCACTACTTCAGAACCAAATAACTCCAATATGAACCTATATATAAGAACATATCTACGCGAGAATGTGTTGGTTTGATTTGAGTTGAAAGCAGTTTCAGTCGCTGTGTACATGTATATACAACCGCCATACAGGGTTTATCTCCCTTGATGACTCGATATTAAGACCGCGGCAACCGACGACATTTTACCCACATTTTGTGAACTTTCGCGATAATGGTATATACACCGAGCGAATAGCGATACAAATTGTCCGTAGTCACCCGACACTGTGCATGTGTATCAAATACAATATGTATCATTTCAAATCATAAACGGACATGGCTCATTCGAACCTCCAAATTATGTTCTACGTAATTTGGAGCGACGGATACGCTAGGTCGATAAATAAACGAACTATTGATATACCGGCTGCATATGCTCTTTAAAAAACACATGCCAAAGTCATAGTCATTTTCAGCCGTTTTCAACTTTTCGCCAGACAAACGCTCTTTATTGCTACCATATCAGGAATAGACTACTACAGAACGCTCTTTTCTGTTCCATGTCGAGCAAATGGCTGTTTTGTGTTTGGGGACCAAACACCGTATTTTTGTAATTTTCATTACTTCAATGCGTCTTTTGGGTTACCTAATGCTCGCAGAAAGTAGGGCTTCACGGTATCCGGATTTTAATACCGACTACGGTATTGAAAATGATACCGCGATATGACTAAATATCGTCACCAATAAATTTGAGTAGAACTGTTTGAGCATGATACTAGTAGCAAGCAGACAAAAATATGGCATTATTGATTTGATAATGATAATTATGAACACATGTTGCGTTGACAGGTATATCAAATAAATAAAGGTAGTTCAGATATTTATCGACCTATTTCGATACTGAGAAAATTTCAAAAGCGAATAATATTAAGTGTATTTCGGAGAGCAAACCACCATGTGGCTTTAAGTTCGAAAAACGCTGATACATGTAGAATCCGAGCACGATTTCCTACAATGGTGTGATCCGGTTTCCCGATTAATTTTGTAAACAAACCTATGTAAAACTTCTTAACTCGTGCAAAAATATTTAATCTGTCAAGAGTATGTCAATATTAACCAGCAGGAGAAGTTTATCAACGGAGACTTCTGATATTGCACATATATAATATATTACTCCAAAAAAGTTTACTTTGTGTCCCTCTGTGGGAATTCAAAACATTGTTGAATTATATAACATCAGATGGTAACCGTGGATTCTTTTTAAAGATCCTTTCCCAATTGGTGTGAGGCAAATATGTGCACAAGCATCAGAGTGTGTTACACCCCCCCCCCCCACAAAGCTTTTGATTTCAGAGCCTTTCTAAATAGTTGTTTCAATGATCTTCATGATATTCTCATCCTCTTATTTTGAATGTTCTTGTGGGTTCTTCGTGATGCCTTGAGAGTAATTAAGGGGGGAGGTCAAGTGACCAATTTTGAATGGGGATTTCCATGCAAATCTCCGCAGCAAAAGTTATATATGAAGCAGTTGTATGGGCGCTCAAGCAGCCATATCATTAAACAGACAACACATTTAACTGGCCGCTGCGCTTGGTAAATTGGCAATTTTTGCTGTAAATTAATTTTTGAATTTTGTTTCTGGAATTACAACACCTGACCAAGTTTTAAAAATCAATATAAAATTAAAAAAAATTAAATAAACCAACTTTCTAATAGAATATATTCCAAGCCGACCCGCCAGATAAATATGTATTGTTTTTCAATACCGCACAGTCATGCCCAGAAATATTTTTGCAAATCTGTATATTTTGCTGCGGAGATTTGCATGGAAATGTCCATTCAAAATTGGTCACTTGACCTCCTCCTAAATTTTCATGTTTTATTAAAGTCGCGGTTTGCGCCCGAAAACACACCTAACAATATTCGCTTTTAAATTTGTTTCCGGTATCGAATTATGTCGATAAATACATGAACTAACTTTCTACGAGCATTATATTTCCAAGAAAGACGCAATGAAATCATAAAACATAACTTTTAATACGATATTTTGGGTCCCAAACAAAAAATAAACCAGCCAAATGTTGTATCCGTTCACTATTTATTTTTATTACACAATTATGGACATACATGTGGCTACACCCGTTTCGGCATATAGCTGACCTATTGGAAAGGCAAAGATGTGCCGAAACGGTTTTGCTAGCATTGGATGAGACATCTTTATAACATTGGATGAGACATCTTTATAACATTGGATGATACATCTTAATAACATTGGATGAGACATCTTAATAACATTGGATGAGACATCTTAATAACATTGGATGAGACATCTTAATAACATTGGATGAGACATCTTAATAACATTGGATGAGACATCTTTATAACATTGGATGAGACATCTTTATAACATTGTATGAGACATCTTAATAACATTGGATGAGACATCTTAATAACATTGGATGAGACATCTTAATAACATTGTATGAGACATCTTAATAACATTGGATGAGACATCTTAATAACATTGCATGAGACATCTTAATAACATTGTATGAGACATCTTAATAACATTGGATGAGACATCTTTATTACATTGGATGAGACATCTTTATAACATTGGATGAGACATCTTTATAACATTGTATGAGACATCTTAATAACATTGGATGAGACATCTTTATAACATTGGATGAGACATCTTTATAACATTGGATGAGACATCTGTATAACATTGGATGAGACATCTGTATAACATTGGATGAGACATCTTTATAACATTGGATGAGACATCTTAATAACATTGGATGAGAGATATTTATAACATTGGATGGGACATCTTTATAACATTGGATGAGACATCTTAATAACATTGGATGAGACATCTTTATAACATTGGATGATACATCTTAATAACATTGGATGATACATCTTTATAACATTGGATGATACATCTTTGTAACATTGGATGAGACATCTTAATAACATTGGATGAGAGATCTTTATAACATAGGATGAGACATCTTTATAACATTGGATGAGACATCTTTATAACATTGGATGATACATCTTTATAAGATTGGATGAGAGATCTTTATAACATTGGATGAGACATCTTAATAACATTGGATGAGACATCTTTATAACATTGGATGAGACATCTTTATAACATTGTATGAGACATCTTTATAACATTGGATGAGACATCTTTATAACATTGGATGAGACATCTTAATAACATTGGATGAGACATCTTAATAACATTGGATGAGACATCTTTATAACATTGGATGAGACATCTTTATAACATTGGATGAGACATCTTTCTAACATTGGATGAGACATCTGTATAACATTGGATGAGACTCCTTTATAACATTGGATGAGACATCTTAATAACATTGGATGAGAGATATTTATAACATTGGATGGGACATCTTTATAACATTGGATGAGACATCTTAATAACATTGGATGAGACATCTTTATAACATTGGATGATACATCTTTATAACATTGGATGAGACATCTTTATAACATTGGATGAGATATCTTAATAACATTGGATGAGACATCTTAATAACATTGGATGTGGCATCTTTATAACATTGGATGAGATATCTTTATAACATTGGACGAGACATCTTTATAACATCGGATGAGACATCTTTATGACATTGGATGAGACCTCTTTATAACATTGGATGAGTCGTCTTTATAACATTGGATGAGATATCTTTATAACATTGGACGAGACATCTTTATAACATTGGATGAGACATCTTTATAACATTGGATGAGACATCTTAATAACATTGGATGAGACATCTTTATAACATTGGATGAGACATCTTAATAACATTGGATGAGACATCTTTATAACATTGGATGAGACATCTTAATAACATTGGATGAGACATCTTTATAACATTGGATGAGATATCTTTATAACATTGGATGAGACATCTTTATAGCATTGGATGAGACATCTTAATAACATTGGATAAGACATCTTTATGACATTGGATGAGATATCTTTATAACATTGGATGAGACATCTTTATAACATTGGATGAGACATCTTTATAACATTGGATGAGACATCTTTATAACATTGGATGAGACATCTTTATAACATTGGATGAGACATCTTTATAACATTGGATGAGATATCTTTATAACATTGGATGAGACATCTTAATAACATTGGATGAGATATCTTTATAACATTGGATGAGACATCTTTATAACATTGGATGAGATATCTTTATAACATTGGATGAGACATCTTTATAACATTGGACGAGACATCTTAATAACATTAGATGAGACAACTTAATGACATTGGATGAGACATTTTTATAATATTGGATGAGTCATCTTTATAACATTAGATGAGACAACTTAATGACATTGGATGAGATATCTTTATAACATTGGACGAGATATCTTTATAACATTGGATGAGACATCTTTATAACATTGGATGAGATATCTTTATAACATTGGATGAGACATCTTTATAACATTGGATGAGCCATCTTTATAACATTGGATGAGACATCTTTATAACATTGGATGAGACATCTTTATAACATTGGATGATACATCTTTATAACATTGGATGAGACATCTTTATAACATTGGATGAGATATCTTTATAACATTGGATGGGATATCTTTATAACATTGGATGAGATATCTTTATAACATTGGATGAGTCATCTTTATAACATTGGACGAGACATCTTTATAACATCGGATGAGACATCTTTATAACATTGGATGAGTCATCTTTATAACATTGGATGAGACATCTTAAAAACATTGGATGAGACATCTTAATAACATTGGATGAGACATCTTTATAACATTGGATGAGATATCTTAATAACATTGGATGAGACATCTTAATAACATTGTATGAGACATCTTAATAACATTGGATGAGACATCTTAATAACATTGGATGAGATATCTTAATAACATTGGATGAGATATCTTTATAACATTGGATGAGATATCTTTATAACATTGGACGAGACATCTTTATAATATTGGATGAGACATCTTTATAGCATTGGATGAGACATCTTTATAACATTGGATGAGTCATCTTTATAACATTGGACGAGACATCTTTATAATATTGGATGAGACATCTTTATAGCATTGGATGAGACATCTTTATAACATTGGATGAGTCATCTTTATAACATTGGACGAGACATCTTAATAACATTGTATGAGACATCTTAATAACATTGGATGAGATATCTTAATAACATTGAATGAGATATCTTTATAACATTGGATGAGATATCTTTATAACATTGGATGAGACATCTTTATAACATTGGATGAGACATCTTTATAACATTGGATGAGACATCTTTCTAACATTGGATGAGACATCTGTATAACATTGGATGAGACATCTTTATAACATTGGATGAGACATCTTAATAACATTGGATGAGAGATATTTATAACATTGGATGGGACATCTTTATAACATTGGATGAGACATCTTAATAACATTGGATGAGACATCTTTATAACATTGGATGATACATCTTTATAACATTGGATGAGACATCTTTATAACATTGGATGAGATATCTTAATAACATTGGATGAGACATCTTAATAACATTGGATGTGGCATCTTTATAACATTGGATGAGATATCTTTATAACATTGGACGAGACATCTTTATAACATCGGATGAGACATCTTTATGACATTGGATGAGACCTCTTTATAACATTGGATGAGTCGTCTTTATAACATTGGATGAGATATCTTTATAACATTGGACGAGACATCTTTATAACATTGGATGAGACATCTTTATAACATTGGATGAGACATCTTAATAACATTGGATGAGACATCTTTATAACATTGGATGAGACATCTTAATAACATTGGATGAGACATCTTTATAACATTGGATGAGACATCTTAATAACATTGGATGAGACATCTTTATAACATTGGATGAGATATCTTTATAACATTGGATGAGACATCTTTATAGCATTGGATGAGACATCTTAATAACATTGGATAAGACATCTTTATGACATTGGATGAGACCTCTTTATAACATTGGATGATACATCTTTATAACATTGGATGAGATATCTTTATAACATTGGACGAGACATCTTTATAACATTGGATGAGACATCTTTATAACATTGGATGAGACATCTTTATAACATTGGATGAGACATCTTTATAACATTGGATGAGACATCTTTATAACATTGGATGAGACATCTTTATAACATTGGATGAGATATCTTTATAACATTGGATGAGACATCTTAATAACATTGGATGAGATATCTTTATAACATTGGATGAGACATCTTTATAACATTGGATGAGATATCTTTATAACATTGGATGAGACATCTTTATAACATTGGACGAGACATCTTAATAACATTAGATGAGACAACTTAATGACATTGGATGAGACATTTTTATAATATTGGATGAGTCATCTTTATAACATTAGATGAGACAACTTAATGACATTGGATGAGATATCTTTATAACATTGGACGAGATATCTTTATAACATTGGATGAGACATCTTTATAACATTGGATGAGATATCTTTATAACATTGGATGAGACATCTTTATAACATTGGATGAGCCATCTTTATAACATTGGATGAGACATCTTTATAACATTGGATGAGACATCTTTATAACATTGGATGATACATCTTTATAACATTGGATGAGATATCTTTATAACATTGGATGAGATATCTTTATAACATTGGATGGGATATCTTTATAACATTGGATGAGATATCTTTATAACATTGGATGAGTCATCTTTATAACATTGGACGAGACATCTTTATAACATCGGATGAGACATCTTTATAACATTGGATGAGTCATCTTTATAACATTGGATGAGACATCTTAAAAACATTGGATGAGAAATCTTAATAACATTGGATGAGACATCTTTATAACATTGGATGAGATATCTTAATAACATTGGATGAGACATCTTAATAACATTGTATGAGACATCTTAATAACATTGGATGAGACATCTTAATAACATTGGATGAGATATCTTAATAACATTGGATGAGATATCTTTATAACATTGGATGAGATATCTTTATAACATTGGACGAGACATCTTTATAATATTGGATGAGACATCTTTATAGCATTGGATGAGACATCTTTATAACATTGGATGAGTCATCTTTATAACATTGGACGAGACATCTTTATAATATTGGATGAGACATCTTTATAGCATTGGATGAGACATCTTTATAACATTGGATGAGTCATCTTTATAACATTGGACGAGACATCTTAATAACATTGTATGAGACATCTTAATAACATTGGATGAGATATCTTAATAACATTGGATGAGATATCTTTATAACATTGGATGAGATATCTTTATAACATTGGACGAGACATCTTTATAATATTGGATGAGACATCTTTATAGCATTGGACGAGACATCTTTATAATATTGGATGAGACATCTTTATAGCATTGGATGAGACATCTTTATAACATTGGATGAGTCATCTTTATAACATTGGACGAGACATCTTTATAATATTGGATGAGACATCTTAATAACATTGGATGAGACATCTTTATAGCATTGGATGAGACATATTTATAATATTGGATGAGACATCTTTATAACATTGGATGAGTCATCTTTATAACATTGGACGAGACATCTTTATAATATTGGATGAGACATCTTTATAACATTGGATGGGACATCTTTATAACATTGGATGAGACATCTTTATAACATTGGATGAGACATCTTAATAACATTGTATGAGACATCTTAATAACATTGGATGAGATATCTTTATAACATTGGATGAGATATCTTTATAACATTGGACGAGACATCTTAATAACATTGGACGAGACATCTTTATAATATTGGATGAGACATCTTTATAGCATTGGATGAGACATCTTTATAACATTGGATGAGTCATCTTTATAACATTGGACGAGACATCTTTATAATATTGGATGAGACATCTTTATAGCATTGGATGAGACATCTTTATAACATTGGATGAGTCATCTTTATAACATTGGACGAGACATCTTAATAACATTGTATGAGACATCTTAATAACATTGTATGAGACATCTTAATAACATTGGATGAGACATCTTAATAACATTGGATGAGATATCTTTATAACATTGGATGAGATATCTTTATAACATTGGACGAGACATCTTTATAATATTGGATGAGACATCTTTATAGCATTGGATGAGACATCTTTATAACATTGGATGAGTCATCTTTATAACATTGAACGAGACATCTTTATAATATTGGATGAGACATCTTTATAACATTGGATGAGACATCTTTATAACATTGGATGAGACAACTTAATAACATTGGATGAGTCATATTTATAACATTGGATGAGTCATATTTATAACATTGGATGAGACATCTTTATAACATTGGACGAGACATCTTAATAACATTGGATGAGACATCTTAATAACATTGGATGAGACATCTTTATAACATTGGATGAGTCATATTTATAACATTGGATGAGACATATTTATAACATTGGTGAGACATCTTTATAACATTGGATGAGTCATCTTTATAACATTAGATGAGACAAATTAATGACATTGGATGAGATATCTTTATAACATTGGATGAGACATCTTTATAACATTGGATGAGACATATTTATAACATTGGATGAGACATCTGTATAACATTGGATGAGACATCTTTATAACATTGGATGAGACATATTTATAACATTGGATGAGACATATTTATAACATTGGATGAGACATATTTATAACATTGGATGAGACATATTTATAAAATTGGATGAGACATCTTTATAACATTGGATGAGACATATTTATAACATTGGATGAGACATCTTTATAACATTGGACGAGATATCTTTATAATATTGGACGAGACATCTTTATAACATTGGACGAGACATCTTTATAACATTGGATGAGACATCTTTATAACATTGGACGAGACATCTTAATAACATTGGATGAGACATCTTAATAACATTGGATGAGACATCTTTATAACATTGGATGAGACCTCTTTATAACATTGGATGAGACATCTTTATAACATTGGATGAGACATCTTTATAACATTGGATGAGATATCTTTATAACATTGGATGAGACATCTTTATAACATTGGATGAGACATCTTTATAACATTGGATGAGTCATCTTTATAACATTATATGAGACAACTTAATGACATTGGATGAGATATCTTTATAACATTGGATGAGACATCTTTATAACATTGGATGAGACATATTTATAACATTGGATGGTACATATTTATAACATTGGATGTGACATCTTAATAACATTGGATGAGACATCTTTATAACATTGGATGAGACATCTTTATAACATTGGATGAGACATCTTTATAACATTGGATGAGATATCTTTATAACATTGGATGAGACATCTTTATAACATTGGATGAGACATCTTTATAATATTGTATGAGACATCTTTATAACATTGTATGAGACATCTTTATAATATTGTATGAGACATCTTTATAACATTGGATGAGACATATTTATAACATTGGATGAGACATCTTTATAACATTGGATGAGACATCTTTATAACATTGGATGAGACATCTTAATAACATTGGATGAGATATCTTAATAACATTGGATGAGACATCTTTATAACATTGGATGAGACATCTTTATAACATTGGATGAGACATCTTTATAACATTGGATGAGATATCTTTATAACATTGGATGAGACATCTTAATAACATTGGATGAGACATCTTAATAACATTGGATGAGATATCTTAATAACATTGGATGAGACATCTTTATAACATTGGATGAGACATCTTTATAACATTGGATGAGACATCTTTATAACATTGGATGAGACATCTTAATAACATTGGATGAGACATCTTAATAACATTGGATGAGATATCTTTATAACATTGGATGAGACATCTTTATAACATTGGATGAGATATCTTTATAACATTGGATGAGACATCTTTATAACATTGGATGAGACATCTTAATAACATTGGATGAGACATCTATATAACATTGGATGAGACATCTTTATAACATTGGATGAGACATCTTTATAACATTGGATGAGACATCTTTATAACATTGGATGAGACATCTTAATAACATTGGATGAGACATCTTTATAACATTGTATGAGACATCTTTATAACATTGGATGAGACATCTTTATAACATTGGATGAGACATCTTTATAACATTGGATGAGACATCTTTATAACATTGGATGAGACATCTTTATAACATTGGATGAGACATCTTTATAACATTGGATGAGACATCTTTATAGCATTGGATGAGACATCTTTATAACATTGGATGAGACATCTTTATAACATTGGATGAGACATCTTTATAACATTGGATGAGACATCTTAATAACATTGGATGAGACATCTTAATAACATTGGATGAGACATCTTTATAACATTGGATGAGACATCTTTATAGCATTGGATGAGACATCTTTATAACATTGGATGAAACATCTTTATAATATTGGATGATACATCTTAATAACATTGGATGAGACATCTTTATGACATTGGATGAGACCTCTTTATAACATTGGATGATACGTCTTTATAACATTGAATGAGATATCTTTATAACATTGGACGAGACATCTTTATAACATTGGATGAGACATCTTTATAACATTGGATGAGACATCTTAATAACATTGGATGAGACATCTTTATAACATTGGATGAGACATCTTTATAACATTGGATGAGATATCTTTATAACATTGGATGAGACATCTTAATAACATTGGATGAGACATCTTTATAACATTGGATGAGATATCTTTATAACATTGGATGAGACATCTTTATAGCATTGGATGAGACATCTTAATAACATTGGATAAGACATCTTTATGACATTGGATGAGACCTCTTTATAACATTGGATGATACATCTTTATAACATTGGATGAGATATCTTTATAACATTGGACGAGACATCTTTATAACATTGGATGAGAAATCTTTATAACATTGGATGAGACATCTTTATAACATTGGATGAGACATCTTTATTACATTGGATGAGACATCTTTATAACATTGGATGAGACATCTTTATAACATTGGATGAGACATCTTTATAACATTGGATGAGACATCTTTATAACATTGGATGAGACATCTTTATAACATTGGATGAGACATCTTTATAACATTGGATGAGACATCTTTATAGCATTGGATGAGACATCTTTATAACATTGGATGAGACATCTTTATAACATTGGATGAGACATCTTTATAACATTGGATGAGACATCTTAATAACATTGGATGAGACATCTTAATAACATTGGATGAGACATCTTTATAACATTGGATGAGACATCTTTATAGCATTGGATGAGACATCTTTATAACATTGGATGAGACATCTTAATAATATTGGATGATACATCTTAATAACATTGGATGAGACATCTTAATAACATTGGATGAGACATCTTAATAACATTGGATGAGACATCTTAATAACATTGGATGAGACATCTTAATAACATTGGATGAGACATCTTTATAACATTGGATGAGACATCTTTATAACATTGTATGAGACATCTTAATAACATTGGATGAGACATCTTAATAACATTGTATGAGACATCTTAATAACATTGTATGAGACATCTTAATAACATTGGATGAGACATCTTAATAACATTGTATGAGACATCTTAATAACATTGTATGAGACATCTTAATAACATTGGATGAGACATCTTTATTACATTGGATGAGACATCTTTATAACATTGGATGAGACATCTTTATAACATTGTATGAGACATCTTAATAACATTGGATGAGACATCTTTATAACATTGGATGAGACATCTTTATAACATTGGATGAGACATCTGTATAACATTGGATGAGACATCTGTATAACATTGGATGAGACATCTTTATAACATTGGATGAGACATCTTAATAACATTGGATGAGAGATATTTATAACATTGGATGGGACATCTTTATAACATTGGATGAGACATCTTAATAACATTGGATGAGACATCTTAATAACATTGGATGAGACATCTTTATAACATTGGATGAGACATCTTAATAACATTGGATGATACATCTTTATAACATTGGATGATACATCTTTATAACATTGGATGAGACATCTTAATAACATTGGATGAGAGATCTTTATAACATAGGATGAGACATCTTTATAACATTGGATGAGACATCTTTATAACATTGGATGATACATCTTTATAACATTGGAAGAGAGATCTTTATAACATTGGATGATACATCTTAATAACATTGGATGAGACATCTTTATAACATTGGATGAGACATCTTTATAACATTGTATGAGACATCTTTATAACATTGGATGAGACATCTTAATAACATTGGATGAGACATCTTAATAACATTGGATGAGACATCTTTATAACATTGGATGAGACATCTTTATAACATTGGATGAGACATCTTTCTAACATTGGATGAGACATCTGTATAACATTGGATGAGACATCTTTATAACATTGGATGAGACATCTTAATAACATTGGATGAGAGATATTTATAACATTGGATGGGACATCTTTATAACATTGGATAAGACATCTTAATAACATTGGATGAGACATCTTTATAACATTGGATGATACATCTTTATAACATTGGATGAGACATCTTTATAACATTGGATGAGATATCTTAATAACATTGGATGAGACATCTTAATAACATTGGATGTGACATCTTTATAACATTGGATGAGATATCTTTATAACATTGGACGAGACATCTTTATAACATTGGATGAGACATCTTTATGACATTGGATGAGACCTCTTTATAACATTGGATGATACGTCTTTATAACATTGGATGAGATATCTTTATAACATTGGACGAGACATCTTTATAACATTGGATGAGACATCTTTATAACATTGGATGAGACATCTTAATAACATTGTATGAGACATCTTAATAACATTGGATGAGACATCTTTATTACATTGGATGAGACATCTTTATAACATTGGATGAGACATCTTTATAACATTGTATGAGACATCTTAATAACATTGGATGAGACATCTTTATAACATTGGATGAGACATCTTTATAACATTGGATGAGACATCTGTATAACATTGGATGAGACATCTGTATAACATTGGATGAGACATCTTTATAACATTGGATGAGACATCTTAATAACATTGGATGAGAGATATTTATAACATTGGATGGGACATCTTTATAACATTGGATGAGACATCTTAATAACATTGGATGAGACATCTTAATAACATTGGATGAGACATCTTTATAACATTGGATGAGACATCTTAATAACATTGGATGATACATCTTTATAACATTGGATGATACATCTTTATAACATTGGATGAGACATCTTAATAACATTGGATGAGAGATCTTTATAACATAGGATGAGACATCTTTATAACATTGGATGAGACATCTTTATAACATTGGATGATACATCTTTATAACATTGGATGAGAGATCTTTATAACATTGGATGAGACATCTTAATAACATTGGATGAGACATCTTTATAACATTGGATGAGACATCTTTATAACATTGTATGAGACATCTTTATAACATTGGATGAGACATCTTTATAACATTGGATGAGACATCTTAATAACATTGGATGAGACATCTTAATAACATTGGATGAGACATCTTTATAACATTGGATGAGACATCTTTATAACATTGGATGAGACATCTTTCTAACATTGGATGAGACATCTGTATAACATTGGATGAGACATCTTTATAACATTGGATGAGACATCTTAATAACATTGGATGAGAGATATTTATAACATTGGATGGGACATCTTTATAACATTGGATAAGACATCTTAATAACATTGGATGAGACATCTTTATAACATTGGATGATACATCTTTATAACATTGGATGAGACATCTTTATAACATTGGATGAGATATCTTAATAACATTGGATGAGACATCTTAATAACATTGGATGTGACATCTTTATAACATTGGATGAGATATCTTTATAACATTGGACGAGACATCTTTATAACATTGGATGAGACATCTTTATGACATTGGATGAGACCTCTTTATAACATTGGATGATACGTCTTTATAACATTGAATGAGATATCTTTATAACATTGGACGAGACATCTTTATAACATTGGATGAGACATCTTTATAACATTGGATGAGACATCTTAATAACATTGGATGAGACATCTTTATAACATTGGATGAGACATCTTTATAACATTGGATGAGATATCTTTATAACATTGGATGAGACATCTTAATAACATTGGATGAGACATCTTTATAACATTGGATGAGATATCTTTATAACATTGGATGAGACATCTTTATAGCATTGGATGAGACATCTTAATAACATTGGATAAGACATCTTTATGACATTGGATGAGACCTCTTTATAACATTGGATGATACATCTTTATAACATTGGATGAGATATCTTTATAACATTGGACGAGACATCTTTATAACATTGGATGAGACATCTTTATAACATTGGATGAGACATCTTTATAACATTGGATGAGACATCTTTATTACATTGGATGAGACATCTTTATAACATTGGATGAGACATCTTTATAACATTGGATGAGACATCTTTATAACATTGGATGAGACATCTTTATAACATTGGATGAGACATCTTTATAACATTGGATGAGACATCTTTATAACATTGGATGAGACATCTTTATAGCATTGGATGAGACATCTTTATAACATTGGATGAGACATCTTTATAACATTGGATGAGACATCTTTATAACATTGGATGAGACATCTTAATAACATTGGATGAGACATCTTAATAACATTGGATGAGACATCTTTATAACATTGGATGAGACATCTTTATAGCATTGGATGAGACATCTTTATAACATTGGATGAGACATCTTAATAATATTGGATGATACATCTTAATAACATTGGATGAGACATCTTAATAACATTGGATGAGACATCTTAATAACATTGGATGAGACATCTTAATAACATTGGATGAGACATCTTAATAACATTGGATGAGACATCTTTATAACATTGGATGAGACATCTTTATAACATTGTATGAGACATCTTAATAACATTGGATGAGACATCTTAATAACATTGTATGAGACATCTTAATAACATTGTATGAGACATCTTAATAACATTGGATGAGACATCTTAATAACATTGTATGAGACATCTTAATAACATTGTATGAGACATCTTAATAACATTGGATGAGACATCTTTATTACATTGGATGAGACATCTTTATAACATTGGATGAGACATCTTTATAACATTGTATGAGACAACTTAATAACATTGGATGAGACATCTTTATAACATTGGATGAGACATCTTTATAACATTGGATGAGACATCTGTATAACATTGGATGAGACATCTGTATAACATTGGATGAGACATCTTTATAACATTGTATGAGACATCTTAATAACATTGGATGAGAGATATTTATAACATTGGATGGGACATCTTTATAACATTGGATGAGACATCTTAATAACATTGGATGAGACATCTTTATAACATTGGATGAGACATCTTAATAACATTGGATGATACATCTTTATAACATTGGATGATACATCTTTATAGCATTGGATGAGACATCTTAATAACATTGGATGAGAGATCTTTATAACATAGGATGAGACATCTTTATAACATTGGATGAGACATCTTTATAACATTGGATGATACATCTTTATAACATTGGAAGAGAGATCTTTATAACATTGGATGATACATCTTAATAACATTGGATGAGACATCTTTATAACATTGGATGAGACATCTTTATAACATTGTATGAGACATCTTTATAACATTGGATGAGACATCTTTATAACATTGGATGAGACATCTTAATAACATTGGATGAGACATCTTAATAACATTGGATGAGACATCTTTATAACATTGGATGAGACATCTTTATAACATTGGATGAGACATCTTTCTAACATTGGATGAGACATCTGTATAACATTGGATGAGACATCTTTATAACATTGGATGAGACATCTTAATAACATTGGATGAGAGATATTTATAACATTGGATGGGACATCTTTATAACATTGGATAAGACATCTTAATAACATTGGATGAGACATCTTTATAACATTGGATGATACATCTTTATAACATTGGATGAGACATCTTTATAACATTGGATGAGATATCTTAATAACATTGGATGAGACATCTTAATAACATTGGATGTGACATCTTTATAACATTGGATGAGATATCTTTATAACATTGGACGAGACATCTTTATAACATTGGATGAGACATCTTTATGACATTGGATGAGACCTCTTTATAACATTGGATGATACGTCTTTATAACATTGGATGAGATATCTTTATAACATTGGACGAGACATCTTTATAACATTGGATGAGACATCTTTATAACATTGGATGAGACATCTTAATAACATTGGATGAGACATCTTTATAACATTGGATGAGACATCTTTATAACATTGGATGAGATATCTTTATAACATTGGATGAGACATCTTAATAACATTGGATGAGACATCTTTATAACATTGGATGAGATATCTTTATAATATTGGATGAGACATCTTTATAGCATTGGATGAGACATCTTAATAACATTGGATAAGACATCTTTATGACATTGGATGAGACCTCTTTATAACATTGGATGATACATCTTTATAACATTGGATGAGATATCTTTATAACATTGGACGAGACATCTTTATAACATTGGATGAGACATCTTTATAACATTGGATGAGACATCTTAATAACATTGTATGAGACATCTTAATAACATTGGATGAGACATCTTTATTACATTGGATGAGACATCTTTATAACATTGGATGAGACATCTTTATAACATTGTATGAGACATCTTAATAACATTGGATGAGACATCTTTATAACATTGGATGAGACATCTTTATAACATTGGATGAGACATCTGTATAACATTGGATGAGACATCTGTATAACATTGGATGAGACATCTTTATAACATTGGATGAGACATCTTAATAACATTGGATGAGAGATATTTATAACATTGGATGGGACATCTTTATAACATTGGATGAGACATCTTAATAACATTGGATGAGACATCTTAATAACATTGGATGAGACATCTTTATAACATTGGATGAGACATCTTAATAACATTGGATGATACATCTTTATAACATTGGATGATACATCTTTATAACATTGGATGAGACATCTTAATAACATTGGATGAGAGATCTTTATAACATAGGATGAGACATCTTTATAACATTGGATGAGACATCTTTATAACATTGGATGATACATCTTTATAACATTGGATGAGAGATCTTTATAACATTGGATGAGACATCTTAATAACATTGGATGAGACATCTTTATAACATTGGATGAGACATCTTTATAACATTGTATGAGACATCTTTATAACATTGGATGAGACATCTTTATAACATTGGATGAGACATCTTAATAACATTGGATGAGACATCTTTATAACATTGGATGAGACATCTTTATAACATTGTATGAGACATCTTTATAACATTGGATGAGACATCTTTATAACATTGGATGAGACATCTTTATAACATTGTATGAGACATCTTTATAACATTGGATGAGACATCTTTATAACATTGTATGAGACATCTTTATAACATTGGATGAGACATCTTTATAACATTGTATGAGACATCTTTATAACATTGGATGAGACATCTTTATAACATTGTATGAGACATCTTTATAACATTGTATGAGACATCTTTATAACATTGTATGAGACATCTTTATAACATTGTATGAGACATCTTTATAACATTGTATGAGACATCTTTATAACATTGGATGAGACATCTTTATAACATTGTATGAGACATCTTTATAACATTGTATGAGACATCTTTATAACATTGTATGAGACATCTTTATAACATTGTATGAGACATCTTTATAACATTGGATGAGACATCTTTATAACATTGGATGAGACATCTTAATAACATTGGATGAGACATCTTTATAACATTGGATGAGACATCTTTATAACATTGTATGAGACATCTTTATAACATTGGATGAGACATCTTAATAACATTGGATGAGACATCTTTATAACATTGGATGAGACATCTTTATAACATTGTATGAGACATCTTTATAACATTGGATGAGACATCTTTATAACATTGTATGAGACATCTTTATAACATTGGATGAGACATCTTTATAACATTGGATGAGACATCTTAATAACATTGGATGAGACATCTTTATAACATTGGATGAGACATCTTTATAACATTGTATGAGACATCTTTATAACATTGGATGAGACATCTTTATAACATTGGATGAGACATCTTTATAACATTGTATGAGACATCTTTATAACATTGGATGAGACATCTTTATAACATTGTATGAGACATCTTTATAACATTGGATGAGACATCTTTATAACATTGGATGAGACATCTTAATAACATTGGATGAGACATCTTTATAACATTGGATGAGACATCTTTATAACATTGGATGAGACATCTTTCTAACATTGGATGAGACATCTGTATAACATTGGATGAGACATCTTTATAACATTGGATGAGACATCTTAATAACATTGGATGAGAGATATTTATAACATTGGATGGGACATCTTTATAACATTGGATAAGACATCTTAATAACATTGGATGAGACATCTTTATAACATTGGATGATACATCTTTATAACATTGGATGAGACATCTTTATAACATTGGATGAGATATCTTAATAACATTGGATGAGACATCTTAATAACATTGGATGTGACATCTTTATAACATTGGATGAGATATCTTTATAACATTGGACGAGACATCTTTATAACATTGGATGAGACATCTTTATGACATTGGATGAGACCTCTTTATAACATTGGATGATACGTCTTTATAACATTGAATGAGATATCTTTATAACATTGGACGAGACATCTTTATAACATTGGATGAGACATCTTTATAACATTGGATGAGACATCTTAATAACATTGGATGAGACATCTTTATAACATTGGATGAGACATCTTTATAACATTGGATGAGATATCTTTATAACATTGGATGAGACATCTTAATAACATTGGATGAGACATCTTTATAACATTGGATGAGATATCTTTATAACATTGGATGAGACATCTTTATAGCATTGGATGAGACATCTTAATAACATTGGATAAGACATCTTTATGACATTGGATGAGACCTCTTTATAACATTGGATGATACATCTTTATAACATTGGATGAGATATCTTTATAACATTGGACGAGACATCTTTATAACATTGGATGAGACATCTTTATAACATTGGATGAGACATCTTTATAACATTGGATGAGACATCTTTATTACATTGGATGAGACATCTTTATAACATTGGATGAGACATCTTTATAACATTGGATGAGATATCTTTATAACATTGGATGAGACATCTTAATAACATTGGATGAGATATCTTTATAACATTGGATGAGACATCTTAATAACATTGGATGAGATTGGATGAGTCATCTTTATAACATTAGATGAGACAACTTAATGACATTGGATGAGATATCTTTATAACATTAGATGAGACAACTTAATGACATTGGATGAGACATCTTTATAACATTGGATGAGACATCTTTATAACATTGGATGAGACATCTTTATAACATTGGATGAGACATCTTTATAACATTGGATGAGATATCTTTATAACATTGGATGGGATATCTTTATAACATTGGATGAGATATCTTTATAACATTGGATGAGTCATCTTTATAACATTGGACGAGACATCTTTATAACATTGGATGAGACATCTTTATAACATTGGATGAGACATCTTTATAACATTGGATGAGTCATCTTTATAACATTGGATGAGACATCTTAATAACATTGGATGAGACATCTTTATAACATTGGATGAGATATCTTAATAACATTGGATGAGACATCTTAATAACATTGTATGAGACATCTTAATAACATTGGATGAGACATCTTAATAACACTGGATGAGATATCTTAATAACATTGGATGAGATATCTTTATAACATTGGATGAGATATCTTTATAACATTGGACGAGACATCTTTATAATATTGGATGAGACATCTTTATAGCATTGGATGAGACATCTTTATAATATTGGATGAGACATCTTTATAGCATTGGATGAGACATCTTTATAACATTGGATGAGTCATCTTTATAACATTGGACGAGACATCTTTATAATATTGGATGAGACATCTTTATAGCATTGGATGAGACATCTTTATAACATTGGATGAGTCATCTTTATAACATTGGACGAGACATCTTAATAACATTGTATGAGACATCTTAATAACATTGGATGAGATATCTTAATAACATTGGATGAGATATCTTTATAATATTGGATGAGATATCTTTATAACATTGGACGAGATATCTTTATAATATTGGATGAGACATCTTTATAGCATTGGACGAGACATCTTTATAATATTGGATGAGACATCTTTATAGCATTGGATGAGACATCTTTATAACATTGGATGAGTCATCTTTATAACATTGGACGAGACATCTTTATAATATTGGATGAGACATCTTAATAACATTGGATGAGACATCTTTATAGCATTGGATGAGACATCTTTATAATATTGGATGAGACATCTTTATAACATTGGATGAGTCATCTTTATAACATTGGACGAGACATCTTTATAATATTGGATGAGACATCTTTATAACATTGGATGGGACATCTTTATAACATTGGATGAGACATCTTTATAACATTGGATGAGACATCTTAATAACATTGTATGAGACATCTTAATAACATTGGATGAGATATCTTTATAACATTGGATGAGATATCTTTATAACATTGGACGAGACATCTTAATAACATTGGACGAGACATCTTTATAATATTGGATGAGACATCTTTATAGCATTGGATGAGACATCTTTATAACATTGGATGAGTCATCTTTATAACATTGGACGAGACATCTTTATAATATTGGATGAGATATCTTTATAGCATTGGATGAGACATCTTTATAACATTGGATGAGTCATCTTTATAACATTGGACGAGACATCTTAATAACATTGTATGAGACATCTTAATAACATTGTATGAGACATCTTAATAACATTGGATGAGACATCTTAATAACATTGGATGAGATATCTTTATAACATTGGATGAGATATCTTTATAACATTGGACGAGACATCTTTATAATATTGGATGAGACATCTTTATAGCATTGGATGAGACATCTTTATAACATTGGATGAGTCATCTTTATAACATTGGACGAGACATCTTTATAATATTGGATGAGACATCTTTATAACATTGGATGAGACATCTTTATAACATTGGATGAGACAACTTAATAACATTGGATGAGTCATATTTATAACATTGGATGAGTCATATTTATAACATTGGATGAGACATCTTTATAACATTGGACGAGACATCTTAATAACATTGGATGAGACATCTTAATAACATTGGATGAGACATCTTTATAACATTGGATGAGTCATATTTATAACATTGGATGAGACATATTTATAACATTGGATGAGACATCTTTATAACATTGGATGAGTCATCTTTATAACATTAGATGAGACAACTTAATGACATTGGATGAGATATCTTTATAACATTGGATGAGACATCTTTATAACATTGGATGAGACATATTTATAACATTGGATGAGACATCTTTATAACATTGGATGAGACATATTTATAACATTGGATGAGACATATTTATAACATTGGATGAGACATCTTTATAACATTGGATGAGACATATTTATAACATTGGATGAGACATATTTATAACATTGGATGAGACATCTTTATAACATTGGATGAGACATATTTATAACATTGGATGAGACATATTTATAACATTGGATGAGACATCTTTATAACATTGGACGAGATATCTTTATAACATTGGACGAGACATCTTTATAACATTGGATGAGACATCTTTATAACATTGGACGAGACATCTTAATAACATTGGATGAGACATCTTAATAACATTGGATGAGACATCTTTATAACATTGGATGAGACCTCTTTATAACATTGGATGAGACATCTTTATAACATTGGATGAGACATCTTTATAACATTGGATGAGATATCTTTATAACATTGGATGAGACATCTTTATAACATTGGATGAGACATCTTTATAACATTGGATGAGTCATCTTTATAACATTAGATGAGACAACTTAATGACATTGGATGAGATTTCTTTATAACATTGGATGAGACATCTTTATAACATTGGATGAGACATATTTATAACATTGGATGGTACATATTTATAACATTGGATGTGACATCTTAATAACATTGGATGAGACATCTTTATAACATTGGATGAGACATCTTTATAACATTGGATGAGACATCTTTATAACATTGGATGAGATATCTTTATAACATTGGATGAGACATCTTTATAACATTGGATGAGACATATTTATAACATTGGATGAGACATCTTTATAATATTGTATGAGACATCTTTATAACATTGTATGAGACATCTTTATAATATTGTATGAGACATCTTTATAACATTGGATGAGACATATTTATAACATTGGATGAGACATCTTTATAACATTGGATGAGACATCTTAATAACATTGGATGAGATATCTTAATAACATTGGATGAGACATCTTTATAACATTGGATGAGACATCTTTATAACATTGGATGAGACATCTTTATAACATTGGATGAGATATCTTTATAACATTGGATGAGACATCTTAATAACATTGGATGAGACATCTTAATAACATTGGATGAGATATCTTAATAACATTGGATGAGACATCTTTATAACATTGGATGAGACATCTTTATAACATTGGATGAGACATCTTTATAACATTGGATGAGACATCTTAATAACATTGGATGAGACATCTTAATAACATTGGATGAGATATCTTTATAACATTGGATGAGACATCTTTATAACATTGGATGAGATATCTTTATAACATTGGATGAGACATCTTTATAACATTGGATGAGACATCTTAATAACATTGGATGAGACATCTATATAACATTGGATGAGACATCTTAATAACATTGGATGAGACATCTTTATAACATTGGATGAGACCTCTTTATAACATTGGATGAGACATCTTTATAACATTGGATGAGACATCTTTATAACATTGGATGAGATATCTTTATAACATTGGATGAGACATCTTTATAACATTGGATGAGACATCTTTATAACATTGGATGAGTCATCTTTATAACATTAGATGAGACAACTTAATGACATTGGATGAGATATCTTTATAACATTGGATGAGACATCTTTATAACATTGGATGAGACATATTTATAACATTGGATGGTACATATTTATAACATTGGATGTGACATCTTAATAACATTGGATGAGACATCTTTATAACATTGGATGAGACATCTTTATAACATTGGATGAGACATCTTTATAACATTGGATGAGATATCTTTATAACATTGGATGAGACATCTTTATAACATTGGATGAGACATATTTATAACATTGGATGAGACATCTTTATAATATTGTATGAGACATCTTTATAACATTGTATGAGACATCTTTATAATATTGTATGAGACATCTTTATAACATTGGATGAGACATATTTATAACATTGGATGAGACATCTTTATAACATTGGATGAGACATCTTTATAACATTGGATGAGACATCTTAATAACATTGGATGAGATATCTTAATAACATTGGATGAGACATTTTATAACATTGGATGAGACATCTTTATAACATTGGATGAGACATCTTTATAACATTGGATGAGATATCTTTATAACATTGGATGAGACATCTTAATAACATTGGATGAGACATCTTAATAACATTGGATGAGATATCTTAATAACATTGGATGAGACATCTTTATAACATTGGATGAGACATCTTTATAACATTGGATGAGACATCTTTATAACATTGGATGAGACATCTTAATAACATTGGATGAGACATCTTAATAACATTGGATGAGATATCTTTATAACATTGGATGAGACATCTTTATAACATTGGATGAGATATCTTTATAACATTGGATGAGACATCTTTATAACATTGGATGAGACATCTTAATAACATTGGATGAGACATCTATATAACATTGGATGAGACATCTTTATAACATTGGATGAGACATCTTTATAACATTGGATGAGACATCTTTATAACATTGGATGAGACATCTTAATAACATTGGATGAGACATCTTTATAACATTGTATGAGACATCTTTATAACATTGGATGAGACATCTTTATAACATTGGATGAGACATCTTTATAACATTGGATGAGACATCTTTATAACATTGGATGAGACATCTTTATAACATTGGATGAGACATCTTTATAACATTGGATGAGACATCTTTATAGCATTGGATGAGACATCTTTATAACATTGGATGAGACATCTTTATAACATTGGATGAGACATCTTTATAACATTGGATGAGACATCTTAATAACATTGGATGAGACATCTTAATAACATTGGATGAGACATCTTAATAACATTGGATGAGACATCTTTATAACATTGGGTGAGACATCTTTATAGCATTGGATGAGACATCTTTATAACATTGGATGAGACATCTTTATAACATTGGATGAGATATCTTAATAACATTGGATGAGATATCTTTATAACATTGGATGAGACATCTTTATAACATTGGATGAGATATCTTAATAACATTGGATGAGATATCTTTATAACATTGGATGAGACATCTTTATAACATTGGATGAGATATCTTTATAACATTGGATGAGACATCTTTATAACATTGGATGAGACATCTTAATAACATTGGATGAGACATCTTAATAACATTGGATGAGACATCTTTATAACATTGGATGAGACATCTTTATAACATTGTATGAGACATCTTAATAACATTGTATGAGACATCTTTATAACATTGTATGAGACATCTTTATAACATTGGATGAGACATATTTATGTCACATTCTCGTCGTTTGACGGGTGTAAGTCTATTAAGTCAATTGTGAAATCGAATTCACAAAATTCATGCCGACCTCTAATTGTACTTCTCAGACATTCCATTCTAATTATTTTATATATTAGTTTCCAAACTCACGTAGGACCACAGACCGCCATGTTTGATTGGGTACCACGGAGCGTTCCGTGATATTAGACCATGTTTGATTGGGTATTAGGGAGCGTTCCGTGATGTTTGGCTCCGGGGCCTCCAGTAGACAGTAGCTAATTACTTCACAATTCCATGTTGTCTGGAATGGTTTGAATCCCCATCATAAAGTACGAATGGTGCCATATTGGAATAGGATGAGACACTATATATACCCTGCTGGTGACGACGCGAACCGTGTTACTGCTCTCTGAGATTGCGTGCGTCGGGGTTGGTTTAGAAATGAATTTAATTTATTCATTAGCTGATAATAATTGTTATTTACGTTATGGTTGATTAGTGTTTAGATGAAACAGACACGAATGACAGTGAAGAATGGAGGAGACGAATGAGGAGGTTTGTAGAATGTTAGAAAAAATTTGAAGATTACTGTATGTACCCATTATGTGGATGATCAAAACATCTGATACGAGGGCGTGTAACGCGTTCCCATCCGATCGCTTCTTTCCCCCTGCATATATAGATTACACGAACGAACGAGTATTTTATTATACATGCCGTGACAATTGTGTATATAATAGTATACAACACATCACTTACATGTGCCCGATAACAATGTCAATTAAATGGAATAGACAGTAAAAAGACAACAAGAAAAACGTTTTCTATTCCATGAATGTGTTCATCATTTTACTTATTATTTTGTTTAAAATGACTAATAGGCCTTATTGTACGGTGTGCTCTTTTTTTAATTGACATTGTTATCAGATAATAAGCGCTGTGAATAAATTTAGCTACTTGAAGGGGATACGATTCGTGGATACGATTAGTGGAATAAGTAAGCCGACGTCACTAAGTTGTGTCTGTCCAGATTCAATCGATATATGACATCAGTTTTTATCTCAGGTATTTTACAAGCTTGACGGTTAACGAGAAAGTGTTTTTCGTCTTCAAGTTGGCAAGAATTGCATACAGACAGAACACAATCTCTTGTCGGAATCTTCATCACAATTCCGTGCCTGGGTGACTACCGGGGGTCTAATTGGGATTTTGGATGGCAAAGTGGTCAAAGACCAGATATACTCACATTTGAGCAATATCATTTTACTTTCCCCTGACTATGACATGTTACTCAGCTGATAAAAGATGCATGGTGCATCAGCAATACAACATACTTATCGCGCACCGATTGTGAAGCTTATCCGAATCCCCATAATCGCAGGTATGTGAACCACGCACAGGGAATGCAACGTTATTCGTGAATCTGGGCAAGTTTTCAGGAACTCCCGCGGTCGGTGGTTTTCACGTGCAGTGGCGTAATTTCGCTTTTAATTAACTCTGGCTGTGGTTTTTCATCCAGCCATAAAACTGAGAATGTCGTGGTATGACATAGCAGCCAAAACGACGATAAACACGTAAACTATAGCATTCTAGGACAATCGTGTGCGTTATTTCACTGACTATCGAAGTGTGCTAAAGTAGCTCCCAGAGGAATGTTCTGTCACCCGAGAAATAGATCATGTTCTGGCTCTGTCAATTTGACACGGGGGGGGGGTCACTTTACGCCTGTGGGTTACCAAACATGCAGTTATCATTCAGATGGGATGGGAATATCGCAGTTTGGTAGAGATAATAAGAATCGATCCTTTATATATAGCATATTATACAGTAAATTAGTGTGAATGGGCTTTATACCAAGGGCGAAATAGTGCCCCTGAAGTTCTAACATCACCTTTCTTGGTGTCAATGTTGCTTTCAAGTTTCAGTGCGATATATAGTTATCATTCAGATAGAATCGGAAAATAAGCACAATACGGGTTTTTTTCCATATTGAAATAGTCCCATATAGTGCTGTTTTAGCCACCATCATTTAGACCCATATAGAGCGTATTTGAGTTATCAAATATTGGCAATTTGAGCTCATTTCGCTCAATTATAAGTAAGCCATTATTGTGCTTAATTTCACGCGAACGGGGTGATTTCTAACATCATTTCCCTTAGGCACAATTTGCACTCGATCTTTTAGTGTCCACGTGCCGCTTGATTCGCATTTCACGCTCGTTGCTAAATGTGTGGTGTACAGACGTTGTGGCGCGAAATCAATGGTGCTATATCAATATGATAATAACAGATGGTTTGATGATGTTCCTGGGCAGACACTGATGACGCGAGGCAGGAAAGTACAGTAATACACGATCGAACGAATAAGAGAAAACATTAATTATCGCATCGATGTGTTGCATCGACGCGCTAACACATGTTGGGGATGTCCGACTGTTGATAAACTACCATTCCTTGTCAAGAAACAAAATATTACTACATGCCTTGTTGTTTGATGATGTAACAGCTGATGTTTTCATTAACTGGAAAGCAGACGCGTGCGTATGTGATTTTATTGCAAGTTCGAGCGGTGAAAAGTTCAATGTTCGAACCAGACTCTTTAACCAGGAAATAGCTGTTACCAATAATGATTAAAGGGATTGTGTGAACTTATTTCGACGTTTAAAACTGATATGTCAACACTCATACTGTATGCTACTTGACAAATTAAATTCAACTACATGTTTAGTCTGTTCTCGTGAAAATAAGCATATAACGTGCGTATTTTAATGAGCGAAATACGCTCATATTGGCATTATTTAACGTCAATATACGCTCTATATGGCCATAACACGCGTTTTTAAACAGCCAGATATGGGACTATTTCTATACGAAATACGCCCATAATGGCATTATTTAATCTACCATTTTTCGACGACATGACTTACTATACAACATATCCTAGCACAATTGCGCACATCGACCTATAATGTGAAATACATGTAGGTACATAATGTGATTATTTGATTCTGAAATAAGCAGATAATGGAGTCATATCCGTTATTTCGTTTTATGGCGCGGGCCACAATGAAAACACATGTTAAAGAGCGTTCACCTGAAAAAGTCGTGGGTTGGCTTTTTGTTTCATTGTCCGCACATATACCAGCCAAACCGGGTCTAAGTGGGCGTTTTTGTCATTCAGTTGCCAGCTAATTAACAACTCGATTCTGTGATATGATTATGCAATCAAACTACCCTCTTACCAATCGGACCAAAATATAGGCCGATATAATGGTCATAAATTATCGTGACCGCGTGCACGCTCAATGGATTTATTCATTGAGAAACAAGTATCGCTCATTCAGGCTCATTGACTATTAATCCGATCTCATTCTGTGTTTAAATCAATTTAACAAAGGTCATGTCTCTCAGCACGAGTTTCACGCTCTGTTAATCACTTTGTTTGTGATAGATTTCTGCAAGTAGCTTCACCCGCAAAGACAAAATGTGGTGTATTTACATGTATATCTGTATATATTAAAGGGTATGGGAGCTGTCTATCTGTATGTCCGTTTGTCTGTTCGCAACTGTTCTCCAATACCCTTGGACCGATTTCAATTAAATTAGGTGTGGTGATTCGTGTTGTATAACGGCGTTAGGTTTTAAAAATTTTGATTTAAAAATAAGTAAAATATAAAAAAATTTAAATGAAAAAAATGTGTTAAATTGAGTAAGGAGTTGAATCTAAAAAGAAACATTTGTTTGCTTTAAATTTAATTAAAAAAAATTTAAATTAAAATGTTCAAATGATCAAAATGTGCGCAAAGCCCCTCTGGCGCTGAATAAATCTCCATAATCAACTCAATCCTGGACCAAGAGGCCAGTCAAGTACAGGCAATTTGCTTATGAGTGCACACCATAAGCGACATTTGAACTGTTGGAATTGGGCAACCATGCAGAGGGACAGCTTTTAATAAAGAAATATATTACATGCGTTGATTTTTGTTCAATGTCATAAATTTCCCGTCATGAAGAAAATCAAAAAGGTTCCCAGGTTTTTAACTGGTAGAATATTATGGGAATTTATAGGCGTAGCCAGAGTAGAGCTTTGTGGCATGATCTACGTCAAAATAAGTTATCAAATTGGACTCATATAGCAATAAAAGTTTAGGATTGCAAACTATATGTATATAATATCTGGTCATGCAGTAGCATCGTTTTGGTGTCAAAATTAAAACGTTGAACCCTTCAAATGAATTCGTAGAAAACACCAGTATTTGTGATTGCCACAAGCCAAACAAAAAAACCACAAGATAGTTGTAAAAATCATATATTTAGGAAATTGTCCATATCTGAGCAAAGCTCGCGTGCGAATTAATCAACTGTGACATGATCACATAAGTCGGCAGTCGCCACTTAGACACGCCCTCACTCGAGATTATTTACAGATCCACCCTTTGAATGATTGCTTGACAATTCTAAACCGCGATGAAGAAAAGACGGATTCGTCATCTCAAGTTTAGCCTCGATAAGGCTGGTTTAGCTGGACCGCCGAATTAGATGGTTTAGTTGCCGGTTTAGGCTTATACAACGCAAAAACAATATTGAAATTGACAAAATCTTGTCCCCATACGCTTTATATGAGTGACTGCTTCTCGCTTATAAATTTCCAATCAAAATATGAACGCTGTCGAATTATTGATTTTCGTAATCAATAAAACGAGGCGGTCCGCATTAGGAAAGTACGTTTAATTATCTCGACGATACAGAGACACTACTGCTAAACCACTGGCCTAGCTGGAACAGGTTTAAACCAGAGATGACGAATGCGTCACTTAGACCTGCGGTCTCGGTTTAAACCATGGATTTTGCTGACTCACGGCGGTTTAAACCTAGAGGTTTACGTAAACCAGGTTTAAAACTGAGATGGCGAATCGGGTCAATGTGTTTCGCTGCGGCCCGCGCCATTCAACGGACTAACGGCTTAAGCTCAACATGGGTGATATGCATGTATAATGGTTTCATTGGCGCTTTAGGTTACAGTGAAGTAATTGAGGGAGGGCGCCCTCCAACGGATTTTGGACCAACATGAAAGAGAGTACTAAATACACACTGCTCCCTGATTGGTTAATTGGATATTTTACATATATAGATACAAAATGAAGGAAATCATTCCTGCTTGAATTAAAAAAATTAAGAAAAAACATTGCCTTATGACCAATGTTGTGATTTCATGTTTGAAATTTTCAGTGAGAGGTATAAAATATTTTATTTTTTTTACTGCGATCCTAACGCTACTTTCAAAAACTCGAAATTTAAATGTAAAAGTCATGCTCGACGATATAATTTTTTTTTTCAAAAAGTTTGCACAGATGACAATCTTTCATATAATATATGCCTTCCACACTTACGGTATATATTGACATCAGTAGTCCACTGGGGGCATATTTCAGAATCAAATCAGTCCAATATGAACCTATGTGAATATTTACGTCTAATATGAACCAATTCGCATGAGGATATGTCTGTTAACATGTTTCTCATTGTTGAAAGTTCATAGTCCTCCAAATACATCACTATAATACAGGCGTCAAACAGAACTAAATTTATGTGAAATTTCAAATTTACTAATTTACTGATAGATATTCGATAAATAGACGGAGATAATAGTTCCTTCAATTCGTTGGGATGTCCGTCTGTTGATAAACTTCCATTGCTCGCCAAGAAACAAAATATCACCACATTCCTTGATGTTTGATGATGTAACAGCTGATGTTTTCATCAATTGGAGAGAAGAATGTGCGGTTGTATTGCAAGTTGGTGTGGTGAATGTTCGATGTTCGAGAGCATGCAGACTCTTTAACCGGGGAATCGTGTGGTACCTCTTTATAGTTGAATGACTTCCTATGACGTCGTCTGATAAGCCTTGAACATTGTGGCTCGTTTCCTATAGAAAAAATATAACTGGAATATTTCACGAATACCATAAGACTCCGTTGATAGGCTATTATCATTCACAATACTTGAACATCATACATTGTTTTAAACTTCGAGATATACAATGTTTCCGATGCACTAATCCCTGAGTTCCAGTTACGAATAATGGCCGAATACTATAGTGTGCTGAAGTACGTGTATGTCATTATAATTTAAAACGTACTATCGTCCCTAATTCAGTGAAATTGATATCAAATGTAAAAAAAACTGAAACCGCTATAACCTACTAGAAAAAGGAGAGTTACAATAAGCACCAAATAAACTTCAGAACTATTTCTTCTTTTTGTTTGCACTCCGGTTTGCCGACGTCATGAATACTAATTAGCCTTTTTTTGGACTCGGATGAAACACGATATGAAATGACACTTTTCCTTCACAATGACATGTTGTTGTGTTGTGCGATGCATACATAAAACATGTAGCTATTGCTGTGGCGATTCCTATGCAATGTGGCTACTGCCTCTTGCTGTCTCTTAAATTGTTTATGTCCGCTCTGTATTTGGAATCTATTCGCCTCGTCCTAGATGCTCAAATCCCACTCACGGACATAAACAGTTTTAAAACGGCACCAGTGACATGTTCTATGTGTAACTTTATTCTGATGCCAGCAAAAACAGTCACAATTGTACATATAAATTATTTCTCTTATTTATTTTAGGCCCACAACAGAATGTTCACGATGTTCCAGAAACATAACATAAAAATTGATTCCATGGAAAGTTTCCGAGATGATCCCAGTCTGGCTATGGAAAAAATTAAAGTAAGTTTTACAAGTTTATTTCGAGTACAGACCTCATGTTACTACTACGGGATATAAACTTTATATCTACACCACTATTGCTGAATTGGTCATTGTCGCGTTGTATCGTGCAAAAAGACACACATAATCACATAAACGTGCAAACAGACACCCAGGATCTCCCACGTGTGCAAACAGACACACAGGATCTCCCACGTGTGCAAACGGACACCTAGGATCTCACACGTGTGCAAACGGACACCCAGGATATCCCACGTGTGCAAACGGACACCCAGGATCTCCCACGTGTGCAAACAGACACACAGGATCTCCCACGTGTGCAAACAGGCACACAGCATCTTAAAGTCTTGTTTGTCTGCGACAGTCAAACTCAACGCGGGTGAAAAATACCCATTGATATTCCGATGGAATATTTCACTCGAAAATCACAAACCAATAAGTATTGTAATAATAATTAACATGCCACTAATATAACATTGATTTGTTTATGAGAAATTGAGATGCTTTGTGTCTTTTTGCATGTTTAGGAGATCATTTCTGCCTTTTTGCACGTGACCATTCGACAATGACCAAATCAACACCACTATTGGCGATCCGACTGAGAACATGTTATATGGGAAAGCACGTGACACGTATCAACTTGGTTTATACTTGTCAAAGTATATTATTTTTATTGAAACTATAACCAATTATCCATCGGTGTCCCTCTAAATCATCAAATATACATCTATATACAGCCTGTTCTGAAAATAAGCTCATATTGAACTTATTTCAAAAGCACAAATTAGTCCATATCGGCATTATTTAAATCTGAATTATACGCACTATATGAACCTAAAACGCGATGTTTTATACAGTCCAATCTGGGACTATTTCCATTCGAAATAAGCTCATTTTACATTATTTAAAGTGATATGAAACACTTCGGTAGAGTGGTAAAATACAATTGGAGAATAATCTTGCTAAAAGTAGTTACATTTTACAAATATTATATCCAAATCGACATGACACACCATCATTCTTATATATTAACTAAATATAGCGACTCTCGGTGGTGAACTCGTTTTCGTCAGTTTATCGCCGGTTGTTGCGTCCCGAATCGAGATGTAAATATTTACAATTGAGCGTTGTTCAGATGACGTTTTCTATGGAGTGGTACGGTCGATTTGTTTGAGATTTCGTGCTGTTAGTAGAATGCTGCATTCCTCCAGTTGGCATAGCGCCTGAATACTAAATTATCAGGTTTACACACCCGAATAAGTCCATAATATGTCTTTAATCTACTTTTTCCATCGACACGACTTACCAGATTCACTCTCTTTATAGTGTGTTTTCACTGTGGCCCGCGCCATTCAACGGAATAACGGGCATAAGCTCACTATGGGCTCACATCAGAATCAAATCAATCTGATATGAACATATGTGGATGTTTAGGTCCAATATGAACCTATTTACACGAGGATATGTTGCTATATATGTAACGAATGGCTTAGCAATTCTATGGTATGTAACACGTTAGTCACGTCCAAGTTCCACACGAGACTTGTTGGCTGAAAGCAGTTACTTTCTGTAATAGAATAATAAGATAATAGCCAACTTGGTTGGCAAAATTTAGACTGGAAACCGAAAACATTCTAAACACAAATACATGTAGCGTGCTTATTCGTCTATATACTACCGTCGCTTTTTCGTTTGTGGAAAGAATTGAATCAACCTGTTCTCCCTAAAACCCGCACATTATCTGCTTATAACACAACTTGTTTTAGGTAGATCATTTGCTTATAATCGCCTCTTTTTGAGTCGATAATGTGTTGAAAATTAGAAAGTTTTAGTATTCCGTGCAGATTATGTGCGGATAATGACACAAATAAGCCAACGGACGACTTTTCAGGTGTACTCTCTGTAACATGTGTTTTCAATTTGTCGCCTCAAAACGAAACAACGGATATGATCCATTATCTGCTTATTTCAGAAAAAAATAATCACATTATGTACCTATTGCACATATTAGATCGATTGTGTGCGTATTTGTGTGAGGGTATGTTGATTGAATAACTGCGGTTTCAGACTCAAGTTTTAACATCATGCATGCGTAGATCTAGATCCAAGTAGATTTTGCTGTCGAGCCTTGAAACAGGGTGTCTGTCATTTTTAGAATGAGGACCCCGCACATGGTGCTAGCATCATCAAATTCACCCTCTGGAGACATCATTCTGCTTAGGCCTCATCTTCTGGGAAGAGTATCTGTAGTCTCAAAATAACATTGTTGGAATTACTTTTATTCATTTTATACATCTCCTAATTTGCAGAAGATAACATGCATACTCGAGGAAACTAATTGGTGAACATCACCATTTTCAACTGGGGAACTTCAATCTGACCCTAGGTATCCCATAGCAGTTGACGCCTAAGCAGAATGGGGTTACCAGAGGGTGAGTTTGATGACGCTAGCCACCGTGCGGGATAGCATAACTAAATTCACCCTCTGGGTACCTCATTCTGCAAATGTCAGACACACTATTTCAAAGCTTGTGTTCCTATGCTTTATTGGAAATGTGGTTTATGTGAAAATTCAATCTCTGTATGAATGTCTTTCACACACACACCCACACACTTTTGCCCACTTGCAGCAACATTTGTTGCTTTATTTAGAAATACATGTATTTTCGTTTTTTCCAGGATGAAGACATCAGAGTAATTATTGGGAATTTTGACCATTCGGTTGCCGCAAAAGTGTTCTGCAGCGTAAGTTTTAAAGTTAATATTATTATTATTTTTTTTTTATTATATTGACACAGAACAATAGCTGACAACAACGGTTGAATAGATATATAGACTGGAATGTGGGGGGTCGAAATTCATACACAGCTCACACACGCAACTTGCACACCTTGATATATTAATAACATTGCGTTGATGTATACATGTATTTATAAATATTGTTTATCCATGTTATGTTCTGTCTCAAATGTATATTTGTTAATGAACTTTGGACTGGTTTACCGAATCTCAGATTGCAAACTCAGACTCTGGTCCGAATCGGCATCTCCAGTTTAGACCTAGTTTAAACTACCAGTTTAAACTGGGTTTTAGTAGTAAAACCAAGTTTTTCTCCACCGCTGGGACGACATAGATTTGGTCGATTGCGTTACCTGTGGGCCTCACTTGTCCAATTGCAAGAATAGGAGGCGTGGTCTGTCTGTTTATTATCGCTACTTGTCAATTCATTGTCCGGTCACGCGACCTGTTGTCGCTATATAATCTCCTAATCAGGGGAATAACCCGTGCGCTTTGAGAAATCACGACGAATGCACGGTCTGTTGTATAACGGTTAAATATTATCTAATATCATGGACGAACGTGACTTTTGGAACTCAAATACCCGATAGAAACATCACCCCTCACCCCGGGATAACAGGGGTATGGACGGTAAGGATTTAGGCTAATTAATTTGGCAGCAGGAGAGGGTGGCACGATCAAAATACACCATATAACCACCCCTACCCACCCTCACCGAGGGGAGGGGTCCCACCAGAGGAGGTGGAAATTGGGTACGCCCAAATACCGAATAGAAACACCCCAACCCTCACCCCCGGGGAAGGGTACCTCAAATAACGCATATAAACACCCCACCCCTCACATCCGGGCGGGGTGGGGTGGGTTACCACCCGAGGGGTGAAGATGGGATATGAACCATGTTCGAGAACGGTAAGGATTTCGGCCAATTTGACGACAGGGGTGTGTGGCCCGCTCCAAATATCCCAAAAAGACACCCTACCCTCATCCCTGGAGGGTACCACCCTGCTGGGGTGAAATGGGGTATGGAGCATTTTATTCATTATTCGTAAAAACATGCCTCTGTTTGTCAATATTACGGCATGTGTAGGTGGCCCGCCCCAAATACCCCATAGAATGGGGTATGGACCGTTATCGAGAACGGTAAGGATTTCGGCCAATATGACGTCATTGGTGGGCGGCCCGCCCTCAAATATAGTCATAGAACCCCCTCCCCCACCCTTACCGCGGGTGAAAATGGGATCAGGGGTGGGGGTGGGGTGTTTCTATGGGGGGCATTTGGGATGTGCCACCCACCGTTCTCGAAAATGGTCCATACCCCATTTCACCCCCTCGGGGTGGTACCTCTGGGTGAGGGTGTTTCTATGGGGTAGTTGGAGCGGGCTACCCACACTGCTGACGTCAAATTGACCGAAATCCTTACCGTTCTCGAAAATGGTCCATACCCCATTTTCACCTCCTGGGGTGGTTCCCCCAGCGTTCAGGGGTGGGCTGTTTCTATGGGACATTTGAGCGGGCCATCCATCCATGCCGTCAATTGGCCGAAATCCTTACCAGTCTCGAAAATGGTCCATATCACACGTTCACCCCCTCGGGTGGTACCCCCCCCCCCCCGGATGTGAGGGGTGTGGTGTTTCTATGGGTTATTTGGGGCGAGCCACCCACCCGTACTATCAAATTGGCCGAAATCCTTACAGTTCTCCAAAATAGTCCATACTCCACCCCCTCAGGGTGGCCGTTACCCTCCCCCGGTGAAGGCTGGGGTGTCTCTGATAGGTATTTGAGCGGGCCACCAACCCATGCGTCAAATTGACCGAAAGAGACCTTTTTGTGAATAAGGAATCAGTTTCAAAAGTCATGTTCGTGTCTAACGTGTCAATCTAATCAGTCCGATCCCGCCATGCTCTCAGCCTCCAAATCGACATCCGAACGAGCGAATATTGCAAACAGACATATATAGCAAGAAATCATCCATCACACTGGCACATATTTTGTTAGAATTTATCTCATAAGTACCGACATCGCCTCCCCGAATTCCACTAAGACTCTCCTGCATCCACATTGAGTGGCAAACGCTCGCGCATAAACGCCTCCCCCAATTCAAAATAAACACTCCCATATTCACGAAGAAACAACATCAATATTGGGCGAAAAATATCGGCCGAATAATTAAATCCAAAAAACTAGGTTTTAGTCAAACCTGGGGTAGGGTGGTTTAACTTTGAATTTTGTTCAAAGTATATTTAAAGGTGTATGTTCGGGGCGAGACGTATGGTACGTATAAATCATATATACCTAAGCTTATACTGATGATTATATAGCCAATTCACCACAAACAATTAGTAATATTACCATAACTTTATCACGTTAATAAAACCTAGTTTCAACTTAAACTGAGTTTATCACAAAACTTGGTTTAAGTACGCGAAAACCCAGTTTTACTCCATAAACCTGGTTTAACTACTGTAAAACCAAGTTTAAACCCTACTTAAACCAAGTTTAAACTGGAGTTAAACCTGGTCTAGAATAAAACCTAGTCTAAACCAGAGATGCCGATTCGGACCAGACTATTTACTATTCAGGATAATTATGTTCCCTGTTAAGTTAGTTGTATGTGCCCTATTGTTTGCTGTATGGCTTTCATTAGGTCCCCCACTCGAGTTGTTGTTCATGTATGTGTTCGCCGAGGCGGTTGTGGAGAAAATAAGTCTTATGAATCATACAATACGCACACGATTGATTAACAATAGATGCTTAACCGGGGCTCACGTCTGTATAGCGATTGATATTAAAACCCAATGACACGTGGCACGCGAGGTGTAGGATTGAGTCTGGGATATTGAGAAATAACGGAGATGTTAGAAGAATTGCTTTTAAAGAGCGGCGTTCCCCTAACATCTCCCAAGCACACCTACCAATGCAAGTAGGATAATTTTACTTTTATTTGACCAAAGTTGATCAGTTGTGGTGTTGTAAATTCTTTCATACAAATCTCCGTTATTACGTTAAAGTAGAGTTATCACCCTTCATATTAACTCAGGATAATTATTTCGGAATGTAATTCTAACATCCCGTGTCACCTGTTAAGTACTGCGTTTGATTATCACTCGCTATCTAATCGTGAGCCCCGATTAAGTAGCTCTCACTATCTAATCGTGTGCGTATTAGGTCTTAGGAATATGTCTGGTTGTAGCTACCTGTGACCGCATTTAGATAACTCCACCACTGGTTGAGTGGTCCTGCTAATTCGGTATGATCGTGGTGCGTCCTGCAGAATTGTTATGATGCTGGTAGGAAGTGTGGTTATTTTAACTAAAGTATAGAACTTTTCCGGTTGCCTTTTGTGATCCATTAAGCTGTATCGCCTAATCAATTAGCAGATGATACTATACATTTGATTCTCATGTCGCTCCCTTTACAAAATCAATTCGGGTTTTTTAACTAGAATTTCCGATCTTGGGGTAGAAATCAGTTTGGTCAAAACATATTTTTTTTTTGCCATTTTCGAAAAACAAATTAGCCATTGACCAATTTGACCTATGGCATCGTGAAATTGTCAATGATGCTGTAGGTTAGAGCGGGTTAAAATCATTCAAATATCACAACTTAATATCCCATGTTAAAACAGGCGTACAAGAACAAGCTCTATGGGAGAAAGTACGTGTGGATGATACTAGGTGGGAACTCCGACAGATGGTGGCATGCAGCAGACCCATCTGTCAACTGCACTACGGCTCAGATGAACGAGACACTGCAGGGACATTTTGTGACGGACATACTGCCACTGGACGAAAGCCGCATGGTGACAGAGTCTGGCTTGGTTAGTATTATTGTCGTATTTTGTATTCCAGTGAGTTGTCGACAGTGCTTTAATATACGAGACGGGGGCATTGCACTCGCACTCGTGTGCGCTCGTTATTTCAGTTTTGGTGTGTGTTGTAAATTTGGATTTATATTCGTAAAAATAACTACTTTGAGCAAGATAATTCTACATTTCTATTTGAACACCTTACCTGAGTGTTTCACATCACTTTAAAAGCCAATAGAAATCCTAACATAATTACGTCTCTATATCTGTGATTCAGTTTTGTTTTCTGTATTGATAGCATTCCCTCTATTTCATTGCTTATGGTTCAGATCATGCGCGATTTCACTGGTTAGTGGCGTAACAGATCATTTCAAGGCACGCTATAAAAAGAGATTTCTCGCTTTATTTGACTGGAGCTTCCTGAAATTTTGCGAAACCCTGTGCAAATGCATTCTCTTATATATATGCGAGTTGCCCATAGAGCGCCTCGCATATATAAGAGGATACATTGGCCTTACAATATGTGCCTTGATCGTGTAAGCCAGTGCATTCTCTTATATATACGACGATCCCTATTGGAGACTCGCATATATAAGATGATGCACTTCAACGGGGTCTTTAATGCTGCACCAGCGCAGCTCCTGTCATGAAACGGTTAACGCCTTATTTGCCTATTTCCAGACGTCAGTGCAATACAGGCGGGAATATAACAGAATTCGACGTGGCGAATACAGTAAATACCATGGATACGCATTCGATGGAATCTGGGTCATTGCGAAGACACTCGACCAATTGCTTCGTCATCAAAGATCACGTGACTTACGAAAGGCTGTATTCAGAGGAACCGGCGTTGAAAACATACTCAGTCGGACTGATTTTCTCGGAGTAACGGTATATATATATAACTCTATACGTCACCATGTATCGGGAGATATAAGGTTTTAAAAGTAGTAGCTTGATTTCCTTTCCATGGTCTACAATTGCAATTTTTCGCCACCACTGACAAAAATTATTGTATAGTCTTACAGTCGAATTATATATATATATTGTATCTTTGGGTGGGAATAAATACTATTAGACCAATAAACTCGAGAAAATTAGCTTCGTCTCAATTTGTTGGCTTTAGATACCAAATGAACGCAGTTTTGTAGGATTATTACGTATATAACTAAATCAACGGTGTACATTCATATGACTTATGGGACTATTTACATGTGCCTTAACATATGTGTTATGAACCTATAGGCATGCGTGCTTCATGATCGCTCGGTATGGTTTTTGTTTTTGTGCATACAATTCTTGCACCATCAGCTGCGCGATATACCCATTACTCAACCATGCAATCACACTAGCTTTGAGCTGTTATATGGAATGGCATCTGGAACGACGTTAAACCACAATCAATCAGCCAATCCAACAAACTTCTTGACTGATGTACGTCAGTACTAGGTGCTGTGTGTCACGCTGTGTGCTACATGTATACGTCCGTAATGAGTACTTCAGCTTACTAACAGACGGTCATTATTCATAACTGTAACTCAGAAATTGGTGCATCGGAACAACTGTATCTTGAAGTTTCAGACAGTGTATGATGTTCCACGACTATGAATGATAATAGCCTTTCAACTGAGTCAATATTATGGTTTTCGTGATATTCCCGTTTAATTTTTCCACTGGAAAATGGCCATAATGGCATCGGCCCAGCACTCAACATCATAACGTCATTAGGAGTGAAGAGGTTAACATGGAGACATTTCTTGGCAACCGCGGCCCAAGTACACTTTTGTGACCTCTACTATTATCACCCTGTATATATATATATATACCTGATGTAAGTTTGAGGGTTAATCCTATATATTACTTCATTTGGAGCGCTGAAATGTAATCACTTGTCGCGACAATGTATTGTCCAATAAACTATTATGCTGCGAAGATATACGCTCCTAAAGGCTATTCCCATCCCCACAGCATCTCCTTTATAAACATTTATTCCCGCCAAAATGCAATTTACGATCGCATAACATTCAATATCGCCCGCGATTGTTTTGGTAACAACGCCGTCTATTGAATTTTGAACCCCATCGTTGTAGATTTTGGCGCTATCATTGTTTGAGCGGAATGAAGTTCGCCTCCCATACTAATTTCATTTCGTCTCACAGCATCGTCAATAGACACAGCTCCGCTTCCAGAGCTCTTAATGGTCCGGCGTATTGTCACACGTTTTATGGACTGCCGCGGGATATTCCTTGCCGCTATGATATATTTGGCTATTAACGACAGCTACTGGCTTCTCGCTTGATTTATGTTATCATTTGAGTATTAGCGAGGTTTAGATAGAAATGTCTTACTTCTAACGTCAGTCACTTACATGGCCGTGACGACAAGGGGATTGTGGGTGTCCTATATACCTGCCAAAACATTAGTTTGAAATGTCATACCCAACAATTGGTTGAAATTATTCTCGTAGTTTGATTTTCCAACAATATATTAGTGGGAAATTTGTTGTTTTAGACCAACATTTACATATTTTCCTACTTTGGTCAAATCAAAGTTTGGACTGCAATGGTCATCAGTTGGAAATTTTCCAAAATTAGGGGGTTGTGTGTTGGAAATTTCCAACACTTGGAAAGCTTAATGCCAGTCTAATTGCTAGGATTTTGCTATTGTCATGTTCAGATTTATAAATGTTATCACTCCGAGCCGAATCATGGTCGGCCCGGTGTGTCCCGATCCCTCTCCCGTGGCCAGTCAAACACTGCTAATTAATTTTTTTTAAATCATCAGATGGGTTGAATTTGACTGGAGTTAGAGTTCAGATCTAAAAAAAAATCTCACACACTGGGTGTTCGATCCTGTTCCTTCCCCAGGCGGACGGCCATGCAGTCAAAGACTAATTGGAAATTCCAACGTGGACTCCCCCCAAAACGGAGGCCCTCTAGCCACCACGTCCCTGCATGGTCACTGATAAGTATACACACAGTGCCTGGATCGCCAGCAATTTCGTGTATAAGCGGGGGGGGGGGGGTAAAAAATAATCCATCGATGACGTAATGCGAGAACGTCTTGCAACCACGTGCATCATCTGACCCTTGGTAGCTGACAGTGTCTGACATTGTAAGTTAATAGTACTCGATCTCAACCTGTCTATTGCTATAACGTGACATATCGTTCTGAGGCGTGGCGACTGGGCTTTGTGTGTGCATTTGTTAGTAGTGTTGAAAGTATTATTGCAATGTTTTATAACTTTATCTTTATACAATTTTGGCCATATGCAGGATACTTTACCATTGCTCTCAATTGACCGTGCGCTACCTAAAATGTGAGCATAATTTCAAACTGAGTATTCCGCCTCTATGCCACCGCTATGCCTCTTCTTTATATTTGGTTGACATACCTGTAGAGTCCTTATGACTTACTCCACAATATGTATCCAGGAAATGACATCGCCTGTATGTATACCAGTGGTTAGGACTCACCCTCATTCTAGCGGCTTTTCTAGCAACCCTTGAATAATTATAAAACGTGACAGATCGTTCCGAGGCGTGGCGACTGGGCTTTGTGTGCATGCGTCTGTTTTATTACATATCTATCAACGTTATTCGAATGATCGCACGACGCTCCAGGCGTGTGCTAATTCTCAGAATCGCACTAGTGCAATCTGTCGACAGAACTATTTCATTCAGTGTTGTTAGACTGGCTCTCGTCGTTACTATTTTTACTTTTTCAACTTTTCAACGCAAGGGCGACAACCCACTTGTCGAAATCCCAATGCGGTGATTGGGTTATATTTTTGGAAAACCCAATTAACACCTTTTCGCGGGTCAAGATGGGTCAAGTTCAATCGAGGATAGACGGGCTCCCTGTCTGATTGTTGCGTTAACCCTAAAATGCCGTTAAAACTCAATTAAATTCACATTTTCTGTACCGGAGATGTACGATTGTGAGTCAACTTACTATATGATACTGAGATCTGTAATAAAAATAGAACCTCATGAGTGTCTGTATTTTGACGAATTACCGCATTCGAGTTGTTGGCGGAACGCGATACCTCTCGTGCGGGACGCAAATCTCGTGCGATAATTTCATAAAAATCCAGACACTCATGCGGTTCTATCTATAACTCGCACTGCCCTTACCTTTGGCCAATGAAATGTTTCGCCTGAAATAAGAACAGTTTGAGACTCATGAAATAAGCGAGATCACTGAGTCGCGGTCGTATTGGATTCATCCAGCCCCGGTTCCGTGGTTGTAGTGCTGCAGGTCAAAGTTCTGGAGTAGCATTTCCATATATGGTGTTCATGAATAATTTATAACTCCATATATGGAAGTGCTACTCCAGATAGAAATTTGATCTGTAGCAGTAAAACCACGGAACCGGGCCTGGTGGATCCAATATGGCTGCGAGTTAGTGACAGGGCGTATTGTTCCATCAAATGTTAATATTAACCTTTCCTTGACAGGAGCTTCCTGATATTTTGCGAAAACCATGTGTCAATGCATTCTCTTTTATGTTCGAGTCTCGCATAGAATACCTTGGCCTAACGATATTTACTTTGATCTTGTAAGCCAGTGCATTAATTATCGTATACATGCGACGCTCCCTGTGTGAGACTCGCATGTATAAGAGAATGCACTGACACATGATATTTAATGCTGCACCAGCGCAGCTCCCGACAGAAACCTCATGAAAGAGTTAAATGGTACTGAGTTATAAAATGTTCAACCATAGGTATTATGGTTCACTTTTCTACCAGTCGGAAATCTTGAGATATTAGCTGGAAAAATCCAACCCAAATGACCAGGTGTGAATGATATTAAGTTAGACAACACTCCAACGAAAAACCCCTCACCACGTCCCTGTTGAAACCGTATCGAAAATAAACTTACTGTTATGTATCGGTATAGGTAAACTACATGCTCGTACTTGATGAACCAATTAATCTTTACAGGGTCGTGTTCGATTTAACAACGGAGATCGACTTGGGCTAATCGAAATTCAACAGCTTCAAGGTGAGTGCTGTGAACATTCTAATTCCACCTATAATAGTGTAACATGCAGCAACATATGTGACCCGCCATATCAAATCCAGTCGTAAGTCGGGATTTTTTACCCTGTGCCAATGCATTCTCTTATATATGCGAGTCGACCATAGGTCGCCTCGCATATATAAGAGACTGCATTGGCCTAACAATTGTTTACAATTTTAATAATTTGTTCTTGTATTCTTTAACAATTTTATAATTTCACCCATACAGAGCCCCAGACAAACATGAGCAGACGACACTCTTCTATATGCTTCTATATATGTGTGGGGCTCCCTGCAGGGTAATGGATGTTTTTTATTTTATGTCCTAAAAAATTTATTTTAAAAAAATGATAAAAAATTGTTAGGCCAATGCATTCTCTTATATATGCGAGGCGACCTATGGTCGACTAGCATATATAAGAGAATGCATTGGCACAGGGTAAAACAAATCCCGACTTCCGACTGGATTTGATATGGCGGGTCACATATAGGTTCCAATCTTCGGCATATGCGATGTCACATCAGCGTACCTAGCCGCATGGGATCGTGTTTAGCGTTATACCTCCTATAGGGTTACGGTGTAAATGTTTCCATAGGCCTCAGAGCAAACGATTTAGTGCATACAGTTTACAATATATAATGCCCAGAATTGTCATTAAATCTGAGAGATTGACATTTGCGGTAACTTTAAATGCGAAAAATCGTTATCCGACAGGCAGGGAATTCGCCTTTAAATCTTGTGTTTTCGTAACTAGTGTCAGAACCGCACTAAAATAATGTCACTTTTCGTCAAACTTGACAACAAAGGGTTAATTCCTGTGCCAATGTCTATTTTACCTATGGAAATGTATAGGGTACATGTGTGTTGTGTGTTTTATGCTAAAACACACATGTCTGTTGACCAATCGGGGCACATTGTCTATCTTATTCTCTCCAATGTATTCCACATTGGCTCGATGGCGCTGCAAGCCATGTTTACATCACTGTAACCTATAAAACCGCTATACACTCTTAGAAACGTTGATGTAATGGTTCCACTGAGCGTTTATTTAATTTGGTGCAACGTATAGGCTTTACATGTATGTGGAGCCAGATATGTCGCATCGTGACGTACAGCACAACATAGTCAAGTCAATGTGTTTGGTCCACGTCAGTTATTTCATTATGCAAGGTGATAAGTCTGGATGTCCTATATATACAGAGGTCAGTAAAATAGTACCGTGAAATTCACGGAAAATTAGCCAGCATAATGGGGACCAGTTGGACCGTGAATTTTTTATGGGCTGTCCGTTAACAACATTGCAGCAAAACCGTGAATTTTTCACAACGGTCATTATTTTCTTTACAATAGCACCGTGAATTTAAGCAGCCATTCCGTTAACCATGCAGTTTGCAGCCAAACGGTGAATTGTCACGGTTATCCCGCTTATCGTTTGCAGCCAGACCGTGAAATTCTTGAGATTAGTACCGTATGTTCATATATTAATAACTGGACCCAAGCTGAGTACAAACTGAAAAACTATTCCTTCTAATCTCGAATATAAATGTAATTTTGTAAATTCAACTCAAAACAGATATGTACATGTACATATCATGTATTAGTGCGTGGAATACATATGCATATTTTGGGGATGAGGTCAAATGACCTTTTTTTTAATGCAAATATTATACAAGTAAATACCATTTAATAAAACTGATGAATCAATGACACAATGTTCAGTCACCATATTCCACTATATAACTGGTACACGAAGAGTCCCATAGTGGCAATATAAGCCGCATGTATCAGTACTATAGGATTATCACATCAGATGTAATTTAAACTTTCGGATACCATTGTGTCAATTCTATCTATTAATTCTTATCCAGGTGACGACATGGTGAAAGTGGGCGAGTTTGACCACGGCAGGGAACACCTTGACCTGAATAAGGGGAGTGGCATTGTATGGATAGGTCAGTACTGGTATAGTCCTGTTTATTCACAAGAACAGTTGCAATTTATACATCCATGTGCATCATACTCTTTCGTAGATCATGCCATGAATCTCTACTCTAGCCACGGCCCGTAGAGATAATATTCCACCAGTACAAAACCTGGAACTAGTTGATGGTTGGACCCGTTCTGACTTTCTAAAGTAAACGGTTGGAAAATTAGTTGCTTGTAAATTTAAGAGCAAAATTAGTTCCAATTTTGTTCTGCTAATTTGAAATATCAACCCGAATTTAGCGAGCAATATGTTGTTTTAACCAACAAGTCGCATATTTTCCTACTTAAATTTCTAAAATATTTGACCGAAATGGCAATCAGATGAAATCTCCAACCTTTTCCAACAGTTGGAAAGTTTGAGGTACCCGCCAGGAAAAAATCCAACCCAGCAGGGGGTGCAAATGCAAATTCGCGAACATGGAACTTTGGTCTGGTTCAATCAAGGGTTGCAGTATAGAATATCAAGGTGGACCCCCCCCCCTCACGGAGACTACTGACCACATGAGTGTAACTGTATTGACCATTTCATGACTGCATGGAACTTCCTGAAATTTTGCGAAAACCCTGTGCTAATGCATTCTCTTTTGTATGCGAGTCTCCCATGTGGGAGACTCGCATATATAAGAAAATTCCGTGGCACATGACCTGTAATGCTGCACCAGCGCAGCTCCAGTCATGAAATGGTTAAATAAGCTTTCCGTTTTTCTTCAGATGGCGATGTGCCGAGAGACAGATTGCGGACTGTTATCGAGATGCAACGAGTCGGGACTCCTGTATATGCTGCTCTGTGTCTCCTCTGTGCAGTCGGGATAGTCATGGCTATCATATTCCTTGTTGTCAACATTAGATTCAGAAACCACAGGTTCGTGCATAACAGAGGCATATACAGTCATGGCTATAATATTCCTTGTTGTCAACATTAGATTCAGAAACAACAGGTTCGTGCATAGAGGAATAACAGTCATGGCTATCATATTCCTTGTTGTCAACATTATATTCAGAAACCACAGGTTCGTGCATAACAGAGGCATAGACAGTCATGGCTATACTATTCCTTGTTGTCAACATTAGATTCAGAAACAACAGGTTCGTGCATAGAGGAATAACAGTCATGGCTATCATATTCCTTGTTGTCAACATTATATTCAGAAACCACAGGTTCGTGCATAACATAGGCATATACAGTCATGGCTATCATATTCCTTGTTGTCAACATTAGATTCAGAAACCACAGGTTCGTGCATAGAGGAATAACAGAACATTAGATTCAGAAACCACAGATTCTTGCATAAAAGATTCACAAAAAGTGCGTTAGTCAAGCCTCCATAAAATGTGTCAACTTGGTTTAAACTATAATCTAAGTCGTGAATAAGAAATTGTTTAGATCCACATTTATGTGGGGGTCATGTTTGTAGGGGACATGGTTCGTTAACCTCATGTAATATAGGCATTCAGACGTTAGATAACGGGGGATCGATAGTTTCCATACATGATTAAACCACACACAATCGATCTTTTAAGCTATGTGAAATGCATATACTCAATTCGAACTCACCAACTTAGGATAATTTTGGGAGACAAATGTTGGGCGTAAAATACATATCCGGTTAGTTGGATATAGCCACTGCATGTTCGAATAACATGCAATTCATTTCAATAATTGTTGGAGTATCTAATGTATTCCAACTAATGGTATGGCTAAGCTCTATGCAAAAATGATATCACGCTATGGAACACTGGTCGACCATTGTTTATGTCTTGTTCTAGATACATCAGAATGTTGAGTCCGAACATGAACAATCTAATCATCATATGTCTTGTTCCAGATACATCAAAATGTCGAGTCCAAACATGAACAATCTAATCATCATAGGCTGCATCATGACTTACATCAGTGTGTTTCTGCTCGGGATGGACGGCGGGATGGTCAGAGAGGAGGCTTTCTCCTACATCTGCACGGTGAGTGTTCTTCTTCTTCCGATAAAATGCAACTCCCTGCAGAAGGCTTCTGTATGAATATTATCGCATTTGTTACAATGGATCCAATTAACATGGATAGTCGTAGATGAGGACTTCTCGTACATACCATGCACGGTGAGTGTTACAATACATTCAGAGCGGAGGACACATTTAGAACCCTAATTCCCATGATCTGGAAGTTCAATTTGCCCACCCTGGAGTCGGAATTGTACAACTTGAATTGAACAAATTTAAGGATCCGAATTAACGCTCGCAAATTACTATTTACTTGGCTTCGGGGGGGGGTAAAATAGTTGATTCGAGTCGAGGAACCCACCCATCAAAGCTCAGAGTGATCAGATATCGATGTTTGAAATCTATTATATTTCACTACCGATAATTTCAAGTGGCCCAGTCAGTACACAGTCGATGAGAAGACGGTCTCGGACGAATTTGCGGATGAAGATGGATAACTCTAAAATCAAATGGCTTTTGATTGTGTCAGATATTTGACAAACCGGCAATATTTCTTTGAACAAAATGTTGATAAATAACAGGTTTTGGCCAATTTTATGCTATAGTTGACTGTGGCTAGCATTATTTTGGGTAATACTCGATTATGATAACTGAAGCGACACTTCAAAACATTTTGTTGTTGTCGTTGTTGTTGTTGTTGTTGTTGTTGTTGGAATCTGATTATATGGGGACCATCGAATCGGATTGAGTACATTTAACATTAAATACTGGTTTGAAAAATAAAACTTGTTCAATGTTATAAAGTTCCCTGTCAGAAGGGTCAAAACATCATAACGTTCCCAGGTTTTGTACGGGTGGAATATGATATCTCCGGGCGTATAGCTATAGAAGAGATTCACGGCACGATCTAGGGTTAAACCAATTATAAATACGATGGTACGTTGGACGTGTGTACTGTAAATGTGAGTCAATGGCCTCGTCATATGAGCTAACGGTGAATGTCGCTTACTGTGCCAGCAATCAAATAGATAACATAAATAATTATGCAATACGGATGTCATCTAATGCGTCCCGTCACATTCGGATGTGTTATTCGGGGAGATAGCCTATAATTGTCCCTGCATTAGATATAACACAGTCACCGTGATCACGGTATAACTCGGTGACAGTGTAAATCACAAGCCGCGATGGGCTGTCATCGGCGAGTCGCGACGACTCACATGGTGGCTCGTTCACCGATAGTCGATGTAAGGGCTTGGGATGTGGCTAGAGAGAGACAGGGAATCTTCGAAATAGAGAACCTTCGGAATAAAATACCTTCAGATTAAAGTACCTTGGGAATAAAGAACCCTGCCCATGACTCAAAAGCTCGTCTCGGTTAAAATTTTAAGATTAAATTGTTCAGATACACATGACTTACAAAATGTGCAATAAGATGGTGTGTAGGATTGTGTCCATTATATACGATCGGAAGCGATTGAGAAGTTCTCACGGATTCTATGGGGAAATTGTTGGAATACGCCCTATCACTAACTCGCGGCCATATTGGATCCACCAGGTCCGGTTCCGTGGTTTTAGTGCTAGAGGTCAAAGTGTTTGGAGTAGCATTCCATATATGCATGGAAGTCATGAATAATTAAAAAACTCCATATATGCAAATGCTACTCCAAAACATTGACCAGTAGCACTAAAAACGCGGAACCGGGCTGAAAAAATCTCTGAAACCACGGAACGGAGCTGGATGAATCCAATACGGCCACGACGCAGTGATCTCGGTTATACACTTGTCTGAATTTACACTCATACTAAATATGGGACAATGAAGGCTTCATCCAATATATAGGTTGACTTCCATTTCAGTTTCGATGCTGGGTCTTGGCCATTGGATTTACATTGGCGTTTGGTGCGATGTTCAGCAAAACATGGAGAGTCCATGCTATATTCACGAATATTAAATTAAACAGAAAGGTAGGTGGATGTTAGCTTCATAATTGTAGTAATATTCGAGCTGTATATGGCCATTGTACTGCTATTTTATTTTAAATATCTACCCCTTGTACTCACATTGTATAGTGTGACCAGCAGATTTTGAATGTTAAAGTTGCCGGAATGTTGCAATTTTATGACGGTATGCTTTATTATCTAAGACGTGAGTTCACATGTTACTGGCGAGATTATTTACGAAGTGCTAAGTGTAATATATAGAGGATCTCCAACGAGTTATGTTGGGATATAAGATTTTATGAAACGAGTTTGATAAATTTGATTCACAACGAATCTACGACTCGTTGTGAATCAAATTTATCAAACGAGTTTCATAAAATCTTATATCCTAACATAACGAGTTGAAGATATTGTATATCACATGAAAAAAACTAGAGCTTTATGTCTTTTTAACAAATCAAAATCCTTAACAGAAGCTTTAAAATGCACACATTTCCATTGTTGGCTGAGACACTTCACAATCGTATACGACAATATATCGCGCTCTAGCTGCCGACGGAAAATATAGTCCCCCAATTTGCCTCTTTGTTTTTGTGTCTATTTTGGTTAATGCAACGCAGTTGGACAATAATTTAACTTTAATGAACAAAACAATCATTTATCGCAAGTCCTCGCTATCATGATGTTCATATTCATCTAATACATTCTATCAGTATACTCACTCGATTATGTTTTATAACAATACTAATAATAAAAATACTAAAAACAACTGCAACAACAGTGGCAAAAATAGCGTGAAATTGCAATAGCATTAATAAAATGTATTTTTTTCTTCTGTGTTTGAACGCGAATTTCACATAACACATGTTCCCCGCCATTGATAATAATCAAATTTATGTAAACACTCTTTCTTCCTTCCTCAGGTGATTAAAGACTACAAGCTGTTTCTCATAGTGTGTCTCCTTCTGCTCATGGACGCTATAATTCTAGGATGCTGGCAAATCATAGACCCGTTACAAAGAGGGACCAAGAATCTCACACACGAGGTGAGCTTCATAAAACTACTGAGAATAAAACTAGAGGTGGTACTCTCCCAGTGGGACTAAGGATGCCCCACATTGTATTTGTGCTATATTAAAGACATATTGTGGACTTGTTCGGGTTCGTGAAACCGATAATGTAGTATTCAGACGCTATACCAACTGGAGGAATGTAGCATTCTACTAGCATATCAGGTATATCGACGGTACCACTCCATTGAAAACATCGTCTGAACTACACTCAATTGAAATATTGACTTCTCGATTCGGGACGCAAATATCGGCGAAAAAACGAACGAAAATGATTTCGCCATCGAGAGTCACTGCATTTAATAAATATATAAGAATGACGGTGTGTATTGTCAATTTAGATACAATATTGTAAAAAATAACTACTTTGAGAAAGATTATTCTCCATTCAATATTTGATCGCCCTACCAGAGTGTTTCACATTACTTTCAGGGTAGCCATCTTAACATATTTGTTCTTTTAAAAAAAACACAATATAGGAATACAAGTTCGGACAAAACTATGCATGTTGCGAAAGATTTCTATATGTCAAAAAAGGGGGATAACTCCACGAAACAAAAGTCGGTCCAACCTCACAATCGCAGGTGCACAACTTCCCATGGCACTACATTTGTAAATATATGTGCCAAGTTTTTTTAAATGAGCGAAAAATGTACGAATACAAGCTTGGATGAAGTTGGGTCCACTGACGGGCATTCCTTTTGCCCCATAAATTCGTTAGAGTTGGAATACTTATGCAGAACGCTCTTTATTATTAGTGTCCAAGTACAACAGTTGCAATGAACGCTCTTTGTTGACACTCGCAGTAATACCTCTTCCGACTTCTTCGTGCGATAATAGTCTTTGCCACTTAGTGTTTGTGCAGATGTGTACGAACCTGGAACGCGACAAAAGTGTGAAACTGTCATATTTACATGTAATTTGATACTTGAAGATTATGATGACCTTTATTCGAATACCAACTAGAGCAAGTATGAGGCCCCCACCCCCTTTTTCGTACGCCGTATTCTATGCCCTGTTATGAGGTACGCCGTATTCCGGCCCCCCTGTTATGAGGTATTCGGTATTCCAAAAATACCGGTATTCGTACGCCGACCTTCAAAAAAATGAAGTTTTCATATATTTTTATGTATTCCATATGGCTGTTAACTGGTATTCCGTATTCCACCCTCTGTGTTAAAGGTACTCAACCCGTAAAGAGGGTCCCCATCTCAACAGATTCCAACAACAACAATCCGATCAGAGGGTCCTATATTACTATTTCTTTGGCTTTGGGGGTAAAAAATATTTGATTCGAGTCGAGGAACCCATCAAACAAAGCTCAGAGTTATTAGATATTGAATTTTCAAATTTGTTATGTTCTCGAGATGAGTACCAATAACTGCCGTAATCTGCTCTGGATGTGTACCTCAAATCTATTCAAACAGACAAGGATGAATAACTCTAAAATCAAGTGGTAATTTTAACGCAATTTTGACTGAGTTCTGGGCCAGATAGTATTCCCGATAATGAAAAATAATAGATTTATAAAATCGATATCTAACAAATCTGAGCTTTGATGGGTGACTTCCTCGACTCGAATCAAATATTTTTGACCCCCGAAGCCATTGAAATAGTAATTGAGAGGAGTTTTATCGGGTTGAGTACCTTTAAGTGGTATTCCGTATTCCATGGGGGGTGGGGGTGGGGGCCTCAAGTATCTGTCGGGAGCTTCCTGAATTTTTGCGAAAACCCTTTACCAATGCATTGGCCTAACAATTTTTATATTATTTTTGTAATTGTTAAAGAATGTAAGACAAATGTTAAAATATTGTTAAAGAATGTAAAAAACTAATGATAAAAAATATAAAAAATTGTTAAATAATGTAAGAAAACATAAAAATTGATAAAATTGTTAAAGAATGTAAGAACAAATGATACAAAATGATAAGTAATGGTTAGAGCACAAGAATAGTTCTTTACCAGAATAAATCGAGTCGGAGACGAGATTTATTCTGGTAAAGAACTATTCGCGTGCTCTGACCTACTTAGAGCACAATTGACCGCACATAATGCGATTATCTCGAAATACGCAATTGATCGTAAGTTGAACACGACGTACAATCCGTGCGCTGGCCGAGATGAACACAATGACCCGTTAGCCACACCAATCATCGTGATTACCCATGCAGTGATCGCCGTTGAATGTGAATAAATATGTCCGAAGCGACACGGATTAACGTGTGACGCGTTTTCACAAACCAAGTCACTCGCAGATGTGTTTGGAAAGTCAAATGTGGAAGTCGCATGATTGTGTCTTACTATTATTATATACATTGTATAAGTGGATCATGAATTCCGAAGAAGTCTGTCTCCCAGAATGATGACATGGAATTTGGACCTGTAACCAACAACCAACTACTTTTTGCCAAAGGTAATGCTGCACATCATTATTATGTGACAAACGTGTCGCCTTTTCAAGAAACTGTTTCGAAATACTACCATAATAGTCCATTGGTTCCTCCAGATTCTCCAGATACAAGTTCTATTGTTAGTTATATCGGATATGTGGAGCGCTATATAGTGAAGTGGTGATTCTGTTGGATTATTGGATATATCACTATTTAGTGGTTCTAAATGTAAATGTTAATTCGTTTACTTTCATCGTTGGATTAGTGGTCCTGAGAATATTTTCGGAAGTGGATTAGTTTTGTGGAATAATTATAATAAATGTAATTATTCTACTAGTTAATAAATAATTCAACCAATGCATGTGTTACTATTGCCACCCCCTGCGTTCGTCCTGTTGATGTATGTATATATATTGTATTTTTGGTAAATCACACCCAATTCCCAAGGCTGGCAAACTAATATTTCAGTGATATCCCATTGTTCGAGACGCGCCACTCTTAACAAACAAATCGCGCGGTCGTTTCAATGTAGCTTCAGTTATTATACAAGAGAACGTGCATCCCCCCCACCCGCACTCCCCTTATACGCCGTCCCTATATATGTGCCTGCTTAGTATATTAGAGGTGCATACATAGTAACGGCGTATAATGGCAGTGTGTTTGGGGGAAGCAGAGCGCTGTTCGTGCCCCTGGTAATTGAAGCTACTTCGAAGCGACCGTGCGATTTGTCTGTTGTGAGTTGAGTGTGCCTAACAATGGGGTAATCATTGAACTATTCATTCGCCAGCCTTGGGAATCGGTGTGCTTTACCAAAAATCAGGGAACGATTGCAACAATGGGATTGTGCTCTAACAATTGTTAAAGAATGTAAGACTCGCATACATAAGAGAATGCATTGGCACAGGGTCTTTAATGTTGCGCCAGCGCAGCTCCCGCCATGAAATGTGCAGGTATATGTGCTTCTCTTATTAGCATTGTGCACTCAGATCCCAATATAATCGCCTAATTGACACGGATAGAGAAAAATCACCATGTGCGATCAATGAAAATTGTTGTTATGTATTTCAGATCACAGACGACGACATCAAAATTATTCCAGTATTGGAGTATTGTTCCAGTGAAAACATAGAAATATGGCTCGGAGTAATCTACGCATACAAGGGCGTACTTCTGGTTGGTACACTTAATAACAGTTATTTATAACAATACTAATTACAATACTTGATGATCCTATTGGTAGATTATAGACTATAGTGATATCGGATAATATATTTCCGCGGTCGATAAAGATATAGAGAATCTCCGACGAGTTATCACCCCCGTGTACGTGGTATCGCAAAACCCGAGGGTATCACCAAACCAGACCATGCGGTTTTGATAAATGAACATATCTTCCCTCAGTTGAATCTATATATATCCCAGTTAAATGGTGATATATCCACTATTCAAAACATAATATCGCAAAGCGTAATGTTCCCTCAATGGGATAGCGACCATAGCTTGCTCTCACCCCGATATATTTAATAGAAATTCCGACTCATTTACGATTTTATTATAAATAGTAGACACTTTTTGACGCTAGATAGTTTGGAACATAAGTATCATCCATAGATGGCGGATAATGCGCGTATCAATAGAAAAATATATGTTTAATTAACCATAAAATTGTCTAGCCTGCAGAGCGATTCGCAAAAATACTATCTGCGTCCAAGTGTGGGTACCCACCATAATTTTGGGTATCAAAGCCGCAGATCGAGATGTCGCCAAACCAGATCTGGGGTGTCAAAGATGCGAATGATATACTTCACATTTTGACCGTTTCTGCTTGAAAATATCCTAATTATCATTCGGACAGGCCGGCACATGGATCATCTTTAGGGTGGGGTGAATGTGCAAGGGTGAAAACGTGTATATTTGTTTGTGTTTTATGTTCTAATGTCATATTAATAGTATAGGCTATTCTGTGTCATTCGACATTATAGGCCCGGACCTGTACAAAGAATGGAAAAATTAAATCAGTGTAAATCATGAGTTAGCAGGGACGTGGCTAGATGGACCCTGTTTGGGGTGCTCACCTATAGTTTCTAAATGCACCCCTTCCAGTAACTTATGTTTGCACCCCCATGTTAGGTTCGAGTTTTCATCGAGTTTACAACGGGTTCTTCCAACTGTTGGATAGGACAACCCCTAAGTTTAGATTATGTTTCATCTGGTGACCATTTCAGTTCACAAATTTGGCCGAAATTATTTAAATTATCTAAATATGCGGGTTTTTGTCTGAATATTTAGGTTCAATGTGAACCTATTTGCCCGAGGACATGTTGAACGATTTACTAATAGATAGCCAATGACATAAATAATGCATGGATTTACATGAAATGGTGGGAAATTGGTTCAAATTACCGAAGGCAGTACGATTCATAATCCTAAATTGGGATACATGTGTGCCATTCAAGGTTGGTCATCTGCGATTATGCATGCGGATTACACTGATAGCCTGATGATTGACTGATGATTGACTGGGATCGCACACTCACGGCCAGTGGCAGAGACTCTCACGGGGACGGGTTGACGGGGAATACAATGGGCGACAAACCAGCCTGTTCTCATGAAAATGATCACATGATGGACTTATAATATGATCTGTTTATGTTCGCACTGGGCTGAGAATCGCCTCAGTTGAGTGCATAACGAGATGGAATGAGAGTCATTTAGTGCCATTATAGACTCATATCGACTTCTGATAAGTTCATTGTGGGCGGACAATAAAATTAATAAACCAACTCACAACTTACGAGATGTACGCTCTTTAAAATGTATGTTCACGCTAAAATAAAAACTAAATAACGGGTATAAGTTCAACTTCACCATGGGCTTATTTCATAATCAAATAATCCGATGTGAACATGTATGAATAGTATAGGTCGGTTATGAACTTAATTGCACGAGGATGTTTTGAACAAATAGCTCTGCAGTAAGCCACATGTACGTTAGCCTAAAAGTCGCTGGGTATGTAGACACAAGAGCGTGCATAGGTGGGAATAGACTATACACTGTCCATGTGTCACTGACCGCGACTGTTTAATGACATATTATGGACTTGTTCGGATGCGTGAAATTGATACGGTATAGTACTTAGGCGCTATGCCAACATGAGGAAGTAGCATTTTACTAACATCGCTGAAAATTTCAAAGAAATCGACCATACCACTCCATAGAAAACATCGTCTGAACTACGCGCAATTATAAATATTTACATCTTGATTCGGGACGCAACTATCGGCGATAAACTGATACAAATTATTTCGGCATCGAGAGTCATTGCTTTTAATTAATATATCAGAATGACTGTGTGTGTTTGTCAATTTGGAAAAAAATAACTATTTTGAACAAGATTATTCTCAATTTCTATTTGATCATCCTATATACCGGAGTGTTTCACATCACTTTAAGGACTATAAATACTCAAATTATAGAGCAGGAAGTATAGCAGTATGGCTTGTAAACTGGAAAAACACGAATATTTACTGCAAAAGCCACTTTTAAGGAAACGATCAGTAGATATTTCATTTTACCGTAGTAAGTTCATAATAATTACGGGTTTTTTTTTACATTACAGTCGGAAGTCGGGATTTTTTTTACCCTGTGCCAATGCATTCTCTTATATATGCGAGTCGACCATAGGTCGCCTCGCATATATAAGAGAATGCATTGGCTTAACAATTTTTTATCATGTTTTTTAAATAAATGTTTCTTACAATTTTTAGGACATAAAATAAAAAAACATCCATTACCCTGCAGGGAGCCCCACACATATATAGAAGCACATAGCAGAGTGTCGTCTGCTCATGTTTGTCTGGGGCTCTGTATGGGTGAAATTATAAAATTGTTAAAGAATACAAGAACAAATTATTAGGTCGACTCGCATATATAAGAGAATGCATTGGCACAGGGTAAAAAAATCCCGACTTCCGACTGGATTTGATATGACGGGTCACATATGGTATGTGAGATATACTCAGAGATACGCAACTTGAACTTGGATACTGCTAATTTAGGCATACAGTTTCATGTTTCATTAGAAAAGTTATCTAATTCATACGATTTAGCCAACAGGCACATATTAGTGATTGTTAGTTCAATTGTTCTATATATGTGACCCGCCATATCAAATCCAGTCGGAAGTCGGGATTTTTTTACCCTGTGCCAATGCATTCTCTTATATATGCGAGTCGACCATAGGTCGCCTCGCATATATAAGAGAATGCATTGGCCTAACAATTTTTTACAATTTTAATAATTTGTTCTTGTATTCTTTAACAATTTTATAATTTCACCCAAACATAGCCCCAGACAAACATGAGCAGACGACACTCTTCTATGTGCTTCTATATATGTGTGGGGCTCCCTGCAGGGTAATGGATGTTTTTTTATTTTATGTCCTAAAAATTGTAAGAAACATTTATTTAAAAAACATGATACAAATTTGTTAAGCCAATGCATTCTCTTATATATGCGAGGCGACCTATGGTCGACTCGCATATATAAGAGAATGCATTGGCACAGGGTAAAAAAAATCCCGACTTCCGACTGGATTTGATATGGCGGGACATTTGTCCAGTATTTCCTAAAAACATTAGTACCTATAGTCGTTAACTTATTTTGTAGATCTTCGGTTGTTTCCTTGCTTGGGAGACCCGGCATGTCAGCATACCAGCTCTGAATGATTCTAAGTACATCGGAATGAGTGTCTATAATGTCGTAATGATGTGTGTATGTGGTGCAGCGGTCAGTTTCATCATCAAAGATCAACCTAACCCGGCCTTCGTCATCATCGGCGTGTTCATTACCTTCTCAACGACCATCACCTTATGCCTTGTATTTGGACCGAAGGTAAGTCAACAAGAAGCCGAGAGTGTATCAAATAAATAGATAGTCTCTAAATAGTAACGGGCACATCCACTATGGTTTGGTCTTTATCTTTTTTGTTTTTCAATCATTGTTTTTGTGTATGTTATTATGTTCAAAGATGTGTTATTATGTTCAAAGATTCTACACCAACAACGGTGCGATATTCACACCCTTGAAATAGAAATTATCCCGTTTCGAGTTTATGCTGTCGAATATGTTCTGGTTTTCAGGGAAGAGTTTCTCTCGCACTTAACCCTTTACCCAACAAAACGGCCAAAACCGGCCAAATAAAGCTTCAACAGCCTAAAATATCTTCGGTCTGTCTCAATAGAACCATACACATATGGATATCATTGGAACCGGCTCCTTGACCACATTGTGATAGTTACAGTTATGCCCTGTGCCAATGCATTCTCTTATATATGCGAGTCGACCATAGGTCGCCTCGCATATATAAGAGAATGCATTGGTCTAAAACAAATCTTTTTTTAACACTTTTTACCATTTTTTCTTACATTCTTTAACAATTTTATAATTTGTAATGTGTTAAGCCAATGCATTCTCTTGTATATGCGAGGCGACCTATGGTCGACTCGCATATATAAGAGAATGCATTGGCACAGGGCCCTTCTGTTGGGTAAAGGGTTAATGGTTTCATGACATAAGGTCTGGGTTGGCGTGCATTCCACGCATATTACAATTATATAATTATGTACCTGTTAAATGTGCTTTTGTCATGTATTAGTATTTAAATATGTATATCTCGCATACCATATGTTTTGTTTTATTGAGATTAAAGAATTGAGACTTGTTGAGACTCCGTTCAAAGGAAAAACAGCTTCTGGCTGTTCACATGGGTAAATATAAGCAAATTGAACGTCGTCTGTTTACACACGCCGCACCAAGTGTCTGGAACTCCATCCCTCTCGACATTCGTCATTCGCACTCTATCGACACCTTCAAGCAACGACTTAAGACGCACCTGTTCAATGTTTACCCGCACACAACTAGCCGTAGATAGCAATATTGCATCATTCTCCGTATCCATTGATAGTAAATATTCTAAGGTCTGTACATGTATATAACCTGCATATAGAGTCCCAAGCGCTTCTAGCTACACCAGGGATGAAGCGCTATACAAATGCTATATGTTATTATTAGTATATGGTAATCAAGTCAAGCACATCATGAATTTAACTATTATAGTTGAATTTGCCAATGTCAAATATCCCCTATTTCCCTGTTTGTTTTTTATGTTTATTTTTTTTCAATCAACAAAAAAAATAATTACCAACGTCAGCCGCAATGTGCCTTGTAATTGGACCGAATGTAAGCCAACCAGCGATAATTGTATTCAGTATTATTAGAGTTGTCATCACACCAGAGTTGTCATGCATCACATTATCTACGGGCTTCACCCTGTATAACCATGTACGTTGTCCGCAGGTAGACCACTTCTGTAACATATCAGGGTAAATATATCTAGATTTAAAGATGTCCTGTCCCAAAGATACCTTCTGCGCATGTCCTATCACCTATAATAATTAGATCGGACCATTAGCCCATTAATAGGAGATTTTGATGACCAGTTATCGACTTTAAAAAGAGGAACATGGCTCATTCGAGCTCCCAAATTATGTCTACTTAATGCGGAAGGAGGTATAACATAGGTTGACAAATATACGAAATATTGATATACCGGCTTCATGTCCTCTAAAAAAACGTTGTATGTCTACCATATCAGAACCAGACTAACACGTAACGCTATTTTCTGTTCCATGCCGTGCAAATGGCTGGGGTTTTTTTTGTGAGGGGGACCAAACATCGTGTTATTTTATTTTAAGTTGTATTTTGTATAATTATAGTTGGCGTCAGCTCGATCGGACCATGTATCTTAAATAGATATGTGGATATCATATAAACCGCTTTTAAACGTTTAATGCATGGCGGGCGCTCCACTGTGTCAGCATTAAAGAACATTACATGCTCTTATATATGCGAGTTTACCATAGGGAGGCTCGTGTATATAAGAGAATGTACTGGCTTATAAGGTCAAGATAAATATTTTTAGGCCAATGCATTCTCCTATATATGCGAGTCTCCTATGCAAGACTCCCTATGGGAGACTCGCACATATAAGAGAATGCATTGGCACAGGGTTTTCGTTAAATTTCAGGAAGCTCCAGTCATGGAAGGGCTAAGCGCGATGACGACACATAATACATACATCATGTCTTATCTCTAATAATTGCAGGTATTAGAATTAAAAAGAGATCCGACAGGGGATGAAAAGAGACTTCGGGCTACGCTACACAAACGGTCGAGAAAGGAAGATGATGGCAATGGCATAAATATGTTAGAAGAATACAAGTTGCTCCAGTCACTCAACAAACAGTATAAACAGAGCGCTGACGAAGTAAGGCCAAAATATCAATACCAGCAGACCCTAGTGAAATGTTCAACCGAAAGAGTACTAATGTGGTTAGGATTCATGCTGCCATAGTAGGCCTATGTCCAATATTTTTTGAAAATGGCCAAAACAATTCCATTTTCCATTTTTTTTACCCCAAAATCGGAAATATAATCCAAAAAAACAAAGTGATTTTGTAACGGGAGCGACATGTGATCAAAGTTATAGTATTAGATGATACAGCTTAATGGGTTTCACAAGACACTTATGACAGTTCAATATCAAACAGTATGTGGTATACTGAATTATAAGTTGGTTGTGGATGCAATGACATGTAGTGTACCCAACAAACACTTCGGCGCTCACTCCAAATATATGGTAAGAAAGTAACATAACTCGGGTTAAGTATGTAGTAGTTTTTGCAATACGGCCTTCCACAGATACTGCTGATCTTAGATTAGATTATGGTTGATACATACATTATACAGATGTGAAAGGCGTTATATAGAGAGTAATCAATTGGTTCCGAGAATTACGTTAAATAATTCACGAGAGGCGAGAGACGTCGGTAAGAAACGAGTGCGCGTTAGCGCACGAGTTTCTTACTCAAACGTCTCTCGCCTGGAGCGAATTATTGAACGTAATTCTCGGAACTAATTGACTACTCTATTTATTACACTTCTGCATCAATTTGGTTCGCCAAATATGATTAAAACACACAGAATTAACGCATGAAAGTCCCGATTTGGAGTAAGATCAACCATCGAAAATTCAGTCTAGATCAGTAAGTGACGTCACGTCAATGACGTCACGGGAAATGACATAATTCACCAGTGACATTACCATTTTTAATTAACAGCGTTTTCAATGGAAATCGTACGATGGCTGGTTTAGGACATGGTAAAAAAGCCCTTACGTTCGAACGTGCGAGCCCTTACGTTCGAACGTGCGAGTCCTTACGTTCGAACGTGCGATCCCTTACGTTCGAACGCAAAAGCTCTTACGTTCGAACGCAAGAGCACTTGCGTTCGAACGTGCGAGCCCTTGCTTTCGAACGTGCGAGCCCTTGCGTTCGAACGTGCGAGCTCTTACGTTCGAACGTGCGAGCCCTTGCGTTCAAACGTGCGAGCCCTTGCGTTCGAACGTGCGAGCTCTTACGTTCGAACGGGAAATGACATAAATCACCAGTGACATTACCATTTTTAATTAACAGCGTTTTCAATTGAAATCGTACGATGGCTGATTTGGGACATGGTAAAAAAAAAGCTCGCACGTTCTAACGTGCGAGCCCTTACGTTCGAACGCAAAAGCTCTTACGTTCGAACGCAAGAGCCCTTGCGTTCGAACGTGCGAGCCCTTGCGTTCGAACGTGCGAGCCCTTGCGTTCGAACGTGCGAGCTCTTATGTTCGAACGTGCGAGCTCTTACGTTCGAACGTGCGAGCCCTTGCAATACTTGCTTCGTTCGAACGCACGTGATACATGCTTCGTTCGAACGTAAGAGCTCGCCCGTTCGAACGTGCGAGCTTTTTTTTTACCATGTCCTAAACCAGCCACAGTAAAATCGTGCATAGGAGTGTAAAACAAAATTACTACATATTTAACCAGAGTTATGTTTGCTTTCTCACCATACCTCAAAACGTACCAAACGCGGAAGATTTCCGAACAAATTTGTCGATATATCGCTGAAAATATGTGATTTGTTTCTTATATTTTACGATAAATTTGAGATCGTTTTGTTTGTGCCAATTTGTGAGTGGTCGTGTCAAAATTACAACACTATATATAGACCAATGGAAGAAAATCAAGAACTTTCACCGACACAATAAATCGTTCCAAATGTATACTTTCATAATTTGGAAGAATCCATTTAGTAAGGATTAACCAAATTTTCTATCTTCGCTTTACAGAAAACAAAGCTAATTCGTCAACTGCTGGAACAATTACAAGAAGACCCTGACTGCTGCGAGATTTTCAAACCACCGCCGACGCCAATCAACAAGCATCTCAACGCACTGAGGTCCGCTGATGCTTCCCCCAGCAAATATTCGAGAAGTAAGTCACAATTGCATGCTATCCAGGGACCTAGGTACAGTAATACCCTAAATAATCGACTCCTTAACCACAGCAAAATTATGGGTAATTTTTCAGGATTTAGTCGGAAATATGGCTTGTTGCCATTCATTGGAAAACTCTCACTGAAAATTTTAACGACGACACCCGGCAACGTCACAATAACGTGTCCAATTGTTAGATATATATATATATATATATATATATATATATATATATATATATATATATATATCCAACTCAAAATCCACGATTGTGTTGATATGTTCTGTTGAGCTGTAAGGAATAATCTCTGTTTCCAAATATAATATAGTTCAAAGACATTTTCCAAGGCACTAACTTCTGTAAATCGCTTCGCGATTTATAAGTTTGTGATTAGCCAAATGTCTATACCTGTGTAATTACATTAGGAAACAGAGATTATACTTTAAATAACAGCTGAAGGACAATGCATGGCGGAAGGGGTATGTCAGACGATGGCTGTTCATTTATAGCCGGACGCTTGCTTATCGAACGAATGAAGACGGCATAGGTCTGTAGTGGTCTGACACTAATATAATCATATAATATAATCACGTAATCGGAAAAATCGCAACTTATTTCTGAAATTTCAAACTGTTTTCATTCAGGCAAGAATGTTCTAACCTGCTGCAGTCTGCATAACGCACAACCAGTACATTGTATAATTATATAGAGAACCTGGATTGATTAGCATCTGATTTTGTCCCCCCCATTTATTTATGCCCTGTGCCAATGCATTCTCTTATATATGCGAGTCGACCATAGGTCGCCTCGCATATATAAGAGAATGCATTGGCCTAAAAAATATGTGTTAAGCCAATGCATTCTCTTATATATGCGAGGCGACCTATGGTCGACTCGCATATATAAGAGAATGCATTGGCACAGGGCCGTTCTGTTGGGTAAAGGGTTAAGGAGTAATCTCGTTTCTCAAATGTAATTCACAGTTTAAAGGCATCATACCGAATCACGAACTTACTTCTAAGAATATCTCAGTGAGCGTAATACTGCCTGATTAACTCATACGAGTTAATACCATGATTGTGCATTACGTAATTACTTATTTTGTCGACTTCACGGTATATAAAAGCAGGATATGTTTTTATTTGGTAATTAATTTAATTCGGTTGTCAGTTATCGATGTAAATTAGCCCAAACTGATGGAATGCACATTTACAGTACCATATTATCTCAGAAAGAAATTTGATTTCCTATATAATTCTGCAATCTGCAGACACTTGTTCGTGCAGCAGGCACTAATTGGTTATATTAAATTGAAATTTAGTTGGTAGACACAATCAGGTCACAATATAGTGTCTTTAATATGCACTTATATTGCGGAAATTTGCATTTTTTTCGCCATATATTGCGAAATGAAAGTTTAATGCTACGCGGTAATATATAGAACACAATATGTGGCTTAAAATACGATGCCTGTCACGTTTTGTCGGCGCAGTTTGCTCCAAACTGATCACTTCTGAATGATACACAAAACATGAACATACTTAGGGCTGTTAAATCATATATTACCTCGACATCACGCTCACGGCTTCAAACTTTAATCATACACGTTATGCTCAAATCTCTAATGCAAAATAAAAGTAACGTAATGTTGTATTCTGACTACATAAATTCAATTTCATTGTGACTATAAGCATTGACAATTCACCTGGACAACAACCCACCGAGATGAACTACACCCCCAATAAATTTAAATAATCATCCGTATAGTCATTCAGGTATTTACTTAAGGTTATCATATATATTGATAATAGTGTAACTATGTACTATGTTATACATATGAATTATCATGTTTGTGTGCTTTCAGTACATTATGTACGTTTTGTGTGAAAGAAAAAAATGCGAGGAAAGAGAAGATTTGTAATTTGTAAAACCTGTGTAACAATCTTTTTGCTTTGTTTGTGAAGTCAAATATATTTGCACAAAATAAAAAATCACTTCCTTCACATGTCGTATTTGCCCATACAATCGTTTATATTATTTTGTTTGGCGTAAACATATATATGTTCTCTAAATCGTGCACAGAATTAACAAATTGATTGTATAATATAACATAAAGACAATAACAGTAAAAAATGTGATTTGACAGAAAGCACGACGCTTGTACCTTCCATATCACCAAACTGTAGCATTCACGGGTGATGTCTTTATTGGTTGTTCGTAATGTTATTTTCCCAGTTCGGTTTTGCCTTCGTGTTCAGTTTTTCTATCTTATTATCTTTGTCGTCCATCTTTTTTATTTCAGCATCTTATGACGTTGATAGTACATCCGTGATATCTGAAACAAGCGCCACCACACAGATGTGGCCAGTAGACTCGTCCCCAATCCATCGACTCTACATGCAGAACAAGATATCAAGTGATCTAGCAGAAGACGGCCCAACGAATATTATAGAGATGACTGATATAGGGTAACGGAATATGATTTGCACAACCCTACATTTGTTGCACACTCGGGAGCACCCGATTGTCCAGATGATAACGAGCATTGCGCACAACAAAGCGTCGTACGCCACTGTTAAACTTGCCCAGATAAACTACTACCATCCATCTGATTGAAGCGTTAACCCGTGCTTAGATGGGACCCAGTTGACTATACATAAATGATAAATATAAAGTATGAACTTCACATTGAATATTAAAAACATTTCTTCAATTATATTTGAAGACCTTTAGGTTAAGAGTTTGGATACCCTTATTGAGAAATTTTTCAAGTGGCCAAAGTAAAAACAAACATGCGGACTCAATTTGGTACCACGGTTTAATTTCGCCGACGCAAATGGGTACACAAAACAATAGAACATAGTTTCACCCATTTGTCACTCATGTGTTCTACATATACATGCATATATCTTATCTGTTCGTTATGTTATATTCACACATTGGGGTTCGCTGCGTGTATGTGCCTTAATTATCAACAGGACATATATAGTTTCATTCATTTGACAACCACTGTTCTATATACAAGTCAACTTTTTTTCCAATCCAGCAAGAAACGTCGGCAATTATCTCCCGTGCCATCAGTTGACGACTCAGATGATCCATTCGGCGGCGTCTACCTGGGACCACCAGACCCAGTGCCAAGCAAACCAACAACAACAACCAATCGGCGTATGTCTTCAGACGTCAACATCCCAGTGCCAAATAACCCAATAATACAGCCAATCGCTGTAACCAATCAGCCCAGCAATCCACCGCCGAATCAACCATCCACACAATCACCGGCGGTTATTCCATCGACTTCGCTTCCATGTGTGACAAAACAACATTCCATAGACTTTTCACCAATACCAAGGTATTGTTTTAATGTATAATTTATGCAGTATCGTGGTTCTTGAATTATACATTTACGGCGAGATGTATGAAGCCTGTGTTTTAGACAGATGTGTATCCAAGGGATATACACAAGCAAACTTCGTTCGTTCTTTTGTAAGACAAGACAATATACGACCTTTGAACAGCAGCATATAATTATTACGAATAGGGTACTACGTCACTAGAATTTGTGTTCTTTCTATTTTTTGTAGTTTTTCCCTAAATCTTGTTACGATTACAGGTTCGGATTGTCAACAAACTTTACAAATACATGATATGATCTGGTAATAAGTTCGCGATCCTTTCTCAGCTCCTCAATGTGGGAGATGACTCTGTGGTGTTGTCCTTAAATTGTGATCGCCATGTGGCCTTAATATTTATTTATTAGTGGCAATAAAATCATTCGTCGTCGTGATACGCGAGACGATTGCGAAACACAAAGCGCTAAGCTATGACCTGACAACATCATAATTAAGTACAAAATTTATATCACGGCACGCAATCCCGTAATCCCCTTACTGTGAGTAGCAAGCACGATTGTCTCGCAAACGGACTCGTTGTCGGCAATTCTGCCTAAACGTTTTTGGACCGTCCGAAAAAATTACGACAACAAATAGCTATACGTAATAATTATCTGTCGTCATTCACAATGCGAAATATGTCTAATACTAGTGTATCCTCCAGTCTCTTTGAAAAGTCCATGAATATCCTAACCCTTTACCCAACAGAACGGCCCTGTGCCAATGCATTCTCTTATATATGCGAGTCGACCATAGGTCGCCTCGCATATATAAGAGAATGCATTGGCTTAACACATTAAAAATTATAAAATTGTTAAAGAATGTAAGAAAAAATGGTAAAAAGTGTTAAAAAAAGATTTTGTTTTGGCCAATGCATTCTCTTATATATGCGAGGCGACCTATGGTCGACTCGCATATATAAGAGAATGCATTGGCACAGGGCATAACTGTAACTATCACAATGTGGTCAAGGAGCCGATTCCAATGATATCCATATTTGTATGGTTCTATTGAGACAGACCGAAGATATTTTAGGCTGTTGAAGCTTTATTTGGCCGGTTTTGGCCGGTTTGTTGGGTAAAGGGTTAGTCGGATAGTCGTCTCCAGAACTCCAGAAAATTATGTTCAATTTTGAAGGGATTCCCTCCATTTAATTGGAGAGTGGCGCACACAACGCGCGATTTCATTGGTTTATTGCATAACAGATCACTTCACAGAACTGAGGTCAATGACGGGTTGACAATTTTCCACGTTAGGATATTCGTGGGCTTTTCAAAGAGACTGTGCATCCTCATGTCGCGTTTGTGTGTGAGTGGTCCGCATTAGTTAGTAACACAATCATCGTGCAGGCCCACAACACAGTAACCATGCGACTAGCACCAACAGCCGAAGTTAGAAAATTGTGATCCTATGATACAATCAAGCCCAGCAGACCATGGACAGCCGAGGATATATATACGTACAATGGAACAACATACAAGCTATACTACGCTTATGTATTGCTTGAGTACATGTTGTGGATACGTGGAAGTATAATACACAAGCTTCATACGTCTCGCCGGTAGAGTTTTACACCTTTTAATATTTGCACTTCCAACATGGCTGCATATGTTATATAACTTCACTGGCACTAACTTCTTTTGCGTGTGGCTTGTGCTCGAAGTTTTGCATGTAGAATATAATTCAATATGCCATGCCGTTATAGTAATGAACTGCGCACGCGCACACAAGCTCGATGTTTAGTTTGAGAAGCAGTGTTTCAACGAATGATATTGAATGATAGTGTTCTTTTATTAAGTCACATCAATTGCATAGCCTGGTTTACGATCGAAAAAGTAATTATGGGGGGGGTAAAAGTTTCATAAAAATATTCATTCACCTTATCCCAGCAACCAACGGAACTGTGCTTGACGTTTTTTGAAAACGATACGTCCTATTCAAGTAAAGATGGTACAATAAAGTGAGTAATTCATTTCAATGAAATATAAAACAGTTTAAATAACGGAAATAGGAAACAAAATGAATCAACTACTCCCCATACCAAATTTAAAATACAATCAATAATTGTTTTATTTTTCATAATATGGGAGAAATGTTGTATGATTGGTTCGTAAACCAGGCTGGTAAATTATTTTTGCATAATATGCCATTTCATCCAATGAATGTTTAAAGTTAAGATCTATCAACATGCACGACGCCTGTGATTCGTAGCCACTGCCAACACGTATATGTTTGCTGCTGAATTTTAACAGCGCTGGTTAAGTGGTCCTGCTAATTTCCTATGGTGTTGGTGAGTCCCGCTGAATTGCTACAGTAATGCCTTAAATAATCGACTCCTTAACCACAGCAGAATTATGGGTAACGTTTCAGGATTTAGTCGGAAATATGGATTGTTGCCATTCATCGGAAAGCTCTCACAACAGCGTTATTTATTCTAACTTTGTCATTTTCGCGGTGTTTGAGAAAAAGCCATTGTCTGCAATACATATCCAAGAACTTGTTTATTTTAACTCTTCCATGACTGGAGCTTCCTGACATTTTGCGAAAACCCTGTGCCAATGTATTATAAAAACCAGTCTCCCACATAAATACATTGGCCTAACAATATTTACCTCGTCCTTGTAAGCCAGTTCATTCTCTTATATATGCGAGGCTCCAAATGGAACACTCGCATATATAAGATAATGCACTGGCAACGGAACTTTAATGCTGCACCAGCGCAGATCCAGTCATGAAAGAGTTAAGAAATTTTAATAACAGCTGTGATGTATTTACAGAACGACAGGAGAAAACAACACAGCCGTTATTAAAATATTATATCAACCACCAAGGGTGCTTATACCTAAGGCAGGTGAATGACGTCATATAATTTGTTCTATATCCATCAGTGATTTTTCAAGATCGCGGGTATAGATTTTGGAGAAATTGTCACATGACTTCCGGTTAGCAATAGATTGCAAAAAACGCGGAATTGGAAATGAAGCATCGCGATAAAAATGAAAGTAACTACTTCACAACTTACGAAGAATTCACATGTGATTTAAATCTATTAATTTCATTTAGACCAATTTCGTTGGTCAGCTTAATGAAAACGAAAAATGAAGAAGTCATTAGGATAATCCAGATAAGATTTTACAATCCACGACACGTCTTGTCAATTTGGCATGTCGTCTCCGTCGTGACCACTGCATGATGTTACATAAATTATTCTTAGCGTTATGTCGCCGAAAAAAGGCAATTTTGAGGCACATCATGTGTGGTTGCTCCACTACGTGTCACGTACGATTCATATTATACAATGTATATATTTTTGATACATAAAGGCTTTTCCTCAGTGTGTTCAGATTATATTATACAATGTATATATTTTTGATACATAGAGGCTTTTCCTCAGTGTGTTCAGATTATATTATACAATGTATATATTTTTGATACATAAAGGCTTTTCCTCAGTGTGTTCAGATTATATTATACAATGTATATATTTTTGATACATAAAGGCTTTTCCTCAATGTGTTCAGATTATATTATACAATGTATATATTTTTGATACATAAAGGCTTTTCCTCTCAGTGTGTTCAGATCAGCCAAACACCGTGAAGATGACGAGATAAAATAACAGTACATTGTATTATCAACATCAGTAGCAGGAACCACCAACATCATAGACATTATCAGGACCATTTAACCAGGGATGTTGAAACGCGGTTTCTATGTAAGCCATTGGTGAAGTGTATTACATTTTCTCTCAAGTGAATATTAGCCAGGTTCAGTCACACGTAAATGTAACGTGTGTGTGCAAGCGGCGGGGGAATGGGATTTGCCTGCACGTAAATCTTGTTTTGATTGAAGCTAATTAAGTGTATCGCTTGTCGACTTGTAACAGCTTGTTCTCGCTACCCGACTATTATATACGCGTTTCGTTTGACGTAGGCCGATATCTAAAACCAACTAGGTTTGACGTCGTAAATCACGTGACTGTTCCCGCCATGCGCATCTCCATAGCAATACCATAGTAACGCACGTCACGTGTTATGTGTGGCTGAACCTGGCTGTTGTGTACATTAGTATTTTTTTTCTGGTGTGGGTTCTTTATATCAGTAGCGGGCGTAATCTTTAAAACTCCTGACTCAATTTGTAGCGTATAATTTAGCAGAAATATTGTTTTGTGTAGATGGTGTGGTTTTTCTCCACGTTTAAGCTTCAACTCAAAATCTTCACTTTACTACCTTACCCACTTACTAAATTCATACATGTATTAGGTATGGTGGGCGCCCTAATACCTTAGTAAATCCACGTTCAATATGTTCGATTTAGGGGTTCAAATGGTAGGGAGTTTTATTCTTGAGGAAAGTGTACATAATTTGAAATAGATCAATTGAGGAAATGAATTGTGTTTGCATGGATGACCTTTTGACATTGTCCCACACAAGCAAATGTAATGACATGCATAACACATATGGCATAACTTTCTATTCCCCATTGACAATCTGAATTCTTGTTTTATGCTTTATTCTCTTATCAAATGTACACAAATTAATACTGAAATATACGAGCATTATCGAAAGTATATGAAATTTCGCAGATTATCTTCGACATGTTTATAATGGTATTAAGTGATCGGATTGTATTCACAATGATGTGCATTAAACTTCACAACAGCTAGCGGATACATCGACCCAAAATTATACATGGATTTGGAAGCAATTTGGCTGTGATCGTTTTGTGTAAACAGTATTTATTCCATATTTGCCATTATATATTGCAACATTAACATTGATGATATGGACGGGATTCGACAACATGCTTTAAGATTTTTGGAGTCGTTTCCGATTGACTTGTGACAAGGCCCATCCTGTGATTCAAAACACTTCCAAGTTGTTTCAAATAAATGGGGACGTCTGGTTTAAGATTTTTGCAATTTTGTCGCGTATACTAGTATACCCAGAGGGTGGACCGGTCTGATAGGTGTTTCAAAATAATGTAGTTTCATATGGAACGATTTGGGTTATGTGGAGTATGTCGAAAGAGTATGGTGGTTGTCAGATGAAAATAAAGTCGTTTTATCTTGAATGGTGTTGGTTTTGGACGTTTGAGTCGCCGTTTGATCAATCTGGGAATGGAGTTGCTGCAAATATCCAAGGGACCCATGCATGGTGTTGGAAACCCGTCAACCTGAATTCCCCCCAAGCTCACCACCAAGTCTCCCCATTATACCCACCCCCTGAGTACTAGTGATTATGCCACCACGTAGGTTACCTCCATATATGAGCACAGACACTCCACGAATCCAAGCAACGTACGTCTGTATCTGTTTTTTAATGTAACACCTTATTTGTATTTCAGCGATATTAGTCTCCATCGTCCAGCAAAAATATATGTTACGTAACGGAGTAGACGTCAGCCCACTCTTCAATTTTCAGAAATATATTGGTCACATGACTTCATAATTTCAGCCCAGTGACGTCAGACAGCAATAATGTGCCACACAGTTTGTCTGGGATCTCATTCCTGGACTATCTCACGCCCACTGGCAACAGCATAAAACAAGACAAGGACTCACAAGGTTCACATCGCTTTAGTCACGTGTCTGCATCGTTCACTTCCGGTCTGTCCGGTTTGTTCCGGCGCAGCACGGACAGCGATGATTCACTTGCTCTATTCTACAGCTGTCCTAAATGTGACCGTAGCGACTGTCACTGCATGCTCTTGAGTACGTAATTCCTCATATGCGTCTGTATGATATTGTAAGACGAGAGCAGAAACTGTGGGGCCGACTTCGCTTGAGGCTGAAATCACATTGGACCTAGTTTACATGGCGCTGACTCCTCTTTTATTCACATCCGCCTCAACAGAAATGCTGTGCTAAATGCTACGAATTAACGTGACTATAAACTGGTGGAGTACTGGGATTTTATAAACTAATATTATGTACAAGTATATGGAACCATATGGGCGGTGAAAACCTTCTCGCAATTGCATGTATTCCAGATCATTGTTGCTTATATAATCGACATCAGCACCAAAATATTTGAAGTGAGACCAGATATTCGGCGTTGAGTAGAATATACTCGCACGAATTGCTCTCATTTATTCTTGTATCGGCTGATTTATTATGATCTATATGTGACAGGGCATGAATCAAGGCTCCCAGCTTCTGCTCTCCTTATTAGTGTAGTTTATGTGTAGTACACTCTTGTATAATTCTACATATTGCACATAGAACTTAACGGGTGTGTGCTAAATCGTATTAGTTGTCAATATTCATGTATTACAATGTCGCACCACGTAATGTCGATTTTGCCAGCAATATTTTCAGACAGAATCGCCACATCAGATAGAAGCTACTCTGTAAGAACAATAACCGTCTTACAAGATTAAAGTTATTAACACGATGAATGCCGAATTTCTACCCATTTCGATAATTTCTGCCAGATATGTATTTTTGAAAACTTGATTATTACAATTAATAGTAACTGTAACCTCCTGTCGCCTAATATTTGTATTTCATTATATAAAATTAATATGTTTAAATCGGTTATGCTTTGTTATCGTGACTGAATCACACTGCATGCCTACCTAAACCTTAATCGTGCAAGTGGGTGTATGCAAGTGTGTATGTATATATATATTATTTAACTCAATTTCATTACAGATAATAATCATGTACGTAATATTGGTACATCGTTATTTACAACATCTTGGTTTCAAAAACAATGACAAAACAGCACTATATATTGATCATGATGTATACCTAATGTCATTTCTTTTTTTTGGTTCGCTTAGAATCTTTAGATAGGTCTGTCAAAATTTGATTTTTCTATTCCGGAAATGATAATGTAAAATTGAATTGGATTATTGTCTGCATTGTATTTTATCTATGTATACTTGTACTTGTACAGTACGTTCCAATATCCGGAACAAACCCTGGAAAGTTCTAATTTGTATATTGTGTATATACGTTTTCTCATGTACCATGTATAATGGCTGAAAATAAAGCATTACATTGCTAAGTTCATATCAACGGACCCCGGTATTTAACCGGAAAATAGTTTGCAATCAGTTGGCATTTCAACACACAACATAAGAGGTTGCTATGTAAACTATTTTATGAACTGACTCGCCCACCGAATGCCTTTTTCTTAACTGAACGAATATTGTAATGATTGGACCACTATGTCCTAATCATAGGCTTTTTTTATTTTTTTTAGCGAGGCCGATTTATTGTATTGTATTGCATGTACGTACCACGTGTTTGCTTTATTTTCTAAGTCGTATATGTCTCAATGATGTATGTGAGATCTCAGATTATTTTTTACTAAACGTGTTTGCTATTCCCATTATATTATGATGTATAAATGATCATGTTTCAGTCTAGAAGTTTCACCTCGAAGAGGCCATAATGAATATAGATTTTTTAAATATGTTTTAAAAGTTATTTCCAAAGTACACTTGTCGTTACACCATGTTTACGACAGGCTCGTTCCATTTCAGTCTCAAAAAGTGTATTCTATATTAGAATTGGCCTAATTTAAATTGGTAATGAACAGTGTGTTGTAATAACTGGAGGTCGGTAACTATGGATATATCTTTAGTTCTTTACTTCAAACTACATATGCGGATATTGAGAATGAATATGTTCTTCAAATATTTCGTCAAATTGTCCTCATAAAGTTCGCATATTGTGACGACATTCAGTCAATGGACATCCATTGGGGGTCCCAGGACGTGGTGAGACTGGACAAAAGTAAAACAAGGACCTGACAATACTAATACAAGCAACATGGGCGGAAATATCGCATGTACTTAAACCTTTCTATGCTATAAATGGCTTCACCCAGTCAGCTAAAAAGTGCAAATCGGAATGGTTTATTATTGATTTGGAGGGATATTAAGGTGATAAAAGCAGACGATAAAAGTGCAGAAGGAGCCCTATTTTTTAAGGGAAATGTTTAGATAATAAGTTCAACAAACGAGCTATTGAATAACTACTCATCACTTGTATAGAGAGGGTTAAATTCCCAGGTCATGCGCTCTTGTGATGTTTTTAATTTGATCCTGTTCTTTTAGCGGTATCGCCATTAGCACATGTTACTCTTCCCCGTCACGTGGGGTGACCTTCCATAGCTTCCATATGACGTCCACCAATGCATAAATGGGACACGAATGGGTACATGTACATTGTATTTAGCTAAGATACTATAAATATGCCCCTGGTCATTATGAAATGGTGGTTGGTAATATTATCTTGGGACACGAATGGGTACATTTTATTTAGCTAAGATACCATAATTAGGGCGCCATGTATGGACCATTAACAACAGGGGTGGCGTACAATCGGATCCAACTGACACGTGACTATATATCATCTCTATCATCCCTACTCATTTCCGATGTCCGCAGTATGGGCAGTGAATGTCAATGGATCTTCACACAGCTGTCATTCAAACAATTATCAGAAGATCTATTCGACAAATCAGTGATTGAGTCGGTCCTTTTCTGCATTGAAATTTCTTAACCCAACTTTATTCACCCTAATTAAAATATTCGTGCACACATGCAGTGTTCAATATGTTTTTGTTGTCAATTCATAATACATGTTGGAACTGTATCCATGAATATAGCAGTTTCTTTCATTTTGGGTGACATTCGTTACTTGTTTCACATTTAAAGATAAGAATATGGTATGTTCTTGTGTGTGTAAATCAGCATAAGCACGTGCAGGCTTTAAAATCAGTTAATGTATTTGTGTAGATGACTTTACCATAGCAACCGTTAGTCTCGCCCCTTAATGCTGGCTGTGAAAGCATATATGTAGTTATATGCGTAGGTATTTTGCGGAGAGGAGAGGAGGCTAACAATACTCCATGCATGCAGCGCCCTCTCAGTTTCACTGCGACAGATCACTGTCGGAAGGATGGTACTTTGCGGACAGATATATCCATTTTTACGTATCGTCTGAACTATATTTAATCACCTATTATCTTATTGTGACCACCAACATTTTGCAATAATGGTAATTCTTTCGTTATTGATAAGAACAATATGAACTGAGCCAGACATAGACAATTTTAATCCTAAAACATAAGAACTATATAAGATCTTATCAGAAATCCTCACCAACTGTCCTTGTGGCGGTGGTATATCAGCGGAGTGGTGAGAGATATATCTGCCCGGAGTTTGGGGGCTATCGCGACAACGCGTGTGAGATATGCTTATTTATCGTAACATACATGTATAAACTTGGAACACCATAGCTTCTTGTCAACTTCGTGAGCTTCAATTTCGAATATTGTTCTATATCGGCTCTAACAATGGATGGCTTGTTGGGTATAACGGTTCCAAGCACTAGCTGGCTGACCATTTCAGTGCACAATAGCAAACACAAGTTTTATCTCGCACTACATTAATGCACATGCACAAATATCAATCAATATTTATTTTTAAATCCTCAAATGCGGTTTATCAAACCATCAGAGGTTATGGAATCTTTACACGAAAGCTGTTGTAATGTGTTGACTTACTTCACTTGACTTAATGTGTAGTTTTTGTCATGGATGTTTTAATGATTATTCGTGCGTAACCAGTGTATATGTACTATGTTGACACATGCAATCGGCGTCTTTCTATTATACGGGCGTATCAATTGTAAGTGGCCGAACATCTGTGTAATTTCGTTCGTTACATATACGGCCATATGGGGTGTGACTAAACACCGCCCGGACCAGCCCGGACCAGCCCGGACCACCCGGACCCCCCATATGGACTATATGAGTGATTGTAAGGCCAATATAAGTGCAGGGGTGTCATGGAAACCCACTCAGGGTCGCTATTAACCCTCAAAATGCCGGCATCGGCGAAAATGTTCGCCGCGAAATGAAGCTAACAGACCGGACCGCCCCTGCTGCGTCCAGGTGGGATTTTAGTATCCACACCTATGCGGGGGTGTTAATGAAACCCAAATACGCACGGAGAGTGGTCAAGGTCAAACAGAAGTGCCGCTTATTAACCCCTAAACTTCCCAGATTCAGCCAGAATTAAAAAATTGCGCCCCCAATAAACAAATTCACAGCCCGGACCCCCTTAATGTCCTCGTACTACTAATAACTCCTTACATATGCGTTGTGGAACTACCCTCGACTACACTCACGAAGATTCAAGGGCGAGTCGCCCACGAATGCCTGGCAATTAACCCCAAAATGCCGCCATCGCCGATTATGTTTACCGATAACGACGCCGACAGCCCGGACCATCCCAGTCCAGCCCGGACCACCCATATGGACTATATGAGTGATTTTAAGGGCAATATAAGTGCAGGGGTGTCATGGAAACCCACTCAGGGTCGCTATTAACCCTCAAAATGCCGGCATCGGTGAAAACGTACGTCCCAAGAAATAACTGTATTATATTTCACTCCAGTGACTCCGGCAGTGAGCATGTATGGATACACTTCATGGTGAATTTGTTAATAAACACGTGGCCTCTCGTTCGTGATGAAACTGCAACACCACCGAACTATATTATGAAACTAGTTTTCACCAATAGTTTGTGTTAGTATCACAAAATATACATCTACTTTCGAATTATTTTTTGGCGAATATGTTCGCATCAGATCAGGAGGGGGGGGGGGGGGGGGGGGGGGGGGTCGGAAAAAATGTTCAGGCACGTATGCTTATTTTTCTCTTTCGACCCTTGTTTGGACCCACCCACCCCCGCGTTCAAATTTTGTTCCGTTTTCAGCAGTTTTTTTCCCGACCATTTTTGGACACCCACCCCCCCCCCCCTTTTAACACTAAAACAGAGATTTGCGGGGGAGATTCACTGTAAACAGCTGTATATGAATTTATGTGCGTACTATTTGTCATGGATTTTAACATTGACATGTAAATAGGAACGAGTCATTTTGGGGTCATTCGGCCAAAAAAACATGGCTGCCAGCGGCCATCTTGGATTTAAAAATTCATTAGCATGGGCTACAGGTTATACTGTTTGTCTGATCATCATTACATTTTTCGTTTATGTTAATATTGACATTCTAAGGTGCTTTTAAGCCAAACTCATTGCAAAAAAAACAATCAAAAAGACTTGCAGGGAAACAAATTTGAGTTGCGGAACAAAAATTGTTGGTCCCATCGACCACCCACCCACCCCGGCATACGTGCCCGGAAAAAACCCCCCCTCCTGATCAGAGGTGATAGAAACATACATTTCCAATCAAGTGAAAACCTATCGATCACTAAAACATAATGGCATCTATTTTTTCCAGTCTTAACTCTTGAAATTTCCTGGGGCATACGTTCGTCGACTTAGATTTTTCTTATCTCGAAGTTCGGAGTCTATGAAACCAATAATTGTAAACAATCTACTGTAACACCAGCCAATGTTTATGTTCTTTCGCAACGAACAACAGCTCTAAACTACAAAGAACGTAGATTATGATACAGGGCGCTACTTACTTCATCAATAACTTGTTTGTAGCCTCGTTTGCAACACTCAACTGGTCTACATTAACTTCTCAGTATTAACCCTGTATGACTGGAGCTTCCTGAAATGTTGCGAAAACCCTGTGCCAATGCATTATCTAATATATGTGCGTCTCCAATATGGATCCTCACAAGAATAAGAGAATACATTGGCCTAACCATGTTTACCTTGAAATTGTAAGCCAGTGCATTCTCTTTCATATGCGAGGCACCCTATGGTTGACTCGCATATATAAGAGAATGCACTAGCACACGATATTTAATGCTAAAACAGCGGATCAGGAATCTTTTATTATGGATAACTATATAATTTTTGGAAAGGGACACAGCTTCTAAAAATGGTAGCTTCGGGATAAAAACTGCCTTTAAAAAAAACTCAAATATTAGTCACTATTTGTCATCATTCATCATTCCATACGAGGGTACTATGGTACTTTACGCGTAGATATAAACCCCGTTCCGATTGGACATATAATTCCAGAGATATTCGTCATCAAATCCAGATCAATTCCAAAAATGTTCATCTAAAGACTTAAGTTGTCACAAACAGAATTTCAGAAAGACGAAATTTGATCCAAATGCGCCATTCCGCTACGATAAAACATCTTTTCAACAGACATTTTCGTTTACTGAGATCTTACATTGGTTGAATCACGTCTGTGCTTCGACAATGACTGACATGCTCAAATTCGTTTTTAATTTAATTTGAAACATATTTTATACTTAATTGACAGTGGTTAGTATTATTTTTGGGCAATTAATCGATTCTGATAACTGAAGCGGCATTTCTAAAATGTTTTTTTTTTCTGTTGTTTTTGTTGTTGTTGTTGGAATCTGATTATATGGGGACCATCGAATCGGATTGAGTACCTTTAAAAAGTGTACACCAGAATGGTCTATTATTGATTTGTAGGTATGTTAAGGTGGTAGAATCAGACGATATATAAATAAGAGTGCAAAAGAAGCCATTTATCGAGGGAAATGCTCAGATAATAAGTTCAACAAATAAAATTTAACTTATTATCTGAACATTTAGTATAGAATGGGTTAAACTTATTATCTGAACATTTAGTATAGAATGGGTTAAACTTATTATCTGAACATTTAGTATAGAATGGGTTAAACTTATTATCTGAACATTTAGTATAGAATGGGTTAAACTTATTATCTGAACATTTAGTATAGAATGGGTTAAACTTATTATCTGAACATTTAGTATAGAATGGGTTAAACTTATTATCTGAACATTTAGTATAGAATGGTTAAACTTATTATCTGGGATAACTACTCATCAATGATGCTTTAGTATAGAAAGGGATAAGATCTAAGTGTTGACGCATATGGTGGTATAAGTTTCCACCCCTGGTCAAGTGGCCATGCTAATATGCTATGATGCTGGTGGTCCTGTTGAATTGCCATGATGCGTTTAGGGCAAACTGATGCCGTTTTCTAAAGTTGTCATTTTCGAGGTGTTTGGCTAATCCGAGCGAATTGAGAGAAAAAAAACAGCGTGTGTATGAAACATTCAAGAACATATATATTATATAAATATTGCACGGCTTGGAGGTGACTATGCCAAAATAGTGGTCCGAGGGGAGGAATAGTCCCCGAGCCGGAGGCGAGGGGACTATTCCTCCACCGAGGACCACTATTTTGGCATAGTCACCGACAAGCCGTGCAATATTTATTATATTTTATCGAACGTTTTTCTTTCTGTCCCAGGACCCATAATGTCAAACAATTCACAATCATCTATATTCCCATGTATTTCCTTTTCATTGCAGAACGATTTCAATATTTTCAATGCAAAGTTTTGTTGTTTCTTTTTTTATTTTACTTGTCAAATTTTCTTCAATAAATTGCCGGGCTTCTAGTTGGGCAAATCTAAAATTTTCTTCCTCAGGAATTATTAACAATGGAAAGCAGACGTCATTGTTGTTGGTGTTGTTATTAAACAATGACATCAGTTCAAAACATAACTTTTTTTTTACCGAAAACAAACTGAAGATTCGTTCAGAAAATTTAGTAGCGCGAACTAAGGAAATAGACAAAAATATCAAAGCGATATTGTGATCAGCGGAGAAAGGAACATGATAAATCGCCACACCAAACATGGATAAAACATCACAAATAACATAAAGAAATTGCTTACGATCATTTATTGTGCTCTAGTTGTCGATTAAAAAGACATTTCGGATAAAAAAAGTGTTGAACTTTTGCAGCGAGGTGGAGATGACTTTCAAATTACCTCCCCGGAATAGTGGGCATGCTAAAAATAGATTTCTGGATTTTCCAAGCGATAGTGGGTGTGCTAAAATTAGGAGGCCCACTATGGCTTCGTGGACAACTCTATCGATAAGGCTTAGATAGTCACGTGAGATAAAATATTTTTGAATAATATAATAATGCCTGCGCTGGTGTTTCTAAAACGACGTGAATAACCATCTGATTAGAGTCGAGTTTCAACAACTAATACAACCAGTATTACAAATATTTCGCAATAAATGTTTTTGAATATTAGATATGCATAATGGTTTTTCCTGGATATGTTCAGATTATCGGAACACCGCGAAAAAGACAAATTAAAAAATTATTAACGGTACTTTCTGTTAACAGCATCAGTTTGTCCTAACAACATCATATCAATTCAGCAGAACTCAACCGAATCATAGCACATTAGGAGGACCATTCGACCATGGGTGTAATTGAATTGGTGTATTGTAACCAGAAATTGTGTTTACTTTTTCCGTTACGAAGAGTAACTCTAACATTGATATAACGCTGACTGTCTATTTGCGATAGGCTACGTATTTCTTCCTTGCATTATTCGCAACAGCATTGCCTAACATTAGTTTCTTGGTAAAAACAATATATATATAGCAGATATGGCACAGTAGCATGTTATACATACGTCTCCGTAACATTCCGAACGTTGCTCTTTGAACATGTCTGGACTATACAACATACAAAGCGCCTATTTTTAGAAGCAAGTGTAATTTTGAGACAGTGCATTTTTTTTAATTTTTTTTTTTTTTAATTTGCAGTGTCTCAAAATTACATTTGCCTCTGAAAACAATATAGTTGTAGCACGTTATACAATAGTTCAGGTGAATACCGTAAATAGTAAAATTGGGACGCAACGAGAAGCATACTATTTTAGGTTATATCAGGGGGGGTTTGAAAAAAAATTCAGGCACGTATGGCATTTTTTCCCTTTCGATCATTTTTTGTACCCACCCACCCCCACCACCAAATTTTTTTCCGTTTTCGGTATTTTTTTCCGACCATTTTTTGACACCCACCCCCCCTTTTAACACTAAAACAGAGATTTGCGGGGGGAAATTCAATGTAAACAGCTGTATATGAATTTCTGTGCATACTATTTATCATGGATGTTAACATGGACATGTAAATAGGAATGAGTCATTTTGAGGTCATTCGGCCAAAAAAACATGGCTGCCAGCGGCCATCTTGGATTTCAAAATACAACACGATAACTGCCTGCAGTCAGTTTACCAGTTAGAATTACATTATTTCTCTCATTCAAACTGATTCAAAGTGGTTTTGAAGCCCAACTCATTGCCAAACACTAAAAAAACAAGCAGGAATTTTTATTTTTAGTTGCGGAAAAAATTGCTTGTTGGTGGCTTTGACCACCCACCCACCCCGGCATACGTGCCGGAAGAAATTTTTTCACCCCCCCCCCCCCTGGTTATATCTGCTATTATGGTATCATTTCCATACTTTATTATTTGTTAGTGGACCGGCGAAATTTCAACAACTTTCTATTCGCACGACAAACGCCTTGAGGATATTTAACCTTTCCATGACTGGAACTTCCTGAAATTGTGCGAAAACCCTGCGCCTATGCATTCTCTTATATATGCGAGTCCCTCGTATGTCGCCTCGCAAATATAAGGGAAAGATTGGCCTAACAATATTTACCTCGACCTTGTAAGCCAGGGCATTTTCTTTTTTAGGAATTGTTTAATGCGTAAAGCCAGCATTTAATGTGGAACATACACAAACTTATATACGCTATGTACATGGGGTATTTCAATAAGCCTTTTAGCATAATGTTACATATACATTATGTAAGTAATATATTCATTATACAAATCACGAATTTCTCTGTCGATCGACTCACACAAAAAGTTATACATATATAATAACTGAAATAAATTACATATAGATATAAATACTGTCAATGCCAGATCACCAGTATAGTTGTAAGTTATTATCTCAATTTTATGAAGTCTAGTTTCAGAAATATACTCACCCGTTTTCAGGAGCGATATATTATCTATATATATCAAATAATAAAACTGTTCTTACGTTGGAGATAGTCAATAATATTTTTGGAATGTACTGTTCGTTGATATTTCTAAATATCAGCAGAAGATGATACTTATAGATGCGAGGCGCTCTATATGTGGAAGACTCGCATATATAAGAGAATGCACTGACACAAGCTCTTTAATGCTGCACCAGCGCAGCTCCCGTCATGAACGGGTTAACCAATCGTGTGGTTGTTTGATTCGTGGCTGGGATGCACGATATTTGTGATCGAAGCATTGAATCCACTTTAAAGTGTTCTCTTTCCAACTCTTTCATTTTTTTAACCCACAAATTATTACTAACACCACTAACACCAAGAGATGTTTATGTTTGTGTGTTTTTGTAGTATTTGTATGTTGATGTCTACTAACACCCTACTAACCTTACTAACACTAACTTTTCAGAAACTGATGACGAATGTGACGTCACTACCTCGCTACTCTCTTGACGGTATGGTTGATAGTATAATATAATACTTATTACTTAGTATAATTCAGCATTTACATTAGTATATGTAATTGGACACGATTGTCGTCGATACAGATCAGGATATCGCACAACGATTAGTGGGTTTACAATTTTTTTAAACGTAGTTCGTCAAACGCGACTCGCAATTGTGAGTTACTTAAAGATTTTCTGTCCGATTTGACACCATAAAACCATCAGCTGTCGGGATAAACAAAGATGGTGGTCAAAATGGCCCGATAGTAGGTTTTGAAACCCAGATACCCAGAAAATTTTAAAACGTTTTGAAATTTTGTCAGCCTATAGTAAAAAGTCCAAGTATCGCGTCCATGATTCAGTCGCCAAAAAGAGGTATATATTTAAAAGCGTTTTCAATTATGAGCATTTGTGACCGATTTCGACAAATTACATTTTTACATGCTTTTATGGATTTTTGCAATGTCTGGTTGATATGATTGATGGTGATTACTTGTATTTTTCATTTTAATTTGCGGAAACTTTGTACAGGAAATTCTGAATTAGTTGGTGTCAAGTTGGACCTTGTATCTTTAAGAGAGCTCCACGTGCGAGTAGAAGCACACTTTAATGTTCAATGTTAATTTTAAGCCTATAAATTAATCGAGTTTGTCGTACCTTGGATCAGAATACGCTCATGAATATATTATGCTGACAATCGGAATCCCATGTGGATGTGATCTCGACAGACTTGCCGAAGAAATTTGTCGTTTCAATCGGATTCCACGGTTCTCGTGAATTCTTAACCGCCGTATATGCAGTAGCCTGTCATTTGTCTAGAAACATAGATTTCGTGAATTGTTTTGGGATGGATTTACTAGTATAGCCTATTGTTTGTCTAGGATCAAGCCAATATATTGCAGATATTGAAAAACAATGTTGACAAGTTTCCATGGCAACAGAATAACATTCTGATCATACTGGAAAATGATCAACTATGATGAATTTTAATGATAACAGAAGAGATGTTTCAATATCTCCAGTACATGTGCTTGAAGAAAACATATGTTGTCTGTTTTTTTAGACAAATGACTGGCTTATACTAGTACGACACAAATGTTGAACAATATGTCGTTGCTCCAATACTAAAGGTTGATGTTCGAGACAGTATTGTGTAGAGTTGAATATATTGTACTGTGACTATATATACCGGCGTGGAATGCAATAAACTAAGCATTGGATTAGTAAATTGAAGAGGTCGGAACACCTTTAAGAATTTTACGCCTGAAATTTGATGTTCGAGATATGCTGAATACGGCTCTTAGTATGACCAGCATGAACCAAGTCTGAAACCCTTTCCTAACCCGAACCCATGCCCTCATATCCCGTGTGTTTGCAGAATCATGTTAGTTCACATTTATATATAGCTGATACCACCACTGATTAAATTGTCATGTTAAGTGGCTATGATGTTGGTAGCTCCTACTGAATTGTTAGGATGTTTGAACTTTAGATATATATGCAACTACGCCGTGCTAAGGTACTTTTACTTAACAACGCCAGTGTTGCCCCACCAACACCATAGCAGTTCAATATGACCCACCAACACTATAGCAAATTAGCAGGACAAGTTAACCAGAGGTGGAACATATTACTTTTCACTTGCCTGAGTTCAGCACTTTAGATACCACTCCAAATAACCCACACTGACCCGTTTGTAAATTGTGGCAGATTTCTCTTGACATGTCTCTCTGATGTTGGGTGGTGTCACTACTGCCCATACCTTCGAGTACTGCATACGTGTTACCATAGAAGGTCGTCAATACTGCGAGCGAATTCCGACACTATGGGACACACGACAGATGTCACACTAATGCTGCCACATCTTTGCCGAAGTAATGTTCATAACATAAAGAGGCATTGTTTTATGAATGCAACTAGTATCTCGCTAGCAGAATATCGTTGAAAATAGTAGCGTAAAGGCCCACTTAATTTTCGAGTCACCGATTGTTTTATAGTGCCTTGATACATGTATACTGTTTTAATAAAAATATATGCCATAAAATATGATTAAAATATTATAATTCACCACCATTTGGAACGTCTGTGTCTCATAAGATACCCATAGAGTAATAGAAAATAGCTGAAATCATAAAATCATTTCCCCTGTTATGGCCCCCAAAATTCAACAGAATTCAAACTATAGTTTATTTTCAATGGAATGGGAATAACTATATATCTAAATATATAGAGTTATTCCTCTTCCATTGAAAATAATTGACTTTGATTACAGATCAGACGCCAGTTTCTCAATAAAAACAACATGTTCACAGTTTATTACATCGAATAAGTTGAAAATTGTTTGGAGCTTACTCTTTCAAATGGTACAATATGGCATCTATTTTATATAATGTGATCTGGCGGTTCGAAAATTTAGTGGGCCTTTAATGTTCAGTGTAAATAATTACAAGGAATGGATGTTGACTTTGTTGCGTTCCATGGAAAATGAATGCAAGTTCGTATGGCTCTTATGTATGGAACGTGAATCTTTACTACGTGAGCTCAGTGTTAATATAAGTAATTGATGGAGATTTTGTTGCGCTCCATGGAGAATGGATGCTAGTTGGTATGATATTTATATGTGACCGCAAAATGTCACACCAACTTGCATCCAAACTTCATGGAACGCAACAAAAGTTACATCCCCATTTCTTAGTAAGTGTAACGTAATGTGAACACCGTATGTGACGTGTATATATACAGGATGATAAATAAGTGCGTATAAACATGTATGTGTATGACGACGGAGAACTGTATGTAATCGTGTACATTGGAACAAACTTCACACAAATCTCCATACATGGCATATGCATACACGTACGTGTATGTAGATTGACACAACCATGCAGTTGTGGTTAATTAGGTGGGTGTCACCCCCACTGAATCGTGTTTAATATATAGGGGCTAATCCTGCCTAACATGTTAAGAACATATGGAATAAAACCATAGACTTGACATTAATACGTCAGTTATCTCAGGTATATATAGCGTCCATATATCTTTAACATATCAAGAGATATGAGATGAATTTCACCAACTCTGTGTCATCTGGGCTAAATAATAATCAAAATATTAAGAAATTGTGTTATAAAAACTGGTGCCAGCCGTTTTGTCGAACTTGAATACACAGGTCCCCAGAACAAAATTGACCCCACCCCAATAATAATTAATTCTATAGGATTAAGTATTATTGGGGTGGGATAAATGTTGTTATATGAATCATGTGTATCGCTTTACACGGGATCCATACGAATTCCGCTAACCAGATAGATTATGCGACACTCACATATATGTATATAATATATATGTGTTCTCATTCTCGTGTGCCTCTTTCAAAAATTGAAATATTGTTTGCGCTAATTTTATCATCTCATATTCCTAAAATACTCACTTTTCTCAGTGCAATAATTGAATTTAACATGTTGAAGAGTTATCAAGAGGATGAGAGATAACTCTATCGTGTAATTCTACCATGTTAGTGCTTTCGGTGCAGACTTACACATCTTACATAGTCCTGGCAAGCGACATTTCCCAATTTTGTGCAAACTTCCAAAAGTACAGTGATTAACTGTTCTCCATTCGGATAGATAACGTGGTATACTAACAAGAATAATATGAACATGCCGCATATAATCGTCGACGGATGATCTTTTTCACTAAAGTAATATTTTATTACTTGCAGATGAGGAAGGCAAAGTAGGTAGCGACGATAAGGTGCAAACGCACACGGAGGCCTCGAGTGTGGTGGAGACGTCAGAGCCCAGTGTGACATCAGAAGACACCAACAACGAATCACGTGACGACGAGAACTCGCATGAGGAAATCAACGAAGAAGATGGTCAGGACAGCCCTTGTGTTGTACCTGATGCCGTGAACGTCCATAGAAACATACATAATAGAAGTTATAATCCTGATGTTCAGAGTCAAGAGATGAAGAACGTGCCTTCTGTAATGTCAAGGTCAAGTTCTCCTAAGATCGAGGCTCTCGTTGAGAATCGAAAACGAGGCTCTCGCGGGAGAATTTATCCAATCAACCCAGCTGTTAGTTGTGTCGCCGAGCCACTGTTATCACGTGAACCGAATGCCAGAGTAACATTGTCCTGTCAGAATCGCATAAAACGTAACAAGGTTGCGAATGCTTCCGATGAGTGTGAAAGTCTTTTAGGAGACCGAAATGATGAAGTTAGTGGTGAAATATTCGTTGACCGATGTGATCATATTGTTGAGGATTGTTGCCATAGAGACAGTAACGGTAATCCAGCATCGGTTTCTCATGTTGAGGCTACGGAATCCAACAAGGGACCAGAAAATAGTGACAGGGCTGGGTTATTCTGTGATATAATAGAGTATATATGAACAGATTGTGAACCGGACTAATAAGTTTTGTGGTAATAATTACATGAAATATAAGTTATCGATTGTTATAATTATGTTGTCTTTAATTCTGCGTTACGGTCAATTATTTTACCCTTTATATGCTAAATGGATTCTCCCTTTCAGTGATAAAGTTATACATTAGAACTGCCCGTCAATTACTATATTGTATAGCAATGGTCACATAGTTGTGTACACTGTCGAACTCAATACGGCAGTTATATCGCAGTCTGGCTGATGAAAACAATATGTTATATTATTGTCACTTTATAGGGCATTCTCAAGTCCAGTAACACAGTTTTTTTTGGCCGTTCCAAATAGTGTAACGCCGTCGAACACCGAGAAGCCGGCACAATAATGATATACTCTGTTCACTGTCAGCCCACAGGCCCGGCGCGTTCCGTGATAATACTTGTAATACTATGACTTTGTCGGGCATTATTAACGGCCCTCTCGGAATGAGTAACAAGCCTTTGGCATATTAGCCGCCCTCGACACCGTCTTGGGCCACTTATAGGCCGACCTCGGGCTGTTGATAATTCTTAATAAACCATAACTCTCAATAAAATCATTTTATTGTTATATCAATTCATACAATTATCTAACCAGACATCGGTTAGCGCATGTACCTCTATTGTGAGTCGTGTGGAATGAGTTGCAAATGCCATGCCTGAGCAGGGGGTGGGGGTCTGCAAAAACAAAAACACAGGGGTGAAAAAATCCGCCTAACCGTGGACCCACCAACCCCCTTACATGCAAAAAAATAATCTTTTCCTCCAACAAATTATTTCCCACCCCCTTAAAAAAAAAAAAAAACTCCCAGTGATCACTGCAGACTATTTGACGCAGCTATAAAATTATTTCTCTGTTAACAGTGCAGCGGATATGACATTTGTCAGCATATACCTGCATGTCTTAGATGACATTTAAAATTAGTATTCAAATTGAATGCTACACCTTTGATGATTTCGAGCAATATATAGTAACTATTATCTACATAAAACCCATGGTGCCAACCAATGTTATTGTTCCGTCTTGTGTTTTTGTTTTATATCATTTCAAAGTGAAATAGAATAGGTATATTTTATACATTTGCATGTATTTGGCCACCCATATTTTTGATAGCCAGTCGTTGCATATTTAGACAGATTATTCTGCCCTGTTCTATTCTGTTATAGAACACTTATTGATACCCGGCTTTGGATTTCTAATGGCAAAAATCATTGAACATTGAGCATCTGCATCGATCTGCTTCAATTGGATAACTGAGATCATGCGATTTCCATATTCAGGATATAATACAATTTAAGTTATATATATTAGGATAATATATTTTATTGCTAAATATTTATCCAGTACATTATAAATTATTCCCTCAAAACTTATCTTATCGTCCATGTTAGCGAACGGTACCAAACATACTGGAATAGACATAAGACCTCAGTTCAATCTAAAGCGAATTAAAGCGCATCGGTATTCAAACATACATGTATGTATTCACCCTCCGAGCAAAGGGTGTTATTTAGGCTACTGAACAATAGCACAGTCTCAGTGTTTGTAAATAATTGGGGGAAACCCCATCAGGAAAAAAATTGCAAGCACTGGAACAAATGGGTTTTTCTGGGCTCCAAACCACCCACCACCCCAATTTTTTTTATCAGACACAACATTAGTTGAAAATTTACACCACATAGAGGTGAAAAGAAGTGCAAAAGGATTCATTTTCATTGGAGGGAAATGTTCTTATATTAACATTAAAAACCCGTTAAACTAATTATCTGAACATTTCACAAGGAACTACTAGTCAATTAGTATATTGTAAAGATATGGTTAACCCTTTTTATCCTATATACTCATTGACGAGTATGTATTCCTCAGGAAATGTTCAGATAATAAGTTCAACAAACGAGGTGAACACATTAAAGAACATTTCACTCCAATAAATAGGACTCTTTCTACATTTGTATTATATGTTGTCTGCTTAATTTTCCTGACCACCCTTCCAGATGAATCATAGACCATTCCATTGTATACTTGTATAACTGAGTGGGAGAATCCATTCACTATAGAAAAGGTTAAAGTAGCCACGGACACTGAAACTTTCCCCACAATGTTGGTATTATCGAAGACGTGAGAAGATATTGGGGAACCTGCTACCATGCTCATGGGGAATTCTCAGTATGATACCTTACCACCATGACATTGTGTTGGCAATCAACCAATTAATCATGCCTCATATGGACATATCTGCAGGCAATTTGGAAGCGGGGGAAACTAGGTCGATATATACACTCTGAAAAAATACCGACATCACAGCAATTTTCCAACTGTTTTGAAGTGAGACAAACGATATTTATATATATACCATATCAGGAATATAATAACAGTGAATGTTTTAGTTTTAGTAGTTTTACTGTTTCGTGCTGAAGAGACCAACTTTTTATGTTAAACAGATGTTGCATAAAAAGTTCATAAAACAGTAGTTCGCGTAATTATCAAGCGGTTTGATCCCCGAATCTTCGGCCACACCAAAGGGTGGCCCCTTGCGACAGCAGAAATGAGTCTGGTTCCACTTGGGGGCTACATCTCCTGTATATTCAAGTCCAATGTGTGTCTGAATCAATTGGGCGGAAGTTTTGCAGGTAGATGTATCTAACATAATAAAACTCAATTGTGTTTGTTTGTTTGTCCGCTTATAGTCGACCAAACGACTGGATCATCGGAGCTGAACATTTGTATATAGGGGTAATTTGACCCGGGAGCGTTATTAGATGGGCCCAGTTCAACTAAGATATCTTAAAATGGTTTTAATACTTATTTTATGAGTTAAACACGAATTAAAGCAAGGATCTCCGCATGTGCACATACCCTACATTTATGCATCAAGAGTCAGTTTGTCTGTATCTCCATCTCGCTCGACCAGTTGGATTTTTCGGCTTGCCACTGGGGTTTATCTTGAGCCCGTTCATCTTCGACGTCATCATCTTTCTTTCGATGACACCTTGTACATGAGTCCTTGGTCGAAAATACTTTGTTGTATAGAATACCTGCGACACCACCTCCGAGCATATCACCAACCCAATATACCTACATGTATAGAACCGTGAACAAATTTATATCGTATTTCAAGCTGACTATCTGTCGCTAAAATACAAACTGATTGGTCGAGAGCTGCTAACTTTAGTTTTTGATTCATCAATGTTGTCTGCTGAACATCCGCAAATTTTAAATAGAGCACGCTGCCGTTAACAACGAGCGTCAAATACGTCAGTTGTTTGATGTAGATATGATTAACAGTAAGTTATTCTGGCGCTTATCCTTGTAACCACGTCGAACGTACCCATATATTTGATTACCGGAAAAGGATATCTCACTTCAAAGCATGCAATGCCGATATAAAATTATTTTCGTGAAGTTTCTTTAAAATATTTGGTGGATTGAATTACAATGGATATAAATGTGTCCTGGTTCGTTGTACATTCAAGGATTCGAACATGAACACAGTTAGTGAACCGGCTTGTCGGCGAGTCCACAATCTGTATCATGCTCGATTCGCCGAGTATCGAACTCAACAGAGTACGTTTATATCCTTAACATATATATGGTCTTATTTTCAGTCTGACTAATGCATTTAAGAAAACGGGGTTATCTACATTTGTAATCTTGGGGCCAAATAAAACAAGTTAGATATACACATCACCAAATTTAACCACAATTTAAGAATCTATTTTTTTCGGCTCAACAGATAATTGCATGCAGGCACCATCATCTATTTATCCAGATTCATGTAGCATACTGATTACTCACCCATGAGTGTGTGAAGTTCTGTCTCAGAATTGCAGGTCCGAATTGGATCACGGGGTTAATGACTCCTCCTGATGTTGGCATCTGTAGAACAATAAGAACATTACATGTATTAACCCTTCGTACAATGTACAAACATACTACTATGTGTATTCAGAGGCAATATAGTCATGCGTGTACATTAGAATACGCGGCTCGCCTATTTGAGACACATGTACATGTAAGTGACTATCCAAAGACCGTCAATAAAGGACTTATCGGCATAACTCACCCCAGCAAATATCCCCACGGCCACGGTTAGCCCAACCATTAATGGCACGGACCCCCGTACATCACAACGTCCTTTATCGGCGCCAGCCATAACAACAAAAATCAACAAGAAAGCCAACATGAACTCTGTCCCAATAGCTTGGTACTCAGTTACAAATTCCTTCGGAGATGCAGGTTGGATGCTACGAAACAGTTCTGTGGGCGTTGTCAACTTTAAAAGACATACGCCGCAATATCCCCCGAAGATTTGAATCCCAACATAAAACAGAAATCTCAAAAAGGTGATTTTCCTTTGGACGGCGAAACCGATGCTCACTGCCGGGTTGATATGTCCGCCGCTGATGTGGTCAGTGGCCATGATCACCGCTCCGACAAAGAACCCTGAACACAGGGCAGTGTTCGCGGTCGGGTTTGCTCGATCGACGCTCGGGTTGTGCAGCTCGCTGGAGAGAACCATGTAACATATGAACAAGGAGGCGATTCCTTCGACAAGAACGGCTCTCCAGAAAGCCAAACATGCGATGTCATTTATCTCCCTTTTGGCGATGGTCGAACAGCAGTTTCCGCCTGTTTTCTTTGTTGCCATGGTTCCGCCTTTTGTCACTGATGATTCCACGAGAATTTTGCTTAAGTAACTAATTCCGTCTAATATTTCAACTATAGCGTCAGAATAAGTATGATTATATTGATGAGTCAGTTCAAGCTATGTGGCCGTTTCACGTGTTGGTTATTCAAACTGAAGGTCGCATTTATAAGGATATACTTCCGGAAACCATATATACGATCGTCGGAAGGACGATAGCTAAGATGACAATGACGCTTTATATATACGTGCGTTTAATACATCATAAACAAACAAAAAGCAAATGCATCTGTTTCATTTGTTTGCCTTTAGCGATACTGTCTGCAATTAATCAAATCCGTGCATACTGCGACACCCCAAATTGCTTTATATGAGCAAATTAACATTTAAGTGGCTGTAACATCGATAAAAACACGAACAATGAGTCTTTGCCCTCACGTCTACCTGATCAAGATGTTGGTATAAAATTTATTCAGGTTGTCTCTGCATCTTCCACAAATGACAGGTAACAGGGATGATCATTGATCCATTAACCATTGTTTCTATAGTCTACTATACCCCGAGGAAGGATCTGTTGTTTTAACATGGAGATGACTCTCGTGGTTCAATTTTCCAGTATTTTGCAAGCACTTGAGAGAACATCATGCATGATGAAATTGACATCATACTTCGTTTTGTACTTGCTTATCAAACGTTTATACATATATGTGAAGTAGGTGCCCCCATTAGTAGTCTAGTACGGATAATATTATGTCGTCAACGAATGAAGCTCACATACACGTATCTCATATAGTATTGTTTGAATGAGTAAGGGTAAAATGCCAACTGATCAGAAGATATCACCCTAGATGCAACGCATACATTTCTGTCTGATGTTACTCTTTGGTTATGAAATTACTGTACACTAAGGTAGACTTCACCCTTAACCCGACTGAAATCATGTACGCAATACAGTTTAGCGATAGACATAGACTTCACACTGTCGAAATCCGGACACTGAAATACCCGGCATTACAGCAATACGAAATTTATATTCCCGATCAGATCATTCGGTCTAATTATTCTATGAACGTCGCCGATATCCGAAACCCGTTAATCGCTGGAAACCAGCGAGAAAGTACGTCAAAAAAATAGCATTGTGACAAAGCGTTATTGCTTATATTTAAGATTTCCCCACAATGTTTGCATTAAAGAAGAAATGAGAAGATATTGGGAATCTGCACTCATGGTCACCAGGAATTGTCAGTATATCTTATATCCGTGGGTTGCAATCAACCAATTAAAGCCATTTGGTGGTTTGCACTCCAACATATACCAAATAATATTCTCTTTAATTTTGTTCTCGGTATCGAAATAGGTCGATATATATACTTGAACTACCTTTCTACGAGCATTACAGGTCCCAGAAAGACGCATTAAAGTTATAAAAAATACAAATTTAAACACGACGTTTGGATCCCAAACAACAAACAGCCATTTGCACGGCATGGAACAGAAAATACCGTTCCGTGCTAGTCTATTCCTGATATGGTATAAATAAAGAGCGTTTTTTTCACGTTTGCTTCAAACATTGAATAGAGCCGGAAAGTGGCTGTGACTTTAGCAAACTTATAACAGTATTTCGTGTATTTGTCAACCTATCTTATAATACTGTTTGTATACCACTTTCCAAATAACGTAGACAAAATTTGGAAGCTCGAAGAGCCATATCAGTTTAAACATGACTCATTTTGGAACCCCAATTTATAGGTAATTGGGAAACAGTGGTGCAATAGGTCGACATATATACACCAAATACCTATATGTATTTATACTCAGAAAACAATTACCGAAATCATAGCAATGTTCCAGATGTTTTCCAGTCAGACAAACGCTCTTCATTTATATCATAACAGTGAACGCTCTACTAATTCGTTGTGAAGAAATCAGCTCTTTATATGAAAAAGTAGTGGCATTATAAGATCATAAAACAGTATTTCATGTAATTATCGAACGGTTTGATCCCCGAATCATCGGCCACACCAAAGGGTGGTACATATTCGACAACAGAACTGAGTCTGGTTCCACTTGTGGGCTACATCCCCTGGAAATTGAAGTTCAAGGTTTGGCACAATGTGTGTCTGAAGCCATTTGGGCGGAAGTTGTTTGTTACAGGCAGATGCATATCTTATAACAATACAGTTTCATCAGGCACAAGGTGATTCGTTATAAGCGAAGACTACACAGACAGCACGATAAACGTATCCGGAACAATCAGAGACTCCTTACCGATGTATATAAACCTGTACCACCCTTGGTCAAATGGTGCTGCTAATTTACTATGATGATGTTGGTGGTCATGGGTCATGCTGATTCACCTATGTTGTTGGTACACATGGGTCATGCTGATTTGCTATGATGTTGGTGCACATGAGTAATGCTAATTTGCTATGATGTTGTTGGTGTGTGCTGCTAATTTACTATGATGATGTTGGTGGGTCCTGCTAATTTACTATGATGATGTTGGTGGGTCCTGCTAATTTACTATGATGATGTTGGTGGTCATGGGTCATGCTGATTCACCTATGATGTTGGTGGGTCCTGCTAATTTGCTATGATGTTGGTGCACACGAGTAATGCTAATTTGCTATGATGTTGTTGGTGGGTGCTGCTAATTTGCTATGATGTTGGTGCACATGGGTCCTTCTAATTTACTATGATAATGTTGGTGGGTCCTGCTAATTTGCTATGATGTTGGTGTACATGAGTAATGCTAATTTGCTATGATGTTGTTGGTGGGTGCTGCTAATTTACTATAATGATGTTGGTGGGTCCTGCTAATTTACTATGATGATGTTGGTGGTCATGCTGATTCACCTATGATGTTGGTGCACATGGGTCATGCTGATTTGCTATGATGTTGGTGCACATGAGTAATGCTAATTTGCTATGATGTTGTTGTGGGTGCTGCTAATTTACTATCATGATGATGGTGGGTCCTGCTGATTTACTATGATGATGTTGGTGGTCATGCTGATTCACCTATGATGTTGGTGCACATGGGTCCTTCTAATTTACTATGATGATGTTGGTGGGTCCTGCTAATTTACTATGATGATGTTGGTGGGTCCTGCTAATTTACTATGATGATGTTGGTGAGTCCTGCTAATTTGCTATGATGTTGGTGCACATAAGTAATGCTAATTTGCTATGATATTGTTGGTGGGTGCTGCTAATTTACTATAATGATGTTGGTGGGTCCTGCTAATTTACAATGATGATGCTGTTGGTCATGCTGATTCACCTATGATGTTGGTGCACATGGGTCATGCTGATTTGCTATGATGTTGGTGCACATGAGTAATGCTAATTTGCTATGATGTTGTTGGTGGGTGCTGCTAATTTACTATGATGATGATGGTGGGTCCTGCTAATTTACTATGATGATGTTGGTGGTCATGCTGATTCACCTATGATGTTGGTGCACATGGGTCCTTCTAATTTACTATAATGATGTTGGTGGGTCCTGCTGATTTGCTATGATGTTGGTGCACATGAGTAATGCTAATTTGCTATGATATTGTTGGTGGGTGCTGCTAATTTACTATGATGATGTTGGTGGGTCCTGCTAATTTACTATGATGATGTTGGTGGTCATGCTGATTCACCTATGATGTTGGTGCACATGGGTCCTTCTAATTTACTAGGATGATGTTGGTGGGTCCTGCTAATTTACTATGATGATGTTGGTGGGTCCTGCTAATTTACTATGATGATGTTGGTGGTCATGCTGATTCACCTATGATGTTGTACACATGGGTCATGCTGATTTACTATGATGATGGTGGGTCCTGCTAATTTGTTATGATGTTGGTGCACATGGGTCCTTCTAATTTGCTATGATGTTGTTGGTGGGTGCTGCTAATTTACTATGATGATGTTGGTGGGTCCTGCTAATTTACTATGATGATGATGGTGGGTCCTGCTAATTTGCTATGATGTTGGTCCTGCTAATTTGCTATGATGATGTTGGTGAGTCCTGCTAGTTTACTATGATGATGGTGGGTCCTGCTAATTTGCTATGATGATGTTGGTGATTCCTGCTAATTTTCTATGTTGGTGAGTCCTGCTAATTTGCTATGATGTTGGTGAGTCCTACTAATTTGCTATGGTGATGTTGGTGAGTCCTGCTAATTTGCTATGATGATGTTGGTGAGTCCTGCTAATTTACTATGATGATGTTGGTGAGTCCTGCTAATTTACTATGATGATGTTGGTGAGTCCTGCTAATTTGCTATGATGTTGTGCACATAGGTCAAGCTAATTTGCTATGATGTTGGTGGGTCCTGCTAATTTGCTATGATGTTGGTGCACATGGGTCCAGCTAATTTGATATTATGTTGGTGCACATGGGTCCTTCGAATTTGCTATGATGTTGGTGCGCATGGGTCGTGCTAATTTGATATGATGTTGGTGCACATGGGTCCTGCTAATTTGCTACGATGGTAGATGGGACAAAATGATGCAGCTAAGAACTTAAAAATCCCGATTAATTTTCTAAGAGTTGTCGTGTTCGTGGCCTTTGTCTAATTCAAGCGATTCGAGAAAAAAACCAAAATCTGTATGACGCACTCAGGATGATATATAGTCTAAAAACCAATATCTGTATGACACATTCAAGAAGATATATAGTCTAAAATGACAATATATGTATGACACATTCAAGAAGATATATAGTCTAAAAACCAATATCTGTATGACACACTCAGGAAGATATATAGTCTAAAAAAAACAATATCTGTATGACACATTCAAGAAGATATATAGTCTAATAAAAATTAAATATTGTGGGTAGTTTGCAAAATCCAGCCATTGTTAAATTATTTTAATATATATATGTTCTTGGAAGTTTTATACTGATAATGGCTTTTCTTGCAATCGTTCGGATTAGACAAAACCTATAAAATGACAATGTAAGAAAAAATAGGTAGCGGTACATTTACTTAACCATTTCATGACTGGAGTTTCCCGACATTTTGCGAAAATCCTGTGCCAATGTATTCTCTTATATATGCGAGTCTCCATTAGGGAGCCTCGCATATATAAGTGAATACATTGGCCTAACAATATTAGCCTTGACCTTGTAAGCCACCGCATTATCTTATATGCGTGAGGCTCCCTATGGGATACACGCATATATAAGAAAATGCACTGGCATAGGATATTTAATGCTGCACCAGCGCATCGCCCGTTATGAAAGGATTAACGTCGACTTTTTCGCCCCACCAACATATTAGATAAAGCAGCAGGACTCACCTGCGTCATAATAGGAGGGCCACCTATTCAGGTGTGTAAAGTACTCAATGCCAAGACTCGAGCATGTGACGTAGAGGTGCGGATAACCAGCCAATATGCCAAGGATTAGATATGAAACAATATAAAATCGGGGTTCACGATTAAATAGCGATTGGTATTCAATCTGAGTAACAAGGTGCCACGCGATGTTAGGATTGTGTATCAAAACCAGTATCAGATTTAATCGAAGTGGGATGATTATATTGACTAAATAATTGAGATATTCAAAAATCTGAAATAGTAAAAACACAAGTGTTTAAAGAGCGGTGTTTTTAATCAGCATGTTTTAACTAAAGAAGTTATTTTAAAGGGCGATAATATGTGAATTTGACTTATGGATGAACAAAGTTCATCACTTGTGGTGTTGTAAACTAATTCAGAAAGAACTGATTTGTCGAAAGTATACGTTCTATATTGGGTTATCATCCTTCCGATTAACTCAGCATACTCATTGTTTGGCACATGTTACTCAGATTGAATATCAATTGATATCTAATCGTGAATCACGATTAAGTATCTTTCTCTTTTCAATCGCCTGCGTATAATGTGGGATAACAGAGGTCCCCGTAAACCATGGGATACACAGCTTTGTTTGGAATGTTTTAATATAGAATACTATGATTAATACATGGATATCAACATAAACGTTATACATCTCAGCAATACCACTGAAACTCACAATTACAGTCCCAATTAGTACTATCTACGTGATAACAGAAATTGTGGAGAACATTGTGAAGCGCTATTTAGTTTCGAAGAACCGAACATGTTCAATCTAATGCTCACATAGATCATGCCATGAAACTCTACTCTGGCTAGCGCACATAGAGGTAATATTCCACCAGTACAAAACCTTGGAACTTTTTGAAGTTTTGACAGGGAAAATTATAAAGTCGAAAAATTAACGTGGGGAATATATTTCTTAGTTGTTAATTGTTCCTTAATAATGTACTTCACTGTAGGTGAAGGTCCCAACTCGAAATTGCATGCTTTTCTTTGACTTTTGTGAGCCGATATCGCAATAAACATCGAATTACTTACTATTCCATAATTGTAAGCGACGCAAAGCAAAATCGCTCACAAAGTCACTTAAATCGTGAAATTTCGAATTCGAATCTTCACCTACAGCGAAGTTCATTATTAAGGAACAGGTAATAACTAAGAAATATATTCCCTGTGGTATTTTTATCGACTTTATAAGGTTCCATGTCAAAACTTCAAAAAGTTCCCAGGTTTTGCACTGGTGGAATATGATCTCTACGGGCGTTAGCCGGAGTAGAGATTCCTGGCATGATCTAGTGCTCACGATAATCTGAATTTGTCAAGGTTTATTTAAATATCAAGGTGTCATCATCTGAATCAAGATGAGATTGAACAACACAGTTTATTATTAATTGCGATCGACTGTATATTAGAATTCCAGCAATATCAAGCATGGTAAACAAAGCTATATACAATGTAAGTTATGTTAAGCCTTTCATGAAAGGAGCTTCCTGGAATTTTTGCAAAAAAACCCTGTTCCAATGCTTTCTCTTATATATGCGAGTCTCACATAGGGAGCCTCGCATATATACGAGAATGCTAACCTAACAATATATAAATTGACATTTTAAGCCAGTGGATTTACTGATATATATGCGAGGCTCCATGTGGGAGTCTCGCATATATAGGAGAATGCACCACTGACCCATGATATATAATGCTGCACCAGCGCAGCTCCAGTCACGAAAGGGTCAAATATCCACATTTCGTTTGCCAGGCAGTGTTCGTGGTGATGTGTATGCCAAAATGGATCTTAATATTGTTCAAAGGTGGTCAGTCTCTTCCTATAACAAGTTTTATATAGTTTCCTTGGTATAAAATAATAATATAAAGTTATTATACAATGTTGTGTACAGTGTGTGTTTTTCTTGTACGAGTCCAGGTTGTGGTGAAAAGTCATATAGGACGAGACACGCCAGTGTCGAGTCCAATATGACTGTTCACCACAACCTGGACGAGTACAAGAAAAACACATACTGTACACAACATTGTATGATGACATTTTTATTGTCCATCTGTATGTTTATCCAAATTTTGGAAATAAAACTTTTGTGGTTATTTTTGGTATTTGTCGGCACTTAATTCTCTATAAAAGCCTGTACCGTATATTGATCATCAGAAAGCATGATTTGGAAAAGTAAACACGGAAGTGAGAAAAAACTCAATGCGGAAGTGAAACGTCTGCTAAAATCCATCAATGTTGCGCGCGCATCACAATTTCACCGATTCATTTCACAATAGAGTTAATTCGTGACGTCACGGAATCCAATATGAAAAGTCATATTGTACAGTCGGGAGTCCAATATGACTTTCGGGAGTCCAATATGACTTTTTCCAGGACTATCACATGGCGGCTTTTGCCCAATCGGAAATGGTGTTAGTTAATGGATGGATAATAATAAATATTAATCGAAGAACCCTGTTCGGATATGGTTCTATATATTAATATTGATTTTATTTCTAATTTTCAGTTATAATACATGCAATCAATTGGGACTTCAGGCGATCTGAGATAGAGAAACCACAAATGTCCAATTGATTTTATGTATTATACCAGTAAATTCGAAATGGGTCTTCGATTTATATTTATTATTTTAAACCCATTAAACTATATAAAATTTGCTATAGGAACAGAAAGACTATCTTAAATATGCAAAAATGTAGCATGGGTATATATTAGTCTTCCTTCACTATGGCACGGGACATGCATTTACTCACACAATATAATACGCTTTGATGGCAAGCCTCTCTCAATGTGACTGAACATACAGCCTACAGCACCAAAATCGCTGACCCGTCAGACATATGCACTACGGGTATTCAGAGTAAATTTGTGAATGTGGAATCGCGACTTCAATTGGAGGACATCCATAATTCGTTTTAAAACAGTTATGTCCATGTGCACCGCCGTCGCTATGATGTCTGTGGTCTTCGCTGAAAAGTTTATTGCTGAATTGCTGTCTGTTTTCTTTTTGAACACTCTAAGTTTATTTTGGTTTAATCTATGCAGCTGTGATGATTTGAGCGAAGCAGTGAATATATAACAAAGCATTGAAGTTATTCGTCGATGGCCAACTGTTCTACGTCGTCAACAATCGGCTGCTTCTCCCCCATTGTTTTTTCTTCGAGTTCGACAGCTGCGTACTCGTCATCAGTTTTAGGGTATAGGCATTTTCGGCACGATTCCTTGGCCGAGAAACACTTGTTGTAGATAATACCTGCTGCCGCACCTCCAAGCATGTCACCCACCCAGTATACCTGAAATAGAAGGAGAGAATGCGATTTCAATAACATCGAACTAAACAAGAAGGCGAAACGGAGGTCTCGGAATAAGTATACGAAGAGGGTCCCTGTGTGAATACCTAAATATGTCATACAGTACCAGTCAGAGAAGTGGTATATTGAGGCGCGTCTTTATTGCGATATTGAGCGCGCTTAATTTCGAAAAAGACGCGATTATAGCGCAATACCAAAAATATGTCGCGCTTATTATTGCGATATTGAACGCAAAATATTGCGATTCTAAGCGCGCTAAATTTCATACAGACCCGATAGTGATATATTTATATTAGATAAATATTGTGCATACAGTGTACAAGTATAATTATATACAAATCTAACATATTGTCTCTATTTATACAATAAACAATATAGAAGAAGCAATAATTTGATTTACATGTCACAATTTTGAGCGCAAGATGTCGCAATATTAAGCGCGAAATATTGCGATATTAAGCGCAAAATAATGCAATTATATCACAAACGGCGCGCTTATAAACGTTCAATATACCACTGCTTTTGACTGGTACTGTAATATCACACGGAAAGAGGATTCCAATACAACTGAAACATCGTCAGCTAAGAGAAGACATAACGCAGACATGCAGACTCATTCGGTGATGTTAGCGCGTCAGAGCAGTACAACAGACCGATAACTTGAGAACGAGATGACACCAAGTAAACTAAAATTCAGCGACTAGAATATAGACATCATTTTCAAGCCAAAAACTAGAATAATTTAGTATTAGTACACTCAGCGCTGTTGCTATTGGCGGTGGCCAAACATATAACTCAATACACGTGCACGGACTCTATATGCATCGCAGCGTTCTTCGCAGAATAATTTAGTATTGGTACACTCACGGCAGGGAATCACGTGGTTTCGAGTTGATGAGTATCACGCATTCAAAATGGCCGAGGCGATCTAAAACGCGACCATGCAGAAGCGAGGAAAAAAAGGTAATAATCTAAGATATGATATATTACATAGTATTTTGACAGCTACGAGCAGATGCTATACTATTTTTCAAATAAGCTGATACCTCATTTATGTCCAAACTAACATTCTGACCAAACTTGTCAGTGGAAGGATTTTCCATGATGTATGGACTGGTGTATTCCACGCACCTCCGACTGGCAACTTTGGTCAGAATCTTATAGAAAATACCTAAGTATTTCCGAACAAATAAGGTATCAACTTGTTTAAAAAATAAACCAGCATATGCTCGCAACAGTCAAACTTCTATGTTTTGTGTCAGTTCCTCGTATATTATTATTTTGTGCGTTTGCAAAATCATCGTGTTCAGAGCTGTATTTATATGACTTAAATACGTCTTTCTGTAATTCTCGTAGAAAGATAGTTCAAGTATAGGTCGACCTATTTCTCTATAGTTCGACCTATTTCTCTATAGTTCGACCTATTTCTCTATAGTTCGACCTATTTCTCTATAGTTTTGACCTATTTCTATACCGGGAAAAATTAACAATCGAATATTATAAGGTGTATTTTGGAGCGCAAACCACAATGTGGCTTTCAACAAATCGTCATAGTTAACCTATTTTCTCGATCGTTGTTCAATTCGCTGCTTGAAAATTATATTTTGCCTTCAAGACCCAACCTTGGTACTTACAAACAATAACAACATATTAGTAATAGGTATATATAACACAATTGAAGCACAAATTTCGACCACAAGTCAAAATCGGTTAGCCTAGAAAAGTTATGTTATGTTACAGCAAAAGCAAGAGATGAATATTGAGCATGCTCACACACGGAGATTTTCGCTCTAAATGAGTTGTGTGGTTGTCCAATAGGTTTTGCAATAATTACTCGATATAAGTCGTTCTTGTGAGATTTTACAGTGTGAGTCAAAGCCATATGGTTTAATATGATGCTGATCAGATATGAATTTTCCAAATGGTTAATGCAGCTTAATCTTGTGACGTGGGGCGACAATGATCAGTTTTGTTTTGTTTTTTTTGTTGCGAAAATTCAACAAATCTTGGTCACACAATATAAAATATAGCAGCTTATTTCCCGCACACTTTTTTCGCAAAACAATAATTTACATCTTTGTGTAAAAATAGTGACGAATGTAGTATAAGCTTGTGCGAAGCAATGAGTTAATCAACAATAAAAGCAAGGATCTCCGAGTGTGCACATACCCTATATATTTATGGATCAAGGGTCAGTTTGTCTGTATCTCCGTCATGCTCGACGAGCTGCATTTTCTCGGCCTGCCACTGGGGTTTATCCTGAGCCCGCTCATCTTCAAAGTCATCATCTTTCTTTTGTAGACACCTTGTTAATGAGCCCTTGGCCGAAAATACTTTGTTGTATAGAATACCAGCGACGCCACCTCCGAGCATATCACCAACCCAATATACCTATAAGTAGAGTCGTGTAAGAATTTATAGTATTATCCATCCCTTAACTAACACCATTTCCGATTGGGCAAAAGCCGCCACGTGATAGTCCTGGAAAAAGTCATATTGGACTCCCGAATGTCATATTGGACTCCCGACTATACAATGTGACTTTTCATATTGGATTCCGTGACGTCACGAATTAACTCTATTGCGAAATGAATCGGTGAAATTGTGATGCGCGCGAAACATTGATGGATTTTAGCAGACGTTTCCCTTCCGCATTGAGTTTTTTCTCACTTCCGTGTTTACTTTTCCAAATCATGCTTTCTGATGATCAATATACGGTACAGGCTTTTATAGAGAATTAAGTGCCGACAAATACCAAAAATAACCACAAAAGTTTTATTTCCAAAATTTGGATAAACATACAGATGGATAATAAAAATGTCACTATACAATGTTGTGTACATGTACAGTATGAGTTTTTCTTGTACTCGTCCAGGTTGTGGTGAAAAGTCATATTGGACTCGACACTGGCGTGTCTCGTCCAATATATTATCTTTATTTTTTGAATCACCAACAGTGTCTGCTGAACGTCCTGATCCTTGTAACACATGGTTTGTACCCAGATATTTTATCACCAGAAAAGGATATCAAACTTCAAAGCATGCAATGCAGATATAAAATAATTTTCGAGAAGTTTCTTTAAAATATTTTGTTATTGAATTACAATGGAGATAATCGTGTCCTGATTCGTTGTACATTCGGGGATTCGAGCATGAAAACAGTTAGTGAACCGACTTGCCGGCGAGTTCACAAACTGTATCGTGCTCGATTCGCCGAGTATCGAACTCAACAGAGTAAGTTTATATCCTTAATATTGATGTTCTTATCTTTAGTCTGACTAATGCGTTTAAGAAAACGGGGATTTCTACATTTGTAATCTTGTGACCAAATAAAACAAGTTGGATATGTACAATACTAACCACAATTTTAAAATCTATTTTTTCGGCTCAACGGATAATTTCATACAGGCACCATCATTTTCGATGTACATTTACGGTGTTGAAATGTTATACATGCAAATGATTATATTCTCTATAAGGTAAGTATGCATTGAAGGGTGGGAAATATTATGTCCACCGATGATAAGGTCACTTGTGGAGACGGCATATATAAGCCATATAGGCTTACAGCCGAATCCACTCCCATACACAAGGAACATGGTAACATGAATTACCAATATATTATATTGTATCAAATTATTATTGGGAATAAATATTATTAAACCAAGGGTGGGAAATGGAAATTCATCTTTCAGACAGAATACTGATTACTCACCCATGAGTGTGTGAAGTTCCCTCTCAGAATTGCAGGTCCGAATGGGATCACGGGGTTGATGACTCCTCCTGATGTTGGCATCTGTAGACAAATAAGAACATTACATGTATTAACCCTTCGTAAATCACGTTATGAACTTACAAACACTGTACAATACAATACAATATGTTTATTTCCCATTAAACTGTAAAAACATTGTTTGAGATATAATACATAATATAACAGGCGGGGGTATACATTGAAATAGATAATATATACATATTCACGTGTTTTTCATATTCATATGGAAAACAATTATTACGAGGTTACAAAACAAAGGTGCATTCTCTCCCCTTTAAGTATTAGTATATAACTTCGACTTACAAGTAATTAACAATAAAATTTGGAGATGACCAATTTTCATTCCATCATGACAGAGTTTATTATTGATAATTTTAAATAACAAGCATATTGATTCACTTTATTATTGGACATGGGCAACACATTTTGCTGGTATAATCATAATATCAATACAATTTCTGGTATAATGGGAAAACTTCAGATAACTTATTTTCCGACTCCATCGTTTTATACTACATATATGTTGTTTTAGAGAACAAGGAGAGAGAGACTATATTATTAGAGTAAATTCATCAATATATAATCACACACGTAAAATTTCTATAATTCAGTTTTCACAATGAAATATTTACCCCGGGTGATAAAAGGAACACATTGCCTTGTGTATTCATAGGTCACATGGTTTACACGCATGCGCGTACATTCGAAATAAGCGGCACATATTACTCAGATTGAATGTCAATTGATAATCGTGAACCCCGATTAAGTATCTTTCTCTATTCAATCGCCTGCATATAATGTGGGATAACAGAGGTCCCCGTAATGTAATGGGACACACAGCTTTGTTTTGAATGTTTTAATATAGACTACTGTGATTAATGCATGTATATCAACATAAACATTATACATCTCAGCAATACATGAGACATGATCATTTCTAAAGTGTGTCTATATTTCAATAAGTTTCAACAAACTGTTCATATCATCACTCCCGGTTAAATGGTCCTGCTAATTTGCCAACCATGCGCTTAACCAGGGGTGAGGTTGTCGAAGCATGCATGCGATTTCTGATCAAATGCAACGCCATGCGAACTCGAAAGTTCACTATGTTTTTACTGAATGGATTCAATTCTAAAATATGCGTTTGACCAGTTGACAAGTATTAATTTAATCATTTTGGTGATTAACGTATAATATAAGAGCGCAGACGTCATATAACCTTTAAGCGCACCGCACACGATGCGATATATATCGTACGACAAATATCGGGCACCGGTTACGGGTCAAATCATATATATATAGCGTGTGCGGTGGAAAATCGCAGGACATTTTGTCGCACGATCGGCCCGCAAGGAATCAAATAATTTTGATTTTCTACGATCGAGTCGTACGATTTATTAGAAGTAGCCAATCAGATTCAACTATTAATATGATCACGCGGCGATCACATGTTTTCTTTCACAACAACATGGCGTCCATGCAGTGTCCTTCAAAGTCAGAGTAGTGGGATATTTTGGACGGCGGAATACATTCATGCCTCTACAATCCAACTGCAATTGAAACAGGTGGACTGGACACCAACAAATTGGTGTCAAAATAATATCTGATTGTGAATTTGTGTGGGAATATATGGCCTACTAGTCTATAGAACTACAAACACTTGTAATATTAATATTTATTGGAAATTCGTATTTAATATCTGCGATAAATAAAAATATAGACCTATACCTATAGCGGCATAATAGCCTATATACCACGTTAATAAAACGGCAACCCATTGCTTTCGCGAAAACGTAAACAACCAGATCGTACGATCCGATCGCATCGTGTGCGATAGTCTACCGTAAGGGGATTGACTATTTCGAGTAACAGGAACGGAACGAGGAACAGGAACGAGTTCCGAGTAACAGAATGACTATTTCGAGTAACAGGAACGAGGAACAGAGATATAAGCTCACATTTCTCGCGTTTTGCTCTATGTAACGATATATATTATACATCATTCGAAAGATTAGCATAGCCCCGTCATTAATAGTGCAACATTTAGACACTAATATTGCGAACAAAGCGTACACTTGGCCAGGAACGGCGAGCGTTGAATAACAAATTAGCTAAAAACGAAAAAATCCGAGTACCGGGAATCAGGAACAGAGATATAAGCTCACATTTCTCGCGTTTTGCGCTATGTAACGATACATATTATACATCATTCGAAATGTTAGCATATCCCCTTCATTAATATTGCACCATTTAGACACTAATATTGCGAACAAAGCGTACATTTGGCCAGGAACGGCGAGCGTTGAATAAGAAATTAGCTAAAAACTGGAAAAAATCCGACTAACAGGAATCAAGAACAGAGATATAAGCTCACATTTCTCGCGTTTTACGCTATGTAAAAATACATATTATACATCATTCGAAAGGTTAGCATATCCCGTTCATTAATATTGCAACATTTAGACACTAATATTGCGAACAAAGCGTACATTTGGCCAGGAACGGCGAATGTTGAATAAGAAAATTAGCTAAAAACTGGAAAAAATCCGACTAACAGGAATCAGGAACAGAGATATAAGCTCACATTTCTCGCGTTTTACGCTATGTAAAAATACATATTATACATCATTCGAAAGGTTAGCATAGCCCCTTCATTAATATTGCAACATTTAGACACTAATTTTACGAACAAAGCGTACAATTGGCCAGGAACGGCGAGCGTTGAATAAGAAATTAGCTAAAAACTGGAAAATATCCGACTAACAGGAATCAGGAACAGAGATATAAGCGCATATTACTCGCGTTTTACACTATGTAAAAATACATAGTATACATCATTCTAAAGGTTGGCATCTCCCCTTCATTAATATTGCAACATTTAGATATTACTTTTGCGAACAAAGCGTACAATTGGCCAGGAACGGTGAGCGTTGGATCAGAAATTAGCACCCCGGAGAACGTACGTAACTTATTCTTCGTAGAAAGTCGCAGATTTCTCACACATTACGCAACGTCACTGCCAAGTATTTACAGAAATGGAAAGAGTATCATTCACTATATTCATTTCTGTCGCATAAAATGCTTTTTGTGCAATAAAGTTCAGACAAAGTGTGAAAATGATTGATATCTTTTAGGCGAAATCTTAGATTCCCCGGACAAATATCTATATATAGGATATATGGCGCAGCCAATCAGAAAATTCAGTAGGCGGGGTTATCTCAAACCAGGCATAGGAACAGATTATGGTACGAATTGACGAATTTGAAGTAACAGGAACGAGGACGAGACCAATTCGAAAGAACATCTGGAACGGTACATGTATATGTCAAGACACAGGCTCAGCTCTCGGTTTCCTGTTCAAAGCATCCACCACAAGATAAAAGAAAGTGAACACAAAAAAAGTCCAAAATTGCTCCTTTTTTCTTCTTATGTACGCAATAAAGGCAAAAATATGAGGAGTGAAGGAAAGGGCCTATTGGCCCTTTCGACCATCCCGGGGTTACAACCCCCCCCCCCTCCCAATCACACACTTCACAATTATTTAAAGAACAGGAACAACTTATGGTGAAGCAGCGACTATTTGGAGTAACAGGAATGAGGAACAAAGCTCATATGTCTCACGCTTTAAGCTATGAAACAATACATATTATACATCATTCGAAAGCAATGCAACCTTCCTTCTTTAATATTACAACATTTAAACACTACTATTGAGAACTATGCGTATATCTGGCCACGAACATCGAGCTGTGAATCGGAAATTAGCAAAACGTAAACTTTTTCCGAGTAACAGAGATAAAAACTTAATGTTCTCGCGTTTTACGCAATCAAAAAATACTCTTTATACACCAGTCGAAAACATGGCCTCTCCACTTCATGAATATTGCAACAGTGAAACGATACTTATGAGAACTATGCGAATAATTGGGCTAGGAACGTCGAGCGGTGAATCATAAATTATCCAAAACGGAACGAGGAACAGGAACGAGTTCCGAGTAACAGAATGACTATTTCGAGTAACAGGAACCAGGAACAGAGATATAAGCTCACATTTCTCGCGTTTTGCTCTATGTAACGATACATATTATACATCATTCGAAAGGTTAGCATAGCCCCGTCATTAATAGTGCAACATTTAGACACTAATATTGCGAACAAAGCGTACACTTGGCCAGGAATGGCGAGCGTTGAATAAGAAATTAGCTAAAAAACGAAAAAATCCGAGTACCGGGATTCAGGAACAGAGATATAAGCTCACATTTCTCGCGTTTTGCTCTATGTACCGATACATATTATACATCATTCGAACGGTTAGCATAGCCCCTTCATTAATAGTGCAATATTTAGACACTAATATTGCGAACAAAGCGTACACTTGGCCAGGAACGGCGAGCGTTGAATAAGAAATTAGCTAAAAAACGAAAATATCCGAATACCGGGAATCATGCAGGAACAGAGATATAAGCTCACATTTCTTGCGTTTTGCTCTATGTAACGATACATATTATACATCATTCGAACGGTTAGCATAGCCCCTTCATTAATAGTGCAATATTTAGACACTAATATTGCGAACAAAGCGTACACTTGGCCAGGAACGGCGAGCGTTGAATAAGAAATTAGCTAAAAAACGAAAATATCCGAGTACCGGGAATCAGGAACAGAGATATAAGCTCACATTTCTCGCGTTTTGCTCTATGTAACGATACATATTATACATCATTCGAACGGTTAGCATAGCCCCTTCATTAATAGTGCAACATTTAGACACTAATATTGCGAACAAAGCGTACACTTGAACAGTTTTTAGCTAATTTCTTATTCAACGCTCGCCGTTCCTGGCCAAATGTACGCTTTGTTCGCAATATTAGTGTCTAAATGTTGCAATACTAATGAAGGGGTATGCTAACCTTTCGAATGATGTATAATATGTATCGTTACATAGAGCAAAACGCGAGAAATGTGAGCTTATATCTCTGTTCCTGATTCCTGTTAGTCGGAGTTTTTCCAGTTTTTAGCTAATTTTCTTATTCAACATTCGCCGTTCCTGGCCAAATGTACGCTTTGTTCGCAATATTAGTGTCTAAATGTTGCAATATTAATGAAGGGGATATGCTAACCTTTCGAATGATGTATAATATGTATTTTTACATAGCGTAAAACGCGAGAAATGTGAGCTTATATCTCTGTTCCTGATTCCTGTTAGTCGGATTTTTTCCAGTTTTTAGCTAATTTTCTTATTCAACATTCGCCGTTCCTGGCCAAATGTACGCTTTGTTCGCAATATTAGTGTCTAAATGTTGCAATATTAATGAAGGGGATATGCTAACCTTTCGAATGATGTATAATATGTATTTTTACATTGCGTAAAACGTGAGAAATATGAGCTTATATCTCTGTTCCTGATTCCTGTTAGTCGGATTTTTTCCAGTGTTTAGCTAATTTCTTATTCAACGTTCGCCGTTCCTGGCCAAATGTACGCTTTGTTCGCAATATTAGTGTCTAAATGTTGCAATATTAATGAAGGGGCTATGCTAACCTTTCGAATGATGTATAATGTGTATTTTTACATAGCGTAAAACGCGAGAAATGTGAGCTTATATCTCTGTTCCTGATTCCTGTTAGTCGGATATTTTCCAGTTTTTAGCTAATTTCTTATTCAACGCTCGCCGTTCCTGGCCAATTGTACGCTTTGTTCGCAACATTGGTGTATAATTGGTGCAATATTAATGAAGGGAAGATGCTAACCTTTCGAATGATGTATAATATGTATTTTTACATAGCGTAAAACGCGAGAAATTTGAGCTTATATCTCTGTTCCTGATTCCTGTTAGTCGGATTTTTTTCCAGTTTTTAGCTAATTTCTTATTCAACGCTCGCCGTTCCTGGCCAAATGTACGCTGTGTTCGCAATACTAGTGTCTAAATGTTGCAATATTAATGAAGGGGATATGCTAACCTTTCGAATGATGTATAATATGTATTTTTACATAGCGTAAAACGCGAGAAATGTGAGCTTATATCTCTGTTCCTGATTCCTGTTAGTCGGATTTTTTTCCAGTTTTTAGCTAATTTCTTATTCAACGCTCGCCGTTCCTGGCCAAATGTACGCTTTGTTCGCAATATTAGTGTCTAAATGTTGCAATATTAATGATGGGGATATGCTAACCTTTCGAATGATGTATAATATGTATCGTTACATAGCGCAAAACGCGAGAAATGTGAGCTTATATCTCTGTTCCTGATTCCCGGTACTCGGATTTTTTCGTTTTTAGCTAATTTCTTATTCAACGCTCGCCGTTCCTGGCCAAGTGTACGCTTTGTTCGCAATATTAGTGTCTAAATGTTGCACTATTAATGAAGGGGCTATGCTAACCTTTCGAATGATGTATAATATGTATCGTTACATAGAGCAAAACGCGAGAAATGTGAGCTTATATCTCTGTTCCTCGTTCCTGTTACTCGAAATAGTCATTCTGTTACTCGGAACTCGTTCCTGTTCCTCGTTCCGTTCCTGTTACTCGAAATAGTCAATCCCACCGTAAGTGATAAAAACAGAAGTCGCACGACTTAAATCGTACCGTGTGCGCAAATATTTAGGAATCTCAGCTTCTAAGTTTAACAATCATATTGGAGTTGTTTATTGAACTCTAATAGAGAGGTTCTGCTTATAATGTGTGGCGTGTAGCTTGTAGCAAGTTGTAGGCTAAATGACATTGCGATAATGAAGACGAGGCAAAGCAAACAAATATCTGCACTGATTTCAAACAATACTTTGGTAGTATACCAAATAGTGCGGTTGCATGAGGGATAACCCTGCAGAAGTTTGCTTAAACAGTATTTATTTTCCCTCTATGGACATTCAAAATATATAATTACAATAAGTTTGAAGATAATTGGGATTAGGCAAAAAGTTTCAGTTTAGAGAACTTGTGGAAATTGGTTTAGATATATATAAATGATTATAAATTCGAATGGTCAATTACGATAATTGATTCGATTGTAACTAACTTAACTATGACATATATCCCGATCAGAATGAATATGTATATGGTCAGAAATCTTCCGAAAATGGCAGTTTAACCCTTTCTATACTGAATGGATTATCCCATTCAGTTATAAAAGTATAGATTGGAACAAGATATTATTCATTTGAAGGGGTTCAAGTAATAAAATCAGACGACAGACAGAAAAATGGATAATGCACGACCGGAATGATTCATATTCATTGGTGATAAATGTTCAGATAATAAGTTCAACAAACGTCGTTTGTTGAACTTGACGTTGTTCAACTTATTGTCTGAACATTTTAAGGGAACTACTCATCAATGAGTATTGTATAGACATGACCACAAGCTACAAGTCACAACCAGCAAGCGGAATCGCTCTATTGGTCAAACACTCATACAATCAATGGATGGAAAGTAAATACTATCCAGTTAAAATAGTTACTAAATGGTTAATACATGTAGCTAGAATTGTTAGCGTAATGACTTACCCCAGCGAAAACTCCAACGGCGACAGTGAGACCGACCATGAGCGGAACTGAGCCCCTGACGTCAGGGCGACCCTTGTCTGTTCCGGCCATGATGACGAAAATCAGAAGGAACGCCAGCATGAATTCTTTCACAAGTGCTTGTTCTGGGGTGACATATTGTGCGGGCGCAGCGGGGTGAATACTTTCCCATAATTCATCAGAGGTTGTTAGTTTCAAGAGTCCTGATCCTAGAATACCACCAATGATGTGGAAAATAACGTAGGCTAGAAATCTGACGAAGCTTATTTTCCTCTGCACCATAAAACCCATGCTGACTGCGGGGTTAACGTGGCCACCGCTGACGTAGTCCATCGTCATCACCATGACACCGACGTAAAACCCTGCACAGAGAGCCGTGTTCGTTGTTGGGTGTACTCTACCGACGGCCGGGTCATGAACTTCGCTGGACAGAACCATGTAACAGATAAACATGGATGCTACCATTTCGGCACACGCTGCCCTCCAGAAACCAATAGATTTAATGTCATCAACTTCCATCTTTCTGATTCTAGCGATGCAGCTATCACTTTGATAATTGGACGCCATGTTTACTCTGACTGTCCCGCACTGATGTCCAAGCCGAAGCAACTTCCTGAGTTTGGATAAGACGACGCGTCCCGGCCTTGTCACCTGACGTCTATCTCGATGACGCGGTGCGAAGTAGGCGTATCAACCGCAACTGATTCCTCGAGTTGTGGCTTGCACAACTGTTGACGTTTCCTCAAACGATATACTATATGTATTTCCAATGTTCGTCAATTTCGTACAAGAAACGTGTGCTCTTCCGATAATTGCTTATAGTACTTTGGTGAAATTAAGCAGTATACTAATTTGAAGTTTACGCTGCACTATTTTATACCTGGTCGGTGTAATTGAGAAATGAGATGAGACATTTGATTGGACAGTTGCAATTATCCAGGAGAATGGGACCAGGTGACAAGTGACAATCGACCAATGATTGCTTTCAAACCAGGTGACTTAATGACCACGTCCGTGAATTTATCTCCCGGCGAGAGGGTAGGCCTACCTGGTTATCGGTTACATCATGTTGTATCATCGCTCCCAGCTGTGTAGTTTCCAGTTTAATCTAACTTGAGTCAAGGGGATTTGTTTTTCTATAACTGTGATTTCCCTAGCATACACCTGTGAAATCCAATGTACTGACCGCATTTAAACTTGCTTTATAATTTTCACACATGGGTGTTGGTTTGCATTCCTGATAGACAGTATATATCCAATCATATACCGATGCAATGGGGATTTATTGTTCCATGAATGCCATCTTGAAGCATGCACCTGTAAAATCATATGTACTGACCGTCATTTAAACTTGATTTCTTTCATAATCTTCGCATATGAGTGTTTGTTTGCATTCCTTGTAACCACCAAACCATAAATATTTTGGGAACAGTTAATCAGCAATCGTGAAATAGTGTCAACCTTATTAATTGGTGGGTCCGAGAAGTACTTTCTTTCAACATATATTTATTTGAAGTATATATTGAAGGGGAATATGGTGCAATCCCAAATTAAAATGCACTATTGAGTTTCGAAATTAAACGGACACGGCTCATTCGAACTTCCAAATGTTATCTACGAAATTTTGAAGGAGGTATAAGATAGTTTGACAAATACACGAAATCTTGATAATACCGGATCCATATGCTCTGAAAAAAAATACTTGTCCCTGTCACAGCCATTTTTCAGCTGTTTTCAACTTTTCGCACAGAAGTGAAACAAACGCTCTTTGTTTATACCATATCAGGAACAGACTGACACTGAACGCTCTTTTCTGTTCCATGTCGTGGAAATGATGGTTTTTTGTTTAGTACATAGTGTTCAAAGTTGTTTTTTGTTTAGTACATAGTGTTCAAAGTTGAATGTTGTGTGACTTCAATGCGTCTTTCTGAGATATAGTATGCTCGTAGAAAGGTCACACCGACCATTGGAAAACGCGCACCTTTGTTGCCAACCGCGCTTCTACGACGATACAACCACGCATCTCCTAGTTTTGTATTGCAATCTCTACTACGAACCGACAGAAATTGAGTGTTTTAATTTATTTTTACAGAATGAAACAGTTGGTATAATAGCAGTTATATTCGCTCAACCTCCACATTTTCCGGATTGATTCTGTATATTTCGTCAAAGCATTGGGGTAGAAAAAGGCAGCTGAAACAGCCAGGGGTCATTGCTTTGAAACATATTTTATTCATATTATTTATCGACCTATTTCGTTACCGGGACAAAATCAAAATTGAATATTATTAGGTGTACTTTGGAGTGAAAATCGGCTATAAAATTGGGCTGAATTAATATTTCCAAATTATGTTGTTTCGGGCATGAACTTTCATCTGTTGAAACATTTGACCAAAGTTGGAGGGTTGTGTCTCACCGCCACCCAAAGCCTGGTTGCTGTCGGTCACCTATTTAATCGCACTTTATTTGTCACTGAATAAGGAGTATTAAACGGACATGACCCATTCGAACCTCCAATTTGTTTTCTACGTAATTTGTAGTGACGGAACCGATCGATACATAATCGATCCATTGATATGCCGGATTCATATGCTCTGAAAAACATTTGCCAAATTCACAGCCATTTTTCAAACGTTTTCAACTTTTCGCCAGAAGTAAGAGAAACGCTCTTTATTGCTACCATATCGAGAATAGACTACTACGGAACGCTCTTTTCTGCTTCATGTCGCGCAAATGGCTGTTTGGTGTTTGGGACCCAAACACCGTATTTACAGTTGTATTTTTCATTATTTCAATGCGTCTTTTTGTGTTACATAAGGCTTGTAGAAAAATTCAAACGCGAATTATATTAATAGTATTTTCGAGCGCAAACCGCCATGTGGCTTTAAGGGAGAGGTCAAGTGAAAAATTTTCAATGGGGATTTCCATGCAAATCTCTGGAGCACATGTTATGTATGAAGCAGTTATCCGGAAACCAAAGCAGTCATATCATTGAACAGTCACAATATGCAACTGGCATAAATTCAATGAATATATCACATGACCTACATTTGGAAACTCAATATAAAATTCAAAAATAAATACACCAACATTATAATGGAACAAGCGGACCCGCCGGTAAATACCGGTTGTTTCCAATACCACATCAAATCACACTCAGAAGTATGTGCAACTCTGTAACTTTTGCTTCGCAGATTTGCATGGAAGTCCCCATTCAAAATTGGTCACTTGACCTCACCATTAATACAAAACTATTTGTTCGCATGCCACGATATCTAAAGGAAAAGTTAGTTCCAGTGACCATATTTCACAACCATATTACAAAACTGTTTTGATAAGTTTGCCAACAGTTTATACTTAGTCATCTATGGTAATTCAACTTGCGGTTTAAGTATATTAGTTAAGAAAAACATATCCTTCGATGTCGTTGTAATACAATAAATTTATGAATAAATTAGCCAATGTTAATGAGCGCAGTCTGTTGTCGGCATCGTGTGATGAATCTGGAAATTGTAAACTTCAACTTGGCTCACACAACTATCGCGATTTGAAAACACCGTGAATATAACATTTCACACACTTGCGAGAGACTGTTGGCTAATAGCTTAAACGTAAATGGCTCATATGAGCTTCCAAATATAAGATATGTTGGAAAATACACGAACTATTGATACATTATATGCTCTGTAAAATACTTGCAAAAGTCACAGTCATTTTGCAGCCGTTTTAAATTTTTCACCCGAAGTCAGAGAAACGCTCTTTATTGTTACCATATCAGGAATAGAATAACACGGAACGCTCTTTTCCGTTTCATGTCGCGCACATACCAGTGTTCAACGTTGTATTTTTAATGACTTCAATGCGCCTTTATTGTACTTAATAATGCTTGTATATATATATATATATACTTAATAATGCTTGTATATAGAAAGGTAGTTCGGGTATATATTGATCTATTTCAATACCGAGAAAAATTCAAAAGCGAATATTATTAGCTTTATTTGGCGCAAACCGCCATGTGGCTTTAAAGCAGGAACATATAACACAGTTCAAACACGATATATAGAAAAATTGACGGTGATGGTCTAGCCCAGACTGCCATGATCTTATCCACGATTTAACCACATCGTCTACGGGGACATTATAAAAGGAAGCCATTTCACTGAGAGATGGGAAGCGTATCAGTTTTAACATGGGATCGAATATTAATATAGAACGGATTTATCATTATATTGGAACATAACATTGTTTCAACTTGACGCGCGTGTGGTTTTCTTTGGAAAGTTTTTCGATTGCTTAACTTCTACCTTTATACTTATGGTGGTTCCCCTGTAAAATTACGGATTAAATTATAAGAATTATCTCTTGTTTCGAATAAGCTTATGGGTTATAACCGATTACAGACAATTTATTATAACGCCCGGTTATAGAATTTGTCTTCAAATTTTTCGCTCGCGTAAACCACAGGCAAGCTACATTGAAATATAACGAAACCTACCAAGGGGTAGTCGGAAAAAAATTGCAGGCACGTATGCTGATTTTTGACTTTCGACCCTTGTTGGGACCCACCCACCCCCGCGTCCAAATTTTGTTTCCGTTTTCGGCAGTTTTGTCCGACCATTTTTGGACACCCACCCCCCTTTTAACACTAAAACAGAGATTTGCGGGGAAAAATTCACTGTAAACAGCTGTATATAAATTTATGTGCATACTATATATTAGTCATGGATGTTAACATTGACATGTTAATAGGAACAAGCCATTTTGTGGTCATTCGGTCAAAAAAAACATGGGTGCCAGCAGCCATCTTGGATTTCAAAATTCAATCCATTAGCATGGGTTACAGGCTATAGGTTACAATACACCAAATGATTTGCATAGGCCTCAGTGTTAACCAATCCCGCTGGCCTCTATTCCCAGGAAAGCTTTGACCCTGCACGAGTATCAAAAATTGAAGAACGTCCTTTTAGACGCACGAAAATGTGCCCAAAAGTAAACGTGCTGCGTCACACTGCAGTTTTTGACAAACGTCACACTACCGTTAAAATGGAGGAAAAAATTACATCGAAAAAAACACCAACCCCTCCCATAAATTATTTGCCAATTCGACAGCCGTAACCGTTCACCATGTGACTAGATTTGATGTTTCTCGTCGGGAAACACGTTTGTGCATTTTTTCGTGCACTTTTCATCCATGTGTCATTGACCATTCAGCTGCCAGGATTTTTTTTATGCTGATCCTAGCTTGGGGGTCCCAGGGGAAATCACTCTATTAATTTGTATTTGGTGTATTATAACCTATATTGAAAACTGGAAAGATAAGAAAGTCGCCCAAACGATATCAAATTGCGTCCATTTATATACCCACGTCAAAATAAATAAATTTGATTCGAAACATGTCTGTGTTTACTTTATTAACCCTTTTCTGCCATCACCCATATCTGAATGTGCTAAAAAATTACCTTGACTTGAATGTCATTTTTTTCATTTTAGCTGAATTTTGGCAAAGTAAACAATGACGACGTACATGTATGTCGTCGATCTGATAGCTTGTAGATACTACTTCCGGAAAATATTCCATGCGATTCGCTAGTCGAATTGGGGGCACTTAGGTTTCACATTGGGCGCACCTACCCAATTTTCAAAAAAATCGACAGAAAACCCAAATTTCCGTTCATAAGAATGCATTTATTGGCGGAAATTTTTGCTCGTTGGATCGCCAAACCGTTTCTGCAAACTTCCATGGTATGCATTTTTGTCAACCTGTCATCTAAAAGGGGCAATTCAACTTCGGTTGACTTGATACTGGTCCGATTGTGCATCATATTTTAGAGTATGGTCCATAATGACGTCACGCTTTACTCCCATGTCGTGGTAAAACCCGACAAATCTACCTTTTTGTTCATCTAGTTTGCCGGGCGCCCAAAACTATGGTCTCACATTCATTAAGGGGTCGTCAATGGGCCCAAATTTTGGTCGAAAATGACAATTTTCGGTTCTACAACGAGAAGCAGAACTGGCATCAGAAGGGTTAATTCGTTATTTAATTAGACTAACATCCGAATCTCTTTATCAGGTTTGTTTATAACCACCACAAGCAATCTAACATCCGAATCTCTTTATCAGGTTTGTTTATAACCACCACACAAGCAATCTAACATCCGAATCTCTTTATCAGGTTTGTTTATAACCGTGCCAAATAAGCTGTCGTATCGCGTTCTTTATGTTTCTAATTTGTTTTAATGGGATAATGAGCACAGGACTTGTTTCAGAGCAGAAATCTGAAAAACAATTTTTCACTCTAGGTTACAATACACCAAATGATTTGCATAGGCCTCAGTGTTAACAAATCCCGCTGGCCTGTTTTCGCAGGAAAATTGAAGAACGTCCTTTTAGACGCACGAAAATGTGCCCAAAAGTACTTGTAAACGTGCTGCGTCACACTGCAGTTTTTTTCAAACGTCACACTACCCTTAAAATGGAGAACAAAATGACATCGAAAAAAACACCAACCCCTCCCATAAATTATTTGCCAATTTGACAGCCGTAACCGTTCACCGTGTGGCTATATTTGATGTTTCTCGTCGGGAAACACGTTTGTGCATTTTTTCTTGCACTTTTCATCCATGTGTCATTGACCATTCAGCTGCCAGGATTGTTTTATACTGATCCTAGCTTGGGGGTCCCAGAGGAAATCACTCTACTAATTTGTATTTGGTGTATTATAACCTATACTGTTTGTCTGATCATCATGAAATTTGTCATTTATGTTAATATTGACATATAGATGTGTTTTAAGCCAAACTCATTGCAAGCACAGTCAAAAAGACTTGCAGGAAAAAACTTTTTTTCCACCCCCTGAACCTACAGTGAAATAACGAAACCTACAGTGAAATAACGAAATCATATTTCACTGTGGCTTCTAAGAGATACATACAAAGTTCTACGTTTCAGTAATGTCCCGCTATTGTATAGGCAAGCATATAATCAATTAGATTTTTTGGAGGCACGGACACAGTATGAGTGTTCATTGCTTCAATTTTGTCATACTCATCAATATCTTGCAACTGCCCATTGAGGTGTTCTGCAATAAATTCTTGTTTTGTATATTTATATACCTGTAGATCATCAACACACCACTGACGTATTGTGTATATATAATTATGCATGGGTCAGAGATGTTATTGTCATTGAGATTCATTTTCCAAAAATAATGGAAGGATATATAAGATAGGTTGACGCATACGCGAAATATTGATATACCGGCTCCATATGCTCTGAAAAATACTTTCCATTCTCACAGCCATGTTCCAGCTGCATTAATTTGTTCGCATAGCAGTCAAACAAACGCTATGTATTACTACCGTGTCGGGAATAGACTTAACATCGAACGCTCTTTTCTGTTCCATACCGTACAAAAGGCTGCTTTGAATGGGACCCAAACATCGTGTTCAAAGTCGTATTTTCTATTACTTCAATGTGTCTTTCAGGGCATAGTCTGCTCGTAGAAAGGTAGTTCAAGTATGTATTGACCTAGTTTGATACCAGGAACAAATCAAAAGCGAATATTATTAGGTGTATTTTGGAGCGCAAACCGCCATGTGGCTTTAAATTGGGATTACATGCACCATATTCCCTTTCTTAAAGTGGATTTAATGAACAATCGTTAGAAATCGTCACTAATGGGAAATTTTCCATAAACGCTCTTGATCACAGGTGTACTTTTAACACGTACAACCAGATAAACCATTCTCTTTTGAATGTTGATACATGGCCATCAAATCCACAATTGAATGGGCCAATTGGTTTCGGAATTCAGAATCAGAATTGTTTATTCTCAAATCGGCAGGCGTGTCAGATATAACAGACTATAGTTATGAATACACGGCCATATATACATATAGATGATCGTGCATATGAAAACAATATATAGGTCAATAATCGTGTACACGTGCGGAGAGGGTGGGCGGAGTTGTTTTTGGGTTGGTGTGTATAAGGGACTAACATCGGGTCTGGCATAAATCACTGGGTGATGTGACAATCTTCGTTGATCATATCTGCCTCCCGTATAATGTCGCTGTATATGGATGTACGTGGTGGGATTTGGGTGGGGTGCATCATATTTTGCTGTGGAAAACGTGCTCATTTCACCCAAACCTTGGGTGTTTATTTCACACGACTTTCTGGGATAACCTGTGTGTCGACTGAGAACATGCGTGCCAATTGAGGAGAACACGCGAAGGATTTGTGTAAATGTTAGCCCAAACGACATTTCGAAGTAACGACTGCTTTGTTGTTTATTTCGAGGAATAATACCGCATCATATGAATTCAGCCCAAATATATTGACAGGTGTCAAGGGTCTAACTCTATACTGAGCAATAAAAAACTAATATAATAAATACCGAGTATATTTAATTTTAACGCCAATGGGTCGTTTATGTGCGTTTAAGAGTGTATTTATGCTTAAAGCAAAGTGAAATAACGATCTTAAAATGAATTGGCCGGTATATTTTATTAGTTATCAGGGTTACCAGGGTCGTAGTTGCATAAATTACAATATATTTTTATGCTAAGATAATTGCGTGGTAATTTGTTGGTTAATGGATTGATCGGTGATCATGTTAACACAAATCCCATATATGGAAAGTGACTTGCGCATGCGCAAAACAGATACAATGGTCTAATTTTCCAATGCCGATGACAATCGAAGCGAACGCGATGTGCATTTTAATTCTTTCATTACGACTGTTTTGGCGTCCTAATATATTAAAATATTCTTCTATATCTTGGAAGGTGTTCTGGAAGGATTATTTCAATATGTGTATATCGGATTAACCTTCCAAAAAGATGAGTTTGACGCCTGTATTTCTTGGCATGAATATTAACGAGCGCTCGTCTGCAAGTAGGTCATCTGGATTCGGAATTGGCGTGTTTTTGTGAAAATGTCAAATTCAATTTCTTCCATCTAAAACATAATTACGCGCTGGACTCGGTCATTTTAGGAACATATATGTATCACACGCACATACACCAAGTCTCAGCCTAAAAGTTTGAAAAATGACAGTTTTATCGACATAAATCGATGTTAATGGTAAATTCAAATTTCCATGTTAAATTTTATCATTGAAAAAAATTCATTTCTTCCATCTAAAACATAATTGCGTGCTGTACTCTGTCATTTTACGAATATGTAGCTATCCCACCAACACACTCCAAGTCTCAGCTTAAAATTTTGAAAAATGACAGTTTTATCGACATAAATCAATTTTAATGCCAATAATGGCAAATGGAGTGTTAAATAAATTTTAGGCCAATTAGGGCCCTGCGAATGTTTTCTGACCTGTTCTATATTGGTCACTAGAGTTCATATTTGACCGGTTACACCTGATAATTATGCGACAGTATAGTCGCGTTACTTTATAGGTCAACATTGGTCATTATCACCTGACAAATTTATTTTGGTCTATCGTATCAACCCCTATTTTCTCCCGCGCGTAGCCTGACTACCGCTATTCTCAAAGTAATTGACCAGAAAAACGGGGTGATACCCCGGTCATGACCACGGTGATACCGGTAATAAACGGTAGCTGTATCGAGGCGGTCATGGCAGTGGAATTACGGTATTGGGCGATGATACCGCGGTCTTTTAGCGGGCACCACATTAATTTTTTTGAATACCGCAGTGATTTTCATGGAACACTTTGAGGGGAGGTATTTACTCCCACATACGTTAACAAGCGGTATCAGTACCGCGGTATTGGAGGATACCGCGGTATAGTACCGCAGTATTAACGGGGTGACACCACGTTGCTGGTGGTCAATTACTTTAAGTATAGCGGTAAGTGTCAACATTGGTCATTATCGCTCCACTAATTTGTATCGTTTCATCGGTATGAATTCCATATCCAATTATCCACATATAACCAACCCAACCTCTAATCCCGGTCCAATTTATTTATTTCTTTCATCGGTATATTCACGTAACGTAATATTTTATCACGTGATATTTGTACTTATATGTCTATGGTATTACTATAGTATACTGTATACGTATATCAATTGCTATTCCTATCTATATAATCCTGGTGCCATCTATAAAGATAGATAATTTCAGACTCCTTCCCCCCCCCCCCCCATTTTACATCATTGCTGCTTTAGTACAGTCGCGATGCAACATCGCTCCACTAATTTATGTCAGTTCATCGGTACAAACCACTTTTTCTCCGAGTCCATATAACCAACCCAACATCTTATAGATGACTATTCTGGCACTATATAGAGATGACTAAGATTCTGACACCCCCCTATTTTATAGCCATGTTGCAACAGTAGAGTTCAGATGCATATTATGTCAACATCGGTCGTTATCGCTCTACAAATTTATATCGGTTCAACCCTTAGTTCCCTGTATCGCCCACCCCTCCCTCAGTTTATTTTTTCAGTTGTATTATAGTCTCATTACGTACACATTTTATCTTTTCTAACTTTTGCTTCAACGCGTTGAGTTCCTCTGCAGACAATATAAAACTGACAACATTTTGAAATGTAAGCAGGCTTCAAACTCATCTTATCAAGAAAAACTCTGGTTACATAAGAAATTTGTGTATAAGGTGTACGCGCATTTGTCGCGTTAAAAACAAAGGTCCCAAGTCAAGGTCCAAATCCCCAACACACTGATGTGAGGTTTAACTCCATCTACATACAGTAATGTCCAAAGTAATTGATCACTTAACCACAGCAAAATAATGGGTATTTTTTTCATGATTTTAAATCCTGAAAAATTACCCATAATTCTGCTGTGGTTAAGTGGTCAATTACTTTGGGCATTACTGTAACCAATATAAGGATTTGAGGTGTAATAATAACTCAATCCTCATACAGTAATGTCCAAAGTAATCGACCACTTAACCACAGCATAATTATTGGTAATTTGTCAGGATTTTAAATGCTGAAAAAATACCCATAATTCTGCTGTGGTTAAGTGGTCAATTACTTTGGGCATTAATGTAACCAATATAAGGATTTGAGGTGTAATGATAACTCAATCCTCATACAGTAATGTACAAAGTAATTGACCACAGCTGAATAATGGGTAATTTGTCAGGATTTTAAATGCTGAAAAATTACCAATAATTCTGATGTGGTTAAGTGGTCAATTACTTTTGGCATTACTGTAACCAATATAAGGATGTGAGGTTTAATGAGAACTCCATCCACATAACTAATAAATATGTGTGAAAATTAAACCAAAAAAAATAAATTCCATGATGGCGTCCAATATGGACTGCCTAATTCTGCTCCAAAACATGTATATTGAATATATGGTTGTTTATCAATTGGGGGAAACTGATTATTTCAATGATATTTTCATTAACTGCATGGGATCCAAAACCCGACTTACGGGAGCTCGCTTCGTGCACGACTGTATCTTAAGCATATGTGCATATTTAATGAGCCAACAATTGGAATCCAAATAGAGAAGATTGGCACGTTGACCCTGCGCATAGACATCATTGATGATCTCTATGGGAATCAAAATTGACATTTAATAGACAATTTCGATTAACCGCAATAACTTAAGGAATCTCTAATTATGATTAAGCCCAATGAGAATGCAATAAGACATTTCTTATTACCCTTAACCGCAATTACTTCCCATTGCACTTTAACACAATTAATATCTCCCCCCCCCCCCCACCCCCAACAGCTTATCAATACCACTCAGGACAGTGGGTGTTTTTCCTCAATTAATTGAATTTCTTGTTAGTGACCATAAATCTATACCTTCGGTTTTGCCGAATAACCGAACAAATGTTGTCAACTGTTTCCACGTTTATTCTCACTTATACCGTTTTTATATCCGTTTTATCCTATTTGTTGTTGTGTATTGCATTACTTTGATAAAGTCTGCGCTTGTGTTATTCTCACAAAAGGTAATGCGTGTTTACATTTCACAATTCCGCCTTACAGTCTGCGAGTGCGACGGAAAAAATTTCCACATGTCCGAGCGCCATTGGCATTGATTCCTTAAATACGAGACTATTTAATCGAATGAGGTCAAATATTCGCATATAACTTGACTCATATGTTATTCTGCACAATTCTGGCCAGTGCCGACTTTCATTTCGCATTACTTTCGTTTTTATCGAAATATAACCGTTTTCTATGGAGATTCCCATGTAAATTTGTTCAACCAAAAAAAATCATAGTTTTGCCAATTTCAAGCTAGTTTAATACTTTATAGCATGGTCAGGGCATAATCTGGCCTATCGAGTGATGGTAGACGTTCCTTCAGTGTGCACAACAAATATTTGGTCCCAACGAAGCAGGCTAAAATCCTGAAATTTGTCAATTGACTTTGAGTGTGAAGAAAATATTCATTTAAACTTCCAAAATTGGTTGAAATATGCTCAACAACATTCAGTTGAATGGTGACATTATTTATAGTCACCGACTAACTTCCACGATGAATAAAATTTGTTTTTATTGATGACAATTATGTCGCGAGTCATAAAAATGTTAATTTTCTGAAGAAAAAAAATTCATTGTTTCGCCAATTTCAAGCTAGTATTGAGCATGGTCAGGGCATTACATATAATGATTAAGATTGCTAAAGAACTGAAATAATGAAATGGGAAACTTTTACTGACATCTGGTAAGGATTGAGGAGCAGATGCTAGAGGCCCCCACCCCACCCCCATGGAAGACGGAATACCACTTAACACAGAAGTTGGAATACGGAATACCATATGGAATACATAAAAATATATGAAAACTTCATTTTTTGGAAGGTCGGCGTACGAATACCGGTATTTTTGGAATACCGAATACCTCCTAACAGAGGGGCCCGAAATACGGCGTACCTCATAACAGGGCATGGAATACGGCATACGAAAAAGGGGGGTGGGGGCCTCATGCTATGGAGCCTCCGAGCCTCCCAATATATTGTCTGCTCCACATCTCAATAGAATTCAACAACATTCAGTTGAATGGTGACATTATTTATAGTCACCGACTAACTTCCACGATGAATCAAATTTGTTTTTATTGGTGACAATTTATGTCGCGAATCATAAAAATGTAAATTTTCTGAAGAAAAAAAATTCATTGGTTTGCGAATTTCAAGCTAGTTTATAGCGAACATGGGAACCAAGGTACAATTTATGCCATTTAGGCACACTTCAGAGTGAAATCTGGGCTTATATTTCGGCGAGAATCCAAATCTAGATTCTCGCAAATTACCCTGGATTCTCATGAAAAAGTATATATGGATTCTCGCAAAGTCAGATGAAATATATGCCCTAGTGGAAATATAGCAAATCGTTTAATGCTTTAGAATTTTTTTTTTCGGAGATTTATATATATGTTTAAAGACATATTATGGAATTTTTCGGGAGCGAGAAATTGATAAGTTAGTGCTCAGGCACTTTTCCAACGTGGGGAATGTTATCATTCTACTAACATCACTGAAAATTTCCAAAAAGATCTACCACACCACTTCATATAGAATATCGTCTGAACTACTCCAAATTGTAAATATTTACATCTCGATTCGGGGCGCAACTATCGGCTGTAATTAACTAATATATAAGAATGACGTTGTGTAACATCCATTTGGATTAATATTCGTAACAAATAACTACTTTGAGAAAGATTATTCTTAATTTCTATTTATTTGATCACTCTGCCCGGTGTCTGCCGGAGTGTTTCACATCACTTTAATCAAGGAAGACTGTTAAGAAAAACTGCATTTCAAGACCACCAAACAACTTTCCTTTTTAGGGCCACCACATCTTCCAAATATGTACTTCTTCCATTTTGCTATCAAAGACCGAAAAATGTCGTTAAACTAGAGATCCAAATACCCCCTAAGGGCCCCTCTATCTTGAGATATTAAAGACCGAAAAATGTCGTTAAACTATAAAGACCGAAAAATGTCGTTAAACTAGAGATCCAAATACCCCCTATATCTTGAGATATTATAAAGACCGAAAAATGTCATTAAACTATTAATTGTTGTTGCTGTTGTTTATTAGGGTTTATCGTCATTCTAGCCGCTAGGCCACACACGACGTTGTCAATTTTACGGGTGGAGGAAAGACCACGCAGAGGCTCAATTTCACCGGGAAGTTGTTCCACTGCGTGTAGAAACCACCGACCCCCGGAAAGCAATTGACAAACTTGCCCAGATACACGATTCCGGTCACCCTCCCTATGGTGGGGTTAGAACCAGCTTCGTCAGCGCTGGACGGCCTGGGACGACGTAATCCACCTGGCACTCTACCGACTGGACCACCGGGGGCCCCTATTAAACTGTTAAAGACCGAAAATGTCGTTAAATTGTAAAGTTTGAGCTATTGTCATGGCTTTGTCGTCCGTGTGTATGTGTGTACGTAAGGCGTCAACAATGCAGGCTACAGGTCGTACCTTTGGTCGGATCATTATGAAATTTGTCATAGCTGTTGACATCAACATTTAGACCAGATTATTAATTTTGGGATCATTCGGAAAAAAAACATGGCCGCCAGTGGCCATCTTGGATTTCAAAATTCAATCCATTAGCACGGGCTACAGTTCGTAATGTTTGTCTGATCATCATGAAATTTGTCAAGAATGTTAATAATGACATGTAGATGGGAACGAGTCCTTTTGGGGTCATTCGGCCAAAAAACATGGCCGCAGCAGCCATTTTGGATTTTAGTCTTTATATGACTAAATCTTTAGCACGGGCTACAGGTCTTAACTTTAGTCTGATCATCATAAAATTTGTCATGGCTGTTGAAATTGGAATGTAGATGGGAACGAGTCATTTTGGGGTCATTCGGACAAAAAACATGGCCGCCAGTGGCCATCTTGGATTTCAAAATTTAATCCATTAGCACGGGCCACAGGTCGTACTGTTTGTCTGATCATCATGAAATTTGTCATGGATGATAATATTGACATGTAGATGGGAACGAGTAATTTTGGGGTTATTCGGCCAAAAAACATGGCCGCCAGCAGCCATCTTGGATTTTACTCTTTGTATGACTAAATTCTTTAGCACGGGCTACAGGTCGTACTTTCAGTCTGATCATCATAAAATTTGTCAAGAATGTTAATAATGACATGTAGATGGGAACGAGTCATTTTGGGATCATTTGACCCAAAAACATGGCCGCCAGCAGCCATCTTGGATTTTAATCTTTGTATGACTAAATCCTTTAGCACGGGCTACAGGTCGTACCTTTAGTCTGATCATCATGAAATTTTTCATGGCTGTTGAAATTGGAATGTAGATGAGAATGAGTCATTTTGGGGACATTCCGACAAAAAAACATGGCTGCCAGCGGCCATCTTGGATTTCCAAATTCAATTCTAAATCTTTGAATTCATTGCTCATCACACAAATTTAACTTCTTCTCAAAGTTGAGCTACAGTGTCATTGACACTTTCATTTGAGACATTAAAGAACGAAATATGTCGTTACACCATTAATGATCATTAATACATAATTTGTGTTTATGAAAGTCTGGTACAGACAGTTTGTTTCCAGTACATATTCATTGGAACGTAAACAATTATTCTCTGACAAATCATGTTAATATTGCCTTTCGTTACTGGTTTCCTTGACTCACATATCTCTCACTTCTTAATACTTATAATTAAAACAAATGTTCTGTGTTTTGTGTCACTTCTTAATAGCATTCTGTATTCTGCTATTGAAAAGAAAAACAGTTGTAGTATACCTTAAAGGTATGAAGGCCTTGGTGGGTATCATGTGAACATATTTCCACCGCTACAAACGAAATAATATTCAAATATAGACAGACTTTGTTAATATACAAATGAGAAATATCTCATAAACATTATGTTATAGTCGTAAATTTGCCGACTGTTATGTAAACAAAGCATAAAAAGGTACTTTCCTGGTGTTTCTTTATATTATGATGGTAAACATAAAGAGCGTTCTTTGTTGCTCAATTCCTTATTTGGAAATAATAAAGAGCGTTTATACCATTTGTCTGTGATTAGCCAGTAGCATTATGCTGCCTTCTATAACACAATCAGACTCTTGTTTAGGTAAAATTTAGTAGGTCTTTATGTAAGCATGATGTTTAAGGGATTACAGTGCTCATGAAACAACAAAACTCTATCGGAAAGCCACCCCTATTGTGATCACAATAATCCAAGTCCCATAAAAATCGCGTAATAATTAAGCCGAGAAATAAATAAATAATACCGCCACCGGTTGTCGGCTATCTCCGTCGCAAAACCTCGCATGACGTCAAGCGAGGTAAACTAATTAAAAACACGGAATCGGAGTTATTTGTGTCTACCTATATGACGATGGAAAATCCGGAATAGACATCAGCTCGTGAGCGTGATGGAATTACTGCGGGGCATATCAATAGCATTGTGTACACATGGTTAATTGTCATCGCGCGGTGAGTTATATTCACTTGTGATTTGTCTTAAGCGCTGTTTGGAAAGTTATTGTTTTGACAAAAAAACTATAGAAGGCCGATTGAGCGGGGTAGGTAACACTTTCGTGTCAAAAATAAAGCTTATAAAAACATGAGCAGGCATATGAACTCTATTCGGGCGCGTGTTCACGATGTTGTTTTAATTTTCCGTATATATGCCCCGAGTGTCCCGTATTTACAATCATTCATTCGTAACATTGCCATATAAATGCAGTGTTTTCGGCTGTGGCCGGTCTAGTGACTCTCAGTTAGGTATAATGCTGTATTCATTTCCAAACGATGATCGTTTACGTGCCATTTGGCGGCATTTCTGTGGGAAACCCGTTGCGCAATCATCAGAAACCGATTACATATACCAAATAAAGAGCGTTTAATTTGACAAGTCAGTCATGGTTACGAATACATACAATTGCAGTTAAAGTGGAGAGTATGTTGAATAAATCACGATAACAACTATTCTTAGTCGATTCCCCATTTCCTTCACCATGGCTCCATAAAGAGCGTTCCATGTTAAGAGTTTTCCTAATATGGTACGAATAAAAAGAGTTTAATAAAGCGGAAATTGCTATGACTTGGAAGGATATATAAAGCATGCATATCGGAAGTTCGTGTACATGTATTGACCTGTATTGGTGTAATCATTAAAAAAAATCACGATGACAACTGTTCTAAGTCGAGTCCCTTTACCTTGACGCAATAAAGAGCGTTCACTATTACGATATATTGCGAATAAAGAGCACTTGAATATGTGATTCCATATTAAACCGGATTATTATCCCTCCTTCAAAAAGTGTTATATATGATTGGATGTTTATAACCCTATTGTTATGCGTAATTGCCACATAGAGGTCGATTTATGACCTGGATATTCAATAGACCGCATCGCTAGAGTGCTAATTTAATAGGTCAATAACGATGCATAGATGTAGTGAATTTCCACCAGTGACAGTCGGCTAGATTGTTTTGGGGTGGGGGAAGCAATATTCCGAAATATATATAAACACCATATTGCCCAAATAATTACATGATTCATAACCAAGGAAAAATGAACATATCATATTGGTAATGAATGACTTGATTATAATTGATTAAATCCGACAGCAATAAACCAATTGTGTGTTGTTTTACCGCGTTACGATAATTAAAACGAAACGCTCTTTATTGACACACGACTAATGTCATCTGGAAATTGGAATGTTTACGAGATGATAATTGCCTAATAACTGTGCAAGTCTTCGCGTATATATGCAATCTTGATATGCATATATAATATAACTTGGACTATTCCGGTAACGAAAAAATATATATAAACACGAGCACGCGTTTATATAGATAAATGCGCGCAAAACTGAATAATATACGGGCATGGCTTTATAGTAACAACACATCGCGATACATATAATAATAGTAATAATAACACGATAAAGATCGACATTTAATTACGAGAAAGGCGATGTTTCGGCGAAGTTTTGCATTCGCAGTGTGATAACGCGACAATCGTCAAAGGCCGCGATCGACTACATGCAAACTTAAAATACCGCCGTCGCGTATCTATGCGTTGTCAATGAGTTACCACGTGATCGATCACGTGCTATGCTTCTGTTTACATGTGACAATCACGTGATCGGGCTGATGATCACGTGACTTCGTCTACAACAAAATCTTCGGCTAACTTCGGAATTTTTTTGAATCGTTATAAAAATAACGATTGGCGGCCGAATATTAGATTATATGCGCCCAATGGACATTTTATATATATATTATCGGTATATTGAAAGAAAATAATATTGTTTTTTTCAGGACCGTATTCCTTTAAGGGATAGTGATCGTATATTTGAACCAAAATGTATGCGTTTTAATATTGATCTGTTTACGGTGTTTGGAACAAATATTTTCGACAACTAAACCCTCTCGTCCCTTTAATATAATTAATATAACATCCCTCATCCAATAATCTCCAAATTGCATATCTAATTTCAATCCTAGTTACACATCACACCGCCCCTCATCATTTGCCAATTGTACACCCTTTTTTTGATGCTTCTGTTGCAACTGCTCAATTTCTTTAAAAATTATTGAAAAAATGGTCCTCCGGCCTGCGACATTTACCTCCGATTTAGTTTTTTCGATCATCGGTCCACACCAAAATTGAGCACACGTCCCTATATAATATACCTATTTAAACCGAGTATACACGGTGGTGTAATAGAAGAACCATTAATTTAATCGTAACCGTAGCATATTTCCACGTATACGTGTACGTTTTCACGACAAATCCCCGCTGATCTGTTATTAATGAACCAAACAATTAACATGTCAACACACTCTGGCCCACCAATGCTACAGTGTATAAACGTAACGGGGCAAATATGCATATTATATTGACAGCTAACGAGAACATTCATCACCAATAATCTGCTCACCCCTTTCAGTCGATACGATAGAAACTAAACGATTTGTTACTTCTAATTACCCGTACTTAATTACACTACTTGCGTGTTAATAAAGTACGACACCACCCCCCCCCCCCCCCCCAATCACAACTAAAGGTGAAACATGGGATTTAGAACATTAATATTCACTCTTACACAGTTCCACATTCAAGGTGTGTCTTGTGTAATCGTATGTCAGTTGTAACGTTGTGAAACCGCAACCGAACTGAATTATTCTATTGCTAAATAGTTCATGGGTGACCTGATGCATGCATCTTAGTTTTCTTGTATCGTGTAACGGTGTCAAATCTTGTGTGACATGGCGTCGCCGATCCTCATTGTCTCAATAATTAGAGCTGTACCGATAAGGATCGCGGCGATGTTACTTTAAGAAATAAAAAGGCCATATTTGTAAGCACCCGTCACTGCACATGTGTGTTAAGTTTCGCGGAAATATAAATATATGGAAGTTTCATAGCAACAATAGATTATACAATTCGGTAAACTACATGCTGTTGTATACTTTGTCTTCAAACTCAACTGTTATAATGGTATTGCATACTATTATATAAGTATGTACCTGTGGGATGAGCCATAAGTGTCATTTCCGAGCATCCACCTGTGCAGTCCTGTGTTTGCATTTCTGATAGCCATTGTATACTATTATATAATTATGTACCTGTTGCATGAGCTAAGTGGCATTTCCGATCATACACCTGTGCACTCCTATGTATGCATTTCTGATAGCCATTATCTATCCAACCATATACCGATGCAATATGATGCAATTGGGATTTATTTTTCTATGACTCATCTTGAAGCACCTGTGCAAACCAATGTACTGACCGTTGTTTACACCTGTTTCTTTCATAATCTTCACACATGTGTTTGTTTGCATTCCTTGTGACAAAACCAACAATAGTTTGGGACAGTTGGCCAGCAAAAGTGTCCACCTTGGTGGGTCCGAGACTGAGTACATTATTTCAACAGATATTCATCGGAAAGAAGGGGGATGTGGTACATGTAATCCCAATTTAAAGATACGGGCGGCGTTGCCGGTGTGTATGCTGTTAAAATACTCAGCTCCGTCAAAAACCACCACAAACAGACAGAACAGTAATTATATAGACAGACCTTGTTCTTATACCAATCAGAAATATGGCATAAATAGTATATTATTGTCAATTTGTTTTCCTTTGTTATGTAACAATAGCAAAAAACGTTACGATTCCTGGCTTTTGTTTAGATCCGGATATGGTAAACATAAAAGAGCGTTATTTGTTACTGTTTTCCTGATATTGAAATAATAAAGAGCGTTTATATCATTTTTGTGTGATTAACCAATAGAATTGCGCTGTGTTATGTAAACAGAAGCACAACTTCTGTAACACGAGCAGGCTTTTGTTTACGTACACCAGCGTACGTCTTGACGACAATATACTATATACGCACTGATTATGTTTGGCATATGAACAAAACTATATATATGTTAATATTCCTTCCGTTGATGGCGATTTGAACAAATATGAATATTTCTGCAACGAACGCCGCCCGTGCATTTAACGCCACATGATGGAATGCGCTCAAAAATACACCTAATAATATTCGCTTTTGAATTTTTCCCGGTATCGAAATAGGTCGATAACTACCCTTTTACGAGCATTATATGTCCCAGAAAGACGCATTGAAATCATAAACAAAATACCAATTTGAACACGACGTTTGGGTCCCAAACCAAAACCGCCATGTGTACGGCATGGAACAGAAAATCCCAAGCTAGTCTCTTCCTGGTATGGTATAAATAAAGACCTTTTTTCACTTCTGTGCAATACATTGAAAACAGGTGGAAAGTGGCTGTGACCATGGCAAGTTTTTACCTCGTAGCGTTGTCGGAATAAAACTCCGAATTTCAACATGTCATGGACCCGGAACCATATATATGAACACACAATGTATCTATTGTATATATTTTACTTCGGACGATAATAAGCTAGTAGCGGTGTCAGAATAATACTCCGAATTTCAACATGCCATGGACCCGGAACCATATATATGAACATACACTGTATCTATTTTTGTCCCCCGAATTTTTTTTTCGTGAGACTATTAAAATAGCCGGTGTCCGTCTGTCCGTCCGTGTGTGCGTCCGGAAATTGTTTCCGGATGATAACTTTAGTTTCGGTTATTAGATCAAAAGCAAATTCCATAGGTGAGTTTATCGGACCAAAATACAGGTCAAGTTCGAATATTGGTTTGCTCCGCCCATTTTTGCGAAAGTTATGGCCCTTTTTTTACTTAGAATCTTGTTATTTTCTGGTTTCCGGATGATAACTTCAGTTTGTGTGATCATATCTGAATCAAATTTAATATGATAGTTTATCAGCCCAAAATTGCTCTGCCCATTTTTGTGAGAGTTATGGCCCTTTTACGACTTAGAATCCTGTCAATTTCTGGTTTCCGGATAATAACTTTAGTTTGTGTGATCATATCTGAATCAAATTTGGTATATGAGTTTATCAGCTCGAATTACAGATCAAGTTCGAATATGGGTACGATCCACCCATTTTTGTCTGGTTGCTCTCAAATATGGAATATTGATTTCTTATATGAAAATATAATATGAACTTTTTTTCCGATGATTTCTTGTTTATTCACTGAACAGATCATCTGGTAACAAATAACACAGCCAGCATTAATGAAGGTAAAATTAACAAATAAATATCTAGAGTTTGCCGTGTACCATTTCAGGGGACACTGGTTGGATTGTTCTGAAATTTAGTATCAGATTTAGGGTCCTTGTTATTTTTTCGGGGGACACTGTGGCCGGACGGCCTTTTATATATATTGCTATATGTCTATTTTATATATATACACCTAGTTCTATATCTCACCAGAAGTAGGACAACTTTTTGAGTTTGATAGTTAATTTATGAGTCTTTAGAATTTCTCAAATATATCGCAAGCAGGTTTTGGTACATGGTACTATGTGTTTAAATTCGCAGAAAATGATTTCCGACAGATGTCCCCTTTCTTGACGCCAAAATACACCAAACAATATTCCCGAGGTGACAGAGTTTCTGAAAATATGGATAAGCACCTAATATTGAAATTCATATGGGGTCACTGACCTAATATGGCTGAAGGGGTCACTCTCACCAAAAAAAGTGCTGAAGGGTACACAGGGTTTGAAAATGTGCTGAAGGGTACACAGGGTTTGAAAATGTGCTGAAGGGTACACAGGGTCTGAGAATGCCACTAACACCGTTACTTAAACTGTGTTTCTGAAAGTCTGGTGCCCATTAGCATTTTGTTTCAGTTAATTTTAATGTCCAATGGAACGTAAACAATTATTCTCTAACAGAAATCATGGCAGATACGAACACTAAACGTCATTTAGAACGACATTTCAAAACCATACCCTTCAGCACATTTTCAAAACCTGTGTACCCTTCAGCACTTTTTTTGGTGAGAGTGACCCCTTCATCCCTAATATGGGTTCATATACCGTCATTTTTATCGACGCTGATTGGCTAACCACAAGAGCTGACATAATAAATATATATAATATATATATATAAATGTTATCATTCTCGTGTGCTTCTTTCAAAAATTGAAATATTGTTTGCGCTAATTGTATCATCTCATATTCCTAAAATAATCATTTTCTCAGGGCAATAATTGCGTTTAACATGTTGAAGAGTTATCCATAGGATGAGAGATAACTCTATCGTGTAAATCTACCATGTCGTTTTGGCAAGTTGGTGCTTTCGGTGTTGACTTACACATCTTACATAGTCCTGGCAAGCGACATTTCCCCATGTTGTACAAACTTCCAAAGGTAGTGATATTAATTGGTCTCCATTCGGAGATAACTAACGTGGTATATACCACATTTATATATTGACAAGAACAATTGGAACATGCCGCATATAATCATAGACGAATTATCTTTTTCTAAAGTAATATATAACTACTCGCAGATGAGGAAAGCAAAGAAGGGAGCGACGATAAGGTGCAAACGCACACAGAGGCCTCGAGTGTGGTGGAGACGTCAGAGCCCAGTGTGACATCAGACGACACCAACAACGAGACACGTGGCCATGCTAATTTGCTATGATGTTGGGGCACATGGGTCCTGCTAATTTGCTATGATGTTGGTTGGTCCTGCTAATTTTCTATGATGTTGGTGCACATGGGTACTGCTAATTTGCTGTGATGTTGGTGCACATATGCTATGCTGATTTGCTATGATGATGGTGGTGGGTGCAGCTAATTGGCTATGATGTTGGAGCAGATGGGTCCTGCTAGTTTGCTATGATGTTGGTGGGACCTGCTAATTTGCTATGATGTTAACACATAATATTAATAATTATAGTGACACCACAGGTGGGGCGGTGGGGTTCTTGTACACTCACCATTCACTATCCTTGCACACCATACAGTATATCGATCAGTAATTTTAAATAACATAATATACAAAAAGAAAAAACAAATATCTTCGATTGTCAAAATCATATATAGTAACATTTCGGTCTTTGTACACATATATAATTAAAACAAAACATGTGTTGGATTGGTAGCTGGTTCCAGTTTCTTGTATTGAGGGTATCTGGGTTTTGTATCATAATTGTTTTGATTGCCTTATTTAGTATGGGTTTAACACTTTTGTCAAAGTTCCCCATTCCTCTTGAAATTTCAACAGCCTATCGCCTCTCAAAGCATTGATCTTTTCTATATGAGATCGGCTTACTAATTCGTTCAAGAACGCTTTCAAAGATAACTCAATGGGGTCGAATTTTGTTTTATAAATATAGTACTTTAATATAATTAAAATCATGTTTTTTATATTGGCGTTCTTTTCCGACGAAATGCCGAATAATATGTTACATGTTTGTAAGTTGAATATCTGGTATGTTGGTGTTCATCCAGTGTTGGGGTGATACCCCGGTCATGACCACGGTGATACCGGTAATAAACGGTAGCTGTATCGAGGCGGTCATGGCAGTGGAATTACGGTATTGGGCGATGATACCGCGGTCTTTTAGCGGGCACCACATTAATTTTTTTGAATACCGCAGTGATTTTCATGGAACACTTTGAGGGGAGGTATTTACTCCCACATACGTTAACAAGCGGTATCAGTACCGCGGTATTGGAGGATACCGCGGTATAGTACCGCAGTATTAACGGGGTGACACCACGTTGCTGGTGGTCAATTACTTTAAGTATAGCGGTAAGTGTCAACATTGGTCATTATCGCTCCACTAATTTGTATCGTTTCATCGGTATGAATTCCATATCCAATTATCCACATATAACCAACCCAACCTCTAATCCCGGTCCAATTTATTTATTTCTTTCATCGGTATATTCACGTAACGTAATATTTTATCACGTGATATTTGTACTTATATGTCTATGGTATTACTATAGTATACTGTATACGTATATCAATTGCTATTCCTATCTATATAATCCTGGTGCCATCTATAAAGATAGATAATTTCAGACTCCTTCCCCCCCCCCCATTTTACATCATTGCTGCTTTAGTACAGTCGCGATGCAACATCGCTCCACTAATTTATGTCAGTTCATCGGTACAAACCACTTTTTCTCCGAGTCCATATAACCAACCCAACATCTTATAGATGACTATTCTGGCACTATATAGAGATGACTAAGATTCTGACACCCCCCTATTTTATAGCCATGTTGCAACAGTAGAGTTCAGATGCATATTATGTCAACATCGGTCGTTATCGCTCTACAAATTTATATCGGTTCAACCCTTAGTTCCCTGTATCGCCCACCCCTCCCTCAGTTTATTTTTTCAGTTGTATTATAGTCTCATTACGTACACATTTTATCTTTTCTAACTTTTGCTTCAACGCGTTGAGTTCCTCTGCAGACAATATAAAACTGACAACATTTTGAAATGTAAGCAGGCTTCAAACTCATCTTATCCAAGAAAAACTCTGGTTACATAAGAAATTTGTGTATAAGGTGTACGCGCATTTGTCGCGTTAAAAACAAAAGGTCCCAAGTCAAGGTCCAAATCCCCAACACACTGATGTGAGGTTTAACTCCATCTACATACAGTAATGTCCAAAGTAATTGATCACTTAACCACAGCAAAATAATGGGTATTTTTTCATGATTTTAAATCCTGAAAAATTACCCATAATTCTGCTGTGGTTAAGTGGTCAATTACTTTGGGCATTACTGTAACCAATATAAGGATTTGAGGTGTAATAATAACTCAATCCTCATACAGTAATGTCCAAAGTAATCGACCACTTAACCACAGCATAATTATTGGTAATTTGTCAGGATTTTAAATGCTGAAAAAATACCCATAATTCTGCTGTGGTTAAGTGGTCAATTACTTTGGGCATTAATGTAACCAATATAAGGATTTGAGGTGTAATGATAACTCAATCCTCATACAGTAATGTACAAAGTAATTGACCACAGCTGAATAATGGGTAATTTGTCAGGATTTTAAATGCTGAAAAATTACCAATAATTCTGATGTGGTTAAGTGGTCAATTACTTTTGGCATTACTGTAACCAATATAAGGATGTGAGGTTTAATGAGAACTCCATCCACATAACTAATAAATATGTGTGAAAATTAAACCAAAAAAAATAAATTCCATGATGGCGTCCAATATGGACTGCCTAATTCTGCTCCAAAACATGTATATTGAATATATGGTTGTTTATCAATTGGGGGAAACTGATTATTTCAATGATATTTTCATTAACTGCATGGGATCCAAAACCCGACTTACGGGAGCTCGCTTCGTGCACGACTGTATCTTAAGCATATGTGCATATTTAATGAGCCAACAATTGGAATCCAAATAGAGAAGATTGGCACGTTGACCCTGCGCATAGACATCATTGATGATCTCTATGGGAATCAAAATTGACATTTAATAGACAATTTCGATTAACCGCAATAACTTAAGGAATCTCTAATTATGATTAAGCCCAATGAGAATGCAATAAGACATTTCTTATTACCCTTAACCGCAATTACTTCCCATTGCACTTTAACACAATTAATATCTCCCCCCCCCCCCACCCCCAACAGCTTATCAATACCACTCAGGACAGTGGGTGTTTTTCCTCAATTAATTGAATTTCTTGTTAGTGACCATAAATCTATACCTTCGGTTTTGCCGAATAACCGAACAAATGTTGTCAACTGTTTCCACGTTTATTCTCACTTATACCGTTTTTATATCCGTTTTATCCTATTTGTTGTTGTGTATTGCATTACTTTGATAAAGTCTGCGCTTGTGTTATTCTCACAAAAGGTAATGCGTGTTTACATTTCACAATTCCGCCTTACAGTCTGCGAGTGCGACGGAAAAAATTTCCACATGTCCGAGCGCCATTGGCATTGATTCCTTAAATACGAGACTATTTAATCGAATGAGGTCAAATATTCGCATATAACTTGACTCATATGTTATTCTGCACAATTCTGGCCAGTGCCGACTTTCATTTCGCATTACTTTCGTTTTTATCGAAATATAACCGTTTTCTATGGAGATTCCCATGTAAATTTGTTCAACCAAAAAAAATCATAGTTTTGCCAATTTCAAGCTAGTTTAATACTTTATAGCATGGTCAGGGCATAATCTGGCCTATCGAGTGATGGTAGACGTTCCTTCAGTGTGCACAACAAATATTTGGTCCCAACGAAGCAGGCTAAAATCCTGAAATTTGTCAATTGACTTTGAGTGTGAAGAAAATATTCATTTAAACTTCCAAAATTGGTTGAAATATGCTCAACAACATTCAGTTGAATGGTGACATTATTTATAGTCACCGACTAACTTCCACGATGAATAAAATTTGTTTTTATTGATGACAATTATGTCGCGAGTCATAAAAATGTTAATTTTCTGAAGAAAAAAAATTCATTGTTTCGCCAATTTCAAGCTAGTATTGAGCATGGTCAGGGCATTACATATAATGATTAAGATTGCTAAAGAACTGAAATAATGAAATGGGAAACTTTTACTGACATCTGGTAAGGATTGAGGAGCAGATGCTAGAGGCCCCCACCCCACCCCCATGGAAGACGGAATACCACTTAACACAGAAGTTGGAATACGGAATACCATATGGAATACATAAAAATATATGAAAACTTCATTTTTTGGAAGGTCGGCGTACGAATACCGGTATTTTTGGAATACCGAATACCTCCTAACAGAGGGGCCCGAAATACGGCGTACCTCATAACAGGGCATGGAATACGGCATACGAAAAAGGGGGTGGGGGCCTCATGCTATGGAGCCTCCGAGCCTCCCAATATATTGTCTGCTCCACATCTCAATAGAATTCAACAACATTCAGTTGAATGGTGACATTATTTATAGTCACCGACTAACTTCCACGATGAATCAAATTTGTTTTTATTGGTGACAATTTATGTCGCGAATCATAAAAATGTAAATTTTCTGAAGAAAAAAAATTCATTGGTTTGCGAATTTCAAGCTAGTTTATAGCGAACATGGGAACCAAGGTACAATTTATGCCATTTAGGCACACTTCAGAGTGAAATCTGGGCTTATATTTCGGCGAGAATCCAAATCTAGATTCTCGCAAATTACCCTGGATTCTCATGAAAAAGTATATATGGATTCTCGCAAAGTCAGATGAAATATATGCCCTAGTGGAAATATAGCAAATCGTTTAATGCTTTAGAATTTTTTTTTTCGGAGATTTATATATATGTTTAAAGACATATTATGGAATTTTTCGGGAGCGAGAAATTGATAAGTTAGTGCTCAGGCACTTTTCCAACGTGGGGAATGTTATCATTCTACTAACATCACTGAAAATTTCCAAAAAGATCTACCACACCACTTCATATAGAATATCGTCTGAACTACTCCAAATTGTAAATATTTACATCTCGATTCGGGGCGCAACTATCGGCTGTAATTAACTAATATATAAGAATGACGTTGTGTAACATCCATTTGGATTAATATTCGTAACAAATAACTACTTTGAGAAAGATTATTCTTAATTTCTATTTATTTGATCACTCTGCCCGGTGTCTGCCGGAGTGTTTCACATCACTTTAATCAAGGAAGACTGTTAAGAAAAACTGCATTTCAAGACCACCAAACAACTTTCCTTTTTAGGGCCACCACATCTTCCAAATATGTACTTCTTCCATTTTGCTATCAAAGACCGAAAAATGTCGTTAAACTAGAGATCCAAATACCCCCTAAGGGCCCCTCTATCTTGAGATATTAAAGACCGAAAAATGTCGTTAAACTATAAAGACCGAAAAATGTCGTTAAACTAGAGATCCAAATACCCCCTATATCTTGAGATATTATAAAGACCGAAAAATGTCATTAAACTATTAATTGTTGTTGCTGTTGTTTATTAGGGTTTATCGTCATTCTAGCCGCTAGGCCACACACGACGTTGTCAATTTTACGGGTGGAGGAAAGACCACGCAGAGGCTCAATTTCACCGGGAAGTTGTTCCACTGCGTGTAGAAACCACCGACCCCCGGAAAGCAATTGACAAACTTGCCCAGATACACGATTCCGGTCACCCTCCCTATGGTGGGGTTAGAACCAGCTTCGTCAGCGCTGGACGGCCTGGGACGACGTAATCCACCTGGCACTCTACCGACTGGACCACCGGGGGCCCCTATTAAACTGTTAAAGACCGAAAATGTCGTTAAATTGTAAAGTTTGAGCTATTGTCATGGCTTTGTCGTCCGTGTGTATGTGTGTACGTAAGGCGTCAACAATGCAGGCTACAGGTCGTACCTTTGGTCGGATCATTATGAAATTTGTCATAGCTGTTGACATCAACATTTAGACCAGATTATTAATTTTGGGATCATTCGGAAAAAAAACATGGCCGCCAGTGGCCATCTTGGATTTCAAAATTCAATCCATTAGCACGGGCTACAGTTCGTAATGTTTGTCTGATCATCATGAAATTTGTCAAGAATGTTAATAATGACATGTAGATGGGAACGAGTCCTTTTGGGGTCATTCGGCCAAAAAACATGGCCGCAGCAGCCATTTTGGATTTTAGTCTTTATATGACTAAATCTTTAGCACGGGCTACAGGTCTTAACTTTAGTCTGATCATCATAAAATTTGTCATGGCTGTTGAAATTGGAATGTAGATGGGAACGAGTCATTTTGGGGTCATTCGGACAAAAAACATGGCCGCCAGTGGCCATCTTGGATTTCAAAATTTAATCCATTAGCACGGGCCACAGGTCGTACTGTTTGTCTGATCATCATGAAATTTGTCATGGATGATAATATTGACATGTAGATGGGAACGAGTAATTTTGGGGTTATTCGGCCAAAAAACATGGCCGCCAGCAGCCATCTTGGATTTTACTCTTTGTATGACTAAATTCTTTAGCACGGGCTACAGGTCGTACTTTCAGTCTGATCATCATAAAATTTGTCAAGAATGTTAATAATGACATGTAGATGGGAACGAGTCATTTTGGGATCATTTGACCCAAAAACATGGCCGCCAGCAGCCATCTTGGATTTTAATCTTTGTATGACTAAATCCTTTAGCACGGGCTACAGGTCGTACCTTTAGTCTGATCATCATGAAATTTTTCATGGCTGTTGAAATTGGAATGTAGATGAGAATGAGTCATTTTGGGGACATTCCGACAAAAAAACATGGCTGCCAGCGGCCATCTTGGATTTCCAAATTCAATTCTAAATCTTTGAATTCATTGCTCATCACACAAATTTAACTTCTTCTCAAAGTTGAGCTACAGTGTCATTGACACTTTCATTTGAGACATTAAAGAACGAAATATGTCGTTACACCATTAATGATCATTAATACATAATTTGTGTTTATGAAAGTCTGGTACAGACAGTTTGTTTCCAGTACATATTCATTGGAACGTAAACAATTATTCTCTGACAAATCATGTTAATATTGCCTTTCGTTACTGGTTTCCTTGACTCACATATCTCTCACTTCTTAATACTTATAATTAAAACAAATGTTCTGTGTTTTGTGTCACTTCTTAATAGCATTCTGTATTCTGCTATTGAAAAGAAAAACAGTTGTAGTATACCTTAAAGGTATGAAGGCCTTGGTGGGTATCATGTGAACATATTTCCACCGCTACAAACGAAATAATATTCAAATATAGACAGACTTTGTTAATATACAAATGAGAAATATCTCATAAACATTATGTTATAGTCGTAAATTTGCCGACTGTTATGTAAACAAAGCATAAAAAGGTACTTTCCTGGTGTTTCTTTATATTATGATGGTAAACATAAAGAGCGTTCTTTGTTGCTCAATTCCTTATTTGGAAATAATAAAGAGCGTTTATACCATTTGTCTGTGATTAGCCAGTAGCATTATGCTGCCTTCTATAACACAATCAGACTCTTGTTTAGGTAAAATTTAGTAGGTCTTTATGTAAGCATGATGTTTAAGGGATTACAGTGCTCATGAAACAACAAAACTCTATCGGAAAGCCACCCCTATTGTGATCACAATAATCCAAGTCCCATAAAAATCGCGTAATAATTAAGCCGAGAAATAAATAAATAATACCGCCACCGGTTGTCGGCTATCTCCGTCGCAAAACCTCGCATGACGTCAAGCGAGGTAAACTAATTAAAAACACGGAATCGGAGTTATTTGTGTCTACCTATATGACGATGGAAAATCCGGAATAGACATCAGCTCGTGAGCGTGATGGAATTACTGCGGGGCATATCAATAGCATTGTGTACACATGGTTAATTGTCATCGCGCGGTGAGTTATATTCACTTGTGATTTGTCTTAAGCGCTGTTTGGAAAGTTATTGTTTTGACAAAAAAACTATAGAAGGCCGATTGAGCGGGGTAGGTAACACTTTCGTGTCAAAAATAAAGCTTATAAAAACATGAGCAGGCATATGAACTCTATTCGGGCGCGTGTTCACGATGTTGTTTTAATTTTCCGTATATATGCCCCGAGTGTCCCGTATTTACAATCATTCATTCGTAACATTGCCATATAAATGCAGTGTTTTCGGCTGTGGCCGGTCTAGTGACTCTCAGTTAGGTATAATGCTGTATTCATTTCCAAACGATGATCGTTTACGTGCCATTTGGCGGCATTTCTGTGGGAAACCCGTTGCGCAATCATCAGAAACCGATTACATATACCAAATAAAGAGCGTTTAATTTGACAAGTCAGTCATGGTTACGAATACATACAATTGCAGTTAAAGTGGAGAGTATGTTGAATAAATCACGATAACAACTATTCTTAGTCGATTCCCCATTTCCTTCACCATGGCTCCATAAAGAGCGTTCCATGTTAAGAGTTTTCCTAATATGGTACGAATAAAAAGAGTTTAATAAAGCGGAAATTGCTATGACTTGGAAGGATATATAAAGCATGCATATCGGAAGTTCGTGTACATGTATTGACCTGTATTGGTGTAATCATTAAAAAAAATCACGATGACAACTGTTCTAAGTCGAGTCCCTTTACCTTGACGCAATAAAGAGCGTTCACTATTACGATATATTGCGAATAAAGAGCACTTGAATATGTGATTCCATATTAAACCGGATTATTATCCCTCCTTCAAAAAGTGTTATATATGATTGGATGTTTATAACCCTATTGTTATGCGTAATTGCCACATAGAGGTCGATTTATGACCTGGATATTCAATAGACCGCATCGCTAGAGTGCTAATTTAATAGGTCAATAACGATGCATAGATGTAGTGAATTTCCACCAGTGACAGTCGGCTAGATTGTTTTGGGGTGGGGGAAGCAATATTCCGAAATATATATAAACACCATATTGCCCAAATAATTACATGATTCATAACCAAGGAAAAATGAACATATCATATTGGTAATGAATGACTTGATTATAATTGATTAAATCCGACAGCAATAAACCAATTGTGTGTTGTTTTACCGCGTTACGATAATTAAAACGAAACGCTCTTTATTGACACACGACTAATGTCATCTGGAAATTGGAATGTTTACGAGATGATAATTGCCTAATAACTGTGCAAGTCTTCGCGTATATATGCAATCTTGATATGCATATATAATATAACTTGGACTATTCCGGTAACGAAAAAATATATATAAACACGAGCACGCGTTTATATAGATAAATGCGCGCAAAACTGAATAATATACGGGCATGGCTTTATAGTAACAACACATCGCGATACATATAATAATAGTAATAATAACACTATAAAGATCGACATTTAATTACGAGAAAGGCGATGTTTCGGCGAAGTTTTGCATTCGCAGTGTGATAACGCGACAATCGTCAAAGGCCGCGATCGACTACATGCAAACTTAAAATACCGCCGTCGCGTATCTATGCGTTGTCAATGAGTTACCACGTGATCGATCACGTGCTATGCTTCTGTTTACATGTGACAATCACGTGATCGGGCTGATGATCACGTGACTTCGTCTACAACAAAATCTTCGGCTAACTTCGGAATTTTTTTGAATCGTTATAAAAATAACGATTGGCGGCCGAATATTAGATTATATGCGCCCAATGGACATTTTATATATATATTATCGGTATATTGAAAGAAAATAATATTGTTTTTTTCAGGACCGTATTCCTTTAAGGGATAGTGATCGTATATTTGAACCAAAATGTATGCGTTTTAATATTGATCTGTTTACGGTGTTTGGAACAAATATTTTCGACAACTAAACCCTCTCGTCCCTTTAATATAATTAATATAACATCCCTCATCCAATAATCTCCAAATTGCATATCTAATTTCAATCCTAGTTACACATCACACCGCCCCTCATCATTTGCCAATTGTACACCCTTTTTTGCTGCTTCTGTTGCAACTGCTCAATTTCTTTAAAAATTATTGAAAAAATGGTCCTCCGGCCTGCGACATTTACCTCCGATTTAGTTTTTTCGATCATCGGTCCACACCAAAATTGAGCACACGTCCCTATATAATATACCTATTTAAACCGAGTATACACGGTGGTGTAATAGAAGAACCATTAATTTAATCGTAACCGTAGCATATTTCCACGTATACGTGTACGTTTTCACGACAAATCCCCGCTGATCTGTTATTAATGAACCAAACAATTAACATGTCAACACACTCTGGCCCACCAATGCTACAGTGTATAAACGTAACGGGGCAAATATGCATATTATATTGACAGCTAACGAGAACATTCATCACCAATAATCTGCTCACCCCTTTCAGTCGATACGATAGAAACTAAACGATTTGTTACTTCTAATTACCCGTACTTAATTACACTACTTGCGTGTTAATAAAGTACGACACCACCCCCCCCCCCCCCCCCAATCACAACTAAAGGTGAAACATGGGATTTAGAACATTAATATTCACTCTTACACAGTTCCACATTCAAGGTGTGTCTTGTGTAATCGTATGTCAGTTGTAACGTTGTGAAACCGCAACCGAACTGAATTATTCTATTGCTAAATAGTTCATGGGTGACCTGATGCATGCATCTTAGTTTTCTTGTATCGTGTAACGGTGTCAAATCTTGTGTGACATGGCGTCGCCGATCCTCATTGTCTCAATAATTAGAGCTGTACCGATAAGGATCGCGGCGATGTTACTTTAAGAAATAAAAAGGCCATATTTGTAAGCACCCGTCACTGCACATGTGTGTTAAGTTTCGCGGAAATATAAATATATGGAAGTTTCATAGCAACAATAGATTATACAATTCGGTAAACTACATGCTGTTGTATACTTTGTCTTCAAACTCAACTGTTATAATGGTATTGCATACTATTATATAAGTATGTACCTGTGGGATGAGCCATAAGTGTCATTTCCGAGCATCCACCTGTGCAGTCCTGTGTTTGCATTTCTGATAGCCATTGTATACTATTATATAATTATGTACCTGTTGCATGAGCTAAGTGGCATTTCCGATCATACACCTGTGCACTCCTATGTATGCATTTCTGATAGCCATTATCTATCCAACCATATACCGATGCAATATGATGCAATTGGGATTTATTTTTCTATGACTCATCTTGAAGCACCTGTGCAAACCAATGTACTGACCGTTGTTTACACCTGTTTCTTTCATAATCTTCACACATGTGTTTGTTTGCATTCCTTGTGACAAAACCAACAATAGTTTGGGACAGTTGGCCAGCAAAAGTGTCCACCTTGGTGGGTCCGAGACTGAGTACATTATTTCAACAGATATTCATCGGAAAGAAGGGGGATGTGGTACATGTAATCCCAATTTAAAGATACGGGCGGCGTTGCCGGTGTGTATGCTGTTAAAATACTCAGCTCCGTCAAAAACCACCACAAACAGACAGAACAGTAATTATATAGACAGACCTTGTTCTTATACCAATCAGAAATATGGCATAAATAGTATATTATTGTCAATTTGTTTTCCTTTGTTATGTAACAATAGCAAAAAACGTTACGATTCCTGGCTTTTGTTTAGATCCGGATATGGTAAACATAAAAGAGCGTTATTTGTTACTGTTTTCCTGATATTGAAATAATAAAGAGCGTTTATATCATTTTTGTGTGATTAACCAATAGAATTGCGCTGTGTTATGTAAACAGAAGCACAACTTCTGTAACACGAGCAGGCTTTTGTTTACGTACACCAGCGTACGTCTTGACGACAATATACTATATACGCACTGATTATGTTTGGCATATGAACAAAACTATATATATGTTAATATTCCTTCCGTTGATGGCGATTTGAACAAATATGAATATTTCTGCAACGAACGCCGCCCGTGCATTTAACGCCACATGATGGAATGCGCTCAAAAATACACCTAATAATATTCGCTTTTGAATTTTTCCCGGTATCGAAATAGGTCGATAACTACCCTTTTACGAGCATTATATGTCCCAGAAAGACGCATTGAAATCATAAACAAAATACCAATTTGAACACGACGTTTGGGTCCCAAACCAAAACCGCCATGTGTACGGCATGGAACAGAAAATCCCAAGCTAGTCTCTTCCTGGTATGGTATAAATAAAGACCTTTTTTCACTTCTGTGCAATACATTGAAAACAGGTGGAAAGTGGCTGTGACCATGGCAAGTTTTTACCTCGTAGCGTTGTCGGAATAAAACTCCGAATTTCAACATGTCATGGACCCGGAACCATATATATGAACACACAATGTATCTATTGTATATATTTTACTTCGGACGATAATAAGCTAGTAGCGGTGTCAGAATAATACTCCGAATTTCAACATGCCATGGACCCGGAACCATATATATGAACATACACTGTATCTATTTTTGTCCCCCGAATTTTTTTTTCGTGAGACTATTAAAATAGCCGGTGTCCGTCTGTCCGTCCGTGTGTGCGTCCGGAAATTGTTTCCGGATGATAACTTTAGTTTCGGTTATTAGATCAAAAGCAAATTCCATAGGTGAGTTTATCGGACCAAAATACAGGTCAAGTTCGAATATTGGTTTGCTCCGCCCATTTTTGCGAAAGTTATGGCCCTTTTTTTTACTTAGAATCTTGTTATTTTCTGGTTTCCGGATGATAACTTCAGTTTGTGTGATCATATCTGAATCAAATTTAATATGATAGTTTATCAGCCCAAAATTGCTCTGCCCATTTTTGTGAGAGTTATGGCCCTTTTACGACTTAGAATCCTGTCAATTTCTGGTTTCCGGATAATAACTTTAGTTTGTGTGATCATATCTGAATCAAATTTGGTATATGAGTTTATCAGCTCGAATTACAGATCAAGTTCGAATATGGGTACGATCCACCCATTTTTGTCTGGTTGCTCTCAAATATGGAATATTGATTTCTTATATGAAAATATAATATGAACTTTTTTTCCGATGATTTCTTGTTTATTCACTGAACAGATCATCTGGTAACAAATAACACAGCCAGCATTAATGAAGGTAAAATTAACAAATAAATATCTAGAGTTTGCCGTGTACCATTTCAGGGGACACTGGTTGGATTGTTCTGAAATTTAGTATCAGATTTAGGGTCCTTGTTATTTTTTCGGGGGACACTGTGGCCGGACGGCCTTTTATATATATTGCTATATGTCTATTTTATATATATACACCTAGTTCTATATCTCACCAGAAGTAGGACAACTTTTTGAGTTTGATAGTTAATTTATGAGTCTTTAGAATTTCTCAAATATATCGCAAGCAGGTTTTGGTACATGGTACTATGTGTTTAAATTCGCAGAAAATGATTTCCGACAGATGTCCCCTTTCTTGACGCCAAAATACACCAAACAATATTCCCGAGGTGACAGAGTTTCTGAAAATATGGATAAGCACCTAATATTGAAATTCATATGGGGTCACTGACCTAATATGGCTGAAGGGGTCACTCTCACCAAAAAAAGTGCTGAAGGGTACACAGGGTTTGAAAATGTGCTGAAGGGTACACAGGGTTTGAAAATGTGCTGAAGGGTACACAGGGTCTGAAAATGCCACTAACACCGTTACTTAAACTGTGTTTCTGAAAGTCTGGTGCCCATTAGCATTTTGTTTCAGTTAATTTTAATGTCCAATGGAACGTAAACAATTATTCTCTAACAGAAATCATGGCAGATACGAACACTAAACGTCATTTAGAACGACATTTCAAAACCATACCCTTCAGCACATTTTCAAAACCTGTGTACCCTTCAGCACTTTTTTTGGTGAGAGTGACCCCTTCATCCCTAATATGGGTTCATATACCGTCATTTTTATCGACGCTGATTGGCTAACCACAAGAGCTGACATAATAAATATATATAATATATATATATAAATGTTATCATTCTCGTGTGCTTCTTTCAAAAATTGAAATATTGTTTGCGCTAATTGTATCATCTCATATTCCTAAAATAATCATTTTCTCAGGGCAATAATTGCGTTTAACATGTTGAAGAGTTATCCATAGGATGAGAGATAACTCTATCGTGTAAATCTACCATGTCGTTTTGGCAAGTTGGTGCTTTCGGTGTTGACTTACACATCTTACATAGTCCTGGCAAGCGACATTTCCCCATGTTGTACAAACTTCCAAAGGTAGTGATATTAATTGGTCTCCATTCGGAGATAACTAACGTGGTATATACCACATTTATATATTGACAAGAACAATTGGAACATGCCGCATATAATCATAGACGAATTATCTTTTTCTAAAGTAATATATAACTACTCGCAGATGAGGAAAGCAAAGAAGGGAGCGACGATAAGGTGCAAACGCACACAGAGGCCTCGAGTGTGGTGGAGACGTCAGAGCCCAGTGTGACATCAGACGACACCAACAACGAGACACGTGGCCATGCTAATTTGCTATGATGTTGGGGCACATGGGTCCTGCTAATTTGCTATGATGTTGGTTGGTCCTGCTAATTTTCTATGATGTTGGTGCACATGGGTACTGCTAATTTGCTGTGATGTTGGTGCACATATGCTATGCTGATTTGCTATGATGATGGTGGTGGGTGCAGCTAATTGGCTATGATGTTGGAGCAGATGGGTCCTGCTAGTTTGCTATGATGTTGGTGGGACCTGCTAATTTGCTATGATGTTAACACATAATATTAATAATTATAGTGACACCACAGGTGGGGCGGTGGGGTTCTTGTACACTCACCATTCACTATCCTTGCACACCATACAGTATATCGATCAGTAATTTTAAATAACATAATATACAAAAAGAAAAAACAAATATCTTCGATTGTCAAAATCATATATAGTAACATTTCGGTCTTTGTACACATATATAATTAAAACAAAACATGTGTTGGATTGGTAGCTGGTTCCAGTTTCTTGTATTGAGGGTATCTGGGTTTTGTATCATAATTGTTTTGATTGCCTTATTTAGTATGGGTTTAACACTTTTGTCAAAGTTCCCCATTCCTCTTGAAATTTCAACAGCCTATCGCCTCTCAAAGCATTGATCTTTTCTATATGAGATCGGCTTACTAATTCGTTCAAGAACGCTTTCAAAGATAACTCAATGGGGTCGAATTTTGTTTTATAAATATAGTACTTTAATATAATTAAAATCATGTTTTTTATATTGGCGTTCTTTTCCGACGAAATGCCGAATAATATGTTACATGTTTGTAAGTTGAATATCTGGTATGTTGGTGTTCATCCAGTGTTGGACTGTTTTTAAGAAGCGTGATACTATAGGACAGTCAAAGAAGATATGGGATATTGATTCCATCATTTGACATCTATTACAGTCACTATCGTTAGTAATTTTCATCTTCTGGAGTAATTGTTTTGTCCCTAAAATTCTGGTATTTATGCGGAACTGGAACCATCGCAACCTGGTGTCAGAAAGTGATTTAAACGGAACAGTGAATATATGTGTCCATAGTACTTGAATATTGGTATATCCAAGTTCTAATCCCCATTTCTGTATTGAGGAAGGTTTTGTCGTTTTATCAGATACTAGCAGGGTTACCCGGCGTTGCCCGGGTTAATGTATGCTGTGGATATTTGTTGGGAATAGAGAATGCTCTTGCTTAAAGTGTTATACGTTTTCTCATAAATTGTATATTCAAATAGCATCACAAAACATGGTTATTACAGTCATGGAATATAAGTAGTGGCTCACTCACATTGTCAATTGTCATTCTGTTTATCGCGATTAATCCGTTCCACCAATAATGAAGTATTTATTTATTTACAACTGCGTATACATTAGACGTTATAATATGATACATGAACATCATAAACACATTAGTTCGATAAAAGATGATAATTGGGTTTTACATATTGAGATGTATAAATCAATCAATCTAGTGAGTTGGACTATGATCTCGAGGACACCTGGCTATCATATCTCCATGAAGATACAGATGTTTCAAAGAAATTTCCAGGTGCTCCTCTGTTCATGGTGCTATATATTGGCTAAATATTCTTAGTTTAAACGAAATATTGCTGCGCACATATATCAGCTACATGTGCCAGGCACAGAGCGAGATTTTGAGTTGTTTATGTCAGTCGATGAGTCTGTTCTAAAACCCTTCTCAGATGTCCGTATTGGTAGGATCCTGAAAAGTCTTGTGCTACTAACTGCATTTTCTTGTATATCAGAAGAAACTATATTTGACTGCACACTGTGACCACTATTTTTGAACAGGCCTTCCATATCTCTTGACAAATTGTAACTTTTTGTGGAAACTGTATTGAATGGAACAGACTAAATTTTGTTATTATATATATGCAATCCTCTGACGGTTCGATGTCTCTCAGTTTGCACGAATATATGTATCTCTTCAATAGAATGATAAATATACGTTTAATGCTTCTTCTAGTTATCTCTTTTTGCTAGCTCATTGTGTGAATGCCTTGATTGCAATTCCCATATAAATATGACTGTTAAGAAGATATAATTGTTCAAGTGACTTATGTGGGTCACCATATGTCGGGATTGTGAAATGTGAACACCAACTACTTAAAATGATATGGAGATGGCCTGGTGACTGTATATAACTTATATGTGGATATCGGCGAATAGCAATCTTATCAATGATAGTGCATATCCGCTCGCCATCCGTGACACAAATGACACCAAATGTGATTTAATTCATGGTATATCATTAGAGAAAAACGGGTATGAATTTGGTGGAATTTGGTTTATTAAATCAATTGTTGATGCAACGCTGACTCAAACAACGCCATATTGCGAAGGTGATTATGTATTCGTTTGGTGGAAATCAGCGACAAAACTATTTCACCATATTTTTTTAATTTCCCCTCCCATCAACAGCATCATTTTAGAAAATTTTAACCCGCACCATTATCTTCCTTGTAAAAAGTTACCCCTCTTAGAACGCCTTGGTGCCATCTCGATTGTACCGCGTGAAGTTATATATAGAACGCACACAGACAGACAAAAAGACAGACAGACAGCACGATTTTATTTCTTGTATCATTTGAGAAGAACGTGTCTGAATTTGATGGTAATTGGTAATAAAACTATTTTGTATCAGTTTTGGTGACCCTCCCGTCCCTATTTCGCGCTCAAGCTGCACACACTAAGACTCATTAGAGATTAGAGATGCATATATATGAAATTGGTGTAAATTGGCGAGTATACAAATTCGTATCAAACTTAAGGTCCCCATATCTCTCACCCATAGGGCACCAATTTGGTGTATCTAAACCACACGATAAGATTCCTCGTATCACGGAGAAGAATATGTATCAATCTGGTGGAAATCGGCACTAAACATATAGATATAATTTTTTGTGTCCCTCTCATCTCTATACACCACTGACTCGAATGGTCCCACTTGTGACATCCTTAAACCACACGATTACACTCCTGATTGTTTATAAGTTTGGTGATAATCGGCGACTAAACAATTTTTTTTATCAAATTTGGTGCCAATCACTCCCTCTCCATATCTCACTCAAACAGCACCACTATGGCGTCGTTAAATCACGATTAGATTCCTCGTATCATGGATAAGAACGTGTATCAATTTGGTGGAAATTGGCGCTAAAAAATTGTGCATCAATTTTGGTGCCCCTGTCCCTTTTAATGCAACCCTGACTCGAATGAGGCCACATTTGACAGACGACTAAACAATTTTTGTTATCAAATTTGGTGCCAATCCCTCCCCTCTCCATCTCTCACTCAAACAGCACCACTATGGCGTCTTTAAATCACGATTAGATTCCTCGTATCATGGATAAGAACGTGTATCAATTTGGTGGAAATTGGCGCTAAAACAATTGTGCATAAATTTTGGTGCCCCTGTCCCTTACAATGCAACCCTGACTCGAATGAGGCCACATTTGACAGATAAAAGCCACACCATTAGACTCCTCATACCATGGGGATGATTTTGTATAAGTGTGGTGGCAATCGGCGACTTATTATCAAATTTAGTGCCCACCCCCTCCCAATCTCTCATCCAAAAACAACAATTTGGCGTTGTTAAATCGCACAATTAGATTCCTTGTATCATGAAGAAGAATATATATCAATTTGGTGGAAATCGGCGCTAAAATTAGTTTTATCAATTTTGGTGCCCCTCTCCCCTTCCGTTCATCCCTGACTCAAACGACGCCAATTTTGACATATTTAAACCACACCGATGGATTCTTCATATCATGGGGATGATTATATGTAAGTTTCGTGGCAATCGGCGACAGAAAAAAAATCTCCCCCCCCCCTTCCGGGCACCCTGACGCGAACGGCGCGACTTTTGCCATATTTAAACCACGCCATTAGTTTCCTCATATTATGGGGATGATTATATATAAGTTTGGTGGCAATCGGCGACATTTTTTTGTTCTGCCCCTCCCCCTTTTTTGCCCCTGACAACAACGGCGTCACTTTAGAAAATTCTAACCCCGACCATTAAAAAGCTACTCCTAGTAGACCCCTTTGGCATCATCTAGATGGTCCCCTGTGAATTTCTATAGAACACAGACAGACAGACAGACAGACAGACAGACAGACAGACAGACATTCGCAAATATAGATATAGATGAGAATGTCATAAAAATCCTTCCAGCCCCGAATACTTTTTAGAAGCAATGACAATTGCCCTGGAATCAGGGGGCTTGGTTTTTTTGATAGCGTTTGGTCGAGCATTTGTGACAGCTTGATCAACTGTTTGTTGATACTATGGATTGTAATGAAATTTGTCGATATATCATAAATTGTTTTCATCATAGCTACAGTTGGGAGTTCACTGTTGTCTGAAATAAGATCATTCACAAATATCACCCCTTTTTGCTTCCATTCCTGTATATCAATTGAATGCTGGTTTACTTTAATATTATCGTTATTCCATATAGTATTTGAGTTTAGGTATGAGTATTTACTGGGCAGCTTTTTGAGTAAATTTGTCCAAGCCGTTATGACGTCACGCCAAAATGGGTCTATGAATGTACCCTTGATCGATTCGATGTATTTTGGGTCCTTCTAATTTAATATGATGATGTTGGTGGGTCCTGCTAATTTGCTATGATGTTGGTTGGTCCTGCTAATTTGCTATAATGTTGGTGCACATGGGTCCTGCTAATTTGCTGTGATGTTGGTGCACATAGGCCATGCAGATGATGGTGGGTGCTGCTAATTGGCTATGATGTTGGAGCAGATGGGTCCTGCTAATTTGCTATGATGCTGGTGGGTCCTGCTAATTTGCTATGATGTTGGTGCACAATGTCCTGCTAATTTGCTATGTTGTTGGTGGGTCCTGCTAATTTGCTATGATATTGGTGTACATGGGTCCTGCTAATTTACTATGATGATGTTGGTGAGTCCTGCTAATTTGCTATGATGTTGATCCACATGGGTCCTGCTAATTTACTATGATGATGTTGGTGTGTCCTGCTAATTTGCTATGATGTTGGTACACATGGATCCTGCTAATTTGCTATGATGTTGGTGGGTCCTGCTAATTTGCTATGATGTTGGTGCACATGGGTCCAGCTAATTTGATATTATGTTGGTGTACATGGGTCCTGCTAATTTGCTATGATGTTGGTGCGCATGGGTCGTGCTAATTTGATATTATGTTGGTGCACATGGGTCCATCTATTTTTGCTATGGTGTTGGTGCACATAGGCCATGTTGATTTACTATGATGTTGGTGCACATGGGTCCTTCTAATTTGGTAGATGGGACAAAATGATGCAGCTAAGAACTTAAAAATCCCGATTAATTTTTCCAAGAGTTGTCGTTTTCGTGCGCCTTTGTCTAATTCAAGCGATTCGAGTAAAAAAAAATCTGTATGACACATTCAAGAACAATTATAGTCCAATAAAAATTAAATATTGTGGTTTGTTTGCAAAATCCAACGCAGCCATTGTTAAATTATTTTAATATATATATGTTCTTGGAAGTATTATGCTGATAATGTTTTTTCTTGGAATTGTTCGGATTATACATATATCCGTGAGGCTCCCTATGGGATACACGCATATATAAGAAAATGCACTGGCACAGGCTCTTTAATGCTGCACCAGCGCATCGCCCGTTATGAAAGGGTTAACGCCGTAATTTTGCCCCACTAACATCATATATAGATAACTCAGCAGGACTCACCAGCATCATAATAGGAGGGCCACATATTCAGGTGTGTAAAGTACTCAATGCCAAGACTCGAGCACGTGACGTAGAGGTGCGGATAACCAGCCAATATGACAAGGATTAGATATGAAACAATATCAAATCGGAGTTCACGATTAAATAGCGATTGGTATTCAATCTGACTAACAGGTGCCACGCGATGTTAGGATTGTATATCAAAATCAGTATTCAGATTTAATCGAAGTGGGGTGATTATATTGACTAAATAATTGAGATATTCAAAAATCTGAAAAATTAAAAACACAGTGTTTAAAGAGCGGTGTTTTTAATGAGCATGTTTTAACCAAAGAAGTTATTTTAAACGGCGACACTTTGTGAATTTGACTTATGTATGAACAACGTTGATCACTTGTGGTGTTGTAAACTAATTCAGAAAAACTGATTTGTCGAAAGTATACGTTCTATATTGGGTTATCATCCTTCCGATTAACTCAGCATACTCATTGTTGGCACATGTTACTCAGATTGAATACCAATTGATATCTAATCGTGAACCCCGATTAATTATCTTTCTATATTCAGTCGCCTGGGTATAAGATGGGATAACAGATGTCTCCGTAATGCAATCGGACACACAGCTGTGTTTGGAATGTTTTAATATACAGTACTGTGATAAATACATGTATATCAACATAAACGTTATACATCTCAGCAATACCACTGACACTCACAATTACAGTCACAATTAATACTCATCTACGTGAAAACAGAAATTGTGGAGAAAATTTTGTTTCGATGAAATGAACATGTTCAATCTAATGCTCATGCCATGAATCACTACTCTGGCTAACGCAGATAGAGATAATATTCCACCAGTACAAAACCTTGGAACTTTTTGAAATTTTGACAGGGAACTTTATAAAGTCGAAAAATTAACGTGGGAAATATATCTCTTAGTTGTTAATTGTTCCTTAATAATGTACTTCACTGTAGGTGAACGTCCCAACTCGAAATTGCATGCTTTTCTTTGACTTTTGTGAGCCGATATCGCGATAAACATCGAATTACGTACCCGGGAGACGCCAAGCAAATGCCAAAATCCCTCACAAAGTCACTTAAATCGTGAAATTTCGAATTCGGATCTTCACCTATAGTGAAGTTCATTATTAAGGAACATGTAATAACTAAGAAATATATTCCCTGTGGTATATTTTCGACTTCCCTGTCAAAACTTCAAAAAGTTCCCAGGTTTTGCACTGGTGGAATATGATATCTACGGGCGTTAGCCGGAGTAGAGATTCGTGGCATGATCTAGTGCTCACGATAATCTGCATTTGTCAAGTTTGATTTAAATATCACTCTGCCATCATCTGAATCAACGTGAGATTTAACAACACAGTTCAGTATTAATTGCGATCGACTGTATATTCGAATTCCAACAATATCAAGCATGGTAAACAAAGCTATATACACTGTAAGTTATGTTAATATGAAGCATGGTAAACAAAGCTATATACACTGTAAGTTATGTTAACCCTTTCATGGAAGGAGCTTCCTGGAAAGAAACCCTGTTCCAATGCATTCTCTTATATATGCGAGTATCACATAGGGAGCCTCGCATATTTACGAGAATACTAACCTAACAATATATAAATTGACATTTTAAGCCAGTTTTTTCTTATATATGCGAGGCTCTCTATGGGAGTCTCGCATATATAGACGAATGCACTGGCCCTTGATCTTTAATGCTGCACCAGCGCAGCTCCCGCCACGAAAGGTTCAAATATCCACATTCCGTTTGTCAGGCGTTCTTAGTGATGTGTATGATAAAAATACGTGTGAATTGGCTCTTAATATAGTTAAAGAATGGTCAATCTCTTCCTATAACAAGTCTTATCTTTGGTTTTTTTATTATAAAATAATAGATATTAATCAAAGAACCCTGTTCGGATACGGTTCTATATATTAATATTGATTTTATTTCTAATTTTCAGTTATAATACATGCAATCAATTGGGACTTCAGGCGATCTGAGATAGAGAAAGCACAAATGTCTAAATGATTGTATGTATTATACAGGAATATTCGAATGGGTCTTCGATTTATATTTATTATTTTAAACACTGTTAAACCAATTAAAATATATAAAACTTGTTATAGGATGAGAAAGACTATCCTAAATATTCAAACATGTAGCATGGGTATATATTAGTCTTCCTTCACTATGGCACGGGGCATGCATTTACTCACACAATATAATTACGTTTTGATGGAAAGCCTCTCTCAGTGTGAACATACAGCCTACAGCACCAAGATCGCTGACCCATCAGACATACGCACTTCGGGTATTCAGAGTCAATTTGTGAATGTGGAATCGCGACTTCAATTGGAAGACATCCATAATTCGTTTTAAAACAGTTACGTCCATATGCACCACCGTCGCTATGACGTCATGGTCTTCGCTGAAAAGTTTATTGCTGTCTGTTTTCTTTTTGAACAAAGTTTATTTTGGTTTAATCTATGCGGCTGTGATGATTTGGATGCATAACAGGCGATACGTGTGAGCGAAGCAGTGAATATATAACAATGCATTGAAGTTCAAAGTTATTCGTCAACGGCCAACTTTTCTACGTCATCAACAATCGGGTGCTTCTCTCCCTTCCATTGGCTTTTTTCTTCGAGTTCGACAGCTGCGTACTCGTCATCAGTTTTAGGGTGTAGGCATTTTCGGCACGATTCCTTGGCCGAGAAACACTTGTTGTAGATAATACCTGCTGCCGCACCTCCAAGCAAGTCACCCACCCAGTATACCTGGAATAGAAGGAGATAATGCAATTTAAACAAAACCGGAACTAAACAAGAAGGCCAAACGGAGGTCTCGGAATAAGTATACGAAGAGGTCCCTGGGTGAATACCTAAATATGTCATACATTACCAGTCAGAAGAAGTGGTATATTGAGGCGCGTCTCTATTGCGATATTGAGCGCGCTTAATTTCGAAAAAGACGCGATTATAGCGCAATACCAAAAATCTGTCGCGCTTATTATTGCGATATTGAACGCACAATATTGCGATTCTAAGCGCGCTAAATTTCATACAGACCCGATAGTGTTATATTTATATTAGATAAATACTGTGCATACAGTGTACAAGTATAGTTATATACAAATCTAACATATTGTCTCTATTTATGCAATAAACAATATATACGCAATAATTTGATTTAAATGTCACAATTTTGAGCGCAAGATGTCGCAATATTAAGCGCGAAATATTGCGATATTAAGCGCAAAATAATGGAATTATATCACAGGCGACGCGCTTATAAACGTTCAATATACCACTGCTTTTTATTTGTACTGTTATATCACACGGAAAGAGGATTCCAATACAACTGAAACCTCGTCAGCTATAAGACATAATGCAGACTCATTCGGAGAGGTTAGCGCGTCAGAGCAGTACAACAGACCGATGACTAAGAACGAGATGACACCAAGTAAACTAAAATTCAGCGACTAGAATATAGACATCAATTTCAAGCCTAAAACTAGAATAATTTAGTATTAGTACACTGAGCGCGGTTGCTATGGTCGGTGGCCAAATATATTGCTAAATACACGTGCGCGGACTCTATGTGCATCGCAGCGTTCTTCGCAGAATAATTTAGTATTAGTACACTCACGGTAGGGAATCACGAGGTTTCGAGTTGATGAGTATCACGCATTCAAAATGGCCGAGGCGAGCTAAAACGCGACCCGAAGCGAGAAAAAAGTAATAAACTAAGATATGACATATTACATAGTATTTTGACAGCTACGAGCAGATGCTATACTATTTTTCAAATAAGCTGATACCTCATTTTATGTCCAAATTCACATTTGTTTGCTCTAACATTCTGGAAGAGAAAGCAGTGCGTGAATCATTTGAATAGTTTCGCAATATGTATTTTCCGGACATTCCGTTTCCGATTCCGGAATTTCGATAAACACAAATAGCTGGTTTTTTTATACGCCCTGTCGCTACTTGTAACTCGCGGCCAAATTGGATCCATCAGGCCCGGTTCCGTGGTTTTAGTGCTACAGGTCACAGTTCCGAGGTAGCATTTCCATATATGGAGTTTTGAATTATTTATTAATTCCATATTTTGATATGCCATTCCAGAACTTTGACGTGTAGCACTAAAACCACGGAACCGGGGCTGGATGAATCTATGAAACGGCGGAACCGAGCTGGATGAATCCAATACGGCCGCGACTCAGTGATCTCGCTTATTGGGACCAAATCATCGTGTTCAGAGCTGTATTTTTATGACTTAAAAGCGTCTTTCTGTAATTCTCGTAGAAAGATAGTTCAAGTTTTGATCGACGTATTTCGATACCAGGAAAATTTAAAAATCGAATATTATTAAGTGTATTTTGGAGCGCAAACCACAATGTGGCTTTCAACAAATCGTCATAGTTATCCTATTTTCTCGATCGTTGTTCAATTCGCTGCTTAAAAATTATATTTCTCCTTCAAGACACAACCTTGGTACTTACAAACAGTAACAGATTAGTAATAGGTATATATAACACAATTGAAGCACAAATGTCGACTAGAAGTCAAAATCGGTTAGCCTAGACAAGTTATGTTATGTTACAGCAAAAGCCAAAGATAAATATTGAGCATGCTCAAACACGGAGATTTTCGCTCTAAATGAATTGTGTGGTTGTCCAATAGGTTTTGCAATAATTTACTCGAAAGAAGTCGTTCTTGTGAGATTTTACAGTGTGAGTCAAAGGTTTAATATGACGCTGATCAGATATAAGTTTTCCAAATGGTTAATGCAGCTTAATCTTGTGACTTAGGGCGACAATTATCTTTCGTTTTTTTTTTTTTTTTTGCAGAAGTTCAACAAATCTTGGTTGAATATCGGTCACACAATATTAATTATAGCAGCTTATTTTCCGCACACTTTTTTCGCAAAACATTAATTTACATCTTTGTGTAAAAATAAACTAGTGACGAATGTAGTGTAAGATTGTGCAAAGCAATGAGTTAATCAACAATAAAAGCAAGGATCTCAGTGTGTACACATACCCTATATGTATGAATCAAGAGTCAGTTTTTCTGTATCTCCGCCACGCTCGACGAGTTGCATTTTCTCGGCCTGCCACTGAGGTTTATCTTGAGCCCGTTCATCTTCGAAGTCATCATCTTTCTTTTGTAGACACCTTGTTAATGAGCCCTTGGCCGAAAATACTTTGTTGTATAGAATACCAGCGACACCACCTCCGAGCATATCACCAACCCAATATACCTATATGTAGAACCGTGCAATAATTTATATTGTATTTCAATTTGAATATTTATCTCTAAAACACGCAGTCTAATTTGTCAAGAGCTGCTATCTTTAGTTTTTGAATCACCAGCGTTGTCTGCTGAACGTCCTTGATCCTTGTAACACATGGACCGTACCCAGATATTTGATAATCAGAAAAGGATATATCACTTCAAAGCATGCAATGCCGATATAAAATAATTTTCGAGAAGTTTCTTTAAAATATTTGGTTGATTGTCAGGATTGAATTGCAATGTAGATAATCGTGTCATGATTCGTTGTACATTCGGGGATTCGAGTATGAAAACATTTAGTGAACCGGCTTGCAGGTGAGTTCACAAACTGTATCATGCTCGATTCGCCGAGTATCGAACTCAAAAGAGGACGTTTATATCCTTAATATTGATGTTCTTATCGTGTGTCTGACTAACGCGTTTAAGAAAACGGGGATTTCTACATTTGTAATCTTTTGACCAAATAAAACAAGTTGGATATGCATAATATTAACCACAATTTTAAAATCTATTTTTTTGGGCTCAACGGATAATTTCATACAGGCACCATAATTTTCGATGTACATTTACGGTGTTGAAATATTATACATGTAAATGATTATATTCTCTAAGGTAAGTATTGAGCTGGGAAATGGAAATTCGTCATTCAGACAGAATACTGATTACTCACCCATGAGTGTGTGAAGTTCCCTCTCAGAATTGCAGGTCCGAATGGGATCACGGGGTTGATGACTCCTCCTGATGTTGGCATCTGTAGACAAATATAGAACATTACATGCATTAACCCTTCGTCAATCACGTTCTGAACTTACAAACACTGTACAAGCACATTGCCTTGTGTATTCATAGGTCATGTGGTTTACATGCATGCGCGTATATACATTTGAAATTCATATTACTCAGATTGAATATCAATTGATATCTAATTGTAAACCCCGATTAAGTATCTTTCTCTATTCAATCGCCTGCAAATAATGTTGGATAACAGAGGTCCCCGTAATGTAATGGGATACACAGCTTTGTTTGGAATGTTTTAATATAGAATACCGTGATTAAACGGACATGGTTCATTCGAACCTCCAAATTTTGTTCAGCGTAATTTGGAGCGACGGATAGGATAGGTCGATAAATAAACGAACTATTGATATACCGGCTTCATGTGTTATGAAAAACACTTGCCAAAGTCACAGCCATTATTCAGCCGTTTTCAACTTTTCGCCAGACGTCAGATAAACGCTCTTTATTGTTATCATATCAGGAATATACTACCACGGAACGCTCTTTTCTGTTCCATGTCGTGCAAATGGCAGTTTTGTTTTTCGGACCCAAACAGCGTATTCACAGTTGTATTTTTCATTACTCCAATGCGTCTTTTGAAAGGTATTTCATATATGTATCGACCTATTTCGATACTGAGAAAAATTCAAAAGCGAATAATATTAACCATGTGGCTTTAATACATGTATATCAACATAAACATTATACATCTCAGCAATACATGAGACATGATCATTTCTAATAAATTTCAATAAGTTTCAACAAACTGTTCACATAATCACTCCCGGTTAAATTGTCCTGCTAATTTGCCAATCATGTACTTAACCAGGGGTGAGGTTGTCGATGCATGCATGCGATTTATGATCAAATTCGACGCCATGCGAACTCTGAAGTTCACTATGTTTTTACTGAATGGATTCAATTCTAAAATATGCGCGTTTGACCTGTTGACAAGTATTAATTTAATCATTTGGTGATTGAAGGCACGGGTAGCGTTCGTTGCAGAAATATTCATATTTGTTCAAATCGTCATCAACAGAAGGAATATTAAAATATATATAGTTTTGTTCATATGCCAAATTTAATCAGCGCGTAAATAGTATATTGTCGTCAAGACGTACGATGGTGTACTTAAACAAGAACCTGCTCGTGTTACATAACTTTTTCTTCTGTTTACATAACACAGCGCAATTCTATTGGTTCATCACGCACAAATGATATAAACGCTCTTTATTATTTCCATATCAGAAAAACTAACAAATAACGCTCTTTATGTTTACCATATCCGGATTTAAACAAAAGCCAGGTTATGTAACGTGTTTTGCTTTTGTTTACATAACAAAGGAAAAACATTTGACAATAACATACTGTTTATGCCATATTTCTGATTGGTATAAGAACAATGTCTGTCTATGTTTTACTATTCCTTCTGTTTATGGTGGTTTTTGACGGAGGTGAATGTTTTAACAGAATACCCACCGCCAGCGCCCGTATCTTAAACGTATATTATAAGAGCGCAGACGTCATATAACCTTTAGGAATCTCAGCTTCTAAGTTTAACACTCATATTGGGGCTGTTTATTGAACACATTAGAGAGGTTCTGCTTATAATGTGTGGCATGTAGCTTGTAGAAAGTTGTAGGCTAAATGACAGTATATCATTGCGATAATGAAGACGAGGCAACGCAAAGAAATATTTGCAATGATTTCAAACAATACTTTGGTAGTATAACAAATAGTGCGGTTGCATGAGGGATAGCTCTGTAGAAGTTTGCACAAATATTTATTTTCCCTCTTAGTCCAGTGCATTTAAGAGAAAAAATGCCAAACCCGGAACTAATTGCAACAGAATTTTTCTTTGCTGGAATAAGTACATAAACCCTCCATAAACAACATACTAAAAATCGGCAAAAATCGGAAAAAGGGAAATTGGTGAATTTCGTGAAATAAATTTGGGGAAATTTTGTCAAATCATCAATTTATGGATTTTCATGGATGTATATAAAAACAATCAAATTCAAAAAGTTCCTGAACCCAGTACTGAAAACCAGTCCCAGATTAATTACGTATTTTTCGAGCTGTGTGCCTTCAAAAACGCGAGTTTACCTGATTTCGGCCCATTTTCGGGGCCTCAATTTCGAAGAATGAGCCAAAATGCCTTATTTATTATTAATTATTAAAAAAACTAGAGCAAATTGAAGGGATTTTTCAGTGTTTTAGTAATTTCCTCACTAGATTAAACACAAAATATGATTAATATGTGCATCTATAATTAAGAAGAAGATTATATTCTCAAACAAAATGTGTGTTCCATTGTATGGACTTAGCCAATTTTGCCTCTGACACTGAACGTGTGTGATGAAATGCAATATTTGAGGTCATGTAACTCAATAATTTAATACCCATATGCCATGTTTTTCTTATAACCTTTTAAGTAATTTGGATTGAACAAATTGTAAAGGTATTAACAGGACATTATTTAAGAAAATCAACTTATGGTCCTTTGAATACTTAGTCTTAGCTTGTTTCCAAAGATGACAGTTTGAGGCATTTTTGTCCATTCTAAAAGGTTTTGGGCCATAAAAACAAACAACAATGGGTGTTTTAATGTGTAAAATTATTTGAACTTTCCTCCCACAACACTTTAGTGATTACAAATTAGCCTTACATTGGTTATGCCATAGTATGTCACTTGATTTCCTTCATTTGTCAGGAAACTGACTCCAAATTTTAACGTTGGTATAGGAGTAGAAAAATCACAAAATGCAATCTTATCACCAAATTACAGCCATTTCAGACACAATGTTGTTTTCTTCCAATTTGTTTACATTCCTGTTGCATTATAAAACTGCTTAATACGTTATCGGACGTTGATTTAGAGTTTTATGGTTATGTTGTATAAAAGCAATCTCAAAATGCCAATTTGACATTTCACTGCCAAATTATGACAAAAAATATTATAGCTCTGTCAATAAACATAAACAAAGGAAATGTGAAATTATGTATAAAAGAACAATGTAAGCAGAAGCTGCTAATATAAAGTTTTATGCTTCAAGATGCATAATTTTGAAGTTTTTGTCGATATGCTTTCCCCTACCCCATTTTTCTGCCGTTCAAATTTGGAGTAAGTTTCCACAATGATGAGTAAAATCCAGTGACATTCATTGGTATAACCATTGATATGCTATTTTCTCAACAAAAAAATGATTTAAGAGGACAGATCACATAATTTTACACAATAAACTTTCGTTAATTTTTCTGAATATGCCTAAAATCCTTTTAAAATTGACAAAAACGCCTCACAATAGCATTTTCGGAAAAGAGCCTAGACTAAGAGTTCATAGGACCATAATTTTATTTTCTTCACCAATGTATTTGGAAATTCCTTCACAATTTGTTCAATCTAGTATTCTCAAAATGTTATGAGAAAAGCAGAGCATGTGGATATTAATTTATTGAGTTACATGTCCTCAAATATGGCATTTCATCACACGAGTTCTGTGTCAAGGCAAATTTGGCTAAGTCCATACAATGGAACACACATTTTGTTTGAGAATATTTTATTCTCCTTATTCATAGATGCACATATTAATCATAGTTTGTGTTTTATCTAGTGAGGAAATTACTAAAACAGTGAAAAAGTCATTAATTTTGCTCTAGTTTTTAAAATAATTAACCATATAATACGGCATTTGGCTCATTCTGCGAAATTAAGGATCCGAAATCAGGTAAACTCGCGTTTTTGAAGGCACACAACTCGAAAAATACTTAAAGAATCTGGGAATGGTTTCCAGTTCTGGATTCAGGAAAATGTGGTCGACAAAATAGGCATGATATTTGTAGGACTTGTAAATTTGAATTTTGTATATACATTCATATAAATTGATGATTTGACCAAATTTTCCCAAGTTTTTTTCACGAAATTCACTAATTTCCCTTTTTCCGATTTTTGCTATGTTGTTTATGGAGGGTATATGTACCAATTCCAGCAAAAAAAAATTCTGTTGCAATTAGTTCTGGGTAAAACCATAAATGCACTGGACTATCTATGGACATTCAAAATATATAATTACAATAAGTTTGAAGATAATTTGGATTAGGCAACAAGTTTCAGTTTAGAGAGCTTGTGGAAATTGGTTTTAGTTATAACTGATTATAAATTCGAATGGTTAATTACGATAATTGATTCGATTGTAACTAACTTAACTGTGACATATATCCCGATCAGAGTGAATATGTATATGGTTAGAAATCTTCCGAAAATGGCAGTTTAACCTTTTCTATACTGAATGGATTATCCCATTCAGTTATAAAAGTATAGATTGGAACAAGATATTATTCATTTGAAGGGGGTTCAGGTAATAAAAGCAGACAGAAAAATGGATAATACAAGACCGGAATGATTCATATTCATAGGTGGGAAATGTTCAGATAATAAGTTCAACAAACGTTGTTTGTTGAACTTATTATCTGAACATTTTAAGGGAACTACTCATCAATGAGTATTGTATAGACATGACCACAAGATACAAGTCACAACCAGCAAGCGGAATCGCTCTATTGGTCAAACAATCATACAATCAGTGGATAGAAAGTGAATACTATCCAGTTAAAATAGCTACTAAATGGTTAATACATGTAGCTAAGAATTGTTAGCGTAATGACTTACCCCAGCGAAAACTCCAACGGCGACAGTGAGACCGACCATGAGTGGCACTGAGCCCCTGACGTCAGGGCGGCCCTTGTCTGTTCCGGCCATGATGACGAATATCAGAAGGAACGCCAGCATGAATTCTTTCACAAGTGCTTGTTCTGGGGTGACATATTGTGCGGGCGCAGCAGGGTGAATACTTTCCCATAATTCATCAGAGGTTGTTAGTTTCAAGAGTCCTGATCCTAGAATACCACCAATGATGTGGAAAATAACGTAGGCTAGAAATCTGACGAAGCTTATTTTCCTCTGCACCATAAAACCCATACTGACTGCGGGGTTAACGTGGCCGCCGCTAACGTAGTCCATCGTCATCACCATGACACCGACGTAAAACCCTGCACAGAGAGCAGTGTTCGTTGTTGAGTGTATTCTACCGACGGCCGGGTCATGAACTTCGCTGGACAGAACCATGTAACAGATAAACATGGATGCTACCATTTCAGCACATGCTGCCCTCCAGAAACCAATAGATTTAATGTCATCAACTTCCATCTTTCTGATTCTGGCGATGAAGCTATCACTTTGAGAATTGGACGCCATGTTTACTGACTGTCCCGCACTGATGTCCAAGCCGAAGTAACTTCCTGAGTTTGGATAAGTCGACGCGTCCCTCCCTTGTCACCTGTCGTCAATCTTGATGACGCGATGCGAAGTAGGCGTATCAACTGATTCCTCGAGTTGTGGCTTGCACAACTGTTGACGTTTCCACAAACGATATACTATATGTATTTCCAATGTTCGTCAATTTCATACAAGAAACGTGTGCTCTTCCGATAATTGCTTATAGTACTTTGATGGAATTAAGCAGTATACTAATTTGAAGTTTACGCTGCACTATTTTATACCTGGTCGGTGTAATTGAGAAATGAGATGAGACATTTGATTGGACAGTTATGCCATATCCTGGTGAATGGGACCAGGTGACAAGTGACAATCGACCAATGATTGCTGTCAAACCAGGTGACTTAATGACCACGTCCGTGAATTTATCTCCCGGCGAGAGGGTACCTGGTTATCGGTTACATCATTTTGTATCATCGCTACCAGCTGCGTAGTTTCCAGTTTAATCTAGGGGATTTATTTTTCTATAACTGTGTTTTCCCTAGCATACACCTGTGAAATCCATTGTACTGACCGCATTTAAACTTGCTTTATTTTATAATTTCCACACATGGGTGTTGGTTTGCATTCCTGATAGACAGTATATATCCAATCATATACCGATGCAATGGGGATTTATTGTTCTATGAATGCCATCTTGAAGCATGCACCTGTACAATCCTATGTACTGACCGTCATTTAAACTTGATTTCTTTCATAATCTTCACATATGAGTATTTGTTTGCATTCCTTGTAACCACCAAACCATAAATATTTTGTGAACAGTTAATCAGCAATCGTGGAATAGAGTCCACCTTATTAACTAGTGGGCCCGAGAAGTAGTTTCTTTCAACATATATTTATTTTTAAGTATATCTTGAAGGGGAATATGGTGCAATCCCAAATTAAAATGCACTACTGAGTTTCGAAATTAAACGGACATGGCTCATTCGAGCTTCCAAATGTTGTCTACGTAATTCGGAAGGAGGTATAAGATAGTTTGACAAATACACGGAATATTGATAATACTGGATCCATATCACTGGTGCTCAACTGCTCCTATGAGATAACTTCTTATCAGTTTTATGTGCCATTTCGTTTCGATTAGGTTCCGCAGCGATTCCGATTTTTTATTGTTTTTTTTTAGAAGTTTAAAAGAGCGGCAAAGTGAAAATAATGGCGAAAGGGTGAGTTCGCGACCGTTCAACCAATCGTTGGAAACCCCGTAATGAAATTGCCATGTGGATAGATGGTTTATGGTTACCTTTATACGTTATTTCTGACATTTAACTGTATTTCCATGTTAATCCAATGTGGAACTATCGAGTCATTTTGCTTCCGAACCATTCAGTATAATAAATTGAAACTGTCGGAAAATCTTCCCCAGGTAGCCCTAATTGTACACACACACAAACAGCATTCTCTCTTGTTCGCTTCCTTATATAAAATGGCCTGTAAATTCACTCCAAAATGTTCCATTTCTCAGCCGACTTTCAGTTTCTGATCACTTCTTAGTGGTTCCATTTCTCAGCTGATTCACAAACTATCTATTGCTATTCTACAGCCCAATTCGTGTCACATTACGGCGCTAGTTACCTTGTATGATTTCCTACGACTACTAGGATCTTCAGCAATATCCTACGTAACATTTGATACATATATAAGCCGATATTCCCGGTCTAGTTGTCAATTAAATTGCGATTACAACAGTACAACATGTAGCCCGTGCTAATGCATTGAATTTTGAAATCAAAGATGGCCGCTGGCGTCCATGTTTTTAGTCCGATGACCCCAAAATGACTCTTTCCCATCTACATTCCAATTTTAACAGCCATGAGCAATTTCATGATGATCAGACTAAAGGTACGACCCGTAGCCCTTGCTAAAGGATTTAGTCATACAAAGAGTAAAATCCAAGATGGCTGCTGGTGGCCATGTATTTTGGCCGAATGACCCCAAAATGACTCGTTGTCATCTACATGTCAATATTAACATCCATGACAAATTATATGATGATCAGACTAAAGGTACGACCTGTAGCCCGTGCTAAAGGATTTAGTCATACAAAGAGTAAAATCCAAGATGGCTGCTGGCGGCCATGTTTTTGGGCCGAATAACCCCAAAATTACTCGTTCCCATTTACTTGTCAATATTAACATCCATGACAAATTTCATGATGATCAGACGAACAGTACGACCTGTAGTCGGTGCTAATGGATTGGATTTTGAAATCAAAGATGGCCGCTGGTGGCCTTGTTTTTTGGCCGAATGACCTCAAAATGACTCGTTCCCATCTATATGTCATTGTTAACATCCATGACAAATTTTATGATGATCAGACTAAAGGTACGACCTGTGATCCGTCTACATGATTTCCAGATCTAAGATGTGGAACCATGGATACTAAGAAGTGAAACCCACGTGTTAGCCAGAAAATTGGCTATATAGCATATATCCTTGTAACATCTGACAACATAACACCCATAAATCATTACTTGACGTTCTTGTGTAGTATTATTTCACATGGCGTGGTCGCGAAACTATTTTATATTAGAAAAAATAACGATTTTGTCAGTCAACTGCGCAAAATGGTGTGAATTTTTGGTGATCAATGTTTCTTTTAGTGTAAACAAATATATTTGTCATACCAATTTCAGTACATTAGCGTTTAGTGTTAACCATAGCTAATAACTGAAAACGGAAGCCGGTCAAATTGTGATATATTGTGATAAAACTTACCATTTTTTGGACAACACCCTCCATTTTTCTCAAAAATCGACTATGACTGTCAACAAAAATCAGCTAAGAAATGTCACATAAAACTGCTAAGAAGTGATCTCATAGGAGCAGATGAGCACCAGTGCATATGCTCTGAACAAAATACTTTTCCCTGTCACAGCTATTTTCCAGCTGTTTTCAACTTTTCACACAGAAGTGAAACAAACGCTCTTTGTTTATACCATGCATATCAGGAACAGACTGACACTGAACGCTCTTTGTTTATACCATATCAGGAACAGACTGACACTGAACGCTCTTTTCTGTTCCATGTCGTGCAAATGGTTGTTTTTTGTTTGGTACATAGTGTTGTTTTTTGTTTGGTACATAGTGTTCATTGTTGTTTTTTGTTTGGTACATAGTGTTCAAAGTTGCATGTTATATGACTTCAATGCGTCTTTCTGAGATATAGTATGCTCGTAGACAGGTCACACCGACCATTTGAAAACGCACACCTTTGTTGCCAACCGCGCTCCGACGACGATACAACCGCGCATCTCCTAGTTTTGTGTTGCAATCTTTACTACGAAACCGACAGAAATAGAGTGTTGTAATTTATTTTGACAGAATGAAACAGTTGGTAAAAATTATAATAGTTATATTCGCTCAATACCGCGACATTTTCCGGATTGATTCTGTATATTTCGTCAAAGCATTGGGGTAGAAAAAGGCAGCTGAAACAGCCCGGGGTCGTTGCTTTGAAACATATTTTATTCAAATTATTTATCGACCTATTTCGTTACCGGGACAAAATCAAAATTGAATATTATTAGGTTAACTTTGGAGTGCAAATCGGCTTTAAAATTGGGCTAAATTTAAATTTCCAAATTATGTTGTTTCGGGCATGAACTTTCATCTGTTGAAACATTTGACCAAAGTTGGAGGGTTGTGTCTCAACGCCACCCAAAGCCTGGTTGCTGTCGGTCACCTATTTAATCGCACTTTATTTGTCACTGAATAAGGAGTATTAAACGGACATGACCCATTCGAACCTCCAAAATTTTTGTCTACGTAATTTGGAGCGACGGATACGATAGGTCGATAACTAATCGAACTATTGATATGTCGGCTTCATATGCTCTGAAAAACATTTGCCAAAGTCACAGCCATTTTTCAACTTTTCGCCAGAAGTCAGAAAAACGCTCTTTATTGCTATCATATTAGGAATAGACTACCACGGAACGCTCTTTTCTGTTTCATGTCGCGCAAATGGCTGTTTGGTATTTGGGACCCAAACACCGTATTTACAGTTGTATTTTTCATTATTTCAATGCGTCTTTTTGGGTTACATAATGCTCGTAGAAAGGTGGTTCAGATATTTATAGACCTATTTCAAACGTGAATAATATTATGTGTATTTTGGAGCGCAAACCGCCATGTGGCTTTAAGGGAGAGGTCAAGTGAAACATTTTCAATGGGAATTTCCATGCAAACCTCCGGAGCACATGTTATGTATGAAGCAGTTATCCGGAAACCAAAGCAGTCATATCATTGAACAGTCATAATATGCAACTGGCAGGTGGGCTAGGAAATTAAAAAAAATTGCAATGAATATATTTTTAAGAATTTTTTTCTAGAATTACATCACATGACCTACATTTGGAAAATCAAAATAAAATTCAAAAATAAATACACCAACATTATAATGGAACAAGCGGACCCGCCGATAAATACCTGTTGTTTCCAATACCACATCAAATCACACTCATGCAGAAGTATGTGATACTCTGTAAATTTTGCTCAGCAGATTTGCATGTAAGTCACCATTCAAAATTGGTCGCTTGACCTCACCATTAATACAAAACTATTTGTTCGCATGCCACGATATCTAAGAAAGGAAAAGTTAGTTCCGGTGACCATATTTCACAACCATATTATAAAACTGGTTTGATAAGTTTGCCAACAGTTTATACTTAGTCATCAGATGTAATTCAACTTGCGGTTTAAGTAAATTAGTTCAGAAAAACATATCATTCGATGTCGTTGTAATACAATAAATATATGAATAAATTATCCAATGTTAATGACCGCAGTCTGTTTATATCGGCATCGTTTGAAGAATCTGGAAATTGTCAACTATCTTCAACTTGGCTCACACAACTATCGCGATTTGATGTTACAATAAACACCGTGAATATAACATTTCAGGCACTAGCGAGAGACTGTTGGATAATAGCTTAAATGTAAATGGCGCATTTGAGCTTACAAATATAAGATATGTTGAAAAATACACGAACTATTGATACATCATATGCTCTGTAAAATACTTGCCAAAGTCACAGCCATTTTGCAGCCGTTTTCAATTTTTCACCCGAAGTCAGACAAACGCTCTTTATTGTTACCATATCTGGAACAGAATAACACGGAAAGCTCTTTTCTGTTTCATGTCGTGCACATGCCAGTGTTCAACGTTGTATTTTTAATGACTTCAAGCGCCTTTCTGGTACTTATAATGCTCGTAGAAAGGTAGTTCAATTATATATATTGACCTATTTAGATACCGAGACAAATTCAAAAGCGAATATTATTATGTTTACTTTGCGCAAACCGCCATGTGGTTTTAAAGCAGGAACATATAACACAGTTCAAACACGATATATAGTTGATGGTGATGGTCTAGCCCAGACTGCAATGATCTTATCCACGATTTAACCACATCGTCTACGGGGACATTATAAAAGTAAGCCATTTTACTGAGAGATGGGAAGCGTATCAGTTTTAACATGGGATCGAATATTAATATAGAACGGATCTAACATTATATTGGAACAGGACATTGTTTCAAATTTACGCGCGTGTGGTTTTCTTTGGAAAGTTTTTCGATTGCATAACTTCTACCTTCTACTTATGGTGTTTCTAATAAGCTTATGGGTTATAACCGATAAGTTGCAGACAATTTATTATAACGCCCGGTTATAGAATTTGTCTTCAAATATTTCGTTCGCGTAAACCACCAGCAAGCTACAGTGAAATATAACGAAACCTACAGTGAAATAACGAAATCGTATTTCACTGTGGCTTCTAAGAAATACATACAAAGATCTGCGTTTCGGTAATTTCCCGCTATTTTATAGGCAAGCATATCATCAATTAGATTTTTTGGATGCACGGACACGGTATGAGTGTTCATTGCTTAAATTTTGTCATACTCAAAAACTTGCAACTGCCCATTGAGGTGTTTTGCAATAAATTCTTGTTTTGTATATTTATATATCTGTAGAACATCAGCACACCACTGACGTATTGTGTATATATAATTATGCATGTGTCATAGATGTTATTGTCATTGAGATTCATTTTCCAACAAGAGCTACGCTGGGCGTGCAATATACGCCCTCTCTTGGGTCGGCGGAAACTGGTAAAAAAAGGGGCATAACGCTGGGCGTGCAATATACGCCCTCTCTTGGGTCGGCGGAAACTGGTAAAAAAGGGGCATAACTCTGGTAAAAATTGGCGGACGGAACTCAAATTTGAACTTGACCTGTGTTTTGGTGGGAGAAAGTAATATACCAAATTATCATTGAATCCGATAAGCTCTAGTAAAGTTATCATCCGGACAACAAATTTCAGGGATTTTCTAAGTCAAATTACGTCAAATAAGGGGCATAACTCCGGTGAAAATTGGCGGACGGAACCCAAATTCGAACTTGAGCTGTCTTTTCTCCTAATAAACCCACATACCAAATTTGATTGCAATCGGTTCACTCTAACTAAAGTTATCATCCGGACAACAAATTTCAGGGATTTTCTAAGTCAAATTACGTCAAAAAAGGGACCATAACTCTCGCAAAAATTATCTGATTAAAACGAAATTCGGACTTGAGCTGTATTTCGATATATGTAATCCACAAAAAAACGGGTTTTGCGTATAAACATTCCAAAATCGAGTTATCATCCGGAAACCAAAAAACATAAGAAAAACTGAATTTTCTGAGTCGAAAAAGGGGCATAACTCTGCTAAAAATGGTCGGACAGAACCCAAGTTCGAACTTGACTTGTGTTTTGGTCGGAGAAAGTAATATACCAAATTTGGATTCATTCCGATAAACTATACTAAAGTTATCATCCGGACAACAAATTTCAAGGATTTTCTAAGTAAAAAAACGTTAAATAAGGGGCATAACTCCAGTGAAAATTGGCGGGCGGAACCCAAATTCGAACTTGAACTTACTTTTCGGCTAATAAACCCACATACCAAATTTTACTAATTTTGGTTCACTCTAACTAAAGTTATCATCCGGACAACAGGTTAACGGGCGGACGCCCGCCCGGACGCCCGGACGCCCGGACGGACAGACCAATACTATAATACGGCCTTTTTTTCAAAAGGGCGTATACAAAAATGGAAGGATGTATAAGGTAGGTTGACACATACGCTAAATATTGATATGCCCTGATATATACTTTCCATTCTCACAGCCATGTTCCAGCTGCATTAATTTGTTCGCATATAAGTCAAACGAACGCTCTTTATTACCACCGTGTCAGGAATAGACGTAACATCGAACGCTCTTTTCTGATCCATACCGTACAAAATTCTGCTTTGAATGGGACCCAAACATCGTGTTCAAAGTCGTATTTTCTATTACTTCAATGCGTCTTTCTGGGACATATTCTGCTCGTATTTAAGGTAGTTTAAGTATGTATTGACCTATAGTTTGATGCCAGGAACAAATCAAAAGCGAATATTATGAGGTGTAATTTTGGAGCGCAAACCGCCATTGGGATTACATGCACCATATTCCCTATCTTAAAGTGGCTTTAATGAACAATCGTTAGAAACCGTCACTAATTGGGAATTTTTTCCATAAACGCTCTTTATCACAGGTGTACCTTTAACACGTACAACCAGATAATCCATTCTATAAGTGTGAAATATTTCCATAAACGCTCTTTATCACAGGTGTACTTTTAACACGTAAAACCAGATAATCCATTCTCTTTTGAATGTTGATACATGGCCATCAAATCCACAATTGAATGGGCCAATTGGTTTCAAAATTCAGAATTGTTTATTCTCAAATCGCCAGACGTAGTAACTGACTGTAGTTATGAATACACAGCCATATATGCATATAGATAATCGTTCATATGAAAACAATATATAGGTCAATAATGGTGTACACGTGCGGAGAGGGTTTTTGAGTCTTTGGGTTTGTATGTATAAGGGACTAACATCGGGTCTGGAATAAATCACTGGGTGAGGTGACAATCTTCGTTGAGCATATCTGCCTCCCGTATAATGTCGCTGTATATGGATGTACGTGATGGGATTTGGGTGGGGTGCATTATATTCTGCTGTGGAAAACGTGCTCATATTGTGTAACGGTGTCAAATCTTGTGTGACATGGCGTCGCCGATCCTCGTTGTGTCAAGAATTAGAACTGTACCGATAAGGATCGCGGCGATGTTACTTTAAGAAATAAAAGGCCACATTTGTAAGCACCCATCACTGCACATGTGTGCTAAGTTTCGCGGCAATATAAATATATAGAAGTTTCATAGCAACAATAGATTATACAATTCGGTAAACTACATGCTGTTGTATACTTTGTCTTCAAACTCAACTGTTATAATGGTATTGCATACTATTATATAAGTATGTACCTGTTGAATGAGCCATACGTGTCATTTCCGAGCATCCACCTGTGCAGACCTATGTTTGCATTTCTGATAGCCATTGTATACTATTATATAATTATGTACCTGTTGCATGGGCTAAGTGACATTTCCGAGCAAACACCTGTGCAATCCTATGTATGCATATCTGATAGCCATTATCTATCCAACCATATACCGATGCAATGTGATGCGATGGGGATTTATTTTTCTATGACTCATCTTGAAGCACCTTTGCAAACCAATGTACTGACCGTTGTTTAAACCTGTTTCTTTCATAATCTTCACATATGTGTGTTTGTTTGCATTCCTTTTGACCAAACCAACAAAAATTTGGGACAGTTGACCAGCAATAATGTCCACCTTGGTGGGTCCGAGAAGTACATTATTTCAACAGATATTCATCGGAAAGAAGGGGAATGTGGTACATGTAATCCCAATTTAAAGCCACATGATGGAATGCGCTCAAAAATACATCTAATAATATTCGCTTTTGAATTTTTCCCGGTATCGAAATAGGTCGATAATTACCCTTTACGAGCATTATATGTCCCAGAAAGACGCATTGAAATCATAAAAAAATACAAATTTGAACACGACATTTGGGTCCCAAACCAAAACCGCCATTTGTACGGCATGGAACAGGAAAAAAATCCCAGCTAGTCTCTTCCTGGTATGGTATAAATAAAGACAATTTTTTTCACTTCTGTGCAATACATTGAAAACAGGTGGAAAGTGGCTGTGACCATGGCAAGTTTTTACCTCGTAGCGGTGTCAGAATAAAACTCCGAATTTCAACATGTCATCTACTCGGAACCATATATATGAACACACACTGTATCTATTGTATATATTTTACTTCGGACGATAATAAGCTAGTAGCGGTGTCATAATAAAACTCCGAATTTCAACATTCCATCGACCCGGAACCATATATATGAAACACACTGTATCTATTGTATATATTTTACTTCGGACGATAATAAGCTAGTAGCGGTGTCATAATAAAACTCCGAATTTCAACATTCCATCGACCCGGAACCATATATATGAAACACACTGTATCTATTGTATATATTTTACTTCGGACGATAATAAGCTAGTAGCGGTGTCATAATAAAACTCCGAATTTCAACATTCCATCGACCCGGAACCATATATATGAAACACACTGTATCTATTGTATATATTTTACTTCGGACGATAATACGCTAGTAGCGGTGTCAGAATAAACTCCGAATTTCAACATGCCATGGACCCGGAACCATATATATGAACATACACTGTATCTATTTTATATATTGCTATATGTCTATTTTATATATATACATCTAGTTCTATATCTCACCAGAAGTAGGACAACTTTTTGAGTTTGATAGTTAATTTATGAGTCTTTAGAATTTCTCAAATATATCGCAATCAGGTTTTGGTACATGGTACTATGTCTTTAAATTCACAGAAAATGATTTCCGACATATATCCCCTTTCTTGACGCCAAAATACACCCAAAATATTCCCGAGGCGACAGAGTTTCTGAAAACAAGATGGTGGATAAGCACCTAATATTGATTTCATATGGGGTCACTGACCTAATATGGCTGAAGGGGTCACTCTCACCAAAATAAAGTGCTGAAGGGTACACAGGGTTTGAAAATGTGCTGAAGGGTACACATCGTTTGCTACTTAAACTGTGTTTCTGATAGTCTGGCGCCCATTAGCATTTTGTTTCAGTTTATTGTAATGTCCATTGGAACGTAAACAATTATTCTCTAACAGAAATCATGGCAGATACGAACACTAAACGTCATTTAGAACGACATTTCAAAACCTGTGTACCCTTCAGCACATTTTCAAAACCTGTGTACCCTTCAGCAATTTTGTTGGTGAGAGTGACCCCTTCATCCCTAATTTGGGTTCATATACCGTCACTTTTATCAACGCTGATTGGCTAACCGCAAGAGCTGACATAATAAATATATATAATATATATATAAATGTTATAATTCTCGTGTGCTTCTTTCAACAATTGAAATATTGTTTGCGCTAATTTTATCATCTCATATTCGTAAAATAATCACTTTTCTCACGGCAATAATTGCGTTTAACATGTTGAAGTGTTATCCATAGGATGAGAGATAACTCTATCGTGTAAATCTACCATGTCGTTTTGGTAAGTTAGTGCTATCGGTGTAGACTGACACATCTTACATAGTCCTGGCAAGCGACATTTCCCCATGTTGTACAAACTTCCAAAAGTACAGCGATTAATTGGTCTCCATTCGGAGATAACTAACGTAGTGTATACCACATTTATATATTGACAAGAACAATTTGAACATGCCGCATATAATCGTCGACGAATTATCTTTTTTAAAAGTAATATATAACTACTTGCAGATGAGGAAAGCAAGTAAGGGAGCGACGATAAGGTGCAAACGCACAGAGGCCTCGGGTGTGGTGGAGACGCCAGAGCCCAGTGTGACATCAGACACCAACGAGTCACGTGACGACGAGAATTCCCATGAGGAAATCAACGAAGAAGATGGCCGGGACAGCCCTTGTGTTGTACCCGATGCCGTGTAAGTCCATAGAAACAACCATAATAGAAGTTCTAGTCCTGATGTTGTGCCTTCTGTGATGTCAAGGTCAAGTTCTCCTAAGATCGATGTTCTTGTTGATAATCGAAAACGAGGCTCTCGCGGGAGAATTTATCCAATCAACCCAGCTGTTAGTTGTGTCGCAGAGCCACTTTTATCACGTGAACCGAATGTCTGAGTAACATTGTCCTGTCAGAATCGCATAAAACGTAACACGGTTGCGAATGCTTCCGATGAGTGCGAAAGTCTTTTAGGAGACCGAAATTATGAAGTTGGCGGCGAAATATTCGTTGACCGATGCGAACATATTGTTGAGGATTGTTGCCATAGAGGCAGTAACGGTAAACCAGCATCGGTTTCTCATGTTGAGGCTACGGAATCCAACAAGGGACCAGAAAATAATGACAGGGCTGGGTTATTCTGTGATATAATAGAGTATATAATATGACCATACGCTAGCGCAACTAACGAACCAAACTAAACCACTCACACGAAGGTAGCTGTGGCTTTTAATTTTTTGTTAATCAAAATCAGTTTATTGATTCCCTGGTATTCCCACCAAATAAGATAAGGTTCGTCGAAAGAATGGACCCCAATCGTAATTTCTAGTATAAATTAGGCCAATCGTATTTCCGGGTACTCTTGATTGTCAGCTAGATTATACATGGTATAAACTACCAACATCAAAGTGAAAATAGTTATACCTTGTCGAGTGGGGAACGGGAACATTGTTACTGAATTTAACCAATATATTTCTTGACGCTGGGTGAGCGCTGCGACTGAGATACTATGCGGAGAAGCATGTCCATTTCATAGCTGTTCATTTCATTCAGTAGATGTCACCGTGTCAATTCAACGAAAATCGACGAACAACGTCATCGTGTAATTTTCCCCATTGGCCGAGTTCGCCTGAACCCGTAGAATGTATCTTCTGCTTTGTTCAAAATAATGTGTTACCCTTCGATTCCAGAAAATAGTATGATGTTTATGGATTATCACATGGATGTATGTACTAAATAGTCTTATGATAACAATTAATTTCGATAACTTTTCACTCACCCCACAGGGTGTAGACCGTAGTTACTAGAGTGTCGTTATTTATTGTGTCTTATCTTATAAAAGATAAACTACCCGTTACCACCGCTACGAATGAACTTAAATTTTAATTCAATATTCATAATTCTCATTTGCAATTCCAGTAATTGAAAGACACAGTAACAAGATTTTGCTATTACGACATTAATGCTTTAAGTCCACCGAGCTACTGTGCGACAAAAGTGCTCGCACAAATTCAAAACAGCAGCGTCGTATTAGATAAAAAATGGTGACGTCACTAAATCAGATATAGTCTATATACGACCCAAAGCGTCCGGCTTTGGTTCGTTATGAACAGATTGTCAACCGGAATAATAAGTTTTGTGGTAATAATTACATGAAATATAAGTTATCGATTGTTATAATTATGTTGTCTTTAATTCTCAATTGTTTTGCCCTTTATATGCTAAATGGATTCTCCCTTTCAGTGATAAAGTTATACATTGGAATGGTATAGTATTCAGTTTGAGGGGTCTTCTGAATAAATTAGCAGATGATAGTCAGATGAAAATACAATACAAGTACTGCATGATTCATATTCATTGATGGGAACTGTTCAAATAATTTGTTGACCAAACTACCTGAACATTTTCTATGGGAACTGCTCGTCAATGACTATATATATTGTATAGAAATGATTAAGGAAGTACATGTATGTCTGGATTTGGTCACAGAGTTTTGTACACTGTCGAACTCAATACGGCCAGTTATATCGCAGTCTGGAGGGTGAAAACAATATGTTATATTATTATCACTTTATAGGGTATTCTCCACTCTATTAACATAGTTTTTAGGGGGCCGTTCCAAATAGTGTAACGTCGTCGATCACCGAGCCGCCGGCACAATAATGATATTCTCTGTTCACTTTCAGCCCACAGGCCCGGCACGTGACCAACTCAGTGATAATAACTGCAATACCATGACTTTGTCGGGCATTATGGTTATTAACGGCCCTCTCGGAATGAGTAACATGCCTTTGGCATATTAGCCACCTACGACACCTTCTTGGGCCACTTATAGGCCCTCGGTCCTGATGGGTCGTTAATAAACCATATCTCTCAAGAAAATCATGTTATTTTATATCAATTCACAAAATGATCTATCCAGACATCTACCTCTACTGTGGACCGTATGATATGTATACAGGGGCGTGGCGAAGGGACTGACACCCCTTCCCAACTTTGGTCAAATTAAAAAAAATCGAACCCCCCTCCTTTCCATAAGGTTTACATTTATATCTGCTTTTTAAATGAAATATTTCCCAACGTTTGTCTGCTGACAATTGGAATATTTAGGCATCAACCTTAATGCTTATTAATTTATAAAAAAAAAAATTCAACAGTGATCACTGCAGTGATAGACTATTTGACGCAGCTGTAAAGTTAATTTCTGTTTACCATGCAGCGGATTTTGAGCGATATATAGTAACTATTATTTGCATAAAACCCATGGTGCCCACCAATGTGATTGTTCTGTCTTGTTTTTTTTTTATATATAATTTCAAAGTGGAATAGAATAGGTATAATTTGTACATTTGCTTGTATTTGGCCACCCCTATTTTGATAGCCAATGGGTTCATATTTAGACAGATTATTCTACCCTGTTTTATTCTGCTATAGAAAACTAATTGAGTATATACCTGGCTTTGGATCACTAATGTCATAGTACATTGAACATTGGACATCTGCGTCGATCTGCATCAATTGAATCATTACAGAGTGGAGCATATCAAGTTATATCAAGACTTATCTTATAGTCCATGTTGGCGAACGGTACCAAACATACTGGAATAGACTTAAGACCTCAGTTCCATCTAAAGCAAATTAAAGCATCTTGCTGAATTAAACGTGATAATGTCACACCTGTGAATTACGTCACCGTAATTCACAGTGATCTTTGACAGTTCCGCCCTATGCCGGTAAAATGAAGAAGAATCTTACCGATTATCGACTCCGATGATCCGGACGATGTCATATTCCAGTCAAATGAACTATGGAAAATTTCATGTGAACAATAAATGTATCCAGCTCCGATCTGAATTTCCACGTGTTGCTCTTCGAATGTTTGTTTACGTCGATGATTAAAATATCGTCACTTCGAAACTTAGTTTTCTACTTTTAGCACGATTTCCAAACATTTCCTGCATGAACCAACATTATTTACACACACCATCAGAATATTCACAATATCCCGTTCCAAGTGCCATGCTTGTTTAGTCAGAATAAACACAATTTTTACAGAAAATATCCTGTAATTTCCGAAACTTTAAAAAATGAATCGCACCAAAGTGAATCAAAATAATGAGGTCAATCGGTATCGTTACGTCACAATTATTTAAATTATGTGTCCATCCGCGTAACTGCGCGTGCAACTGTACGTTGGGGTTCAAAATGGGAGAATCAGCTGATCTGGGCTTATTTTGTCACATCTACTCTTTAGAATTAGCAACTTTTAGTGGTTGAAAGTGTGTAATAAACAGAATATTCAATTGGTTTCGATTACTACGTGACATAATTCACGAGGGGAGCCGGTCCTACCAGGCACGGCTCCCCTCGTGAATTATGTCACGTAGTCATCGAAACCAATTGAAATACTCTCTATGTAACCAAACGGTTTTTAAAGCTTCTGAACAATAGAACAGTCTCAATGTTTGTAAATAATTGGGGAAAATCTCATCAGGAAACAAATTGCAAGCACCGGTAAAATGTTTTTTTTGGGCTCCAGCCCACCCACACCGTCCCTCTGTACGGATTCTTTCGCCAGACCACCCCCTCCGGCCTGACACAACATTAGTTACAAAATATACGCCACATATAGGTTGAAATTGTTCTCATTTTTTGAATGTCTAACTATAATTAGTGGGGAATTTTTGTTTTTACACTAACAGTAGAATTTTTTATTATTTTTGGTAAAAATATTGGTCTGAAATGGCCATCAATTGGAAAGTTTCAACCTTAGGGGGTGTCATATTGGAAGTTTCCAAGGGCGAGGTGCAAATGGAATTCTGCGAACATGTGTGTTTGGTGGTTTTGAAAGGCGGGTACAGGTGGAAAGTCCTAGCCACGTCCATGGACCATTACCATCATGTATATTTACGTAATTAAATCTAACTTATTTTATTAAATATTTTCCCTTTCATTCTGATTTAATCCAGCCAATTTCGAACAGTTCTGTTTCTCAGTAATGCAGAATAAACTGCAATCGAGCAAAGTAATTTTTGTGTTCAAAATCCGAGATTCCTATGTAAGTGATGGTTGCTGTCAGACCAGCGTAGCGAGGGGTCGTACTTATACATTTCAGTTTGATTTCAACGTTGGAATAATAAAGAGCGTTACTTTCGACTTAAGTTGGCTAATCATGGGGACATTGAAGAAAGTTGGCAATTTGATAACCCGAACCACGACAGATTATAATAAACAAATTAGTAGAACATAGTTCATTAATTACCTTCAAAATGCATAATGGTCATCGGTGCGTCTCATATCGAGCGAGGTCACACAAGATAATTCCATCTCGTAGTCCATGGAGTGTCAATTATGTGTCACTTATGCGTATATTGTTCACTGTGTTTAATCACGACGAACCTTGGGCAGTTGTGATTATATTCGGAGACAAACGATCTGTATATATATACCATATCAGGAATAGAATAATAGTGAATGTTCTACTGTATCGTGCTGAAGAAACCAGCTTTTTGTGTTAAGCAGAACCTAATTAAACTCAATTGTGTTTGTGTGTTCGTTTGTGTGTTTGTTTGTCCGCTTATAGTCGACCAAACGACTTTACCATCGGAGCTGAACATTGTTCACCCGGGAGAGTTAATAGATGGGTCCAGTTCACATCAGATGTCTTAGAAGGTACGAATAATTATTTTATTAGTTAAACTCGAATTAAAGCAAGTATCACCGTGTGTGCACATACCCTACATTTATGCACCAAGAGTCAGTTTGTATGTATCTCCGTCGCGCTCGAACACATGCTGTTCTCTGCCTGCCACTGTGGTTTATCCTGAGCCCTTTCATCCTCGACGTCATCGTCTTTCTTTCGAAGACACATTGTAAATGAGTCCTTGGTCGAAAATACTTTGTTGTATAGAATACCAGCGACACCACCTCCGAGCATATCACCAACCCAATATACCTGCATGTATAGAACCGTGGAAAATTGATATTATATTTCAAGTTGACTATCTGTCGCTAAAATACACATTATGATTGGTCGAGAGCTGCTATCTTTAGTTTTTGATTCACCAATGTTGTCTGCTGAACATCAGCACATTTTGAATAGAGCACGTTGCCGTTGACAACGAGCGTCAAAATCATCAGCGCGTAGCCAGGAGTCGGGTAATCGAGTTCAACAGAAAAGTTGTTTGATGAAGATACGATTAACAGTAAGTTATTCTGGCGCTTATCCTTGTAACCACATCGAACGTATCCAGATAATTGATCACCGGAAAAGGATATCTCACTTCAAAGCATGCAATTCCGATATAAAATAATTTCGTGAATTTTATTAAAATATTTGGTGAATTGAATTACAATGGATATAAATGTGTCCCGGTTCGTTGTACATTCGGGGATTCGAACATGAACACAGTTAGTGAACCGGCTTGCCGGCGAGTCCACACTCTGTATTCATGCTCGATTCGCCGAGTATCGACTCAGTACGTTTATGTCATTAACATATAGAGGTTCTTATTTTCAGGCTGACTAAGTTTGATATGCACACCACCAAATTTAACCACAATTTAAAAATCAATGTTTTCGGCTCAACAGATAATTTCATGCAGGCACCATCAGTTATTTGTCCAGATACATGATTGTAGCATACTGATTACTCACCCATGAGTGTGTAAAGTTCTGTCTCAGAATTGCAGGTCCGAATGGGATCACGGGGTTGATGACTCCTCCTGATGTTGGCGCCTGTAGAAAAACAAGAACATTACATGTATAAACCCTTCATAAATCACGTTTTGAACTTACAAACACACTACTGTGTGTATTCATAGGTCATGTAGTCATGTGTGCACATTAGAATAAGCGGCTCGTCTATTTGAGTTATATGTAAGTGTAAGTACTCAAAGACCGCCAATAAAAGGCTTATAGGCATAACTCACCCCAGCAAATATCCCCACGGCCACGGTTAGCCCAACCATCAATGGCACGGATCCCCGTACGTCACTGCGTCCTTTATCAGTGCCAGCCATAACAACAAAAATCAACAAGAAAGCCAACATGAACTCTGTCCCAATAGCTTGGTACTCAGTTACAAATTCCTTCGGAGAGGCAGGTTGGACGTTACGAAACATTTCTGTGGGCGTTGTTAACTTTAGCAAACCGACGCCGCAATATCCCCCGACGATATGAATCCCAACATAAAACAGAAATCTCAAGAAGGTGATTTTCCTTTGGACGGCGAAACCCATGCTCACTGCCGGATTGACATGTCCCCCGCTGATGTGGTCAGTGGCCATTATCATCACTCCAACATAGAACCCAGCACACAGGGCCGTGTTCGCGGTCGGGTTTGCTCGATCGACGCTCGGGTTGTGCAGCTCGCTGGAGAGAACCATGTAACATATGAACAAGGAGGCGATTCCTTCGGCAAGAACTGCTCTCCAGAAAGCAATACATGCGATGTCATTTATCTCCCTTTTGGCGATGGTCGACCAGCAGTTTCCGCCTGTATTTGTTGCCATGGTTCCGCCTTTTGTCACTGATGATTCCACGAGAATTTAGCTAGGTAACTAATTCCGTCTAATGTTTCAACTATAGCGTTAGAATATGTATGATTATATTGATGAGTCAGTTCAAGCTATGTGACCGTTTCACATGTTGGTTATACAAATGAAGGTCGCATTCATAAAATATACCACAACTTCTGAAGTCATATATACGATCGTATGAAGGGCGATAGCTAAGATGTCAATGACAAAGACATATATCTGTTTCATGTGTTTGCCTTCAGCGATATGATATATCTTTAATACCTCATATGTTGAGAGTCAGCTTATATACACTGTACACGTATAGAAAATACAATATATACAAACAGATACAATGCTGCACGCGTGTGGAAGGAACACAGCGGCGTCCACGATCAGTTCCCCCGAGTTACAACAAACATCTATCCATTCACACAGGGTAGTAGACCCTAGAAGTAGTTAAAGAAAGTAAATATCGCGTGTGAATGTATCCGAATCGATGTTTAAAGAGCGACTATTGGTTTATCGGAACGATATGTACTCAAATGTGTTCGGCAAACCATATTCAAATCAGCTGATATACGAGTCCATATGTTCTTGAATTTTGAAGCATGATATACTTGACCAGCTGATTGTCCGTATCGATGGGGTCACATGCATGGTTGTAGAAACGTGTTGTAAAGAACTCTGCTATCATTGAACATAATTTCTCAGTCGAATTTAGTTGCTTGAAAGAATTTAGCGTCTGAACGAATAACCTATATAGTTTTCACCACATATTGTCATAGCCACAAGTGGGCCCGTGCCACGACACACTATCGAGAAAACTACGGGCGTCACATTGCACGAGTTAAAGCGATTCCAGGACTTCAACAATACGAATGTGACATAGTGAATAGATATTATTACCAGCCAGTATGGTGGTAAATGATGTCATTCGCATTGAATTTGTTTTCAAAATCGACTCAATTTATGGAAATTGGCGAAAGGATGGATATTCATTTCAACGCAAGGTGCATGAATGCAGGAAATCCGAAAAAATAGACGAGGAATTACTCAGTCATGTTGCTAAATTCAAATACATTTGTGAAAACAATTACGTTTCATAGGTAGGACCCCTGGCTCTTTCTGCAGCCAATTTCTACCCTAATGCTTTATCGAAATACACATAACTTTATCGAAATCAACTCGACAAACGTCGAGGTATTCAGTTAATATAACTGCTACTATACCAACCGTTCTCAATGAAAAATGCTTTCTGGTAACAGCGGTTTATGATAAAACAATAAGTGTACATCTGATAGAACGAGAGAGATAACTGAGGTTATGGTGGTATAGCACCTCCACTTATGCTGCTAACTTTTTCAGAAACTTGATTAAACAGCTCTATGAACGTTATTTAACTTGTTTAAACAAGTTACTAAGTTTTTAAAACAAGAAAATAACGTCTTTAGACAAGAACTGTTTAAACAATTTAATTGAATTTATTAAACAAGTTTCTAACTTGTTTAAATACGTTACTAACGTGTTTAAACACATTATGACAAGTGAAGCTGGTGGTTCTAAGCTGTCGGCTATATATATCTTACCAAGTCTCGCTTTTTGTTTTCTGTTTTGTTAACTTTTATAGAACAACAAATGTTATTGACATCATATTTAACTCATAGCTCATAACATACCTGTTGTCAATTATCTTCCTCGTCATCCACCAATGTGGGCATCATTAGGGCGAACAGAAACATCAATCAATACCAAGTCTTCTTTCACTTAATATATTTGACTCCTCTGTCATGTGGTGTTGCCTGACACAAACAACTCCCCTCCCCGGTCCATCTAGGATTACTAATATTATCGGTCGTCCGATGTTCCATTCGTGATAACAGCGGCACATCTGCAACCGGTTTCTTTTACGATTTCAGCAGAATGTTGTCTGTAGCTTTACAAGCCTTGGAAAATTGGGGAGGATCTGGTCTGTTGTCTTCAACACGTACTTCTCCGTCGAGGGCCAATTTGTTCGTTTGATTGGGCCCCACACATATCCTCGCTTTCTCTTTCTGAAAAATAATAACATACAAGGTAAGACAACATGTGTTGCAAAAACATGTCAATTCACAACAACACAACAGCTATATCTAACTGCATGCATGCTATTTTGTGGTAGATATATCTCACACGTAAACGGCCTCAACTAGTAGGTGCCGAGATTCACCCAACAATCATGTCAGCAAACCAATTTAAATTAGACAATCCCAGAGCTTGCGAATGAGCGGGCAGCAGTATTTGTACAGTCTGTATCGAACAAGGCAGCCTGATTTGTTTGATGGGCACACACCCCTGAGTATGTTGCAAGATCGTGGCCTCGCTCGGTTATGATATATGGATAACACGAGCCTGCTGTGGAAGCGACGAGCAATGGTTCAAGCTTGATTAGATTCACCAGGTGAAATTGGTGAATGGAAAAGTCCAATATATTTCATGCATTTTGATTAACATTATAAAAAGCCGCTGGTTTTGTCACAATCGTACGGTTGTTAACGGAACTATTTTCATTACGTTGTAATGTGCATGGACAAGAGTTTCCGGCCTGGCTGCGATACAATGGTATACATGTACTTGCCACGGTGGAGTTATGATTGGAAGCATTATCTTAGTGTTAACTACTCTAAACACCGGTCACGGTCTCGGAGACCCACGCGTTACAACATGTAACAATCGTATGGGCGCATTTATTGCAATATTGATACGAGGTAAAAAAAAATCTGTATATTACACACTTATTATAATATTTGTTGGGTGTTTGGCCACAACAGCGAATACTATGCGAATATATAATAGGAGGTGTAGACCAAATAACATGCTACAATACATTTTTGTTCGCATTGGACGATTTTTGCAGACGCTTTCATCTCCAAATACCTTAATCTGCCATACTGTTAGGATAGCCTATCAACTTTATATAGAATTATAGTGATAGGGTACTAAATGAAATGACTCCCGGACTTAGCCCAGGTATAGGAACATGGTTCGTTCACGGGCATAATGGTATCAAGTGGACAAAGTCAGATTAAAATAACAAGATAGATTTATTCTGATAACTACTATTAATTAATGTATAAACTCCATTTGATGATTTAACAATTTTTGTATATGTACAATTTGACATGCGTATATACATATTTCTATGAATGCAAGAATTAGATTTCACTTTAATGCACGAAACATGATGATTTACACATGAGGTTGAATTCCCTGACTGATCATTGATTGTCAGTGTCAATACAGCGTTAGAATTTAGACGTGCATGTTTTGGCAAATCATATAAAGAGCGTTCATTTGAGGGGCTGCATGAAATTAATGCAGCATAAAATGGTCATCATAAATGTGTGCAAACATGCATTTAATGTAATAATGAGATACTATATGGAAAAGTGGGACCTAGCTGACACAATCTAGAGTTATGTCGCTGTCTCTTTCATGTTAACCGAATCTATAAGATAGGGGCAGCTGAACCATCAAACGACTCCTTGATCCCGATATCGAATATTACCTCGCAAATAAATATTAACACATCTACTGAAAATTCGCCCCATAACTCAGTCACGACAACCATCTTGCTATTACTTATGTATACATGCATATACTTTATTGTTTATGTTTCATTTCCTTTTCTTTATTATGTTCCTTGTGAGAGTAAAACCTTACCAACGTACGAGCAATACAACACTGCATTTACGTGTCACATGTCGAGTCAGATATACGTAGCTTCAAAATTGTGTAGTGTCTACAAAATGTATTCAGGCCTATTCATTTCCACCCATTCTTGCTTTCATTGCATGTATTTATATTGTGCATACACATATGATAATGGTTGATTTAATGACATACAGGGTGCGAATAGGTCTCACTCATTCTAGATCGATTAAATTACAAAATAGGAAAATATTAAGTGTTGTCTCCTCATATGCAGCGTTGTCGATAGTGCAATCAAGACTAAACGGCGTGCCGATTTACTCAACATTTTTGATGGCCCTGAAAATTCGAACATAAAAACAATCGTTGACCAAACATACACTGCCATTAAAGGCACGTGAGGACTTAATTGTGGAAAATATTCATATTTGTTCGAAACACCGTAAACAGAAAAACATTAAAACGCACACAGTTTCGTTCATATATACCATGACCATCGCGTAAACAGCATGTTTTCATAAATACCTACGATATTTTACCTAAGCAAGAGCCTGATTTGGGTTACAGAGGACAGCACAATGCTACTGGCTAATCACACACAAATGGCATAGACGCTCTTTATTAGTTCCATATCAGGAATTCACCAACAAAGAACGTTCTTTATGTTTACCATCATAATATAAACAAACACCAGAAAAGTAACTTTTTATGCTTTTGTTTACATAACAATGGTTAAACATATGAGAATAACATACTGTTTATGCGATATTTCTTATTTAGATACGGACAAAGTCTGTCAACATTTTGATGTTCTTTCTGTTTGGCAGTTTTTGACGGGTGGAAATATTTTCACAGGATACCCACAGCCAAGGCCAACCGTACCTTTAAGGGAATATGCACCACAGAATTAGCAATTACATTTTCTCTAGCGGGAATAATATCTATTTTGTTACTAATTGCGTAAGATGAACACCCTCACCCAGGACTTGAGAACAACACTTCCACACCATCAGACCATTCAACAATTAAAATAATGCACATGAATATTAAAAGTTTAAGGCATAAAATTGACTTGGTTCGAGTCGAATCGTTTGCCTATCATGTGATGACTTTCACTGAAACCTGGCGTCCAGTAATATTGATGATGAAACAATAAATATCCCCGGATTTCACTGCCCCGAAAGATGTGATGTGAAACCACTGGAGGTGGAGTCGTAACTTACATTAAAATCAACCTACCATATAGGAGAAGACAATGCAAATTTTACTTCTGTGAATGAAGAATTGTCCTCCTGGAAATTACCTCCCAGACATGGAAAACGCAACGACAGTGGACCTGACATCAATATTCGCAACTAAAATAAAAAATATAATGGAACAATATATTCCTCACAAGGAAATTACGACTCGAACTAATGAACCTGATTGGATGAATGCGTCAATTCGCAAATTAATAAGACAAAGAAAGCGAACATATAGAATAGCAAAACGCAAAAATACAGTGAACTCGTGGAATAATTACCGATCGAAAAGAAATGAAGCAGTAGACGCCATTAGAGTATCTAAACGTTCGCATATTGATAAAATACAAACCACTATGGGTAGCAAAGATACAGGGACATCGGTTTGGTGGAAGACATTAAATAAATTTATAAAACCACGATCTAAACCGAAGCCACCCCTTAAGGATGGTATAGAATTTGCTTCCAATCCCCACCAAAAAGCCGAAATACTCAACGATTTATTTTGCAAAATCTCATCCCTGCCAGATTCGTCAAATGCAGCGTTACCGAACATTACATACAGAACGGAATCCAGATTTGAAAATATTATAATCACGAGCGAACAAGTATGCTCCGCACTAAAAGATTTAAAGATAGCAAAAGCCAGTGGCCCCGATGATATTAGCCCAAGGATCTTGAAAGAATGTGCTACCTCCATCGCAAATCCCTTGGTATATTTATTAAATAAATATATTGACGAATCATATTTCCCACTCGAATGGAAACGCGCGAATATAACGCCTATTTTCAAAAAAGGTGATTCCTCTGACCCGAGTAACTATCGTCCAGTCGCAATTCTCAGTTGTATTTCTAAAGTTTTTGAGAAATGTATCTATTAAAGTCTCTCCACATAACTAATGGATAATAATCTCCTTACTAATTTACAATCCGGATTCACTCCAAAAGATTCCACCGTATACCAATTAACTGAGATATACCAGTATATAATTTCAAATATAGAAGAAGGAAAGGAAATCAGATGCCTATTTTGTGATATTAGTAAAGCTTTCGACAAGGTTTGGCATAAAGGATTGATTTTCAAATTACACAAATGTGGCGTAGAGGGGAATATTTTGACATTATTGTCTAGCTACTTGAGTGAGAGGAGGCAAAGGGTATGCATTGAAGGGGTGCAATCGTCATGGAAACCCCGTCCTGGCAGGTGTCCCTCAAGGGTAAATTCTAGGCCCTCTTTTATTCCTAGTTTACATAAACGATATCGTGAATGACCTCACATGTAATATAAAGCTCTTCGCCGACGACATATCAATTTATCTATCAATAGAAGATCCAGATTTAGCTGCTGATGTCATGAATTCTGACTCTTTTTAGAAGCTCTGCTGCTCTTTGTTGCAGTGTGGTCTGCACTAATGTCGAGAGTATACTTATTTCCTAGTCATCATCGTCCGACGAATCGCACGTACTACTATAGCAGGGGGGCTGCTCTGTAACTGTGGTGGTGGGGGTATGTCTATGTTGACTTACTGTGATGACGGTGTTGAAACTGAAGTTGGCAGTGGCACTGTGATTCCATGTCGCTTGGTTGCAACATTAAACTTTGTGGTGGAGGTGGCAGTGGCAACTCTGATTCGCTGGGACAAAATTGAACTTTGTGGATGATGTGGCAGTGGCAACTCTGACTCGCTAATCGGTGGCAACATTGAACTTGGTGGTGGAGGTGGCAGTGGCAACTCTGACTCGCTAATTGGTGGCAACATTGAACTTGGTGACTCTGGTTCTAGCTCTGAGATAGCTGGGGGAGGTAGCTTTATTAGTTCTAGTAATTCGATGTCAGTTATGTCAATTTATGTTAGTGGTGGACGCTGATTGTTCGAATTTGCAACAGCCTGGCAGTTTTATACTTTATTACTATTTCATCAATATCACCGACTGCACTCTGACGACCGTGTGGAATTATCATCCTGCGTTTTCTCTTTCGTCGATCATTAGTTCGCTCATGAAATCCCTCTTCCTTCAGTCTGGCAATCTACTTCTGGCCTTCTTTCATGGCGATGACGCTGATGTCCACTAAACGTATGGTAACATCGACCACCGAGCCTTTACCCATCTCTTTGGTCATCGTCGTAGTGGTCTGTGATGTATTAACAATCTTTGTTGATGCAGTTATTGTATTTGCTTCATTCATTTCAATCTTTGTCTTACTGACTAAAAACCTCATTTGATGCAGTTTTTGTATTTGCTTCATTCATTTCAGTCTTTGCCTTACTGACTGAAAACCTCATTGCTTGGCTTGGCTCCTCCAATAGCGGCTCATCATCACGTATCGTTAGATCCACCTCTGCGGATTCGGAATCTTCTGACAGGCGCCACCCTTTGATCAATGTTTGTCACCTCTCCGATCTATTTCGATATATTTGCATAACAATTCAGCCCTTGCCATGGTCGCCTCTGGTGAATCCTTGGCAGACTGTCCTATTGCCTTCAGATATTCTACTGAGGTTTTTTTGAGAGCCAAAACCTATTCCTTTCGGACCAGATTGCCGACTTACACTTCCGAAATTTGGTAAGATGGTGGTTCTTGACGTGCATCCGAAGATCCACCATCCGCCTCAGCTCAGACAATTCACTGCACCAAGGGCATTCTACTTTTAGAAGCCAGGTACTGATTGCATGGTTCTTTTATTCTGTTTTGTACCAAACGTTCTTTAGGGGTCTACTAGCACTGAGCCCCTATTGGTCCAAGTTTGACTATTCGTGGGGTACCTTTCTCGAAACGCTCCATGTTAGACTTTGCATTGATCAGATGCATTCTGTCATTTAAGTAGTACTTTGATTAAATTACTGAATGGATTGTGGCCCAAGTGTACCCAAAGAGAGTGAATAAATGAATTTTTATTGTGTTTTGTGTTTTATTAAATTTTAACGTAACTTTCTAATTTTTAACATACCAAGATCAATATTTCAAACATATATCCACAATCGGAACTGGATACAATGCAAGTCTTGTTCAAGAACAATGGAGTTGCCTGGTGATAGGAACGACATGTACCTGAAGGCAAAGATAAACAATCATGTATTACAAATAATTTAGTGAGACTTAGAAGAGATTAATCAACAGTTACTGTTGATGAATTTCAGACAACATTTTTTAATCTGCAATATGGATATGGAGCGAGAGAGATCTGAATGCATGAGTGCAATGGTGACAATGATAAAATGTACATCAGATGAAAAGATTAATAATATTGTAGAATGATTAGTATAAGATCAGAACATTCTCCCAGGGAATTATTCATTAAGACATCAAATACAATATACAAGCGAGGAACGGTGGCCAGTCTATCAGACTTTCAGACTACGATGCATTAGTCTGATGTGGTTTCAATGGAATTCTGCACATCAGAACACCGAGAATTATGTGCAGAGGAGGAAGATTAACTCACTCAGCGAGGCGGCTCTGAATCTATTGGTTTGTGGTTGTCTAGTGGATACGAGACTGGAGGATACTAGATGATTCCAAACAGATGAATTTTTTTAAAGGCTGCACATCAGAACACTGAGAATTATGTGCAGAGGAGGAAGGTGCATGTAACTCAACCAGAGAGGCGGTGCTGAATGTATTGATTTGTGGTTGTCTAGTAGATACGAGACTGGAGGATACTAGAGGATTCCAAACAGATTAAATTTTGCAGACTTCGTCTGCTAAATCACAACACTAAGGATTATTTCTGAAAGGATGAAATGAACTTACCAATCTCAATCTACTGGTATCAGGTACATACAAGGCCATTTGTATGTGGAAGAAGAAAATGAACTCGGCCAATCTTGCAACCCATTTGTGATCGTGGATATGGGGAATGAGTTTAACTGACAAGGTGACATACTCGAACTCATTCCACTTGGAGGAATTGAAAAAGAATATGACTGTCACATGATAATTCGAGCCTTTCTTTGGAAGAAGAAACCCCCCTTTGTGATCATGAATATGGGGAATGAGATACACTGACAAGTAGATATACTCGAACTCATTTCACTTGGATGAATTGAAAAAGAAAGTGTCCAAGAGATTGTCACATGATGATTAGAACCTTTCAAGAATGAGAGCCTATACCATGGCTAATTAGATTAAAGAACAAATGGTAACACCATACTCAGAATGATCAGGATTGGTAAGTTTCAATGCAAATTTGATGTACACCCTTCCATTTCCATGGAGTCATTGATTTATAATCAAGCTATTGAGTTGGTTTCACACCAAGTTTCTTTTGCTACTTCTGAACCCATTTAGGCTTATGTCTACAACCATATGATTTGATTCGGTCTAAGTGGAAGATTTTTCCAGGATGATTACTGCCTTTCTGTATCATGTATTGGGTATCACTGACACATTTATGTATTATAAATGGCCCCTTCCATTTAACTGACAAATTGCTGCAGACCCCTTTCTTTCTTTGGGGCTCATACAGCCAGATGGCTTCACCTATGTTCAATTTCCTTTTACTAGATGTTATGTCATAATGCCTTTTACTATATTCACTGGCGACTTTGATATTTTTCCTTGCGACTTCATGTGCAATTTTTCTTTCAGTTGATCTACATATTCATCAGGGCTGTCATATGTAGCTTCTTGCTTTGGCAATGGAACAACAGCTTTCATGGGGAGGTGATGTCTCTTCCAAGCATCATCATTATTTTGTCTGATTAGCGCGTTCTACGAAACCATTCGACTGATGGTGAAAGCTCGTCGTTCTGGTCTTGTCAATTTGCAGAAAATTACACATGTCTGAAAATAATTTTGATTCGAAATTTGTACCCTGATCGGTTTGGAACTGCATCGGGATGCCCCATCGACAAACAAATTCATTTACGAATATATCGGCAACTGTTTTGGCTTCTTGATTCGCCATGGTATATGCTTCGGTCCATTTTGTAAAACAGCGGACGATGGTCAGAATGTATCTGTTTCCCTTGATCGATATTGGCAGTGAGTGGGTCTAGTACATCCATTGCCACATGTTCCATTGGTTCGCCGATATTGCATTGCACAATCGGTGCTCTTGTATCTTTATGTTGTTTTCGTGATGCATAATCGGCACAGGACTTGCAATATCTCTTTACTTCATCTCTCATTCCAGGCCAGTAATATAGCTGCTTGATCCTGCCTAGCATATTCTCAACGCTCAGGTGACCTGCTGTGGGAATGTCATGGTAATGATTCATGATGTCGTCCTTCCTCAACTTTGGCACAGCAAATTGCAAGGTACTAGTGTTTTCATCCATATACCATCTTCTGAATAGTAAACCATTGTGTATTGTTAAACTATTCCAGTGAGACCATAGCAATTTTGTATGAGAGGACTTATTAGATATGTGGCACCAATCGGGTCGGTCTTTTTGATTTTCTATTGCGATCAACAATTCTGATAAATTTTCATCTAACATTTGCTGTTGGCGCAAGCTATTCAAATCCCATCCATCTAACATAATTTGCCTTGTGGTTTCATCCTCATGACTAATTCCCCCTTGTGGTTATCCTTACATTACCGGTATTAACAGGTGGTATGTATACTTCATCATATGACGAATCATCGACCATTTCAATGAGCTCCTGTTGATGCTTGCATGATTTACATGGCTTTCGGGAGAGTGCATCAGCGTTCTGATGTTTTACACCACATCTATGTGCTATTTTCAGATTGTACGTCTCAAGTTCCTACAACCATCGAGCGACTTGACCAGTTAGAGCCTTTAGACTTTTCATCCAGCTAACGGCTGCGTTATCGGTCCGCACGAGCATTTGTCCATACAGGTAACAATGAAAATCTCTCAAAGCCGTGACCGCAGCCAGCTACTCTTTTCTGGTAACGCAGTACTGTCGTTGGTGTTTATTCATTGTCTTACTCATATAAACAATAACCCGTTCCTTCCCGTCATGTTGTTGCGAAAGCACTGCACCAACACACAATCACTAGCATCTGAATCAATAATGAATTGACGTCCCGGTGTGGGATATGCAAGTGCGTGAGTTGAAAGTAATGCCTCTTTTAAACAGTCGAATGCTTTTTCGCATTCTAGAGTCCACACAAACATTGCTCCCTTTTCGCAGAGCTTATGGAGTGGTCTGGCAATTTCACCAAAACCCTTGATATAGCGACGATAGTAAGAACCGAGCCCTGTATAACTTCGGATATGTTTCACCTTGGTGGGGACTGGCCACTTGGCAACTGCTGCGACTGTCTCTTGATCTGTGGCTACGCCCTCTTCTGATACAATGTGCCCTAGAAATTCGACCGATTTTGCAAAAGAACTGTGTCTTGGATGGCTTAATTTTTAGATTTGCTTTCTGATTCTGTCAAAAACATGTGATAACCTCACTATTCCCTGTTCTACTGAAATACATGGTACACATATATCGTCTACGTATAACAAACATTCTTCCCATTGTAATCCTCGTAAGACGTCATCCATTAACATTGAGAAGGTCATAGGACTGTTGACCATTCCGTCCTCGAACGCATATTGACCTCCAGTTAATGACACAAAAGCTGTCTTGTCCTTGCTATCGGGGTGAACACAAATCTACCAAAATCCGCTCGACATATCCATGATATTGTTAAACCTTGCATTACTAAGTGCGTTTAGACCATCAGAAACTCTTTGAATACTAGACCCATCTTTGAATACTATACCCATCTTTGAATACTATACCCATCTTTGACATTGACCTTCCGATAGTCTACACAAAATATGGGGGCCTTATTAGGACGAGAAACTAGAACAATAGGTGACGCCCATGGACTATTACATTCTTTGATTATTCCTCTTTTTAACATATCACTAATTTGTTCTTTTTGCCAATAGGTAGTATATGGGGTTGCTGTCGGATTGGATGAGAACTCCCAGTATCAATAACATTTGGAATTATATCTGTCCTCCCTAAGTCATCAGATGTCTTGGAAAATACATCCTGATAATTAATAAGTAAGTCTTTGAATTTAGCTTTTTCATTTGTGGTTAAGTATGCTGAACCTTTTTCAAAAGCTTCGGCCAGATGGCTAGATACTGCTGTGACATCTGTTGTCATGGCAACCCGACCTACAGGTCTCTGGTCGATTATGTATTCCAATGATTCAGTTTCCCAGCTGTACTGGTTCATCTTTCATGTTAATTATTTTTACTATCTTGGTATTAGTACTGGTATCTATCGCACCTTGCATCGTGTAATTTTTCTTATTTGTTGGCTCAATTGCCTCAACATGGGTTGGTAATTCTTTAGCTCCAGTTATGGCGACTCGTACTGTACTCACAGTACGGGCAGATAGAACAACTCTTTTCATTACCTCAACTCGATGGACTTTACCCACACTGGTACCAGTGGAGCATGACAACTGCATTCCCCCCAGTTGAACACTTTGAGATTTATAATCAATAGTAGTGGCATATTTCATCAAGAAATCCTGCCCAATATACCATCGGGAGTGATGTCACACACTGTAATAGTATGTGAAAGTACCTCTTCACCAATATCAATATCGATTGTTACAACTCCATGAATGTGAATAGGATCGCCATTAACATTATTAATGATATCACGAGAAGGCTGTATTGGTAAATTCCAATTTTTCACCCCGCAATAAGCAAAGATAGAACAAGTGGGCCCACTATCTAGAAGAAATTGGAAAGTTTCACCATTGACATGGCCAGTGACATAGAACCCATTATGATATGCAATGAGACCAACCCTTTTAGAAGTGGGCCTATTTTGAACATCCAATGAATCATGGCCTATTGACTCACTGGTTTGGTAATTCCCTGATATTTTGGTTCATATTTAATAGAGTTACTGCCCTTAGACCGGTTGTAATGTTGACAATTATTTTTTGATTTGATTGTAATTGATCATTTGATTGTATTTTCCCTTTGGAACAAAACCGGTATCTATGCAAGAGAGACCCACAGGAAAGACAACCTTGGATTGACCTTGACCTTTGAAAGAACATCATTTGGAGTGGAATTTTAAACGTTCAGGCCCTCAATGAGTTTAGCAAGAACATCTTCCCAGGAAAGATCTTCAAGAGACTTTGGAGAATCAGATGATGGGTGACTAGATTGAACATTTGCCATTCTTGCTACAGATCGCCTTTGATTAGACTCGCCATATATCGCCCCACGATGCTCAATTGTTGGAACAACCTCCAGAACTGAACGACATACACCAGGCTGTCGTCTACGAGACTCCAATTTAGCAAGCCAACTTGAATATTGACTATATCGACCAAACATTTGCCCTAAGTTCCGTACCAATAAATCAAAATTTTGGCTATATTCTTGTGGCATTTGACCATAAAATGATTCTGCAGCCCCATTTCAAACTGGGTGCTAATGTTAGAGCTTTATCCTGGTTGCTCCATCGACCCAATGTTGCACAATCTTCAAAATTGTTTTGATATGTGTTAAACGTGTCAAACTCCGGTGTTTTAGACAAAATGACTCAAGATGGCTTGCAAAATGGCAACCAAATTTGGTAAAATGTTGATTTGTCACATAAATTACGAATATTATTATCTGCTGTTCCGAAAATGTAGCAAATTGTGACTCGGTTATTAAACATGCTACTTAGTCAACTAAACGTTATGTTATGGTTGTTCCAGTGCCTTATGAGGCATGACAGTTCATTTTAAGGGATGCAGTATGGATTTTGCCCAAACGCTGGCTACTCTGGCCCATTAGCATCAACATTGATTAACGTAATACAGTGTGCATGTTTGTTGACCGTATGGCCATAAGTGAGGTGAGTAGGTATACAGTCAGTTAATGTATTCGTGCATGATGTGAATAGTTATACAATGCGTTATGCATACATGGAGTGGCTATCTGGTCATTGCAGTGATGTACGGAAGACCTATTTTTAAGAAGCCCAACTCTGATGTCAAATTAGTCATCAGCATCGATTCCATCGTCAAATGTGATTTCTTCAGAATTATTACAACCTGATCCTCGACAGTCGCCACAAGCAACAACACACTTGAGTCCATTTTTTCTACACATACATATTTTACTACTACAAGGGTTCTTGCTCGACAGCTTACACTTACAACGTACAAACTTAAGAGCTTCTGGTGCTGGAGCGATGTCGGTCATTATTGGAACAAGGTATTCACCTTCCGCCTGCCAGCCCCATTCACAGGGGTCTAGAACATTGGTTTCCAATGTCTTCCAAATCAATATTTGTATATGGACACGTAGACTGTGATAAAAAGCTGCACGCTGGGTGGGTGGCAATTTTTCATGGACCGGAGGCCCTTTGCCCGAGGAGACCATTTCCATGTACTTGGCATATCGCAACATATTCAGAGATTCATATTTCTTCCCATTGTACATACGAACATACATCTGGGCACCAGCATGCCCGATGTCATCTTGTGCTGCGTCAAGATCGCACATTACTTTAGCTATGCGTTGCATGTCCTCATTCATGGTTCTACGCACCATATTCGTCTTTCCTTGGCCGAATGTAGCAGATGCTGTGTCGCACCCGGTCCACGCGTGTATAAAGAGTATGTTCGATGCAACGACTGTGCCTATATTCAGAATTACATCTCCGATTTTGAATAACTCTACTTTGTTCTCGGACGTCTTCCTTGCTTCTGAAAGAAGATAGATGTCACCAAGCTCTGAAGTCCAATGATAAACTAGAAGAGCCAATATATCAGTGTCGTCGGCAACGAAAACTACATTCTCTGTGTTAAATGCTATTCCTACAGCAGTGGAAACAATTAAGGTATCTGCGTCACCAGTACTGCATTGCACAGTGTGTCCTCTATTCTCAAGCACGCGGACCAAGAGCTTGATGAATTGAGACTTATTCTTACTGTTTGATAGGAACAACTCTTGGTGAGGATGGGCTTTGGTCGATTCAGTGACATTAATATCGGCACAGGTTTTACCTGCTCTCCTTGAATGTTCGTGGTCTTTGGTTGATCGACCCTGCTCATAACCATCAAACACTAGTGTCACCGAGCCATATTTTGCAATAAGATAGCTGGAATATTGTTCACGTATCGCGATGTAAGTAGACTATTTTGACCATTTCACACGATGTAGTAGTGCACCTCCGTCAACAACAAAAGCAGCATGCTCTGGAAGTTTGATGACATCTGACGACTTAGTAAGGATTTTCCCTAATTGAGACTTAGCCGGTTTGCGCATAAATGTATATTTGAACGGGGCCGTCGGCACTGGTGACAATTTATGCGCGAAGGAGGGTGCTGGGTGATCCTTCCTCTGTGCTATAGCTATGATACGTGAGAATAATACCATTGGGTTTATGCTAATTTTTTCGTTGCCGATTTTGACCCCGGGTTTCAAACAATCAAGTGACCTGATCTGGTCTTTTTTTCTCAACGTCACTGTCGGTACTTCTTTACCATCAAATTGCTTTTGGATTCTATAACCTATCTCCTCTGTTCGATCACAGGTTATGTTGTCATTGTCACTGGCGGTGAGACCAGATGAAAGAGATCTGAGTCTAGAATCTTGAATTGTAGCGAACGGATCATGATCACCAAACCAATCTCCTATCTTAGATAAATCATCATTATGGCGTCTAATTCTCGATTTGCCCAATTCTACACGTTGATCAGATGTTTTGTGCTTAGCCTCTGTCAAAGTAGACATAGCATCATGAATTTCTGCACAGCGATGCATGGTATGTATCCACTGTGTCCGAACATAGTCAGTGACACCTCTACCCCTAGGGAAGCCACCCCTGCTCTTAATTGATCTCATTAATACCTGTTCAATAACCAAATCGGTCGGTAATCCTGCCCAGTACCTACTGCTCCGCCTGACGGCGTGAAAGCCATGTTCAATGAAAGATTTGTATGGACATGGGTGCTCATTTGGTAGTTCAATCATCATTTGGAGGTATAGCCGGCAGCTTTTGGCACAATGAATGTGGCCCGTGGCGGCAAAAAGATTAATCATCTTACTGATGCTTACAATGTGTAGATTCCAATCACACGTTCTGTCAGATCTGATGAAATCTTTAAGGGTTTGTATATACTGACAGTACTCTAGCCATAACTTTGCTGTAACCGATTCCTTAGAGAGCGACGATTTATATTCTTCGATGTGCGACCCAAATGTTAAGAGCTCCCTAGATTGAACCGCAGTTTCAATTGGTACAGAACCTTCATCTACCTTCTTATACATAATTTTAAGTTGTTGTATGTCGGATGTCTCTATCTCTGCAAACAGTTTTCCATCACGGGGAAATACCATGGCAGCAGATGTTTCGGCGGAAGCCAGTGCACGAGAAGCACTTGTTTGTGGATCACTTCGATGCAATGATATTTCATGTTCATTAGTTGATTCTGGATTATTTGTAACTGCGTTGATAATACTCTTGTTAGGAGCTGCGTCAACTAAAAAAATGACCTCTCAAAGCCAGAGAAAACGCTTTCCCGGACATATGTTGTACAGTATTCGAACCATAAACACATTCTAGAGCTTCTTCTAAGCCGGAACCTCGCATCATTGCACCTATGCTCCCCAGAAAATTCATCATGACATGAAAGCCACCTAGACGGCAGACTATTCTCAGCGATTTTTATTTGATATCAACTGCTTTTATCCAGAGTGGCTGATCAAATGTGATGCACAGAGAATGGCTTGTTTTTCGACGAACAGCAAGGTGGAATATATGCAATCATAATCAGATGGGTTCATGTCGATTATGGGTAAAAAAAAAGAACCTCCGATTTTTTGGGTCCTCCTTCGCTGGTGTCAAACACATGTTGCATGTAACCCGACCAGCTAGGCCTGATATAATTTTGTTCAGCTATAAGGTAACCAGACTGCCAAAGCAAATCTGCGTTTATCTTAGAGGGCAAAGTGTAGAGGAACATCAGTTCCAAAATGGGCTTGTATTGGATGGTAGATAGTCCCACGTCATGATTCCCAGAGTAATTATGTATTGACAACCCTTTGTTCTTCGTAATATACTCCACATTGAGCCGTTTATGTCTCGCAATAGCAGCGCGTCTTCATAAGAGGGGATATTGTTGTGACGAAAGCACAGCAATAATTCCCATCCCATGGAAAGACCCTTGGCCATCGATGGTTACCACGTTGTCATCTACGTTATCACCAACCCATTGAGTGAAAGTTCCACGATATGTTTCAGAAACAACCTCGTCTGGAGTCTCGGATTGTAAAACATATTGCTTGTTTCTCTCCATTTCATCATAAGATACCGAAAACCCCAGTCTGAATAATTCTGTGATGAGCCATTTGGACCCAAAAACATGATCTAACTCGACCCCAAGTCCAAACAAGATTGGGGATATCACAGAATTTGGTCGAGCAGATTGTACTATAGACTGACCAACACTAACTTGTTTGATACCCAATGATCTCCCCTGGACTGACATGTATCAAGCAAGGTTGATCGCATTGGCAAACTTGTAACCATTCGTGCATTTTACCGGTTCACAAAAAGGAAGCATTGTAACTGAGGATTGTCTTATCTCAGCTTTTTATGAGGCACCTGAACTGTAATGACATCTAACGGACATCGCTTGTTATCCGTGAAGTCGCGTCGACCAGCTGGACGAACAAGAACCGTTCCAATATGCGCCATACTGATCCGATCGTTCAAATAATGCTTAAGTCGAGGCCTCTGGTGTTTATCACAACATAGTAACATATTTCGCAAACCCTTTTCACCAACTTGTACTGGTTGTGTTTCGATGGCACAGCAGCAAATGACACATAATTCTTCAGAAAAATTTGAGTAATCAAAGGTTTCTTTTGGATTGTTTGAGTCAGTCATAGCAAAACACCTGAAGAAATAGAAATTTTACAAGAGTAATGATCAAAATTGAATTATATATACACAACACAACGTCGGGATAACCTTACCGACGAAGTACCAAAAAGAAAATACGTTTATAAATCAAATATAGTATTCTGCGTATATTATCACCGCTATGTTTCAGCAGATGACTATCGAATGCAATAGCAAGATTCCAACAACCAACAGACACGGGTTATCAATGTAGGCAAAGGAATGGAACAGTGCAAATATGCAAACTAACTGAGTGAGAGAACGTTTGGATGGAGGTGTATGATAAAAAAAAAAGGCGTTTGGTTGGTGGTGAAGGGCATAAAGAGCGCTAAATTCGACTTTTGCACGCATGTAATCTGAACTACGGGACAATTTATAGTTGATATGTTAATAAAGAGCGTTTTGTGGCTTTAACCAACGATAAAGAGCAATATGTCATTCCAGTCACGAATATGAAGTTGTTTTTGTATAATATTATATCTGATTTATATAAGTACGTGTATGACGATTATCAGTCATTATAAGCATTATTGAACTTTGATTAATTTGCGAACGTCAAGATGACATCATCACGGCCGCCATTTTGACCGCCAATGGACGCGACAAGAACATCTATGTTATCGCTAGATTCACAACTACGATTTCCCCTCCAGTAAATATAGAATCACAAAGAAATATTGATTTATAGAGTGAGAAAAGTTTGTAAATGTAAAATATTTCTGAAAAAATGTCGATTTTTTCAACTTCCTGTCGCCATTTTTGGCGGCCATATTGGATTTTTTGGCCGAATTTTGGTCGGATATTTTGAAAGAACATATACTTAATACGATACCGTGAAAATCTGTCCATAATCATAACCTGGTTGGCAAAATATTATTTTAAACTGATGACTGATGGGGTCATTTTATCGGAAAATGGCAGCCATCTTGGGACGCCATCTTGAATTACAAAAAAATACACAAAGCGGATTTTAGCGGATTTTGGATATGTTATAGAGGATATATTCCTCTTCAAAATGATATATAAACCAACTTAGTCCAAATTTATTCTAGGTTGACCCTAAAATTTTAATTTATCAACCAGACTATAAGTAGGTCTTTGAAGGTGAAGTTGAATGATGACATTTTGTTTGCGTAAAATTTGACAGAACACGAATTCCCATGATGCAACAGTTACAAATTGTGCATAGTGCGCTAATTGCTGTAAAAATGCCACATAAAATAATAATTGACACTATGTGAGATGAAGTACATGTACTATATGATATGCACATGAAGTTTTATGAAAATACGAAGAAGTGAAAGTCTGAAATAGTTGATGTAACGATTTACGAATCCGAAATTCGCGATATGACTATTTGCGCTAATGTGAAACTAAGTACGATGTGATAATAAAGAGACAGCTCAAGACTGTTTAGATAACATTTAGTAATTTCATTACAATACACTTCTTATGTGTTAAATTCATACTGGAATGTAGTGATTTACGCCTGGGTTTTATTAGGAAACTTGCTCATTACTCTCACGCGCACGGCTTATATACGTCCATTTTATTTCGTATATTTGTTTATTGTCCTTAGTTCTATTTAAGTAGTATGTCACACCCGCGTGGTCTTATTGCCTAGTTATATGAGTAGCAGGTAGTTGTCGCACGCGCATGGTCGAATTTGTTTTTCTGTTTTATGTCCGCTTCCATGTGATCTTAACTATTTCCGTTTCAGACGGCTCATGTGTTGTTTTAATACTAGCACGCTTTTTACTTTGGATCACTTCCAAATTGTTCCCCCACTGATCTGTATATATTCTCACACCCGCAACATGTTTCCTTTGCCATAATTATATTTTAATATGGCACACCCGCGTGGTCTTATTGTCTAGTTATATGATTAGCAGGTATTTGCTCTCTATTTGATTGTAATGTCCATACCGATGTGATTTTTACCATTTTTTTTATTATTCCTTATTTCGATCATAGATGTCGCACGCATATGGTCGAATTTGTTTTTTGGTTTTATATCCGCTTCCATGTGATCTTGACTATAATTTCCGTTTCATACGGCTCAGTGTTTTAATACCAGCACGCAAATTGTTGTTCTTCTTCTTTTTCTTCTTCTTCTTCCGCATAAGGCAAATCTCTTTTAAGAGTGTTTAAAGTCTGGCGCATGCATGATCAAAACAGTTAAAATATGTATATACAGTTAAAAACAGCTCCGGAGTTACTTATTCTTTTTCTTGTCAGTGGTGAATGCTGGGTGGCTGGCCGACAGCTTGTCAAACTCCACTCTGAAGCTCTTTGTGTCGAATTCTGGTGTGCAGGTTCCCTCTGAGAGTTTGTTCCACTGTCTGGTGGGGCGTGGAAAAAATGACTGGTGGTATACGTCGATCCCAGTGGTGCTTTGGTATAATTTGTGTTTGCCCCGTGTCCTTTCATCGCCTTGCCTGATGTACGAGTCTGGGTTGAGGTCGACCGTTTTATCTCTAATTTTTCTGAGCATCATGAGGCGGTCTTTCGCTCTTCTGTGATGGAGAGATTCCCAATGCAGGTCCCTTCCAAATTGCCCCACTGATGTGTATATATTCTCACATCCGCAACATGTTTCCTATGCCATAATTATATTTTAAACTGTTAAAGGTACTCACTCCGATCAGACGGTCCCCATATCATCAAGATACAACAACATTTCTTCAAAATACGCTTTAGTTATCAGAATCAATTAATTGCAACAAAATAATGCTAAACAACTGTCAACTATGGTATCAAATTCCCAAACCGTGTCATTTATCAACATTTTTGTTCCACGAAATATGGCCGTATATCACTTGAGTATCGCGAAATTTTGCCGTATTACCACTTGATTTTAGAGTTATTCATCTTCATCAGCAATTCTGTCCAAGACCGTCCGTCTGACGACGTTTTTCTGGACCACAAAATATTGCACATCTCGACAAATAACAAACTTCAAAATTCGATATCTGATCACTCTGAGCTTTGATGGGTGGGTTCCTCGACTCGAGTCAGATATATTTTACCCCGAAGTCAAAGAAATAATAATTTAGGAGCGTTAATTCGGAAAATACATCTTTAACACTTATATGCAGATGGTCTTATATTTTATGTATTTATGTTAGATTACTTATGTGTACATATTTTTATCGCACGTGTTGTGCCAGTATTAACTTTGTAAACCGTTTTAGAGCACAACTGTGGTTTTACGGTTATATAAAATAAATTATTATTATTTAGTATGATACTCACATTTATTTCCGGAATCCTGAGTAAGACTATGAATAGTGTAGAAATTATGATAGTATTGTTATTGATTTTTCGCTGATTAAAATCTAACTTTCTCGCACTAGTTTTATCAATATGTCAGCGCAATGTTGATATCGATATAACAAGCTTGTAATAAAATAATTGACTGATTCCAGGTTGATTGAAATCGTATCGGGTAGTTATTCTAGCACCCTTAGACATAACCGGAAGTCCTCTGATTCACAACAAAATATCGTAATCCAATGCATGTGTGCCAATGGTAGTTCCATGGGAAGATTTTTTTCTGTGAAATCAGGGTAGATTTAGGCAAAGCGTAGACCAAATAGTATCACACAGAATATCATAGCACAGAGCAGCTATTAAAACATAACAGCGATCACTGGCTATGTCACAATGGAAAGGATTGATGGCATAAAATCCATTGTGTCACGATATGTTTTGATGAAAACAAATTCAATGCGAATGACATTAAAGTGATGTGAAACACTCCGGATATGGTTACCAAATATATAGAAATGGAGAATTATCATGTTCAAAGTAGTAATTTTTACAAATAGTATATCAATATTGACAACACACCCCCTCATTCTTATATGTGAATTAAATGCAGTGACTCTCGATGGCTAAATCGTTTTCATTAGTTTATCGCCGATATATGCGTCCCGAATCGAGTAATAAATATTTACAATTGAGTGTAGTTCAGACGATGTTTTCTATGGACTGATACGGTCGATTTGCTTCAAATTTTCGGCGATGTTAGTAGAATGTTACATTCCTCCAGTTGTGGTAGCGCCTGATTTCTAACTTATCAGTTTCACGCATCCGAACAAGTACATAACATGTCTCTAAATAGCACCAGATTGGCTAGTAATACCAAACTATTCACTATGTCACATTCGTATTGTTGAAGTACTGGAATCACTTTAACCCGTACTATGACATTGCGCTCGACATTACGAAAATTGCTAGGATAAGAAATAGAATTATCCCTCTTTGATAAACTGTTGTCAAATAATGCGATCGTCCGATGATAGTCCCCTAAACAATTAAGCGCGGTTTTAAACTCGAAACGAAACGTATTTGAGCGTGAAAACGTGCAAGAGACTTTATTTCTGCTCAGAAAATATAGGCACGGACATATTGCAAATGGATGACATTCACATGAAGTTACTTTTCAATTAAGTATGTTATTTGAACTCGACGTGTGCCAAATTATAATTTATATATCATCTTTCGTATGAATGTCACCTATTTTCGGTGTATACACCAGGTAACAACGGTGATTCTACAATTGAATTACCATATTATGATTCTAGTATTAGACTGTTGTATGTTAACCCGATATTTGGTTGATCTCTCAGCAATAACTATAAATTGCATAGTAATTCGAATAAACAGACAAAATAGTTTACAGAAATGGTTAGAACTGGAAGAAAAATTGAAAAATAGAAGGGCCATGCAGGTCTGCCACATCCAGAATTCAATTTCAACAGCACTTAATTAATGACAGATCACTGAGACCAGTGAAAATAGACTGATCAGTTTGTTCCATGCCTGCGTCACAGGGGGCAGGAATCGTTTATAGTGGATAATTATAATATTCTTGGTAAAGGGACACGGCATTTAAAAATGGTAGCTTCAGGATAAAAATTGCCTTTAAAAAAATATAAATATTATTCACCATTTGTCATCATCCATCATTCCCCAAGAGACTACTCTACGCGTAGAAACAAACCCCGTCCCGATCGGACATATAATTCCAGAGATATTCATCATTAAATCCAGATCAATTCCAAAACTTTTCATTGAAAGACTTACATGTAAGTTGTCACAAAACAGAATTTCAGAAAGGCCAAATTTGATCCAAAACACCCACATTCCGCCAGATTCCACTACGATAAAAACATCTTTTATACACACCATTTCGTTTACTAAGATCTAACATTGGTTGAATCACGTCTGTACTTTGACAATGACTGACATGCTCAAATTCGGTTTTTATTTGACTTTGAAACATGTTTTGTCGCTCAAATGTGACAGTGTACACAGTTTGAATTTTTGATAATACTCGCAGAATGTGTAACATGCGACGTGATTGGCTTATATTATTTTAAAGATTTTTCATGAAAGTAAAATAGCAAACTATGAGAATTAGGTAAATACTAACAACTATTATTTAAATCTTATTTTTGTTTTGATGTTATTTGTGTTATTTTATTTTTGGAAGGGCTCTAAAGGGGGTTTTTTTTCATCAATTTTCACAGGCCAGGAACATGCGGTAATTTGGATTTCCCCAATTACATCGATTTCACGTCGACCAATGAAAATGGGTATATCGACAGGCATGGAATAGGTACTGGGATCAAGGTCAAGTGATCTCCACAGTAAATATTGATTATTTTCCGGCCAAGTTTGAGCGACAAAAACATGTCAAACTCAAATAAAAACCGAATTGGAGCATGTCAGTCATTGTCAAAGCACAGACGTGATTCGACCCAAGTTAGATCTTAGTAAACGAAATGGTGTGTTGAAAAGATGTTTTTATCGTGGCGGAAAGTCGGTGTTTTTGAATAAATTTGGTATTAATGAAATTCTGTTGGTGACAACTTAAGTCTTTCGATGAAAAGTTTGGAATTTATCTGGATTTAATGACGAATATCTCTGGAATTATATGTCCGATCGGGACGGGGTTTGTTTATACGCGTAGAGTAGCCTATTGGGGTATGATGCATGATGATGATGACAAATGGTGAATAATATTTTTATTTTTTTAAAGGAAATTTTCATCCTGAAGCTACCATTTTTAAATGCTGTGTCCCTTTACCAAGAATATTATAATTATCCATAATAAACAATTCCTGCCCCCTGTGGCCTGCGTGCATCTGGGCTAAGGGGAGTCACTCTACAATGTTCTATATAAGACTATAACTTGTATAACATAATTATCCCGGCCCAGAAACTGCTAATTAATTTCAAGCAACTGCTGACCAATATTTTAGGATTGAAAAAAAAACCGCTAATCAATATTTTCAAAACAAAAAATACCCTGCTTTATATACTAATAATAAACCAAATCAATGTACAACTCACCTTTTTCTTTCAAAGAACTCAAAGTTGTATCACACACTACAAACTTCTTGAGGCTGCGGTCACAGTTCCGGACTTTAAATATACCCATGTTCAACTTCTCGAGAAATAAGGATTTTTTAGAATTAGACAATTTATCAGGTATTTATCAACTTGCAAGGCAACGTACGTGCATCTAAAAAATAAGCTTGTGTTCGAGGATAAAAGCCCCATTTAAGAGGGAGTTTTTAAATATCTTAAAATTGTAATGCTTTATGGCTCTCGAAGACAATGATTAATAGTTTGATTACATTGTAATAGAAACTATTATTAGAAAGTCATACTAGTTACAGTACCTGTGATACCTACATGTATAATGACATACTAGTACTTGTTGATATGTCCCAGAAGATACATCCATGGGTTTTACACACACATGCAGAACACATTTTGCCTAATTAAAAGTAAAGATGTTGACTCTGTACTTAACACATGTACATTATGCACAGTAGAATCAATCTGCTGTACCGTCTACAGACAATTAAAAGGAATACACCACCCCCTAAACATTATACAGTTTTGTAAGCAGGTGGTGGTTACAATTTTTTGTATTGATTCCGGTTGTGACACAAAAGAGTACATCTATTAGGGTTGTATCCAGACCATAAACAAACTGTTTTAGGCCTGCCAAAATCGATTTCCTGTTTTTTCAAGCCAAAATTTGAAATACATGCACGCACGCGATTTTTTTTTCTTTATATAATATTTATTCTGGGGGAGATGTTTTATCAACAAGAATAATCTGAACTTTTGACTCCCTGTAAATGGTAATCAACAAAAGAATGTGTTTTGCAGGCTTTTATAACATTGATAGAAGTTTATATAGTTGTGTACACAAGTCTTTGAGTAGGCTAGATCATTCATTCATTGAGCTTCAGTTGGCCATTCCGATGAATGGCAACAAGCCATATTTCCAACTAAATCCTGAAAAATTTCCCATAATTCTGTTGTGGTTAACTTAAGAGGTCAATTATTGTGGGCATCACTGTATGCGGGTTAGCATCACTAAATTTATCCTCTGGGGACCTCATTCTGCAAATGACTGACGTCTTATTTTGTGCCTTGATCACGTGATATTTATTTGTAACATGTTTTAATAGATTCGCAGTGTCTAAAAGGCTGTTTAAGGCTCAATGTCTAAAAATTAGCCATGTTTTCGCTGACACCGTTCCGGAATTAAGTCTTTGAAAGTATACGCGCATCATCGCATGAATTGTGTATTGAGCATGCAGCCGACGTAGAGTCAGACAATTAGCAGGTGACAGTATATTATGTGAGTACTTGCTATTCCAACACAGAACGATATTTACAGCCGACATGTACTTGCAACCACCAGCCTACTGCAGTGTATAAGGTTACCGGGGTAAGTGGGGGAAGCGAGTGGTCTTGCCTAGTTTGATTGTAACTCACGGCACTGAAGAAAACATTTATATTAAACCTATCTGCTTATATATACAGTAGAACATTTGTAATTGTAGTATGTATGCATATTATAATGTAGTTACATGTACTCTTCAAGGGATTCACACATATGACTGTTTGAGTTATGAACAACATGACGGCCTGCATGAACATATACACTTAGAGGCCATTTAAACTGAAGATTGCAAAATGGCAGCAATTCATATCGTCCAATGGGGACAATCTGATAATGATTAGTGTGAGTGTCAAAGAATGCTGGTTCAGTTAGTTCTATGATGAAGTATTTGCTGTTGTTGAGGACAAATATGTTATCAAGAATACAAAATGTAGGACAGTCGGTAAGTTTATCATAACTTTTCACTAAACAACAACCTGTCCTGTATTCCAAACCATGAATATGTATATTATCAACAACGTAAGCAGCAAATTGACCCAAATCCTGAGAATTCAAATGATTGAATCCCGGCACATTTGACGGCAGCAAAGTGCGGAAACATTCGCTCAACTGGGGATATTTTTCAATCAAGTTACACTGTGTACCTTCTGGACACAAAACTCCTCCATATAGAAAATTCACTGGACCTGCCCCATCATACCTGATTTGCCGGTGGGCCATATATAGTTGGTGTTGTCGAGCCATAGAGAGGGGAAGGTTCTTAAAATTTCGGTATCGCTTAGCCTTGAAAAACCCATGTTTGGCCTCGAAACGCATGCACCAATGGTGTCTGAGTGGCCCATATAGTGACATCTGCCTGGGCAGATGTACTAAATAATGCAATTTGGGAGTAAATGGTGCTTTGGGATATAAAGTTTTATATTCCTCCAGAAAACTTGCTACCAATATCCGCAACAACTGGGGAGTATCCTTGGAGCAATATGAACTTGTGCATATCATCACCAACTGGATGAGCTTCAAAAGATTAATCCAATAACAGTACCCCTTGGGTATCTTAGATGAGATAATTAGTGGAATAATATTGCACAGAACTAAAATAGCTGAAGAGCTTTGCTTCACGCTGATTCCCCCTTCTGAATTCTTGGCAAAAGTTGGTTCTGGTTTGCTATTCTTGTGAAGGTAAGAATATCTGAAACCAGATATCTGTGTGTTGAGCCATTTGATTGAAAACCATTTTTCCACAACTATAACTCTGTAGAAAAAAAGGGACATCACCAAAGGAACGATTCCCTCTAAAAATATATGCATTGGGTCTTGGACCATTCCAGTTGTGATGCTGAAGTCCTTGATCTTTAGGAGACAGCTGGACTGATTTATTCCCCACATTTTGCTCCAATATTTCCTAACGGCATCGGAATATTGTTCAAGTCTACCACATTGGGCCCTGTGAAGATCTTCATCTCTGTGTGTTACTTGATGGTCTACTGAAATCAGTGACAGTTTTTTGGCAGATATATCACAATTTCTACAATTCTTACGGGCAAATCCGACACCTTCCTTAAAACCACCCAGCCAATTAGAATCTAGCGTGTCAGCTGGAACAAATACCAATGTACCTTTCAAAAATACATCTTCACCATAAAGCTTAAACGTCAGTCCCTCAGTTGACAATTTGTTAACAACAGATATGAAGTCACTGAGAAATGTATTTAATGAACCCTTTGTTCTTACGCTTTGTGTCTTAGCAATACCAATAAGTTGAATAACTTGCAACTTTGATCTATGCTCAGGTGGAATATTGCCGAGTGTATAATAAAATATTGATATTTTATGTTTCTTTGTGTGAGACCCAAGTGGATTTGTAATCTCCAGATCATCGGTATTCAGAATCAACTGCAGTGCAGTCTTATTTTCTATGAAAAGGGGATGTGTCTGAAAAAACTCACCATCACAAAAATCCTGCATATAATCCTCATTGGAAGAAAAATGGGGATGTTGTACATAATTCCATACCTCAGGTAGCTCTAATAAATTGTGCAGAGACTGCTCTAAAGGAATGTAGTAACCAAAGTTCGGAACTTCAACAATTTGCCCATTTTTGGTGATGTTTCGGCGGTTTAATTCAATGGACTCTGGTGCTATATACGGAATTGAGTCACTTTTCATATAACACTTTAATCGCTTTTTGGATGTATCTAATTGATCTAGAAAATTTTCAACTGGTATATCATCTAACAATCCATCAATATCAGCAATACCGCGTTCTGACAACCTTTTCTTCACTGTATCTTTAAAGGCAGACAAATTGCGCTGCAATAACGTACCAGCGCTACTCACTATTTTGTTTATGCTGGTCTGCGATACATTGTGTTGACCCTCTAGTGACAATGTAAAAACTAATTCTTGGGTCTGAGCATTGAAGGGATTTGTTGCTGCATTTGCAAAGTCAGTTCCCGTACTAATACTACTATCTTCATTGTCAACTTCCATGTTTGCATACATATCAGTCGCTTCCATCCTAGTATGCCTATGGTTTCTAGAGAAGTGTGTACGAAAATTTCCCCATTTCTTTGTGGTATAACCACAATTTTCTGCATCACATGCCACAACAAAATTTGGGTCATCTTTGTGCATTCTGATATAATGGTTTTGGAAAATACCAAAGTCATGTGCAGTGAAATAGCACAGATTGCAAATAAATGGATGATTTGGTTCCATCTTGGAAAAATAAACATTGCCCGCCGAGAAAGTGACAGTCAGACAGTGTCAGTGGTGGGAAATTTGTATTTATTTTATACCAGTTTATTTATTTTAAAACATAAGATAAGATTAAGATTTTTGGCATCCCAGTATAATAGTATTCACTGTATTTATATATTGCCATTATTGAATTTATTCAATTTATTGGGCGGGCCTGAGCTGCTGAGGTCAGTGAAGCTGAAAGTCAAAGTGAAATTGGCACAATGACAATTTGGAATTCAATTGGCTGCACAAGTTGGCACAACGTCAACATGACTCAGTCTGAGTCATGACAAATTAATTGACAATCAGATTCAGTGACAATCACAATCATCGTAACACAGAAAAGTCACAATCGTGACAGTCACAATCACAATGGCCGGGAATGGCAATGCCACTGCGGCTGCCAGTTCTCAGTTGCAACTTCTTGAACTTGCATTTGATTTTGAACGTACGTGTTGCATTAGATTCAAACTACTAAACTAGTCTACCGTAGGTTAAAAAATACATTATCTAATTGGGTGACAGCCTTGCAAAGTTGTATATATACCTGTTATTTGAATAATTAAAGAAATATTTGAACGCTGTGATCAAAACAATGATTTCTGAAAAGTTTCCCACCAAAAGTTTTGTGGAATTGATGCCGACTGCGCATGCGGCACGTGCCGATTCAATTTACGGAATTGGACGCGAATCATCACACCTGTGTTAAGTACCATGAACACGTTATTGAACGTTAGTGTTCAATCCTATCGCAAAAATCTCGAAAAGTACAAATAAAACCAAAATTATATTATAATAACATTTTATTCTGCTCATGCAAACATTTCATGTCTAAGTTACTCATTAAAAATACCAATTTCGTTATACGGAGTATAGCGATGGCCACCACGGTTCGATATCTTTTAACGCCAGTATGACGTTCAGATAGGCACAGCATGCCATATTATTAACACCAACGTGATGTGGCCACTGTATGATAAATGGAGCTTAACATCAACGTGATGTATTATAACGCATAGCATGTCAAATATGAACACATTGCCGACTTAACACGTTCGGATTCTTAACACATGGATTTACAGTGTAGAAATGGAGAATTATCATGTTCAAAGTAGTAATTTTTACAAATAGTATATCAATATTGACAACACACCCCCTCATTCTTATATGTGAATTAAATGCAGTGACTCTCGATGGCTAAATCGTTTTCATTAGTTTATCGCCGATATATGCGTCCCGAATCGAGTAATAAATATTTACAATTGAGTGTAGTTCAGACGATGTTTTCTATGGACTGATACGGTCGATTTGCTTCAAATTTTCGGCGATGTTAGTAGAATGTTACATTCCTCCAGTTGTGGTAGCGCCTGATTTCTAACTTATCAGTTTCACGCATCCGAACAAGTACATAACATGTCTCTAAATAGCACCAGATTGGCTAGTAATACCAAACTATTCACTATGTCACATTCGTATTGTTGAAGTACTGGAATCACTTTAACCCGTACTATGACATCCGTAGTTTTCTCGCTGATGTGTCCCGTGATATGGACCCGCTTGTGTCTATGACAGTGTGTGGTGAAACCCATTTTACGGAAGTCTAAAGTGATTAGCCCCAGTCCAAAGCGACAACCCCAATTAATGTAAAGCATATAATACATGTATTATAATTATATTATTTGTACTGAGTGTTGCTATACATGGAATTAGGCAGGTGCAACATGTAAGCTAAATCAATAGGCAAATCCAACATCGGTTTACACATGGACATATATAGGTTATTCGTTAAAACGCTAAATTCGTTCAAGCACATAAATTGGACTGAGAAAATCTGTTCAAAGATAGCAGATTCCTTGATAAAACGTTGCTACAACCACGCATACGACACCATCGATACGGGGAATCAGCTCCTTATCAAGTATATCATGCTGCACAATTCAATAACATATGGGACTCGTATATCAGCTGATTTGAATAATATGGTTTATCAAATGTGTCATTTCAGCACGAGAGCATGTGACATAGAGGTGCGTATAACCAGACAATATGCCAAGGAATAGATATGAAACAATATATAATCGGGGTTCACGGTTAAATAGTTGTTCGTATTCAATCTGATAGGTGCCATGCGATGTTAGGAATGTATATCAAAATCAGTATCCAGATTTAATCGAAGTGGGGTGATTATATTGACTAAATAACGGAGATGTTCATAAATTTGAAAAAAAAAAAAAACATTGTTAAAAGAGCGGTGTTTTTATTCAGCATGTTTTAACCAAAGAAGTTATTTTAAAGGGCGATAATATGTGAATTTGATTCATGGATGAACAACGTTGATCACTTGTGGTGTTGTAAACTAATTCAGAAAGAACTGATTTGTCGAAAGTATACGTTCTGTATTGGCTTATCATGATTCCGATTAACTCAGCGTACTCATTGCTTGGCACAGGTTACTCAGATTGAATATCAATTGATATCTAATCGTGAACCCCGATTAAGTATCTTTCTCTATTCAATCGCCTGCGTATAATACGGGATAACAGAGGTCCCCGTAATGCAATGGAATACGCAGCTTTGTTTGGAATGTTTTAATATAGAACACTGTGATTAATACATGTATATCAACATAAACGGTATACATCTCAGCAATACCACTGAAACTCACAATTACAGTGCCAATTAATACTCGTCTACGTGAAAATAGAAATTGTGGAGAAAATTATGAAGAGCTATTTTGTTTCGAAGAACCGAACATGTTCAATCTAATGCTCACATAGATCATGTCATTAATCTCTACTCTGGCTAACGCACATTGAGAACATATTCCATGTACAAAACCAGGGACAGGGGACCTTATAAAGTCGAACATTTAACGTGGTGAATATATTTTCTTGGTTGTTAATTGTTCCTTAATAATGTACTTCACTGTAGGTGAAGGTCCCAACTCGAAACTGCATGCTTTTCTTTGACTTTTGATATCGGAATAAACATCGAATTATTTACCCGGGAGAAATTCCATAATTGTAAGCGACGCAAAGCAAAATCGCTCACAAAGTCACTTAAATCGTGAAATTTCGAATTCGGATCTTCACCTGGAGTGAAGTTCATTATTAAGGAACAGGTAATAACTAAGAAATATATTCCCTGTGGTATTTTTTTCGACTTTATAAGGTTCCATGTCAAAACTTCAAAAAGTTCCCAGGTTTTGCACTGGTGGAATATGATTTCTACGGGCATGATATAGTGCTCATGGTAATCTGCATTTGTCACGGTTGATTTAAATATCAGTGTCATCATCTGAATTAATGTCAGATGGCTCAACACAGTTCAGTATTAAGTGCGATCGTCTGTATATTCGAATTCCAGCAATATCAAGCATGGTAAACAAAGCTATATACACTGTAAGTTATGTCAACCCTTCCATGGATGGAGCTTCCTGGAATGTTTGCGAAAACCCTGTTCCAATGCATTCTCGCATATATACGAGAATACTGACCTAACAATATATGAATTGACATTGTAAGCCGGTGCATTTTCTTATATGTGCGAGGCTCCCTGTTGGGGTCTCGCATATATAGGAGAATGCACTGGCCCATGATCGTTAATGATGCATCAGCGCCCGTCATGAAAGGGTCAAATTTCCACATTTCGTTTGCCAGGCATGTGATCTTGGTGATGTGTATGCCAAAAAATACGTATGACTTGGTTCTTAATATGGTTCAAAGGTGGTCAATCTCTTCCTATAACAAGTTTTATATAGTTCACTTGGTATAAAGTAATAAATATTAATCGAAGACCCCTGTTCGGATATGCTTCTATATATTAATATTGATTTTATTTCTAATTTTCAGTTATAATACATGCAATCAATTTGGGACTTCAGGCGATCTGAGATTGAGAAAGCACAAATGTATAAATGATTGTATGTATTATACCAGTAAATTTGAAATCAAATCAATATTAATTGCTAGAAGGGTTTCCAGAAATGGGTTTTCGATTTATATTTATTATTTTAAAGCCATTAAACTATATAAAACTTGCTATAGGAAGAGAAAGACTATTTAAAATATGCAAAAATGTAGCATGGATTTAAATTAGTCTTCCTTCGCTATGGCACTGGACATGCATTTGCTCACACAATATAATAAGTTCTGATGGCAAGCATCTCTAAATGTGACTGAACATACATCACCAAGATCGCTGACCCATCAGACGTACTACGGGTATTCAGAGTAAATTTGTGAATGATCAGTGGAATCGTGACATCAATTGGAATATGGAAGACATCCATAATTCTTTTTAAAACAGTTATGTCCATATGCACCGTTGAAAAGGTTATTGCTGAATTGCTGTTTGTTTTCTTTTTGAACACTCTAAGTTTATTTTGGTTTAATCTTTGCAGCTGTGATGATTTGGATGTATAACAGGCGACACGTTTGAGCGAAGCAGTGAATATATAACAATGCATTGAAGTTCAAAGTTATTCGTCAATGGCCAACTTCTCCCTCTTCCATTGACTTTTTTCTTCGAATTCGACAGCTGCGTACTCGTCATCAGTTTTAGGGTGTAGGCATTTTCGGCACGATTCCTTGGCCGAGAAACACTTGTTGTAGATAATACCTGCTGCCGCACCTCCAACCAAGTCACCCACACAGTATACCTGAAATAGAACGAGAGAATGCAATTTCAACAACATTGGAACTAAACAAGACGGCCAATGGGAGGTCTCGGAATAAGTATACAAAGAGGATCGCTGAGTGAATATCTCAATATATCATACTATCACACGGAAATAGGCTTACAATACCACTGAATCGTCGTCACCTAAGACCAAGACGAGACAAAATACAGACTTACAACTCATTCGGAAAGGTTAACGCATTAGATCAGTGCCAAAGACCGATGACGAAAAATGCTCGTGCACGGACTATATATGCATAGCATGACTCCAGCGTTCTGCGCAGAAATGATAAGAAATGTGATTTATTATAGAACACCACCATCGAGGACAGAACCGAGCCCGTTTCGCCATTTGATGCAAAAAGTTCAAATCACTTAAACGGTTATGACTCGTTCGAACTCCACACGTATGTATACATAATTTGGTACGATTAACATACATGTATATACATATCTCTGTATAAATATCATATCATGTAACATGGATCCGAGAATAAAGCAGCAACTAACTATAATTCTCTTAGAAAGGTAGTTCTTGTATGGGTCGACCAATTTCGATACCCCGAAAAATTAAAATACGTATATTATTAGGTGTATTTTGGAGCGCAAACCGCTATATGACTTTCAATATATCGTCATAGTTATCCTATTTTCTCGATCATTGTTCAATTTGAAAAATTATGTTTGCCTTCAAGATACATCCTTGGTACTTATAAACAATAACATCAAATTTTAAATAAGCATATATGACACAATTGAAGCACAAATGTCGACCACAAGTCAGGTTATGTTATGTTATAGCAAAAGCAAGAGATAAATATGAGCATGCTCACACATGGAGATTTTCGCTCTAAATGAGTTGTATGATTGTCCAATATGCTTTGCAGTAATTATTAGATGGAACTCGCGACATGGAAGCAGTTCTGGGGGGATTTTACTGTGTGGGTCAAAGCGATGTGGTTTAATATGACGCTGGTCTGAGATGAGTCGTTAAGATATTCAATGTGGATTATTCCCGTGCATGTAGAGCGACAACGATATTTCGATTTTGTTTTTTGTTTTTTTGCGAAAATAAATAAAATGTTGGTTGAATATAGGTCACACAAAATTAATTATAGTAGCATATCTCCGCCAAATTTCGTCGCAAAAATCATTAATTTACATCTTTTGTGCGAAAATATAGAGAATAGTGTTACGATCAATGAGTTAAACACGAAATAAAGCAAGGATCTTCATGTGTGCACATACCCTATATTTATGCATCAAGAGTCAGCTTGTCTGTATCTCCGTCACGCTCGACCAGTTGCATTTTCTCGGTCTGCCACTGGGGTTTATCCTGATCCCTTTCATCTTCGAAGTCATCATGTTTCTTTTGTAGACACATTGTACATGAGCCATTGGCCGAAAATACTTTGTTGTATAGAATTCCAGCGACACCACCTCCGAGCATATCACCAACCCAATATACCTATATGTATAGAACCATGAAAAAAGTTATATTGTATTTCAAGTTGACTATTTAAAATATGCATTCTGATTGATCGAGAGATGCTAACTTTATTTATTTTTTTTATTGTCTGCGGAACATCCGCAAATTTTTAATAGAGCATGCCGCCGTTGAAAACGAGCGTCCAATGCGTCAGCGTGCAGTCAGGAGTCGCGTAATCGAGTTCAACAGAAAAGTTGTTTGATGAAGATACGATTAACAGGAAGTTATTATGGCGGTTATCCTTGTAACCCAGATAATTGATCACCGGAAAAGGATATCTCACCTCAAAGCATGAAATGCCGATATAAAATTATTTTCGTGAAGTTTCTTTCAAATATTTGGTGGACTGAATTACAATAGAGATAATCGTGTCCTGATTCGTTGTATATTCGGAGATAAAAATAGTTAGTGAACCGGCTTGCCGGCGAGTCCACAATCTGTGTTCATGCTCGATTCGCCGAGTATCGAACTCAAAAGACTACGATTATCTCTTAACATTTAGATGTTCTTATTTCCAATCTGACTAACGCGTTTAAGAAAACAGGATTTTCTACATTTGTAAACTTGTGACCAAATAAAACAAGTTAGATATGCACATCACCAAAGTTTAGCCACAATTCTAAAATCTATTTTGTTCGGCTCAACAGATAATTGCATACATGCACCATCATTTTATATATATACTGGAAGGTGACCCGACTTCATCCGGGCTTTGACCTTGAATTGTCTATTTTGAAGGCCAAGGTCAAGTGGGGTCACGATTTGACCCGTCCAAAACACTGCACGAACAAAAGTACCCGACAAATGTACCCGTCGAAATCCATCCGGTTTTACCCGATTTGACCTTGAATTGATCATTTTGAAGGTCAAGGTCAGGTCGGGGTCACGATTTGACCCGTCCAAACACCCAGTGGACAAAAGTAACCCTATGTATAAAATTTCGTCGAAATCCCATCAAAATTGGCGATTTGACCTTGAATTGACCCGATTTCAAGGTTACATCGCACGGGCAAATGAATATGCTTATGAGACTCCCCATACGAAAGTATCCCCACATACCAAGTTTCGTCGAAATCCCGTGATATTCGGGCGTTTGACCTTGAAATGACCCAATTTCACGGTCAATGTCACGTCGCACGGGCAAATTAATAGGTTTATGCCACTCCCCGGCCGAAGGTACCCCCACATACCAAGTTTCATCGAAATACCGTGATATTCGGGTGTTTGACCTTGAAATTACCGATCTCAAGGTCACGCCGCACGGGCAAATTAATAGGCCCATGTCACTCCCCGGCCGAAAATACACCCACAAACCAAATTTTATCGAAATCGGCTTGGCCGTTTTCGAGTCCATCGATTACAGACAGACACAGACACACACACAGATCTTCCAAAATATATAATAGATAGGCATTGAGGATGGGAAATGAAAATTCATCATTCAGACAGAAATAGAGGCTCGCCAAATAGATGGCAACATACTCGCAAAAATAAATTCTCTATTCAGCTACACTATGCGGATGTTCTGTTTATCTACCGAACAAATTTAAATGTATTTTATCGCCATTTTTGTCCAAAAACTTCGCAAAATTCACAGGCTCCTTATAGAGAAGGATGGCCTACTTTGCGACTTTATCTGTATAGTAGAGCCTAATTAATTATGAAACAGTTTTGTATTCATGCGACTACACCGCAATATAGTCCACTTTATGAGTTCTAAATTATGCCGGAAAAATATCATAGCGTGGTGTAATTTAAACTAAAATTTAAATGATTTGGGTAACGTTCAAATCTAAAACTGAAGTGTACGAGTATAGCAGTCATGTGAACTTGGATATTTGTGCTTGAAATGAATTGAAAAATGAATTATTGAATGTCTTAACTTTAGCAGTAGCAACAAGATCGGCAGAGCAAATGCACCAGTTCATGGGAAAATATCGTATACTTTATAGTAACAAACTGCCAATTGCTTAATCAAGTTGTAGACTTCACCAACTGAACATTGAACAATTATATTTGAAAGCGTTTTGGGGCGCATCGTCTGATCTTTTAGAAAGGTGTCGCCACCGATTGCACGAAAATAGGTTGTGGATGTTTACTCGCTAACAAGTTAAGAACGGAAACCAGCATGGTCCGCTCTAATGATGCTCCATAACGGTGAAACGACCCAGTGGGTCACTCACGAACTGCTGGAGGTTAACTGGTCCAACTTCTTGTAACCTTTCTCCCTCGCATATTATTAAGTTTATCTGTCTGGTCGAGGATGCTTTATCTGTCTAGTAGACGGATAGAGGCGTGATTTATCTGATGGGCTTTATATGTATAGTAGAGAGGGGTAGGGTGTGGATAGTACTGATTACTCACCCATGAGTGTGTAAAGTTCTGTCTCAGAATTGCAGGTCCGAATGGGATCACGGGGTTAATGACTCCTCCTGACGTTGGCATCTGTAGAAAAACAAGAACATTACATGTATTAACTATTCGTAAATCACGTTTTGAACTTACATACACTGCACAAACACACTACTATGTTCATTCAGAGGTCATGTAGTCATGCGCGTACATTAGAAAAAGCGACCCGCCTATTTGAGATACAGGTACATGTATAAGTGACTAACAAAAGACCGTCAATAAATGATTTATCGGCATAACTCACCTCAGCAAATATCCCCATGGCCACGGTTAGCCCAACCATTAATGGCACGGACCACCGTATGTCACAACGTCCTTTACTAGTTCCAGCCATAACAACAAAAAATCACCAAGAAAGCCAACATGTATTAACTCTTCGAAAATGACGTTCTGAACTTAAAAACACTATACAAGCACATTGCTTTGTGTATTCATACGGTAGGTCATGTTGTTTACACGTATGCGCGTACATTCGAAATAAGCGGCTCGCCTATTTGAGATACATGTACATGTACGTGAGAACTCAAATACTGACAATAAAAGGCTTATACACTCTTTAAAAAATAGGTACTTCAGAGTGCCTACGTAGGTACTAAGCTTTGTCCCAGGGGGAGTACCAACTGTTTGGTACTCTGGAGTACCAAAAGTGGTACTCTGGAGTACCAAAAGTTTAGGTACTCTGGAGTACCAAAAGTGGTACTCTGGAGTACCAAAAGTTTAGGTACTCTAGAGTACCAATATGTTGTAATGTTTATGTTTATTAGGTATCATGCTGCGTATTCGCACAGAACAAGAATATTAGTAAACAGTATGATGATGATGATGATGATGATAACATATAGATATATATATTTACATGTCAAGTCCACACACTTACTACGTAAGATTATTATAACCATGTGGAATTTAATTAAACTGCAGTTATTTATAGTTAATCCTAATTCGTGAAAGATGTTGTATATATCTGTTTTAGACATGCAGTTGCTTTTAATAGTTCAATTTTCCTTTTATATAAGACTTTCATGTTGTCAAATGTATAAATACTTTGCAATAGTAGATCTATACAGTCCTTGACATGTAAAAAGCATTAATACACATTCCTAAATGCACAATATAGATAATATAGATATATTAAATTACACTATTACAATATAATGAGATGAAACTTCATTGTTGGCTGTTCGTTGATATGTAATATGTGAAACTGTGCCTTGCACAATGATTTTGGCATAATTCTTCTCTATAATTTCGAGTGGGGATGGCTTATATCATATATCTCGCAGAGCTGTTTTCACAAATATACTAACCCTCCGCAGGATGGCAATATTGTCAATGGATAAAAGAGCATGGAATTTGTCAAGATTAGGAAATTCCCAGTAATATTGAGGGATGAATTTCTTTCTTATCTCTTCAAATTTGTTACAAACAATAATCAAGTGGTATTCACCCCCGAGAGCCTCTCCACACGCAGAGCAGGTTCTCTTTTCCCGCGAGATGTCTTTCCAACGACCACTATCAATTGCCAGACGATGATTTGATGTTCTTATTTTGACTAAGTATTCAACTAGATGTCGGGGTAATTTCAGTAGATAACCACTAATTTTCTAATCTGGCTTTATCGCTTTATACAGATTTCCCTTGGACGATGAACTGATATCATGCCTCCATTCAGACTCAAATTGTGTTATTAGTCGTTGTTTCAATTCTCTGATATTCCCCTTGGACAAGGGCGAGTTGTCTTCCCACTTGTCGATTAGACTGGATTCTTCAAGGCATGATTGGATATATTCCACCCATTTCATGCCTGAATACGAAGAGTCAGATACAGCGCGAGCTAATTTGTATAATTTCTTGGCGAGGGTTGAACCGTGCTCGGAGACAAGCCTCGAACAATACGATATTGCTCGACTTTTAATCTCAATTTCAAGAGGGTCTCTTCCCAATTCTCCATACACCATGTAGTTCGGGGTACTTGCTTTCATGTTTAACAAGATTTTACAGAATTTTAAATGGACATATTCTATATCCTTAGTCGGTTCAAAACACCACACTTCACTCCCGTATAATAGAATCGGGGCTATCTTATAATCAAACAGTGTTAACATTAAGTCTACGGGTAGATTCAACGATCTTACTTTATTAAGAAGTGCATACATCGCTCTTAATGCTAGGTTACGGTTCGCCTTTATTGCTCGGCAGAATCTTCCGTTATAAAATAATTTCACTCCCAAATATGTGAATTCTTTGGCTATATCTAATATAAAATCTTTATATTTGAACTTTGGGAGTTGTTTCTGCATTTTTTTGCAGAAGATGACTACTTTAGTTTTCTTAGTGTTTACTTCAAGTTTCCAAGCATCGGCATAATCGGCGAAAGCCTGGAGTGCACGTTGCATGCCGTGTTCACTCTCGGACATTAGAATCGTATCATCAGCATACAATATACATAACATTTTTACATATACTCCAAGTTTTGAAAAAAATAGTTCATCAAGTTGATTCAATCCATCAATAACACAATCATTTAAAAAATCATTTATATCATTAACATATAGTGAAAAAAGGAGAGGTGACATTAATACCCCTTGAAATAAGCCTATATTGCTCACGAAAAAATCGGACAACCCTTCACTGTTTTTGACACAAGTTTTTATCTTACTATACATGCTTTTGATAACATTAAATATTCGACCATTAATATCTTTTTCTAATAATTTAATCCAGAGTCCATCCCTCCAGACAGTATCAAATGCTTTTCTAAAATCCACAAACGTGCAATAAAGCCTCTTTCCACTGGATAAATAAGTCTCAATTATATTTTGTAAAATGAAGACATTATCGAGCGTTGAGTGTTTTTTTCGAAAACCAATTTGGTATTCACTTATCAGGTGTTCGGTTTCGGCAAAATTCATTAATCTTTTGTTCAGAATAGCAGTGAATAATTTTGCAATACAGCTCAATAATGTTATCCCTCTATACGAGTCAGGGTTTCCAGGATCACCAGATTTTTTATAGATTGGTTTGATCATATCTATTGCCCAATCTTCTGGGAATGATCCGGTATCGAGAATAAAATTGAATAATTTACAATACAAAGGTGTCATAATATTAATCGATGCTTTAATATATTCGTTAGTAATAAGATCAATTCCTGGAGACTTATTTGCCTTTAAACTTCCTATTGCAGATTTAATCTCTTCTTCGGTTATTGGGTCATTTAAGGGACTATAGAAAGATTCTTCATATATACTAGTTATTTGTGCTTCAAGGTTATCGCCGAGACCGTTAGACGAATTGACTGATTTAAAATGGGCATGGAGTTCATCCAATGACACTTTACAGTCGAGGGCTTTGTTCCTATTAGAATATGATTGGTACTCTGGATTACCTACTAAATATTTAGGTTCTATCCGGGCATTGTGCATATAATACCCACTCTGCCTGTATGTCACCGAAGTCATGACGCACACGACATGAAGTGCCAAGAAATACAGACCCATTATATTATATGAAGTACCGAATATAAAGACAGGTACTCTGAAGTATTTAGGTACTATGCATAGTACCTAGCAATTTGGTACTCCACAGAACCAAACATATAGGTACTAAGCGGAGAACCTGCCCAGATACCAAGCACTCGAAATTACGAAACATGGCCGACGGCAAATTTAACAATGTGGAAATTTAGATTCCAAATGAAGCTATGGCGTTTAAACATTGAATAAAGTACAAAACCACTCCATTGCATAGTGATATTAATGAAATAATCCGAATTATACATGCATTACTTTTATTAGTATATATAACCTTGATCGTGATTTTGAACTTAAATAAAAGTTTAAGATCTCGATTTCAGGATTCCCTGTTCCCTGCATGTGGAGTAAAATTGGTCTGAATGTCCAAAACTAATTTCTTAATTTGTGTGCAATAATATTAAGTAAACATAAATCAAACATCTTGGAACTGGTCTGGATGAAACACCGATCGATCTAGAATAGCCCGATAAATAAAAAAAACTACCTTGCGATAAATCGCAAACAACTTTGCAATAAGTACCGGTATATGCGATTTAGTGTAAAGGTTTTCGATTGATTACAAAAGGTTTGCGATTAATCGCAATGGTTTGTGATTTATCGCAGATATATTTTCATGCATTGGCATTAATGGACTTGAACCATATCAATATAATCCGACATCTTCAACAGGTCTGGGTAAACCACCAATCGATCTATATTAGCATGGTTGGGCTAAAATAGACCGATCGTTCATTGGCAGCAAGCATGCATGTGGGATAAGGCGAGCAAACCTTCGCCATAAATCACAAAACAACTTTGCGAAAAATTACAAACACCTTTGCGATAACTCGCAAACCTTTACGATAAATCTCAAACATCTTTACGAGGACTCTCAGACTGCATAGTGGGTGATTAATTTTTGCGAATTATCGCAAACATGTTTGAGATTTGTGGCAAACTTTTTTGGTGCTAAAAATTTCTTAATTTGTGTGTAAACATTATAAATCAGCCATCTTGAACAGGTCTCAGTGAACAACCTATCAATTTATAATTGAACGGTCGGGCTAAAATAGACCGATCAGTCATTCACGGCCAGATGCAAGAATATTGAGAGGAGCAAAACTTTGCGAAGAATCACAAACACTTTCGCGATAACACGCAAACCATTACGATAAATCTCAAACATCTTTACGATAAATCTCAGACTACGTACTGTGTGAATAAAAAAAATTATTTATCGCAAAGATGTTTGAGATTTGTCGCAAAGGTTTTTTTTGCACTAATGGGCTTCTGTGAATATTATAAATCAGACATCTTAAACAGGTCTGAGTGAACAACCTACATGTATCAATCTATGCCCGGTCGGACTAAAATAGACCGATCAGTCATTCACAGCCAGATGCATGAGTTATGAGGGAGCAAACCTTTGCGATAAATCACAAACACCTTTGCGATAACACACAAACCTTTACCAAAAATCTCAAACATCTTTATGATAACTCTCAGACTACGTACTGGGCGATTATATTTTTGCAATTTATCGCAAAGATGTTTGAGATTTGTCGCAAAGGCTTTTTGCCGATAATGGGCTTCTGTGAACATTATAAATCAGACATCTTAAACAGGTCTGAGTGACCAACCTATCAATCTATAATTTCCCGGACATGCTAAAATAGACCGATCGGTCATTCACAGCCAAGGGAGCAAATATTTGCGATAACTCCCAAACCTTTGTAAATAGTGTGCGATAAGCAAAATACTCAAAAATGGGGAGACCATTAACTTGGTTAATTAAAACTGTTGTTTGAAAAATACCGCTACAGCGCTCACTAGTCCTCGCTACAAGGAGGTGTTGAATGGGTTACCAGAATTATTATCACTCTCCCAAAAAAATTGCCACGGTGTTCAGTGTTTTGCTTATCGTACACTTACAACGCGCTGTATCAGTAAATGAACAAATACTAAGATACATGTAACACAAAGAGAGTTTAATGTATTTAATATATGATAAAGTTTGGTAAAGCCATAGTTAATAAATTATTCTCCATTCGCATCTATGCGTCAACAAGTCAGTGGCATTGCCTGATCACCAGAGCCATATAATGTAGAATTTCGCTAATATGGTTTCCAGTTATGGATGAGGTTATTTCCTAGCAAAGCGGAAATGGCCGAATCGCTCAGACTGATAACCACACATGTAGCCAGACATGTTTTGATAAGAACATGAAGCATCTGGACATTGGAATGGTCTACATGTTCATGTATGTATACAGCTAAGCTCTAATTGACCCCTCCCCCTTAACGACATTGGCCACCGATATTACGAGTAGTTGCGAATGTCGGTCAGTGACCAACTTTGAATGTTAATTAAACCGTAAACAAATTATTAATTGAAATATTGTTTTGTGTATAGTTAATATGGTGCATGGCGCTGATGAAAAGCTGGACTGGGTGTTTACAAGGTGTCCATGTAAAAATTAGTGCGGCGTACAGTGGTCGCAAAATATTATTAATAAGACTGTATAAAGATTATCTGCGGTTGCCACATATCAACCACTTGATCATGGTTGAACGGCGGTATGGTATAACCGGTGTCTGACTGTCATTAATGCCCTACAACCTTGTTAAAGGGGGTGATTAATTAGAGCATAGCTGTAGTACGTTACTAAAAGCTTGCGATTGATTCAGTTATAACATGTGTCCCAGAATTGGATCCATATCTCCGAGATTATCCACCATTCCATAAATATATCAGAACAATATCACAGGCGTTTCGATCAAAAGAATAGCAGAATCCGTAACTGGGCGACATGTCATCGCGACATGGTTCTCAAATCACGTTTCGATGAAAATTGAAGAATTTGATCCGTCGTCCTTTGCACAGGTACTTGTACGTTGTAGCCATCAAACTTGTTACTGATCTGTGACGTCATAACTCTGACTAATTTCTACAGAATTGGATGTCTCGTAATCATAGTCACCAGTGGTTGACTCTTGTGAGTTAATTGGGCGGTTTATAATGTTGTGAAACTTAAGTATCTGTTTTTTGTAATTCACAATACTGTTGTGTTGTGCATGTATTAAACCACACTGCACTCAATGACTTTTCAATTTGGTCTAGCTGTCTAGCTCAGTTCACCGAAAATTTCTGCTTTCAATAATGTAAACGCCCGTTATTTTTTCGGAGGTTATATATCATCTTGTCCCGTCCATGTACAACCATAATCCACACAGTGCTGACAATGTTCCAGGTTATTGAGAAGCCAGTTAGGTCCAATTTCACACACACAAAAATATGTTGATGAATTTCAGAGAAGTTACTTCCATAATCTTAAATCCACCCAGCGAGCGAACAACGTACCTAAACTGGCATATACTACAAAATGTAAGCCCAGTCCGATCTCAACATAAAATGTCTAAGTCTGATGTTTGTTTGTCTCTTCGTCCATGTTTATAAACTGTAAAAAATCTCAATCGTATCAACTTGAAGTGGCTGGACGCCGCCATTTTATCGAGATCGGCTAGTACCAAATGAATTATCACGTGATGCCATCACGTGGGTAACACTTGGGTGCCGAGATCGCGCTAGTGCCAAATGAATTATCACGTGATGCCATCACGTGGCTAACATTCAGGTTCCGAGAGTGGATAGTACCAACATGGTGTGGTACTATATCAATTTTTAGAACCAAATTCTTCTCAATACCTGTTGGTCTGGTACTATATCAGACATATTGGCACTACCTTAGTACCTATACGGCTTATTATTTCTAAGTGTGTAGGCATAACTCACCCCAGCAAATATCCCCACGGCCACGGTTAGCCCAACCATTAATGGCACGGACCCCCGTATGTCACGACGTCCTTTATCAGCGCCAGCCATAACAACAAAAATCAACAAGAAAGCCAACATGAACTCTGTCCCAATAGCTTGATACTCAGTTACAAATTCCTTAGGAGAGGCAGGTTGGATGCTACGAAACAGTTCTGTGGGCGTTGTTAACTTTAAAAGATTGACGCCGCAATATCCCCCGACGATTTGAATTCCAACATAAAATAGAAATCTCAAGAAGGTGATTTTCCTTTGGACTGCGAAACCGATGGTCACTGCCGGATTGATATGTCCGCCGCTGATGTGGTCAGTGGCCATGATCACCGCTCCGACAAAGAACCCTGCACACAGGGCAGTGTTCGCGGTCGGGTTTGGTCGATCGACGCTCGGGTTGTGCAGCTCGCTGGACAGAACCATGTAACATATGAAGAAAGAGGCGATTCCTTCGGCAAGAACGGCCCTCCAGAAAGCAAAACATGCGATGTCATTGATCTCCCGTCTGGCGATGGTCGACCAGCAGTTTCCGCCTGTTTTCTTTGTTACCATGGTTCTGCCTTCTGTAACTGATGTCATGCTGCTTCCGCGAGAATTTAGCCAGGTAATGAATTCCGTCTGATGTTTCAACTATAGCGTTAGAATAATTCAGTCATGAATGAGTCAGTTTAAGCTATGTGACCGTTTCACGTGCTGGTTATTCAAATGAAGGCCGCATATACCACAACTTCCAACACCATATATACGATCGTCGGAAAGGCGATAGCTAAGATGACAATGAAAAGTGTATTAAAAGTTGACTCTTTATATATACGTGCATTTAACATTTCATAAACAAAAAAAATGCAAAGACATATTTGTTTCATTTGTTTGCCTTTAGCGAAACTATCTACAAAACAATCAAAGCTGTGCATACTCCAACACCCCAAATTGCTTTATAAGAGCAAATTGTAATTTAAGTGGCTGTAACATCGATACAATCACGAACAATGAGTCTTTGCCCTCACGTCTACCTGATCAAGATGTTGGTGTAAAATTTATTCAGTTTGTCTCTACATCTTCCACATATGACGTCTAACAGGGATGATCATTGATCCATCAAACATTGGTTTCTGTAGTCCACTATACCCCGAGGAAGGAACTGTTGTTTTAACATGGATATTACTCACATTGTTCATTTTTCCAGTATGCAAGCAGTTGAGAGAATATCACGCATTCGTGACGTGATAGATAAGTCTGTGGGGTGGTATTGACATCATACTTCGAAGGGACGCCGATTGTCGCATAATGGCCGATTTGGTACCTGCTTGTCGACGTATAGTATTTTTTGAATAAATAGGAGTACAATGCCATACCCAGGAAACAATTTAGGTAATGTTGCAGAAGAGATAATCCACCTTTAAAGAATAGCACTTAAGCTTTTCTTTACTGAATGGACTTTCCCATTCATTTAAAGTATTCTTTGGAATGGTCTTGTTTTCATATGAAGGGGTGTTCAGGAACAACGAGTAGACGACAGACAGACGAATCAGATACGATAATAGAAGAGCAGAAGGATTCATTTTCATTGGCTGGAAATGTTTATATATTAACTTAAAAAACGGTTATAAACTTATTATGTGAACATTTCCAGAGTAACTACTCGTCAGTGAGTAAATAGTAAAGAAATCGTTGACCCTTTCTTTACTAAATATTATTGACGAATAGTTATCCCTTAGAAAATGTTTAGATAATACGTTTAACCCTCTCTATACTAATCATCATTTATGAGTAGTTATCCCATATGAAATGTTCAGATAATACGTTTAACCCTTTCTATACTAAATCATCATTGATGAGTAGTTATTCCATATGAAATGTTCAGATAATAAGTTTAACCCTCTATATACCAAATCATCATTGATGAGTAGTTATCCCATATGAAATGTTCAGATAATACGTTCAACAAACGAGGTTAACTTAATTATTGTCTGAACATTTCCCTCCAACAAATAGGGCTCCTTCCGTACTGTTATTATCTGTTGTCTGCTTAATTTTCATGAGCAACCTTCCATATTTTAATCATAGACCATTCCAATGTAGACTTTTATAACTGAATGGGATAATCCATTCAGTATAGAAAGGCTTAAAGTAGCCACGGACTCTGAAGATTTCCCCACAATGTTGTTCGTATTATCGAAGAAATGAGAAGATATTGGGAATCTGCAGTCATGGTCACGGGGAATTCTCAGTATGATATCTACGGCAGCGTAGAACCGCCACCTCCTCTTCTGTTACCAACTTGTTTAAACAAGTTATAGAGCTTGGGTACTTGGACAATATCTGTCAAATATATGGCAGCTATGAAACTCAACAGTCCGTCGGTCGGGTGTGTAAAAATATCGCTGTCAATCCGAACGTCCCACCAATGAACTATCAGGCTCTATATACGGGTGTGGGTGTTTCGATATAATACCTTGCCATCCCCCACACACGAGCCACAATTTATGAGACAAACATCATTCCAGAGAGAGAGAGAGAGAGAGATAGAGAGAGAGTGAGAGAGAGGAGAGAGATATTGTTTATTCCTCCATTCAATGGAGACCTTATATACAACAATAGATACAATTACATAATATAGAAACAATAAGATGGGTTGCTATTCAGGATAGCATGATATACAATAACAACAATGCTGTTTCTCACTCCACGGACTAAATGGTGCACAAAATGCATATGAACGAAAAACATTCTGCAAAAGGTTCACCATCGTTGTTTATGGTTGAGGAATCCAACCCACTCATACTGTAGACTGGCAGCCAAATGAATACATCAAGAAATCTTGTGGCGATAGGCGATCTATAATTAGGAGCGTCGATAAATCGAAGATATTGATTATTCGATACCAGAAGTGGTTTTTTAAATCAGTGATATACGGAGAGAAGCAGTGCAAGAACATATGATATACTTGATGTTTGCAAAGAGAATTGTTGTCGTAAGTCGTCCTGTCGAAGATGTTAGCCATTCGAACTGATATTGTGAGATACTTAAGATTGGCCCAACATAACTTCCAACCCCTCCAGGAGGACGTGCGACGTGGCTTCACATTCCGAAAGAAATCGAGAGCAGCTACATTGTCCACTTGAAGTGTTTCGAACGAGGACGTCATGTATTGTTTCACTTTAGCCTTCCATTGTGATTGGTTGGGAGAGACGCCCGTTTCTGCAAATGTGGTCAGGTACTCATACAAGTTATGTTTCCGCAGAATGGGGATAATATCTCCCAGAATCCAAAAGGAGGGCGATTATACAGTAAGTAACCATGCAGATTGAACAGGAGAATTCGAAGAGCTTCTCGGTGGGCGCATGGTAAATTTATCAGGGTACCCATACAAAAAGAGTTTCCTTTTCATAATTTCTACTCTCAGTGGATTGACACCCAATAGGGACAGGACCAATTCCGTGCTTGTCCTTGTCGGTAAACACTGAATTGTTTTGAGACACATGCTGTAAGATCGTTCGAGTTGCAGGAAATTTGCTTCTGATAGCTGATACCACATATCACAGCCATATAAAGCTTTTGGGAGTGCAACATGCTTTAGTATGATCTGTAGAGATATTGGTGATAGATATTTTGTGGTGGTCGAGAGCCAATCTTGGGTGGATGTTGGCTTTCGTGGTTTTGCGACGGTATCCTTGGCGCATCTCTAATAACCCTATACAACACATTAACAACTTACGTAACTCGACCCACGGATTGTATGATGGCTCTGTCCCATCCCTTGTGCGATTTCGGACAACGGAGACTACGTTGACCCAACGCAAATCTATTTGTCTCGATATGCATGAGAGCCTATAACCAGTCACACAAAGATGGCCACCCGCCCTTGTGGGTCAAACAGGGCATCAAAGTTTCAGCCTCCAGATGATATTGGTCTAGTAAATTGACGGCTCGTGTGTGCAGGGCTGGCAATATGTTATATCGATACCTTCACCCCCGCATATGGAGCCTGATGGTTCATGGTTTAGTCGTGTTATCGCGCTGTTAATTAATACACAGCAATAAGTGTACACCCGGTCCCACCGACGGGCTATTGAGTTTCACAGCTACCATATGATTGACAGCTGTTGTAATTAACTTGTTTAAACAAGTTAACTTATTTGTTTACACGAGTCAACTAACTTGTTTAAACAAGTAGTAACTTGTTTAAACAAGTTTGCTAACTAGTTTCAACATGTTAACTAACTTGTTTAAACAAGTTAAACTTTATACGCTGCCGTAGATATCTTATAGCCGTGGGTGAACCAATTAATGCCACTTGGCGGTTTGCGCTCCAACATATACCTACAAATATTATCTTTAATTTTATTCTTGGCATCGAAATAGGTCGATATATACTTGAACTACCTTTCTACTACTACCTTAATATGTCCCAGAAAGACGTATTGAAATTATAAAAAATACAACTTTAACACGATGTTTGTATCCCAAACCACAAATAGCCATTTGCACGACATGGAACAAAAAAGAGCGTTCCGTGATAGTCTATTCCTGATATGGTATAAATTCGTCGTGAAGAAATCAGCTCTTTAAAGGTACTCAATACGATCAGAGGGTCCCGATATCATCAAGATACAGCAACATTTGTTCAAAATACGCTTTTGTTATCAGAATCGATTAATTGCAACAAAATAATGCTAACCACTGTCAACTATGGTATCAAATTTCCCAAAACGTGTTATTTGTCAACATTTTGTTCAAAGAAATATGGCCGTATTATCACTTGAGTATTCACGAAATTTGGTGGTATTACCACTTTTTTTTAGAGTTATCCATCTTCATTCGCAATTTTGACAGAGACCATCAATTTGACGGCGTGTTTCTGTGCCACAAACAATTGAAATAACAACTTCAAAAATCGACATCTGATCACTCTGAGCTTTTATGGGTAGGTTCCTAGTTTTTACCCCCGAAGCCAAAGAAATAGAATTTAGGGATGTTTAATCGGATTGAGTATCTATAATTGAAAAAGAAGTGGCATTAGTAGATCATAAAACAGTATTTCACGTAAGTATCGAACGGATTGATCCCCGAATCTTCGGCCACACCAAAGTCTCAATGTTTGGCATAATGGGTGTCTGAAGCCATTTTGGGCGGAAGTTGTCTGTTACAGGCAGACGCATATCTTATAACCAATCATTTGAAACGTGTCAGATAAAATGTTAGATTAAAATGAATTTTATCTAGAAACAAAATGATTGCGTGGTTACATACAAGCCTTAGACATACGATGGTTTGTTATAAGCGAAGATTACAACGTTTTCGGAACAATCAGAGATTCCTTACCGGTGTAGATGAACATGTACCACCCATGGCCAAGTGATCCTGCTAATTTGCTATGATGTTGGTGCACATAGGCCATGCTGATTTACTATGATTATGTCGGTGGGTCCTGCTAATTTGCGCTGATGTTTGAGCACATGGGTCCTGCTAATTTGCTATGATGCTGGTGGGTCCGGCTGATTTGCTATGATGATGTTGGTGGGTCCTGCTAATTTGCTATGATGTTGGTGAAAATGGGTCCTGCTAGTTTGCTATGATGTCGGTGGGTCCTGCTAATTTATTATGATGATGTTGGTGGGTCCTGATAATTTGCTATGATGTTGGTGCTCATGGGTCCTGCTGATTTACTATGATGTTGGTGGGTCCTGCTGATTTTCGCTGATATTGGTGCACATGGGTCCTGTTAATTTGCTATGATGTTTGTGCACATTGGGGTGGGTCCTGCTAATTTGCTATGATGTTGGTGCACATGGGTCCTGCTAATTTGCTATGATGTTGGTGCACATGGGACCTGCTAATTTTTTATGATGTTGGTGATCATGGGTCAAGCTGATTTACTATGATGATGTTGGTGGGTCCTGCTAATTTGCTATGATGTTGGTGCAAATGGGTCCTGCTAATTTGCTATGATGTCGGTGGGTCCTGCTAATTTACTATGATGATGTTGGTGGGTCCTGATAAGTTGCTATGATGTTGGTGCTCATGGGTCCTGCTGATTTACTATGATGTTGGTGGGTCCTGTCGATTTGCTATGATGTTGGTGGGTCCTACTGATTTGCGCTGATATTGGTGCACATGGGTCCTGCTAATTTGCTATGATGTTTGTGCACATTGGGGTGGGTCCTGCTAATTTGCTATGATGTTGGTGCACATGGGTCCTGCTAATTTGCTATGATGTTGGTGCACATCGGTCCTGCTAATTTGCTATGATGTTGGTGCACATGGGACCCGCTAATTTGCTATGATGCTGGTGCATATGGGTCCTGCTAATTTACTATGATGATGTTGGTGGGTCCTGATAATTTGCTATGATGTTGGTGCACATGGGTCCTGCTAATTTGCTATGATGTTGGTGCACATGGGTCCTGCTAATTTGCTATGATGTTGGTGCACATAGGCCAAGCTGATTTACAATGATGTTGGTGCACATGGGTCCTGCTAATTTGCTATGATGTTGGTGCACATAGATCCTGCTAATTTGATATGATGTTGGTGCACATAGGTCAAGCTGATTTGCTATGATGTTGGTGCCCAAGGGTCCTGCTAATTTGATATGATGTTGGTGCACATGGGTCAAGCTGATTTACAATCATGTTGGTGCACATGGGTCCTACTAATTTGCTATGATGCTGATGCACATAGTCATGCTGATTTGCTACGATGGTAGATGGGACAAAATGATGCTAAGAACTTAAAAAAGACGATTAATTTTTCAAAAAGTTGTCATTTTCGTGGCCTTTGTCTAATTTCTAAAAACCAGTATATGTATGACACATTCAAGAAGATATATAGTCTTTAAAAAAAATTAATTTTGTGGTTGGTTTGAAACATCCAACGCAGCCATTGTTAAATTATGTTAATATATATACGTTCTTGGATGTTAAATTATTTAAATAAATAAAAATATGTTCTTTGATGTTTTATACTGATAACGGTTTTTCTTGGAATTGTTCGGATTAGCCAAAAACCTATAAAATGACAATGTAAGAAAAATAGTTAACTGTAGTTACTTAAACCTTCCATGACTGGAGTTTCTCGATATTTTACGAAAATTCTGTGCCAATGTATTCTCTTATATATCCGAGTCTCCGTTAGGGAGCTTCACATATATAAGAGAATACATTGGCCTCACAATATTAGCCTTGACATTGTAAGCCAGTGCATTATCGTATATGCGTGAGGCTCCCTATGGGAGACTCGCGTATATAAGAGAATGCACTGGCACAGTATCTGTAATGCTGCATCACCTCATTTCCCGTCATGACAGGGTTAACATCGTATATTTTGCCTCACCGGCATCATAGATAAATCAGCAGGACTCACCAACATGAATAGCAGGACCACATATTCAGGTGTGTAAAGTACTTAATGCCAAGACTCGAGCATGTGACGTAGAGGTGCGGATAACCAGCCAATATGATAAGGATTAGATATTAAACAATATCTAATCGGGGTTCACGAATAAATAGCTATTGGTTTGCAATCTGGGTAACAGGACTGTGGCACGCGATGTTAGGATTCTATATTAAAATCACTATCCAGATTTAATCGAAGTGGGGTGATTATATTGACTAAATAAGGAGATATTCAGGAATTTGACAAATTAAAAAAAAAACACGTTATTTTAAAGGGCGATAATATATGAATTTGAGTTGTGGATGAACAACGTTGATCACTTGTGGTGTCGTAAACTAATTCAGAATGAACTGATTTGTCGAAAGTATACGTTCTATATTGGGTTATCATCCTTCCGATTAACTCAGCATACTCATTGTTTGGCACATGTTACTCAGATTGAATATCAATTGATATCTAATCGTGAACCCCGATTAATTATCTTTCTAGGTTACATGATCCTGTCCTTATTCCATTCAATAAACCCATTCAATAAATTGTGATATTAAACGTTCGTTTAATAACAGGAAATAGTGCCAGGTGATCGTTGACTTCCGGTTTGTCGTCTGTTTACATTGCGTACGCTACATCTCAAAATACTATCGATTCCAATATTTTTCCAACAAAATATAATGAATGAAGAGTTTTAAAAGTTATGTCATTAAATATACGCCATTAAATGCGCCAATGAGTCATTTTTCATCTGGGACTATTTCTTTACGCAGGCAAACAACGTTTAGTTACGTGATACGTCATCGCATGCCTTATAGAAGCCGATATTAATTTCGAGTCAAATTTGTTAATTTGAGTATGTTTTGTCGAGGTTTTGGATCTTGTAAGAAATAGAATCTACAACTCGTCCCCAGTTCATAGCGGAATTTACAAAACTCGTCCAGTCTGGACCTCGCCAAAGGCTTGTTTTGTAAATTCCGCTATAAACTGGGGACGAGTTGTAGATCATCTATATATTCAATCGCGTGCGTAGAAGGAAGGATAACAAACATAATCACGCTAATACGCACATAATGTGATTATGTGATTTGAAATAAGCAGATAATGGAGTCATGGCCGTTATTTTCGTTTTATGGCGCGGGCCGCAGTGAAAACACATGTTAAAGAGCGTACAGCTGAAAAGTCGTCATACACACATAATCTGCTTATAATCGCCTCATTATGAGTCGATAATGTGACTAAAATGTTCTCATTTTCAGCACATTATGGCCTCAAAATGAGGCGATTCTGAGCCGATTATCTGCCAAATCAACTTCTTTATAAGCAGATAATGTGCGGATTTTTCGGCAGAACAGGTTGGGGGTAACAGAGGTCACCACAATGCAATGGATACACAACTGTGTTTGGAATGTTTTAATATAGAATACTGTGATTAATACATGTATATCAACATAAACGTTATACATCTCAGCAATACCACTGAAACTCACAATTACAGTCGCAATTAATACTCATATACGTGAAAACAGAAATTGTGGAGACAATTTTGAAGAGCTATTTTGTTTCGAAGAACCGAACATGTTCAATCTAGTGCTCACGTTAATCTGCATTTGGCAAGGTTGATTTAAATATCACTGTGTCGTTATCTGAATAAATGTCAGATGACTCAACACAGTTTAGTATTAATTGCGATCGACTGTATATTCGAATTCCAGCAATATTAAGCATGGCAAACAAAGCTATATACACTGTAAGTTATGTCAACCCTTCCATGAATGGAGATTCTTGAAATTTTTCGAAAACCAATGCATTCTCTTACATATGCGAGTCTCACATAGGGAGCCTCGCATATATTCGAGAATACTGACCTAACAATATATAAATAAACATTTTAAGCCAGTTCGTTTTCTCATTTTTGCGAGGCTTCCTATGGGAGTCACGCATAAATATGATAATGCACTGGCCAATAATATGTAATGCTGCACCAGCGCAGCTCCCGTCATGAAAGGATCAAATAACCATATTTCGTTTGTCAGGCAGGTGTTCTTGGTGATGTGTATGCCAAATACGTATGAATTGGCTCTTAATATGGTTCAAAGGTGGTCAATCTCTTCCTATAACAAGTCTTATGTAGTTTCCTTGGTATAAAATAATAAATATTAATCGAAGACCCCTGTTCGGATTGATCTTATTTCGAATTTTCTGTTCTAATACATGCGATCTGAGATAGAGAAAGCACAAATTTATTGTATGTATTATACCAGTAAATTCGAAATGGGTCTTCGATTTATATTTATTATTTTAAACCCATTAAACTATATAAAATTTGCTTTATGAACAGAAAGACTATTTTAAATATGCAAAAATGTAGCATGGGTATAACTTAGTCTTCCTTCACTATGGCACGGGACATGCATTTACTCACACAATATAATACGCTTTGATGGCAAGCCTCTCTCAGTGTGACTGAACATACAGCCTACAGCACCAAGATCGCTGACGCGTCAGATATACGCACTACGGGTATTCAGAGTAAATTTGTGAATGATCAGTGGAATCGTGACTTCAATTGGAACATGGAAGACATCCATAATTCTTTTTAAAACAGTTATGTCCATATGCACCGCCGTTGCTATGATGTCTATGGTCTGCGCTGAAAAGTTTATTGCTGAATTGCTGTTTGTTTTCTTCTTGAACACTTTAAGTTTATTTTGATTTAATCTTTGCAGCTGTGATGGTTTCGATGCATAACAGGCGATACGTTTGAGCGAAGCAGTGAATATATAACAATGCATTGAAGTTCAAAGTTATTCGTCAATGGCCAACTTTTCTGCGTCATCAACAATCGGGTGCTTCTCCCCCTTCCATTGGCTTTTTTCTTCGAGTTCGACAGCTGCGTACTCGTCATCAGTTTTAGGGTGTAGGCATTTTCGGCATGATTCCTTGGCCGAGAAACACTTGTTGTAGATAATACCTGCTGCCGCACCTCCAAGCATGTCACCCACCCAGTATACCTGAAATAGAACGAGGAGATAATGCAATTTCAATAACATCGAACTAAACAAGAAGGCTTTAGTATGATCTGTAGAGATATTGGTGATAGATATTTTGTGGTGGCCGAGAGCCAATCTTGGGTGGATGTTGGCTTTCGTGGTTTTGCGACGGTATCCTTGGCGCATCTCTAATAACCCTATACAACACATTAACAACTTACGTAACTCGACCCACGGATTGTATGATGGCTCTGTCCCATCCCTTGTGCGATTTCGGACAACGGAGACTACGTTGACCCAACGCAAATCTATTTGTCTCGATATGCATGAGAGCCTATAACCAGTCACACAAAGATGGCCACCGCCCTTGTGGGTCAAACAGGGCATCAAAGTTTCAGCCTCCAGATGATATTGGTCTAGTAAATTGACGGCTCGTGTGTGCAGGGCTGGCAATATGTTATATCGAAACCTTCACCCCCGTATATGGAGCCTGATGGTTCATGGTTTAGTCGTGTTATCGCGCTGTTAATTAATACACAGCAATAAGTGTACACCCGGTCCCACCGATGGGCTATTGAGTTTCACAGCTACCATATGCTTGACAGCTGTTGTAATTAACTTGTTTAAACAAGTTAACTTATTTGTTTACACGAGTCAACTAACTTGTTTAAACAAGTAGTAACTTGTTTAAACAAGTTTGCTAACTAGTTTAAACATGTTAACTAACTTGTTTAAACAAGTTAAACTTTATACGCTGCCGTAGATATCTTATAGCCGTGGGTGAACCAATTAATGCCACTTGGCGGTTTGCGCTCCAACATATACCAACACATATTATCTTTAATTTTATTCTTGGCATCGAACTAGGTCGATATATACTTGAACTACCTTTCTACTACTACCTTAATATGTCCCAGAAAGACGTATTGAAATTATAAAAAATACAACTTTAACATGATGTTTGTATCCCAAACCACAAATAGCCATTTTCACGACATGGAACAAAAAAGAGCGTTCCGTGATAGTCTATTCCTGATATGGTATAAATAAAGAGCGTTTTTTCTCACTTTTGGCCAAACATTGAAAACAGCCGGAAAGTTGCTGTGACCATAGCAAAATATTGTTTAGAGTACATGAAGCCGGTATATCAATATATCGTGTATTTGTTAACCTATCTTATAATACTTTTGTATACCTCTTTCCAAATAACGTAGTCAAAATTTTGAAGCTCGAATGAGGCATGTCAGTTAAACACGACTCAGTTGGACCCCCAAAGTATACCTATAGGTAATTTGGAAGCGGTGGTAAAATAGGTCGACATATATACGAAATACCTGTATACCTGTATATGTATGTATACTCAGAAAAAAAATAACCGAAATCATAGCAATGTTCTAGCTGTTTTCAAGTCAGACAAACGCTCTTTATTTATATTATAACAGTGAACGCTCTACTAATTCGTCGTGAAGAAATCAGCTCTTTAAAGGTACTCAATACGGTCAGAGGGTCCCGATATCATCAAGATACAGCAACATTTGTTCAAAATACGCTTTTGTTATCAGAATCGATTAATTGCAACAAAATAATGCTAACCACTGTCAACGTTGGTATCAAATTTCCCAAAACGTGTTATTTGTCAACATTTTGTTCAAAGAAATATGGCCGTATTATCACTTGAGTATTCACGAAATTTGGTGGTATTACCACTTTTTTTTAGAGTTATCCATCTTCATCCGCAATTTTGACAGAGACCATCAATTTGACGGCGTGTTTCTGTGCCACAAACAATTGAAATAACAACTTCAAAAATCGACATCTGATCACTCTGAGCTTTTATGGGTAGGTTCCTAGTTTTTACCCCCGAAGCCAAAGAAATAGAATTTAGGGATGTTTAATCGGATTGAGTATCTATAATTGAAAAAGAAGTGGCATTAGTAGATCATAAAACAGTATTTCACGTAAGTATCGAACGGATTGATCCCCGAATCTTCGGCCACACCAAAGTCTCAATGTTTGGCATAATGGGTGTCTGAAGCCATTTTGGGCGGAAGTTGTCTGTTACAGGCAGACGCATATCTTATAACCAATCATTTGAAACGTGTCAGATAAAATGTTAGATTCAAATGAATTTTATCTGGAAACAAAATGATTGCGTGGTTACATACAAGTCTTAGATGGTTCGTTATAAGCGAAGATTACAACGTTTTCGGAACAATCAGATATTCCTTACCGGTGTAGATGAACATGTACCACCCATGGCCAAGTGATCCTGCTAATTTGCTATGATGTTGGTGCACATAGGCCATGCTGATTTACTATGATTATGTCGGTGGGTCCTGCTAATTTGCGCTGATGTTTGTGCACATGGGTCCTGCTAATTTGCTATGATGTTGGTGGGTCCGGCTGATTTACTATGATGATGTTGGTGGGTCCTGCTAATTTGCTATGATGTTGGTGAAAATGGGTCCTGCTATTTTGCTATGATGTCGGTGGGTCCTGCTAATTTACTATGATGATGGTGGGTCCTGATAATTTGCTATGATGTTGGTGCTCATGTGTCCTGCTGATTTACTATGATGTTGGTGGGTCCTGCTGATTTTCGCTGATATTGGTGCACATGGGTCCTGTTAATTTGCTATGATGTTTGTGTACATTGGGGTGGGTCCTGCTAATTTGCTATGATGTTGGTGCACATGGGTCCTGCTAATTTGCTATGATGTTGGTGCACATGGGACCTGCTAATTTTCTATGATGTTGGTGATCATGGGTCAAGCTGATTTACTATGATGATGTTGGTGGGTCCTGCTAATTTGCTATGATGTTGGTGCAAATGGTCCTGCTAATTTGCTATGATGTCGGTGGGTCCTGCTAATTTACTATGATGATGTTGGTGGGTCCTGATAATTTCCTATGATGTTGATGCTCATGTGTCCTGCTGATTTACTATGATGTTGGTGGGTCCTGTCGATTTGCTATGATGTTGGTGGGTCCTGCTGATTTGCGCTGATATTGGTCCACATGGGTCCTGCTAATTTGCTATGATGTTGGTTCACATGGGACCCGCTAATTTGCTATGATGCTGGTGCATATGGGTCCTGCTAATTTACTATGATGATGCTGGTGGGTCCTGCTAATTTGCTATGATGTTGGTGCACATGGGTCCTGCTAATTTGCTATGATGTTGGTGCACATAGATCCTGCTAATTTGATATGATGTTGGTGCACATAGGTCAATATGATTTGCTATGATGTTGGTGCACATGGGTCCTGCTAATTTGATATGATGTTGGTGCACATGGGTCAAGCTGATTTACAATGATGTTGGTGCACATGGGTCCTACTAATTTGCTATGATGCTGATGCACATATTCATGCTGATTTGCTACGATGGTAGATGGGACAAAATGATGCTAAGGACTTAAAAAAGACGATTAATTTTCAAAAAGTTGTCATTTTCGTGGCATTTGTCTAATTCGAGCGATTCGAGTAAAAAACCTAAATCTGTATGACACATTCAAGAAGATATATAGTCTAAAAAAAATATTTAATATTGTGGTTGGTTTGAAACATCCAACGCAGCCATTGTTAAATTATTTTAATATATATACGTTCTTGGATGTTAAATTATTTAAATAAATAAAAATATGTTCTTTGATGTTTTATACTGATAACGGTTTTTCTTGGAATTGTTCGGATTAGACAAAAACCTATAAAATGACAATGTAAGAAAAATAGTTAACGGTAGTTACTTAAACCTTCCATGACTGGAGTTTCTCGATATTTTACGAAAATCCTGTGCCAACGTATTCTCTTATATATACGAGTCTCCGTTAGGGAGCTTCGCATATATAAGAGAATACATTGGCCTCACAATATTAGCCTTGACATTGTAAGCCAGTGCATTATCGTATATGCGTGCGGCTCCCTATGGGAGACTCGCATATATAAGAGAATGCACTGGCACAGTATCTGTAATGCTGCGTCAGCTCATTTCCCGTCATGACAGGGTTAACATCGTATATTTTGCCCCACCGGCATCATAGATAAATCAGCAGGACTCACCAACATGAATAGCAGGACCACATATTCAGGTGTGTAAAGTACTTAATGCCAAGACTCGAGCATGTGACGTAGAGGTGCGGATAACCAGCCAATATGCCAAGGATTAGATATGAAACAATATCTAATCGGGGTTCACGAATAAATAGCTATTGGTTTGCAATCTGGGTAACAGGACTGTGGCACGCGATGTTAGGATTCTATATTAAAATCACTATCCAGATTTAATCGAAGTGGGGTGATTATATTGACTAAATAAGGAGATATTCAGGAATTTGACAAATTAAAAAAAAAACATTGTTTAAAATGCCGTGTTTTTAATCAGCATGATTTAACCAAAGACGTTATTTTAAAGGGCGATAATATATGAATTTGAGTTGTGGATGAACAACGTTGATCACTTGTGGTGTCGTAAACTAATTCAGAAAGAACTGATTTGTCGAAAGTATACGTTCTATATTGGGTTATCGTGATTCCTATTAACTCAGCATACTCATTGTTTGGCACATGTTACTCAGATTGAATATCAATTGATATCTAATCGTGAACCCCGATTAATTATCTTTCTTGATTACATGATCCTGTCCTTATTCCATTCAATAAACCCATTCAATAAATTGTGATATTAAACGTTCGTTTAATAACAGGAAATAGTGCCAGGTGATCGTTGACTTCCGGTTTGTCGTCTGTTTACATTGCGTACGCTACATCTCAAAATACTATCGATTCCAATATTTTTCCAACAAAATATAATGAATGAAGAGTTTTAAAAGTTATGTCATTAAATATACGCCATTAAATGCGCCAATGAGTCATTTATCATCTGGGACTATTTCTTTACGCAGGCAAACAACGTTTAGTTACGTGATACGTCATCGCATGCCTTATAGAAGCCGATATTAATTTCGAGTCAAATTTGTTAATTTGAGTATGTTTTGTCGAGGTTTTGGATCTTGTAAGAATTAGAATCTACAACTCGTCCCCAGTTCATAGCGGAATTTACAAAACTCGTCCAAAATTAGGTCTGGACCTCGCCAAAGGCTTGTTTTGTAAATTCCGCTATAAACTGGGGACGAGTTGTAGATCATCTATATATTCAATCGCGTGCGTAGAAGGAAGGATAACAAACATAATCACGCCAATACGCACATAATGTGATTATTTGATTTGAAATAAGTAGATAATGGAGTCATGGCCGTTATTTTCGTTTTATGGCGCGGGCCGCAGTGAAAACACATGTTAAAGAGCGTACAGCTGAAAAGTCGTCATACACACATAATCTGCTTATAATCGCCTCATTATGAGTCGATAATGTGACTAAAATGTTCTCATTTTCAGCACATTATGGCCTCAAAATGAGGCGATTCTGAGCCGATTATCTGCCAAATCAACTTCTTTATTTATAAGCAGAAAATGTGCGGATTTTTCGGGAGAACAGGCTGGGGGTAACAGAGGTCACCACAATGCAATGGATACACAACTGTGTTTGGAATGTTTTAATATAGAATACTGTGATTAATACATGTATATCAACATAAACGTTATACATCTCAGCAATACCACTGAAACTCACAATTACAGTCGCAATTAATACTCATATACGTGAAAACAGAAATTGTGGAGACAATTTTGAAGAGCTATTTTGTTTCGAAGAACCGAACATGTTCAATCTAGTGCTCACGTTAATCTGCATTTGGCAAGGTTGATTTAAATATCACTGTGTCGTTATCTGAATCAATGTCAGATGACTCAACACAGTTTAGTATTAATTGCGATCGACTGTATATTCGAATTCCAGCAATATTAAGCATGGTAAACAAAGCTATATACACTGTAAGTTATGTCAACCCTTCCATGAATGGAGCTTCTTGAAATTTTTCGAAAACCAATGCATTCTCTTACATATGCGAGTCTCACATAGGGAGCCTCGCATATATACGAGAATACTGACCTAACAATATATAAATAAACATTTTAAGCCAGTGCGTTTTCTCATTTTTGCGAGGCTTCCTATGGGAGTCACGCATAAATATGATAATGCACTGGCCCATAATATGTAATGCTGCACCAGCGCAGCTCCCGTCATGAAAGGGTCAAATAACCATATTTCGTTTGTCAGGCAGGTGTTCTTGGTGATTTGTATGCCAAATGCGTATGAATTGGCTCTTAATATGGTTCAAAGGTGGTCAATCTCTTCCTATAACAAGTCTTATATAGTTTCTTTGGTATAAAATAATAAATATTAATCGAAGACCCCTGTTCGGATTGATCTTCGAATTTTCTGTTCTAATACATGCGATCTGAGATAGAGAAAGCACAAATTTATTGTATGTATTATACCAGTAAATTCGAAATGGGTCTTCGATTTATATTTATTATTTTAAACCCATTAAACTATATAAAATTTGCTATAGGATGAGAAAAACTATCTTAAATATGCAAACATGTAGCATGGGTATAAATTAGTCTTCCTTCACTATGGCACGGGACATACATTTACTCACACATTATAATATTCACAAGTTTTGATGGCAAGCCTCTCTAAATGTGACTGAACATACAGCCTACCGCACCAATATCGCTGACGCGTCAGATATACGCACTACGGGTATTCAGAGTAAATTTGTGAATGATCAGTGGAATCGTGACTTCAATTGGAACATGGAAGACATCCATAATTCTTTTTAAAACAGTTATGTCCATATGCACCGCCGTTGCTATGATGTCTATGGTCTGCGCTGAAAAGTTTATTGCTGAATTGCTGTTTGTTTTCTTCTTGAGTTTATTTTGGTTTAATCTCTGCAGCTGTGATGGTTTGGATGCATAACAGGCGATACGTTTGAGCGAAGCAGTGAATATATAACAATGCATTGAAGTTCAAAGTTATTCGTCAATGGCCAACTTTTCTGCGTCATCAACAATCGGGTGCTTCTCTCCCTTCCATTGGCTTTTTTCTTCGAGTTCGACAGCTGCGTACTCGTCATCAGTTTTAGGGTGTAGGCATTTTCGGCATGATTCCTTGGCCGAGAAACACTTGTTGTAGATAATACCTGCTGCCGCACCTCCAAGCATGTCACCCACCCAGTATACCTGAAATAGATCGAGGAGAGAATGCGATTTCAACAACATCGAACTAAACAAGAATGCCAATCGGGGGTCTCTGAATAAGTACTTTTTAACCCTGTGCCAATGCATTCTCTTATATATGCGAGTCGACCATAGGTCGCCTCGCATATATAAGAGAATGCATTGGCCTAACAATTTATTACAATTTTAATAATTTTGTCTTGTATTCTTTAACAATTTTATAATTTCACCCATACAGAGCCCCAGACAAACATGAGCAGACGACACTCTTCTATATGCTTCTATATATGTGTGGGGCTCCCTGCAGGTTAATGGATGTTTTTTTATTTTATGTCCTAAAAATTGTAAGAAACATTTATTTAAAAAAAATGATAAAAAATTGTTAGGCCAATGCATTCTCTTATATATGCGAGGCGACCTATGGTCGACTCGCATATATAAGAGAATGCATTGGCACAGGGTAAAAAAGTCCCGACTTACGACTGGTCGCTGAGTGAATACCTCATTATATCATACTATCACACGGAAAGAGGCTTATATTATCACCGAATCGTCATCACCTAAGAAAAGACATAATGCAGACTTACAAACTCATTCGGAAAGGTTGGCGCATTAGAGTAGTGCGAAAGACCGATGACTTCAGAACGAGATGACGCCAAGTAAACTTAAATTCGACAACTAGAATAAAGACATTATCTTTAAGCCTAAAACTAAAATATATCAGTATTAGTATACACTGTACGCTGTTGCCATACTCGGTGTATATACCTATATCTGTCTAAATATCTTATCGTGTAACATGGATCCGAGAATTAACTAATTATAATTCTCTCAGAAAGGTAGTTCTTGTATGGGTCAACCAAATTTCAATACCGCGAAAAAATAAATACGAATATTATTAAGTGTATTTTGGAGCGCAAACCGCCATGTGACTTTCACTAAATCGTCATAGTTATCCTATTTTCTCGATCATTGTTCAATTTGGAAAAGTATGTTTGCCTTCAAGATACAACCTTTGTACTTATAAACAATAACATCAAATTCTAAATAAGCATATATGACATAATTGAAGCACAAATGTCGACCACAAGTCAGGTTATGTGATGTTATAGAAAAAATAAGAGATAAATATTGAGCATGCTCACACATGGAGATTTTCGCTCTAAATGAGTTGCATGATTGTCCAATATGTTTTGCATTAATTATTCGATGGATGTCGCGACATGGAAGCAGTTCTAGGGAGATTTTACAGTGTGGTCAAAGCGAATTGGTTTAGTATAATGCTGGTCTGACATGAGTCGTTCAGATATTCAATGTGGATTATTCCCGTGCATGCAGAGCGACAACGACATTTCGATTTTATTTTTTTTACGAAAATAAAAAAAATGTTGGTTGAATATAGGTCACACAAAGTGAATTATAGCAGCATATTTCCGCCAAACTTTCGTCGCAAAAATCATTCATTTACATCTTGTGTGTGAAAATATAGAGAATAGTGGCCAATAGTGTTACGTATAAGCTTGTGCGAAGCAATGAGTTAAACACGAATTAAAGCAAGAATCTCCGTGTGTGCACATACCCTATATTTATGCATCAAGAGTCAGTTTGTCTGTATCTCCGTCACGCTCGACCAGTTGCATTTTCTCGGTCTGCCACTGGGGTTTATCCTGATTGCGTTCATCTTCGAAGTCATCATCTTTCTTTTGAAGACACCTTGTACATGAGCCCTTGGCCGAAAATACTTTGTTGTAAAGAATACCAGCGACACCACCTCCGAGCATATCACCAACCCAATATACCTACATGTATAGAACCGTGAACAAATTGATATTGTATTTCAAGTTGTCTATTTGTCGCTAAAATACGCGTTCTGATTGATCGAGATATGCTAACGTTATTATTTGATTGTCTGCTGAACATCCGCAAATTTTGAATATATAGAGTACGCAGCCGTTGACAACGAGCGTCCAATACATCAGCGTGCAGCCATGAGTCGGGTAATCGAGTTCAACAGAAAAGTTGTTTGATATAGATACGATTAACAGTAAGTTATTCTGGCGGTTATCCTTGTAACCACATCGAACGTACCCAGATATTTGATCATCAGAAAAGGATATCTCACTTCAAAGCATGCAATGCCGATATAAAATAATTTTCAAGAAGTTTCTTTAAAATATTTGGTTGATTGTCAGGATTGAATTACAATGGAGATAAATGTGTCCTGATTCGTTGTACATTCGGGGATTTGAGAATGAAAACAGTTAGTGAACCGGCTTGCGGGCGAGTTCACAAACTGTATCATGCTCGATTCGCCGAGTATCGAACTCAACAGAGTACCTTTATATCCTTAATATAGTTGTTCTTATATTTAGTCGGACTAACGCGTTTAAAAAAACGGGTTTTCTACATTTGTAATATTGTGACCAAATAAAACAAGTTAGATATGCACATCACCAAATTCAACCACAATTTTTAAATCTATTTTTTGGGCTCAACAGATAATTGCATAATTACATTTCCGATGTACACGTACCATGTTGAAATGTTGTACATACACGTAAATGATTATATTCTCTAGGTATGCATTGAAGGGTGGGATATGAAAATTCATCTTTCAGACATAATAATGATTACTCACCCATGAGTGTGTGAAGTTCTGTCTTAGAATTGCAGGTCCGAATGGGATCACGGGGTTGATGACTCCTCCTGATGTTGGCATCTGTAGAAAAAGAACATTTCATGTATTAACTGTTCGAAAGTCACGTTCTGAACTTACAAGCACTGTACAAGCACACTGCCTTTAATTGTGTATTCGGAGGTTATGTGGTTTACTACACGCAAGCATGCACATACATTCGAAATAAGCGGCTCGCCTATTTGAGTTTCGTGTACATGTAAGAGAGTACTCAAAGACTGCTGATAAAAGGCTTATAGGCATAACTCACCCCAGCAAATATCCCCACGGCCACGGTTAGCCCAACCATTAATGGCACGGACCCCCGTATGTCACAACGTCCTTTATCGGTCCCAGCCATAACAACAAAAATCAACAAGAAAGCCAACATGAACTCTGTCCCAATAGCTTGATACTCAGTTACAAATTCCGTCGGAGAGGCAGGTTGGATGCTACGAAATAGTTCTGCGGGCGTTGTTAACTTTAAAAGACGGACGCCGCAATATCCCCCGAAGATTTGAATTCCAACATAAAACAGAAATCTGAAGAATGTGATTTTCCTCTGAACGGCGAACCCAATGCTCACTGCCGGGTTTATATGTCCGCCGCTGATGTGGTCAGTGGCCATGATCACCGCTCCGACAAAGAACCCGGAACATAGGGCCGTGTTCGCGGTCGGGTTTGCTCGATCGACGCTCGGGTTGTGCAGCCCGCTTGACAGAACCATGTAACATATGAAGAAAGAGGCGATTCCTTCGGCCATAACGGCTCTCCAGAAAGCAAAGCATGCGATGTCATTGATCTCCCGTCTGACGATGGTAGACAAGCAGCTTCCGCCTGTTTTCTGTGTTGCCATGGTTCCGCCTTTTGTCACTGTTGTCATGATGCTTCCAAGAGAATTTGGCTAGGTAATTAATTCGGTTTAATGTTTCAACTATAGCGTCAGAATAATTCTGATGATATTGATGAGTCAGATTAAGCTATGTGATCGTTTCACGTGTTGGTTATTCAAATGAAGGCCGCATTTATAAGTATATAGCACAACTTCCAAAACCATTTATACGATCGTCAGAATGTCGATAGCTGAGATGACAATGACACAGTTGCTTAAAAGTTGACGCTTTATATATACGCGCGTTTAGCACATCGTAAACAAAACAAATGCAAAGACATAATTGTTTCATGCGTGTGCCTTTAGCGATACTATCTACAATTAATCAAAGCTGTGCATACTGCAACACACAACATTGCTTTGTAAGAGCAAATTAAAATTTAAGTGACTGTAACATCGATAAAATCACGAAAATTGAGTAATTGTCCTCACGACTAACTGATCAAAACTTTATATGTAAAATGTACTTCAAGTTGTCTCTAGATCTTCCAGAGATGACCTGTAGCAGGGATAGTCGTTAATGGCTCCATCAACCATTGGTTTCTATAGTCCACTATAGCCCGAGGAAGAACCTGTTATTTTAACATGGTGATGACTAACATGGTTCAATTTTCCAGTATGCAAGCACTTGGGAGAACATCACGCATTCGTAACGTGATATATAAGTCTGTATGTGTGAAATTGACATCATATTTCGATGGGACGCCGATTGTCGCATATGTGACCGATTTGGCACCTGCTTATCGAGGTATAGTATTTTTGAATGAATAGGAGTAAAATGCCAACTGATCGAAAGATATTACCCGAAATGCAAGGCATACATTTCTGTCTGGTGGTACTCTTTGGGCATGAAAATACTGTACACTAAGGTAGACTTCACCCTTAACCCGACTGAAATCATGTACGCAATACAGTTTAGGGATACCAATAGACTTCACATTGTCCCATATAACACTTGAAAGACCCGGCATTGCAGCAATACGAAATTTATATTCCCAATCAGATTATTCGGTCTCATTATTCTATGAATGTCGCTGATATGACAAATCCGTTAATCGCGTAAAGTGGAAACCAGCGAGAAAATGTATCAAAACAATAGCATTATGACAAAGCGTTGATGTGTTTATATCGCACGAGACTCTTGTAGCGTAATCGGGTAACGACTGCGCCGCTTCGATGACAAACGGTTGACACCATAATTATGCCTGTGATCAAGGCTTAAACCTGTTACCAAAATATTCAAATTACTTATTATGTTATCATAATACCCTGTACAGTTTAAAGTCATAGTGTGGACGTATCCTATTAAACCCAATCAACTAGCTATAGTGTCCAAACACCATCCCCACTGGAAGAATGTTGCAATGAATTAAGATTGTCGAAAGTTCTAAACACATCGACTGAAGTCACTTTACCATTTCAGAGAACGCAACGGTTGAACAGCACACATTTAAATAGTTAGTTACTTTAAACATATTTTATTTGTATATCGAATAATACAAAAGGGATTGGGAACAAGTTACAAGACTTACTTTGCCCCTCTCCCTGTTTACAATAATATTATTCATACAAAATGGTGAAGGAAAGATTCAAAATCATATATAGGTTAAACATATTTACATAGTTAGTTGGGGACGCATTATTGTGCATAAACATTATGACAATGATTGCGCCAATACTAGTCACTGTGTGTAATTCTTGTATAAGAATGACGCTGTTTTCTGACTATTTGGATATAAAATTTAAAATAACTTATGTTGGCATGATTATTTGTTATTCCGTTCGGAACACATCAGCGGAGTGTTTCACATCACTTTAAGGTGGTTTAACCCTTTACCCAACAGAACGGCCCTGTGCCAATGCATTCTCTTATATATGCGAGTCGACCATAGGTCGCCTCGCATATATAAGAAAATGCATTGGCTTAACACATATTAAAAATGATAAAATTGTCAAAGAATGTAGAAAAATATTATAAAAATTGTTTAAAAATGTAAGAAAAAATTATAAAATTGTTAAAGAATGTAAGAATTTTTTTTTTAGGCCAATGCATTCTCTTATATATGCGAGTCGACCATATGTCGTCTCGCATATATAAGAGAATGCATTGACACAGGGCATAACTGTAACCATCACAATGTGGTCAATGAACCGGTTCCAATGATATCCATATTTGTATGGTGTTATTGAGACAGACCGAAGATATTTTAGGCTGTTGAAGCTTTATTTGGGCGTTTTTGGCCGTTTTGTTGGGTAAAGGGTTAAGAAGCTAATCGAACTAGGACGGACATAAAGATCGCGTACCAGCTGACCCCAGTATACAAAAATGGAGAGCGCATGTCTCGACTAAATTGTAACCATTGCCTTAGCTAGATTCGCGGTCCTGCAATCTGAGTATAACTGTTATGTGAATGGGTATGCATGTTCCACATATAAGGATGACATGTACACTTCAATCACCCACAATAGAAAACAAGCCTACCTTTTCAAACCATTGTTGATGCCAAGATCCCCGCAGGTAGTGTAATGTGGCGGTGTCACATGAACACCACGCTAATGCAATCGGACACGAAAGACACTTAGAGTAAATTATATTTATTTGTGGCAATTCGCCCGCAACGCAATACTTTCATCAGGCTGAAGGATCGCCTTGTTGAAACATGGGGAACGGTGCGGCGTCAAGTTATTAATACGCGGGAATGAAATCAGATACAAATTATTCCAAATTACGAGTAAGATATCTTGCGCCGGAGCCATAATTTTATTGGTCTTGCAAGATATAATTGCTCACCAATTTTAATTAGTTGAAACATGCACATCACACCCAATAGCAACCATACTCAGGTTTAGCCAAAATTTCAAACAAGTAAACTGGCCCACCCCATGCATGTCTGGACCACCATGCAGCCATGACAGACTCAAGTGTTTAATGTGTCTTGTTCCATTTATTCCCATAGAAATCTCATATCACTTGAAAATTAAGCAAGTGAAAAACTGTTTTGACGAATACTAATGAATTAATTTTCACCTGGGTATACCTTTTCGTTTCAGGGGAGATGATTCAGAAGTCTCATATTTGGAGAACTGCACACTAAATCCGATCATTTATATGACCATCTCCTATTATACTCAACAGCATATATGCAACAAATGAATGAATTTGAGCCATGGATTAGTGCAAAATACACCCACGTGCTCAATGAACGACGAAACAGCGTGGTAATTATAATGAAAATGAGTTTATGACTCGAGTCCAAGGCTCAAATTCATGCATCTGTTGCATATATGCTGTTCAGTATAAAAGGAAATGGTCCCATAAATTGCCGGTGTGTTCAGTACCCATTCGAGGAACAACATCTTTCGAAGAAAAAAAATCAGAACTAAATGCTACATTTAATATTTATGATCTTATTTGGATATTGGTGTAGATATGTTATTTTATTTTGAAGTTTCAACAATTACTATAGATGTAACGCTTTCGATGAAAATATATTCTATTGGGTCATGGCCAAGACATGCATTGAATCCCTTAATTGTGAGATATATCCAGATTCATTGCAGATTTCGTTCTTGGAAAAAAAATACCATGAATATGGAAGTTGGCCCCACCTTAAAAAAGTACGTCGGTGTTCGGACCGTGTACTCTCGCTGATTTGATAGCGGATAATAATGTGTGTCAATGTATATTTTCGTTTATTAAATCGTCAGAGTATCATAAAAGTCAGTATCGTATACTCATCAAACCAATCATGACGGGGCAATGGGTGTGATGTGCATATTACATATTTCATCTCCACTCGTGGCCAACAAAGTCGCTTAGCGTATAAAATTTTGTTAAAATTGCTTCATCATTTATGCGGCCACCTCCGGCAGTATAAATTCGGATAGTTTTACGTGGGTGTCATCATGCATAATTAATGCAGCAAAAAAGAAGACAGTGGTTGATGTTGAGCATGAACTTGTCTAACCGTCAAACCAGAGAGGCTGATTTTTCAATAAATTTGCTACGCCGATGATCAGTATTTATTGTCCATTTACCGTCAATAATCAGTTAACCCTTTTCTATACTAAACACTCAGTGACGAGTAGTTGTTGTCGTTGTTAACCCTTAGAAAATGTTCAGATAATAAGTTCAACAAACGATCATTGACTTATCTGAAAAATTCCCTGAATAAAGAGGACTCCTTCCGTACTTGAATTATATTATCTGTTGTCTGTTATAATCACCCCCACATCCCTCCAAATGAATAATAGACCATTCCAATGCATACTTTTATAACTGAGTTTGAGAATCCATTTAGTATAGAAAGGGTTAAAGTACAACAACGAAAGTAGCTTATATTATGTCAAGAATTTTAAACGTATACTACCCACCCCCTCCACCCCAAAAAATCGTTTGCGACTATACGTTGCACCAACTGTGATTTTAAGTGCCCAGAGGTCATGCATATATGTAACTACACTTCATTATAGTAAGGACTTTTTCGACCTCTGGATATATTTGTTCAAATGTATGTCGCGCGACTAGACACATCATGAATGAGGTGAGTGTGTTATTGCGGGGCACGGCGTTGTGGTAGTTGTTGCACATTGTGTGAACCGCCAAGCGGTTCTCACTAAATGTGCCCCAACGACCACATTTTATTTTGTACATACATGCACGCCTGTCAAGTTACACATACGATTATAATTGTACGATAATTTTCTTTTAGCCCATATTACATGTACTGACGATATTGAATTCCACTGGGTATTGACGATAAATAGGGAAACCACCCAGCAAAAGCACTAATTCGTTAATTCCAACACGTACAGTACTAAATAATAAACAAAATGAGTTTGGTACAACTTATCCCGGTTCCATGTATATACCAAGACGATCGCTAAAGGGGTACTGTACACTAAGTCTGGTAATTTATGGGACCATCTCCTTTTATACTCAACATAATATATACAATAAATGAATGAATTTGAGCCATGGATTAGTGCAAAATACACTCGTGTGCTCTATGAATGATGCAAACAACATGATAATTAAAATGAAAATGATTTTATGACTCCAGTCATTAAATAATTTTCATTATAATTACAATGTTCTTAGCATTGCTCATAGAGCATCCGAGTGTATTTTGCATTGCTCAAATTCATTCATTTGTTGCCTATATTATGTTGAGTATAAAAGGAGATGGACCCATAAATGGCTGGATTTAGTGTACAGTCCCCCTTTAAAACAATGTGGGAATAAGGTAAATAAACATAAAAGGCCGATGATATGGGAAATATGAATAAGATCTTTCATCCACCAACATATTTGACAACGCTAAAGTCGTGACAAGGGACGATAAACACCATCAAACCAATCAACACGCTGCATAATCTGCTCACTTACATAGCAACCGGTATAGTGCTTGATATTATTCCATGTCCTACTCCCAATATTAGTACAGTTATGTAAATCAGGGACATTAATTTCACAACAAATCATAAAGATTGAGTTGCGGAAGAGTTATTTTGCAATACGATCACATGTGCATTGTGTATAAACAAATAAACTACCCACTATACGCATGTATATATGTGACCCGCCATATCAAATTCAGTCGGAAGTCGGGATTTTTTTACCCTGTGCCAATGCATTCTCTTATATATGCGAGTCGACCATAGGTCGCCTCGCATATATAAGAGAATGCATTGGCTTAACAATTTGTTATCATGTTTTTTAAATAAATATTTCTTACAATTTTTAGGACATAAAATAAAAAAACATCCATTACCCTGCAGGGAACCCCACACATATATAGAAGCACATAGAAGAGTGTCGTCTGCTCATGTTTGTCTGGGGCTCTGTATGGGTGAAATTATAAAATTGTTAAAGAATACAAGAACAAATTATTAAAATTGTAAAAAATTGTTAGGCCAATGCATTCTCTTATATATGCGAGGCGACCTATGGTCGACTCGCATATATAAGAGAATGCATTGGCACAGGGTACCGACTTCCGACTGGATTTGATATGGCGGGTCACATATATGGAAATTGAGCATCGCTTCCGAGTAGATTGTGTAATAAATCTCTACTTTATGGCTACGCCCGCAGAGATGATATTCCAGTAGTACAAAACCTGGGGACTATTTGGTGTTATTGTCCGTTCTAACAGGGAACTTTATAACATTGAGTTGAGATATGGTCCCATGAATGGCCGGTTTAGTGTACAATACCCATTTAAGATATGTTGACACATACACGAAATATTGATAGACCGGCTTCATATGTTCTGAAAAATTATTTCCCTTGCCACATGCATTTTCCAGCAAAAACGCTCTTTATTTATACCATGTCAGTAATATAGGCTAATACTGAATGCTCCTTTCTGTTCCATGCCGTGCAAATAACACATGTGCATTGTGTATAAACAAATACATGGAGCATCGTTTGGGAGTAGATTGTGTTATGAATCTCTACTTTATAGCTACGACCGCAGAGATGATAGTCCAACAGTACAAAACATGGGGACTATTTGGTGCTCTGACCCGTTCTAAAAGGGAACTTTATAACTTTATAACATTGAATATATTTCTTTGTGAAAATGGTACTATATACTAAATCCGGCTATGTATTTGACAACATCCTATTATACTCAACAGAATATATGCAACAAATGAACGAATTGTGCTCTATAATGAAAATGAGTTTATGGCTCGAGCCATAAACTCATTTTCATTATAAATACCATGTTGTTTGCATCGTTCATAGAGCACGTGACTATATTTTGCACTCATCCAATGGCTCAAATTCGTTCATTTTTGCATATATTCTGTTGAGTATAATATAAGGTGGTCAAATAATAATAATAAGAGATGACCCCATAAATGGCTGGATTTGGTGTACAGAGTACAGTCCCCTTTTAACACTGTCTTGTTCCCCAATAATCTACTTCACAGTAAGGGGTGGCCCGACTTTTGTGAGCCGATATCAGAATACAAATTTAAATAATTACCCGGGGAAAATTCCATGACACAAACCTAATCGCACACAAAGTCAATTAAATCGTGCAATTTCGAGTTGGAACCCTTCACAAACGAGCGAAATGCATTATTAAGGAAGAGGTACTAACTGAAAATTATAGCCCGGCACTGTTTTTTTTCAATGGCATAAAGATCCCTGTCACAACATCAACAAGTTCCCATGGTTTTAACTGGTGGAGTATGATATCTATACAGGCGTAGCTACCGGTATAGAGTAGAGATTCATGGTATGGATGATCTATTCGTTTCCGATCACCCATTTCCATCCATGATTTTATTCATTATTCTATACATGTACATCATACATGTGTGTGAACCCAATTCGAGGACAGTTCTGACAAGTACATATTATACTGAAATGATCCCTGGTCGCGTACCACACAAGTAGCTGGGGTACCCGATATACCTGGCCTGATCGTGGGTTTCAAGTTATCGGGACATGCTAATGAGCTGCATATAGTTTCAAACTGAAACATGTATAACGAAATTTCACAATTTGGTAGCATGGGGGATACCCGAATAGATGTGACGACATGTGATCTTAATATTCCACCACACGATATGCAGACGGGTTATATGTCTATACCTGATGCATTTTACAGCTTTCTAATTTTGGAGATTAACAACGCGTGCTTTTCCTATTGTCAAAATATTTAATTACGTCGCCCTTTTTGTTATCATGTGATTCTTTGTCGCGAGATAGCCCACCAGATTGAGACATGGTAATTTCTAAAGTGTGTCTATATTTCAATAAGTTTCAACAAACTATTCACATCATCACTCATGGTTAAATGGTCCTGCTAATTTGCCAATAATGCACTTAACCAGGGGTGAGGTTGTCGATGCATGCGATTTATGATCAAATGCGACGCCATGTGAACTCTGAAGTTCACTATGTTTTTACTGAATGGATTCAATTATAATATGCGTTTGACCAGTTGACAAGTATTAATTTAATCATTTGTAGTGATGAACGTATAGTATAAGAGTTCACCCCTCATATAACCTTTAGGAATCTCAGCTTCTAAGTTTATCAATCATATTGGAGTTGTTTATTGAACACATTAGAGAGGTTCTGCTTATAATGTGTGGCGTGTAGCTTATATAAAGTTGTAGGCTAAAGGACATTGCGATAATGAAGACGATGCAAAGCAAACTAATATATGCACTGATTTCAAACTATACTTTGGTAGTATACCAAATAGTGCGGTTGCATGAGGTGTAACTCTGCAGAAGTTTGCTTAAATAGTATTTATATTCCCTCTATGGAAATTCAAGATATATAATTACAATCAGTTTGTAGAAAATTGGGATTAGGCACAAGTTTTAGTTTAGAGAGCTTGTGGAAATTTGTTTTAGTTATAACCGATTATAAATTCGAACTATGACCTATATTCCGATCAGAATGAACATGTATATGGTTAGACATCTTCCGAAAATGGCACTTTAGCCCTTCCTATGCTGAATGAATTATCCCATTCAGTTATAAAAGTATAAATTGGAAAAACATATTATTCATTTAGAGGGGGGTTCAGGTAATAAAATCAGACGACATACAGAAAAGTGGATAATACAAGACCTGAATGATTCATATTCATTGGTGGGAAATGGTCACATAATAAGTTCAACAAACGTCGTTTCTTGAACGTATTATCTGAACATGTTTAAGGGAATTTTTTTTATAGACATGACCACAAGCTACAAGTCACAATCAGCAAGCGGAATCGCTCCATTGGTCAAACAATCAATGGATGGAAACTAACTACCAGCCAGTTAAAATAGCTACTAAATGGTTAATACATGTAGATAAGAATTATTAGCGTAATGACTTACCCCAGCGAAAACTCCAACTGCGACAGTGAGACCGACCATGAGTGGCACTGAGCCTCTGACGTCAGGGCGGCCCTTGTCTGTTCCGGCCATGATGACGAAAATTAGCAGGAACGCCAGCATGAATTCTTTCACAAGTGCTTGTTCTGGGGTGACATATTGTGCGGGCGCAGCAGGGTGAATACTTTCCCATAATTCATCAGAGGTTGTTAGTTTCAAGAGTCCTGATCCTAGAATACCACCAATGATGTGGAAAATGACGTACGCTAGAAATCTGACGAAGCTTATTTTCCTCTGCACCATAAAACCCATGCTGACTGCGGGGTTAACGTGGCCACCGCTGACGTAGTCCATCGTCATCACCATGACACCGACGTAAAAACCTGCACAGAGAGCAGTGTTCGTTGTTGGGTGTACTCTACCGACGGCCGGGTCATGAACTTCGCTGGACAGAACCATGTAACAGATAAACATGGATGCTACCATTTCAGCACATGCTGCCCTCCAGAAACCAATAGATTTAATGTCATCAACTTCCATCTTCTTGATTCTGGCGATGCAGCTATCACTGTGAGAATTGGACGCCATGTTTACTCTGACTGTCCCGCACTGATGTCCAAGCCGAAGTAACTTTTGAGTTTGGATAAGACGACGCGTCCCTCCCTTGTCACCTGACGTCTATCTTGATGACGCGGTGCGAAGTAGGCGTATCAATAGAAACTGATTCCTCGAGCTGTGGCTTGCACAACTGCTGACGTTTCCACAAACGATGTGACGCGAAACAATATGTATTTCCAATGTTCGGCAATTTCATACAAGAAACGTGTGCTCTTCTGATAATTGCTTATAGTACTTCGATAGAATATGCAGTATACTAATTTTAAGTTTAGGCTGCACTATTTTATACCTGGTCGTTGTAATTGAGAAATGAGATGAGTCATTTGATTGGACAGATATACAATTATCCCGGTGAATGGGACCAGGTGACAATCGACCAATGGTTGCTGTCAAATCAGGTGACTTAATGACCACGTCCGTAAATTAATCCCCCGGCGAGAGGGTACCTGGCTATCGGTTACATCATTATGTCTCCTCGCTCCCAGCTGTGTAGTTTCCAGTTTAATCTAACTCGAGACAGGCAGATTTATTTTTTCTATAACTGTCATTTCCCCAGCACACACCTGTGAAATCCAATGTACTGACCGTCATTTAAACTTGCTTTATTTCATAATTTTCACACATGGGTGTTGGTTTGCATTCCTGATAGACAGTATATATCCAACCATATACCGATGCAATGGGGATTTATTTTTCTATGAATGTCACCTTGAAGCATGCACCTGTGCGATCCTATGTACTGACCGTCATATAAAATTGCTTTCTTTCATAATATTCACATATGAGCGTTTATTTACATTCCTTGTAACCACCAAACCAACAATATTTGGAGAACAGTTAATCAGCAATAGTGTCCACCTTATTAATTGGTGGGTCCGAGAAGTACTTTCTTTCAACATATATATATATTGGAAGTATATATTGAAGGGGAATATGGTGTATGTAAAACAAATTAAAATACACTACTGAGTTTCGAAATTAAACGGACATGGCGTATTCGAGCTTCCAAATTGTGTCTACGTAATTTGGAAGGAGGTGTAATGTAGGTTGACAAATGCACGAAACATTGATAATACGGATCCAAATGCTGTGAAAAAATACTTGTCACCATCACAGCTATTTTCCAGCTCTTTTCAACTTTTCGCACAGAAGTGAAACAAACGCTCTTTGTTTATACCATATCGGGAACAGACTGACATTGAACGCTCTTCTGTTCCATGTCGTGCAATTTGTTGTTTTTTGTTTGGGACCTAAGCATCGTGTTCAAAATTGTAGTGTGTATGACTTCAATGCGTCTTTTTTGGGATATATAATGCTCGCAGAAAGGTTACACCGACCATTCGAAAACGAGAATCTTGCCAACCGCGCTTCTACGACGATACAACCGCACATCTCCTAGTTTTGAGTTGCAATCAGGGATGTGGCTAGAGGGTCTCCGTTGGGGGGTGTCCACCTTGGGAAATTCCAACTGCACCCCCCCCCCCCTTGAGTCGGAATCATACCAACACAACTTTTTGCATAATTCCATTTGCACCCCCCCCCCCCATTGAATCAGAATCACAGACCAACCCCCCCCCCTTGAATCAGAATCACAGACCAAACACAAGTTTTGCATAATTCCATTTGCACACCCCCTTGCACATCAGTCCTCAGGCCTAATATCCTATGTATTCATAAACTATGTTGTTCTATATGCCCGGTATAAGAAAATTCAGATACTTTAACCTGAGAATTGCATAAATCCTAACATCTAGTAGCCCACTCCAGACAAATGCACACGGCAACGGGTAAGACACCAGGACATTGTGTCCGTCCATGTTTGTTCAGCCCGGTGTGAGAAAATTTGGAAAACTATACAAGAAAATCGCAAATCCTAGCATCTAGACTGGCCTCAACTGAAGCTTCCCTAGTGTTGGAAATTTCAAACCTCATACTCCCTCTTAGGTTGGAAAATTCTCCAACTGATGACCATTTCAGTCCACATGTTTGACCGAATGTACTAAACTATTGTTTTGTTAAACTAATTAGCAGTTTTGTATTGGTCACGGGGGAGGGACAGTGACACACCGGGCCGACCATGGTTCGGCCCGGTGTTCGAAAATTTTGAAATCTAATCGCAAAATCCTAGCATCTAGACTAGCCTCAAGTCTTCTTAGAGTTGGAAATTTCAAACCTGACACCCCCCCCCCCCCCACTTAGGTTGAACAATTTCCAAATGATGACAATTCCAATGACAATGTTGACCAAATGTATGACAATATTGTTTTCTTAAATTTAGTAGCAGTTTTGACTAGCCACGGGGGAGGACCAGGACACAAGCTTTCCAAGTGTTGGAAATTTCCAACCTGTCACCCCCCTAAGGTTGGAAAATTTCCAACTGATGACCATTTCAGTCCAACATTTTGACAAAAAATAGGAAAATATGCAAATATTGGTCCAAAAACAATTAATTCCCCCCAATAAATTGTTTGAAAATCAAACGACAAGAACATTTTCAACCCATTGTTGGTGTGAAATGAAATTTCCAACTGTTGAAAGTTTTGACAAAAGTTGGGGGGTGAGACACCCCCACCCTCTAGCCACATCCCTGGTTGCAATCTCTACTACGAAACCGACAGAAATAGAGTGTTACAATTTATTTTGACAGAATGAAACAGTTGGTATAATAGCAGTTATATTCGCTCAATAACTCGACATTTTCCGGATTGAATTCGATACAATTCTGTATATTTCGTCAAAGAATCTGGGGTAGAAATAGTCTGCTGAAACAGCCCGGTGTCACACCTTTGAAACATATTTTATTCAAAGGATTTAATGACCTACTTCGATACCGGGACAAAATCAAAAGTGAATATTATTAGGTGTATTTTGGAGTGCAAACCGCCATGTGGCTTTAAAATTGGGCTAAATTTAAATTTCCAAATTATGTTGTTTCAGGCATGAACTTTCAATCTGTTGAAACTTTTGACCAAAGTTGGAGGGTTGTGTCTCACCGCCACCCAAAGCCCGGTTGCCGGTCACCAATTTATCGCTCTTTATTTTTCACTGAATAATGAGTATTAAGTGAGAGGTCAAGTGAACAATTTATTTTCAATGGGGATTTCCATGCAAAAATCCAGAGCACAAGTTATGTATGAAGCAGTTGTCTGGAAACCAAAGCAGTCATATCATTGAACAATCATAATATTCAACTGGCAGGTGCGCCAGGTAAATTATAAAATGTTGCAATAAATATATATTTTAAGAATTTTGTTTTCGACAATTACACCACATGAACTATAATTTGAAAAAATCAATATAAAATTCAAAATAAATACACCAACATTATAATGATACAAGTTCCAAGCGGACCCGCCGATAAATACCCGTTGTTTCCAATACCACATGAAATCACACTCAGAAGTATGTGCAACTCTGTAACTTTTGCTCCGCAGATTTGCATGGAAGTCCCCATTCAAAATTGGTCACTTGACCTCACCCTTAATACAAAACTATTTTTTCGCATGGCATGATATCTAAGAAAGGTCAAGTTAGTTCCGGTGACTATATTTATAATATTATGGCATATAATAAAACCTTGTTTGATAAGTTTACCAACCAGTTTACACTTAGTCATCTGAGGTAAATCAACTTGCGGTTTAAGTAAATTAGTTAAGAAAAACATATCGTTCGATGTCGCTGTAATACAATAAATATATGAATAAATTATCCAATGTTAATGACCGCAGTCTGTTATCGGCATGATTTGAAGAATCTGGAAATTGTAAACTATCTTCAACTTGGCTCACAAAACTATCGCGATTTGATGTTAAAATTAACACCGTGAATATAACATTTCAGGCACTAGCGAGAGACTGTTGGCTAATAGCTTAAACGTAAATGGCTCATTCGAGATTCCAAATTTGAAAGGAGGTATAAGATATGTTGACAAATACACGAACTATTGATTGCCATGGTGACAGCCATTTTCCAGCTGTTTAAAATTTGTCGCAAAGAAGTGAACAGATGCTTTTTATTGTTACCATATTAGGAATAGAATAACACGGAACGCTCTTTTCTGTTTCATGTCGCGCACATGCCAGTGTTCAACGTTGCATTTTCAATGACTTCAATGCGCCGTTCTGGTACTTATAACGCTCTTAGAAATGTAGTTCAAGTATATACTGACCTATTTTCGATACCGGGACAAATTCAAAACCGAATATTATTTCGTCATACCACTTTTCGTATGGGCTGCGAGTCTCAGAAACAGCGTCCTCTTGTTGCTCCGTGCATCTTACGTATCTTCCACATGATATATTCGTATTTATTGATGACACCTCAGAATTTACTAGATTCATTGTCTATCACACAAACTTAAACGCACCGGCGGCGTTCGTTGCAGAAATATTCATATTTGTTCAAATCGCCATCAACAGAAGGAATATTAAAATATATATAGTTTTGTTCATATGCAAAACATATTCAGCGCGTAAATAGTATATTGTCGTCAAAACGTACGATGGTGTACGTAAACAAGAGCCTGCTCGTGTTACAGAAGTTGTTCTTCTGTTTACATACACAGCGCAATTCTATTGGTTAATCACACACAAATGAAATAAACGCTCTTTATTATTTCCATATCAGGAAAACAGTAACAAATAACGCTCTTTATGTTTACCATATCCGGATCTAAACAAAAGCCAGGTAACGTAACGTTTTTTGCTTTTGTTTACACATAAAGGAAATAAAATAAATTGACAATAACATACTGTTTATGCCATATTTCTTATCGGTATAAGAACAAAGTTTGTCTATATTTTACTATTCTTTCTGTTTATGGCGGTTTTTGACGGAGCTGAATATTTTAACAGCATACCCACCACCGCCAACGCCGCCCGGGTCTCTAATCTGGTAGCAATATGTTGAACTTTCCGCCACAATGTCTGGATGAGCTTGCATCAGTTATATAACCAATGGTCTTATCAGACCATATTATGGGTATTCACTCTAAGACACATGTATATGTAACATTTTCTGTTCTGTCCATAAAATCAATCCGACATGGCGCCACTCGTCACAACAAGCTCCATTTATCTTATATAAGGAGTGGTAAATAATTTATAAATAATAAACAAACCATTACGATTTAATCCTATAATAAACATGAGCAGCTACTCGGTGATATGGACAGAACAGAAACCCAAAAATAGAAACCTCAACAAAAATCATGCTGCTAACTGCCTGAATTTATTACAATTTATTATAATTTTCATTTATTTTTTATTCCTAACGTGAGCGAAGCGAGCACGAGTGCCAGAAAGTAAGCGGGCCGGCGTGAAAACGCCTGGAACTATTATATTATATTATATATAAATTGAATGCTGTAAACCGACAAATTCTAATCTAGACGAAATATTTAACTTAATCCTGAACAAATGGATAAACGACGATGTAACCAGCTCTCACATGTCATGACCGGATTTATTATTATCAAAGAATCAATAACAATATCTTTAATTTTAGGGTGGCGACAGGAAGACGACCCGATAGGTCATGTCGCCTTCACATGACTTGTCTGTTTTTGTTATATTAACTTTTTTATGTACTAGATACTATATATGATTTGTCATGAAATAAACTATTCTGATTCTGATATGTGATAGTTGCGGGTGGGTGTGTACGAATGTGCTTGTGGATGCTCTGGTACGCTGTGTCAGACTGCATGCATGCGAAGTTATGGTATAGCTGTATATGTGTACGTATGTGCATGCAGATGTTCGTGGCCACGTATGCGGGTGGATGGGGCCGCGTGTAAGTTCTCGTGCATGTGTGCGGCGTGTTCACGTAAGGGTGGATACACACATGCATGTAATCTCTGTATGTAAAATACATGTATTTTACATGGCCACACCAATAATTGACCACAATAATCATTGCGCGCGAGCTGTTCATTGTTAACAGGCCAGACAAGTGAGTAGTCATAAGCGAAGTCAAACTCTCTGCTATCAGGACATTTAAGGCCAGTCAAAAACATGTCTTCTCTTACGGATGTGGAAATTAGTTAAGTCTGTGTGATAGCTCAGAGTTAGCCACCCCGCCTGGTAGCTTTCGGGGTCATATATAGCCCCAAATCGGGGATCATAAGCCCCTGCATGCGTATAAGGAAATCCTGATAATATTGCCCCCCCATGTTGGGGATCATAGCCCCTGCGCTGGGGAAATCCTGGGGCCATCACCGGTATAAAACTCAAGAGAAGACTGACAATGATTTAAACTGAAAGTCCAAAATTTGGGTTATCGCGCGAATAATTTTTTTAAGTGGCCTGACGACTTCGTTCAGTCAGCGGCTATCTGCACGCCCAGAGCTTGGCTCACTGTGGTCAAACATAATCGCAATGATTGGGTTGTCAACGGACACATATTACATGGTCTGTATGATCCATGTAAAACGCCAAATACACGATAATTACAGAGATTACATGCATGTGTGTATCCACCCTAAGACTGCGGTCGCTTGGGTTGTGTGATACGTGATTTTGTTTTTGCATGTATTTGGTCGGATACAAGTTCGTCTGTATGGATTGTATGTGAGATTTATTGTCTTTTGTCTTACTATTTTGTGTCATATTGTCTTCCAACTATATATGTGTTACAACTATGTATGGAAGAAATAAATATATATATATATATATATATATATATTTCTGGAGGAAATAAAGATATATATATCGTGCACAAGAAGCTCGCGAAATGTTTTCAAGATTACGCGCGAGCAACCGCGTGGTATTGGCAATAGAAATGGGAAGCATCAACAACCAGTAAAACCATTAATAACTCGACTATGTTCCATGTGTGCCAAACTGTGTGTTGATTCTGAAATGCATTTTATCATGGAACGTAGCGCATAATTGACTCAAGACTCAAGATATAAGTTATTTTTGCGAAATTGAGAAACACGATATAGTAAATTAAATAATTTGAATGACGCAGCTAAATTTGCTTGATTGTCATAAATAGAGTCTATTTTATACGGAATTTATCAACCGAGTTCACTAAATTCGATTTGAGCCGAGGTTTACCGAGGTTCAAATAGAATTTAGTGGACGATGTTGATAAATTACGTATAAAATACGAGTTTGAGATACATTTTATCACATTATCAAATAAACGCGAAGTATTCATCGAAAACAACAATCATAAACTTCAGCAATCGCAAGTCATTTAAATAATGGCGTGACGTCATCGCACGCGCTAATATTACACGTTTGTCTTACCAATAATTATGAAGCTGGTTTTGTGGGTTAATTATGTGATAAATGATCATATTATATTAATTAACATAGTTTGCAACATAGTCTGGCTGTTCTTCCTTCTATGTAAACATGAAACTTGGGGACATTGTAGTGGGAATTTTGATAAGAACTATCTTTGTTATCTGAATTTATTAATGTATTTTTTACTTATATCTATCAGATGATGGAGGTACGGACAAAGTGTGAATGCCCATTGCCTCAATTGCGATTGAACGTGAACAAATTCCAATTTCTTAATGAATTAGCCATATATACATGTATCGATAAGAATGACACATCGAGATGTCGATCCCCAACTCAAATCAATCTTGGAAATCGGTCCCGATTTTCGCCCATTTCTGGATTAGAACCCGCGCCAACCTCGCCTAGCACAGGCTGCGATGATCTTATCCACGACCTAACCACCTCGGCTCCGGGGACATAGTTGGGAAGTGTATCAGTTTTAACATGGGTTCGAATATTAATATCGCACGGATCTATACCATTATATCGGAACAACATGATGCACTTCCTCCGAAACTGTATATGTGACAATACGATTACTGGTATACTGGCGAATATATCAGATTGATGGAGGCACGGACACAATATGAGCGTTCATTGCTTCAAGTGTGTCATACTCATTAATATCTTGCAACTGCCCAATGAGGTGTTTTACAATAAATATTCTTGTATTGTATATTTATATACCTGTATCAAGATAACACTCGCGTATTGTGTATATATAATACTGCATGTTGTCCGAGATGTTATTGTCATTGGGTTTTATTTTCCAAAAATAAAAATTGGAAGTAGGGAAAAGATAGGTTGACACAAACGCGAACTATTGATATGCCGGCTTCATATATGCTCTGAAATATACTTCTCATTGTCACAACCATTTTCCAGCTGTTTTAATTTGTTCGCATATAAGTCAAACAAACGCTCTTTATTACTACTATGTCAGGAATAGACTAACATGGAACGCTCTTTTCTGTTGTTTTTTTTTTTTTTTTTAATTTTTTTTTTTTTAACATATTTTATTTGTAGTATAATACAAACTGGATTGGGGCACAAGTTACAAAACTTAATGACCCCCTCTCCGGTATACGTTGATACAAACAATTTGTTTAACAAAATGGCACAATAAGTAACTTATTTACAGCTGCACGTGGTGAATGAGAAAGATGATGATGGCAGATTGTAACAAATCATTGAGGAAGGATGATAGTGAGTCAATGAGAGTGATTGGTGGGGGGTGCCAACGCCGAGTTTGCATTCTATGCTGAGGCGAAAGGAAAACATGTGATAATTGATAAACTAATTTCTTAACTTGAAATTTAACTAGAAACGTTTAGTCTCCGCGATAAAATGCTGGACTATTTTGAACAATTTCACATTTTGTTTGTTATGAGCATTCGGGAGGCCAGCAAGTAGATTGTTCATGTGCGTTAATTTAATTCCTTCTCTGTGTAGCATATGAAACATCTCAGTTCGTTCTGACTGGTAGTGGGGACACATAAAGAAGTAGTGATAGGCATCTTCACACTGGTTGCCGCACGTACAACGTGGGCTTCCTGCAATATAATTCTGAAATTTGTCAGACTGAAGATCACTACAATAGTTTCTTAGTTGGCGTGCAATGCATCATATTTCCTACGACCTGTATAGAAATATATTGGAGGTCTAGCGGTGGGATCAATTATTCTAAGATAATCTTTAAAATCGAAAATCGTCGGAGCTTCTGTTATTGCGGAAGGCATGTCGTTCCACGCTTTTATTGTTGAGGGAAAAAATGACTTTTTGTAGTGCTCGGTATTGCTGAAGTATGTGTAAACATTTTCGGGGTTTCTGAATTCATACTCGGATATATCGGCTATCCTGGGTGGTATTATTTTAGTGAGGTAAGTAGGGGCCCTCTGATTTACAATGTTATACATAGTTTGTAATTTATGAAGTTCGCGCCTTTTTCTTAGCGGGTGCCAGCCGACTTCTGCCATAATGTCTGTATCTGATACTGAACGCGTGAGGCCGCTGACAATTCTGGCTGCATCAACAGATCAATGTGTAATCGGTCAAGTTTATCCAATTGATATTTTGGCGCGCTTGCCCAGACTACATCCGAGTAATCATATAGAGGCAGTATATATGTTTTATATATTTTTTCTAATGTCTTCCTGTCGAGTTGGAATTTAAATTTTCTAAGTTGTGATAAGCGGGATGCTACTCTCATTATATATAGTTCTTTTCTGTTCCATACCACACAAAAGGCTGTTAAACCGCCATATGGCTGTGAATTGGTTTACATGCACCATATTCCCTTTCTTAAAGTGGCTTCAACGAACAATCTTTATAAATCGTCAGTGATGGGGGAAATGTTCCATAAAGCTCTTTATCATAGGTGTACTTGTAACACGTATAACCTGATAAATCAACCTCTATTGAATGGTGAAACATGGCCATCAATCCACCATTGAATTGGCCAATTGGTTTCATTTCATTGTATTCTGCTGTAGAAAAAGTGCGCATATTGTGTAACGATGTCAATTCTTGCGTGACATGGCGTCGCCGATCTCTATCGTCTCAACAATTAGAACTGTACACATAAGGATAGCGGCGATGTTACTTTTTTTTTAAAGCCCCATTTGTAAGCACCCATCACTGTGTGTTAAGTTTCGTGGAAATATAAGTATATGGAAGTTTCATAGCGACAATAGATTATACAATTCGGTAAACTACATGCTGTTGTATACGTTGTTTTCAAACTCAACTGTTATAATGGTATTGCATACTATTATTTAATTGTGTACCTGTTGAATGAGCTATCGTGTCATTTCCGAGCACCCACCTGTGCAGTCCTATGTATGTTTGCATTTCTGATAGCCATTGCATACTATTATATAATTATGTACCTGTTGCATGAGCTAAGTGGCATCTCCGAGCATACACCTGTGCAATCCTATGTATGCATTTCTGATAGCCAGTATCTATCCAACCATATATCGATCAATATGATGCAATGGGGAATTATTTTTCTATGACTGTCATCTTGAAGCACCTGTGCAATCCAATGTACTGACCGTTGGTTAAACCTGTTTCTTTCATAATCTTCACACATTGGTGTTTGTTTGCATCCCTTGTGACCAAACCAACAATAGTTTTGGACAGTTGGCCCGCAATAGTGTCCACCGTCGTGGGTCCAAGAAGTACATTATTTCAACAGATATTCATCGGAAAGAAGGGGAATGTGGTACATGTAATCCCAATTTAAAGCCACATGATGGAATGCCCTCAAAAATACTATTTTTCCCGGTATAGAAATAGGTCGATAACTACGCTTTTACAAGCATTATATGTCCCAGAATTTGAACACGACGTTTTGGGTCACAATCCAAAACCACCGTTTGCACGGCATGGAACAGAACAAAATTCCGTGCTAATCTCTTCCTGGTATGGTATAAATAAAGAGTGTTTTTTTTTTCACTTATGTGCAAAACATTGAAAACAGGTGGAAAGTGGCTATGACCATGGCAAGTTTTTACCTCGGACGATAATAAGCTAGTATAGTAGGGTGTAATAATAAAACTCCGAATTTCAACATGTCATCGACCCGGAACCATATATATGAACACACAATGTATCTATTGTATATATTTTACTTCAGACGATACTAAGCTAGTAGCGGTGTCAGAATAATACTCCGAATTTCAACTTGTCATCGACCCGGAACCATATATATGAACACACAATGTATCTATTGTATATATTTTACTTCAGACGATACTAAGCTAGTAGCGGTGTCAGAATAATACTCCGAATTTCAACTTGCCATCGACCCGGAACCATATATATGAACACACAATGTATCTATGGTATATTGTTTACTTCGGACGATACTAAGCTAGTAGCGGTGTCAGAATAAAACTTCGAATTTCAACTTGCCATCGACCCGGAACCATATATATGAACACACAATGTATCTATTGTATATAGTTTACTTCGGACGATACTAAGCTAGTAGCGGTGTCAGAATAAAACTCCGTATTTCAACTTGCCATCGACCCGGAACCATATATATGAACATACAATGTATCTATTGTATATATAGAGGATCTCACATGAGTTCCTATTTTATACGGAATTTATCAACCGAGTTCACTAAATTCGATTTAAGCCGAGGTTTACCGAGGCTCAAATAGAATTTAGAGGACGAGGTTGATAAATTACGTATAAAATAGGACGAGTGTGAGATACCTTTTATCACATGATCAAATAAACCCGAAGCAACGCGAAATATTCATCGAAAACAACAATCATAAACTACAGCGATCGCAAGTTACCTGAAGAACGCCGTGACGCGCTGATATTAAACGTGTCTATTACCGATAATTATGAAACTGCTTTTATTGGCCAAATTATGTGATAAATTGCTATATGTCTAGTTTATAAATAGATCTAGTTCTATATCTAAATATCCTTTATGTAATTCAATAACTTAGATGCGATAAATAAAGCATTGCCATTAGCAAGTATATTTCAGAGCGCAAGAAGCTGGCATATCACATATCACCCCCCCCCCCCCCAAATGATATGCCCAGTCATTTTCATGTAATATTTTCTTCTGTCCTCCCACCTTTGATATGTATTTATATTAACAAGTTTCTGTTTTATATTTAAGTATATTTTTATTTGTAATTGAGCAAAAATACAAATGAGATTTGGGACAAGATACAAAAACTTACTTAACCCCTCTCCCGGTTTACAATCACTGTATGCTTAATTTAACAATCCTCTTGTCAGTCAGGCATAAATAAATTGTATTTTAACTGCTTTGAGCAGTAGTTCTACAGTCAACGGAATATGAAAGATTCTTCCGGTTTTCGGCACAAAATCATTCCAAATTTCCCTTTACCTTAGTGCTTGTATACCAGACGTATAAAACGTGGCACTTAACCCAAATCAACAACATTCGTAACATAGACATCAAGAATACCACTCAGCACAACCATAATAGTACAATTATTATGAGCGTAAGCTCATATTTAATGAACGCTCTTTAAAATAGAATATAATATATACTCGAAACGCTCTTTATCACAGGTGTTCTTTTAGCACGTAAAACCTGATAAATCTTCCCCTTTTAATGTTGTTAATTGTTATACAATCCACCCTTGGATGGGCCGTAGTTGAGTTGTTCCGGTCGCAGGACGGGTATATGATTGTCGGGGTGCATTGTACTGTTCCTTTCACCCTAATAAATGGGCCAATGGATTCCATTTCATTATATTCTGCTATAGAATACGTGCATATATAGTGTTACTGTGTTAAATCGTACGTAACGTGGTGTCGCCTATCCTCATTGTCTCAAGAATTGTAAGTGTACCGACAAGGCTCGAGGCGACAATTCTTTAAACAATAAAAAAAGCCGCATGTGTAAGCACCCATCAATGTGTGTTAAGTTTCGCGGAAATATAAGTATATGGAAGTTTCATAGTGACAATAGGTTATACAATTCGGTAAACTGCGCCTGTTCTAAACTTTCTCTTCAAACTCAACTGTTATAATTGTATTGCATAATATTATATAATTATGACAGTATGTATCTGTTTAAATCCACGTGGCGGTTTGCGCTCCAAAATACACATAATACTATTCTCTTTTGAATTTATCTCAGTATCGAAACTACATTTCTACGGGCATTAGGTAAACCAAAAAGACGCATTGCAGTGATGAAAGATACAACTGTGAATACGGTGTTTGGGTCCCAAACACAGAACAGCCATCTGCACAACATGGAACAGAAAAGAGCGTTCCGTGGTATTCTATTCCTGATATGGTAGCAATAAAGAGCGTTTCTCTGACTTCTGGCGAAACGTTGAAAACGGCTGAAAAATAGCTGTGACTTTCACAAGTGTTTTTTCAGAGCATATGAAGCCGGTATATCAATTGGTTCGTTTATTTATCGACCTATCGTATCCGTCGCTCCAAATTACGTAGAAAAAAAGTTGGAGGTTCGAATGAGCCATGTCCGTTTAATGTGCTGTTGTTGTGTTTTTCATTTTGTATATCTCACACACCATATTTATCGGTTTATTGAGATTAAAGCCACTTGGTGGTTTGCGCTCCAAAATTCACCTAATATATAATGGTATCGAAATAGGTCGATAACTACTTGAACTACCTTTATACGTGCATTACATGTCACGGAAAAACGCATTGAACTTTGAACACGATGTTTGAGTCCCAAACAAAAACATCCATTTGGACGACATGGAACAGAAAAAGAGCGTTTCATGTCATTCTATTCCTGATATGGCAGAAATAAAGAGCGTTTGTTTCAATTCTTTGTCAACATATATTTGTTACCTCCTTCAGGGGGGGGGGGGGCGCACAAAAGTTTTATCATACAGGGCCGGGGTGGGTGGGTCCGAAGAGGCCCGAAAAAATTAGTTTGTGCAAATTTTTTTCTATACACATTTTTGCCCTTGTTTTAAGTTGTTTTCTATTATATTCATTAATAATTGTGTTCTAAGGCAGGTTATGGCCTTTACAGACACTTAGGAACAGGGTAGGTAGGTATAAGATATAAGTAATACAGGGGAGATCTTCCAAAAACATACCTATACCGGGCGGGTGCATCTCAGAGGCCTGAAAAAAATTGTGAACCCACATTATGGACATTGTTTTAAGTTGTTTTCACTAATAAATGTGTTCTAACATAGATTATTACCTTAACCGACACTTAAGAACATATGTAGGTATAAGATCAAGCACTATCTGGTGCCAAATAAAAGTGATGACTGAATAGGAGTGCTGGTTTGCATTTCACCTCAAATTAATATTGAATAGTGCCTGATAGTGCTGGCATTTTCACTCTGGCATGTCTAATGACCAAATAATACTAGTGATGCAGAGTGCTGGCTAACAAAATACCTCAAATTAAAAAATAAACATGCCAGCCTGTTTATTTGGCTCCAAAGAGTGATACTTATATACTATATAACTGGCATTGCAGGTATGGCTATAAGGTGTTCTGATATGATGGTTGGTGGCACCTTTTTGGGAACAACAGTGAAGAATAATAATAAACAATCTATTGTGGCAGATATTTTATACTTAGGCATCAAGTTATAAAATGCAGTTCATTATTATCTAATTTGCTTGCAGTATGCTTAAACTGTAATGCTGTAATTGTATAATCAGACTAAACATGTTGAATCATGTGTCATTTGTTTTTTATAAAAAAATCTTGTTTTAATTTGGATTATCCCCCTTCTATCAGGTTGTATCAAAATACAGGAACACTTGGAATCTGCCATAAACGGAGCAATTTAAAACTTACCTTTGATTGTGTTTGATTTGGTCTTGAATAGATTTAAAATGATTTTTTTCTTATTAGGGGGTGGGTCCAAAAAAATCAGGCGGAAAAAAAAATTCTTTTGCACAAAATGGGTGGGTGGGTAGCAAAAGGGCTGTAAAAAAAAATTCACCCCCCCCCCCCCCCTGCCTCATTCCAAATTATTGCGGTTGACGCAGTTAAACGCAACCGATTTCAACACACTGCAGTGATATATGTATGGTTTGAAACGTTGCGTCTAACCCAACATCCGCATGCATTGGCCGCATGCGACTACCGCAGCTCTGTGCAAGCAGCTTAATATGCTATGTATACTATCATTATACTATACTATTAGTATTTACTTGATGAAATTCATAACTTGGTAACTTTTATTTCTAAATTATAACCTACAACCAAGGCCATCAGGCTATAAAATAAGATGTTCGTTTTATTGTGTCAAATCCGTGAAGGAATCTTTAAAATCTATAGTTCATGAACAGGTCTACACTCCCTAAAACGAAAGATTGTATAAATTATGTAAAGACGCTTCAGGGGGTGAGTTTAATTTATTCTAGTTTGTCCATATATTTACAATAACATCCTGTTAAAGGCACGTGAGGCCTTAGTTGTCGAAAATATTCATATTTGTTCTAATCACCGTAAACAGAAAAACATTAAAACGCATACAGTTTCGTTCATATATACCATGACCATCACGTAAACAGCATGTTATCATAACGACCTACTATATTTTACCTAAGCAAGAGCCTGATTGTGTTACAGAAGACAGCACAATGCTACTGGCTAATCACACACAAATGGCATAGACGCTCTTTATTAGTTCCATATCAGGAATTCACCAACAAAGAACGCTCTTTATGTTTACCATCATAATATAAACAAACACCAGAAAAGTAACTTTTTTATGCTTTTGTTTACATAACAATGGTCAACATTAGACAATAACATACTGTTGATGCGATATTTCTTATTTGTATACGGACAAAGTCTGTCTACATTTTGATGTTCTTTCTGTTTGTGGCGGTTTTTGACGGGTGGAAATATTTTCACAGGATACCCACCGCCAAGGCCAACCGTACCTTTAAACTTCATTCGACGGAATAATAAAACTTAAAGAAATTGTTGAGGGAATTTTGATAAGAAATGTGTTTGTTATATAAATGTATTTATGTATTGCTTATGTATGTACTCATCGGTATCTTGCAACTGCCCGTTGATGTGTTTTGCAATAAATTCTTGTATCTTGCTATTTACGCGATATTTATGATTGTTATATATAAGAATAAAATAGTTTATAGTTTAATATTCTTTCTTTTTATTGCGGTTTTAATGGATGTTACTATTTTAACAGCAATACCAATTGCGAAGGCCATCCGTATATTTAATGACTATCTTGTTCATACTTCTATCAATATTTTATGCACATACGTATATACCACATCTGTCCATATACCCTACACTTATATACCCTACACTTATATACCCTATACTTAACTTTCTCAATGTATACCACACATGTACCATGCAATATCCGTTTTAGTTTATTTGAACTGCCCACTCTGTAATGTCACTGTATCGTCCTTTTCGGGCTTCAAATTTGCCATCAAATATCAATTTCGCCCACTTGTCGCGTTTCCGGGATAACACACACCGTCATTCATATATATTAATTAAATACAATAAGTCTTGGTGGCGAAATCGTTTTCGTTAGTTTATCGCCGATATTTGCGTCCGAATCGAGAATTAAATGTTTACAATTGAGCGCAGTTCCAACAATGTGGTACGGTCGATTTGCGTGAGATTTTCGGCGATGTTAATGGAATGCTACATTCCTCCAGTTGGCATAGAGCCTGAATACTAACTTATTAGTTTCACGCACCCGAACAAGTCGATAATATGTCTTTAAATCATAACATTCAGTTGAACTGAGGAGAGCTTCATCGGCCCACATGATCATTTTGGCGGAATTATTAGTAGAACTAAACGTCGCAAAATAAAAAAACGCAATTGGGGGAACTGTCTCAATAGGCATGAAATTCATATATATAGATAAACATGCATTGAGATCATATCAATAAAATGTGCAATGTGTAAGTGAATGAGGGATTGCCGCGGTCAAACACAATTCCGGACGATCGATCGTGCAATTATATATATATATATATATCGTAGATAATACAATGTAGCAAAATGTAATGAGTAGAGATCAACGTATAGGTGAAATGCAATAGATTAATTGGTCCAGTCGACTCATTGTGCGGAAACTCAGCGGGTAACATGGCTGGTTATGGCACAGAATTATGACGGCCAATTGTCATCAAACTCCACCATAATAAATTGTCACACTTACTATTCCATCGCTACTGTGGTACAGTGATACGGGTGTCCGCAGCCAATAAATAAACAAATGCCACTATTCTCATATTTGATTTCCATGGAGAGAGAGAGAGAGGGGGGGGGCGGCAAAACGCTCGAAGTATACAAACACAAAACCGGACTATCACACACTCTTTACACAAACTTTCTTCTTTTTTTGTTGGCCAAATTTATACAACCTCACCATGTATATATTCTCTGTCATTTTTTTAAATTCATATATAGATTGTATCTGGGAGCGGAGACAGTGTAAGTTGTTAAAACGTGTACCGCTATCCCGTTGTAAATGAATGTACAATAAAATATGTTAAAAGTTTTTTTTTTTAAATCTTGACAAGTTGGTATAGGGCGTGGCAACACGCATTGTATATGCATAACTTGATCTCGATTTGTATTAACCCATTTCACCACTTACTGTGGTATTTGAACATACATGAAGCCACCGACCCGCCCGACCCCAAAATACATCACAATTTCACAATTACACTATACAGTAAGCCTTTACAACGGGAAGGACGGGCCGGCGTATAAATATGACACATGCGGAGTTCACAACAGAGAGTTTTGCCAAAACAGAGAAATAACAAAAATATAAAAACCAAAAAAAATTATTAAATGTATATATTGTGTATATCTCTCTTGTTTATACCATTCACATATATGACTAGCTATGTAAGTCTACCAAACACTGTTGAAACCAGTATTTTGTGAATACACGTACGCCCGTGCCCTGGGGAGGATGGGCGGGAGATAAAAATCGAAACAACACGTCATAGCTAATAATGCAAAGCTCTCTTAATAAAATGCGATAACCACGAAAAGGGCCGCCCTCAGGCCTAGAACGCTCTTCACGACATCCATGACAGCCTTCACACTACATCATCACCTGAAATAAAATAACAGACGTGAGAATACTGTAAATTCAAACTCACAACTACCAAAATTTAAACACAAAATGTGCCATGGAGTTACGTATACCTTTGAAAACATTCAAATAATCTCGTTTATACTACTAAATGTACACAGTATGACCATAAACTATGGACGCAACATATATGATCTGGGGGGGGCAGCACGCAACCCTCTATGCCGGAGACGCCTTGAATATTCATAATGCCTGATTGCATAACTAACACAACTAACACTATTTTAACACTATAACACGGGCCCCGTTCCTCGTTTCAGCGCACCACACGACTCGCTCAGCAACTACAACTACAACACATTAAAGGGACACCTCGGGACTCCACCAGACCCCGTATTAAAGCTCGTGGGCTCTTCCCCATACATATTAATTCAGTTCAATTCAACTTTTGCCGGGTTTAGACATGACGATTTTCTAAGTTCCGATATCCTCACATTAGGCTCACAACAACAAATCGTGGGGTGGAGGAGATGATCACTCGATCTTTTCGACCATTCCTGGCGCTTCGCGCCCACCCACTCTCTCACAATCACAACAGAGAGGGGAGAGGAGTTCTCAGCGCACGTGTAAGTCGTTCTAAAGCATGGCGGAACCGTTTTATTCACACACCATTGAAGACGATTGATAGACATAATTACAAAAAAAAACAAAAACTATTACTTGAGAAATGAACACATTTATTTTCTTCCTGACAAGCTTGTCCGATACGCGAAACAGGCTACATGTACCTTCTCATCAAACTGCATGACAGAGTTCGGTCCCCTGTTACACTGGCCTGATCGCTGCCATCACGTACATATAATGTGGGGGAAATCACTCATGTTTTATTCAAGACTATTGTCATTCTGCATTATTCTGAAAAACCGAATTGTCCATATTATTTATTGGAAAATTGGATATATAGAGCAAACCAGAATGAATTGTAACTGATGAAAGACTTGAATACAAAAAACTTAGATTTAAGTATGAAAATATGCATGATGGTAGGGGTCATACTAGAATAGCGAGGGAGTTAAACTCTGCCTTGCAGCATGCCTTCTCATTGCCTGGATCACAAATATGCGCTAATAGGGATTCAGTGACGCGACTAGAGGGTCTCCATCGGGGTGTCCACCTTGAAATGTCTAACTACCCCTCCCCTCCACTTGAACCAGACCAAACTCCAGACACTGCAACCTGACACCATAGTTTAGCGACCTTTGTTGGCCTTATGCGCCATGAATTTTGCCTACTGAGCCACCGGGACTTCCTCTGTCCTATCTTCAATCATCACTTTGCACGCCAAGTTCCTCGGTCAAAATATGTCAGCAAATATGTACATGTATTTATTTACCTGAAATACTTTTATAGACGGACTTCTATTGAATTATTCGATAAGCTCCCAGAAGTGCTTGCAATTTATTGATGTCATTTGGCGGTATGTACCCCAAAATACACTCAATAATATTCGCTTTTTAATATTTCCCGGTATCGACATTTTAAACACGATATTTGAATCCCAAACAAATAACAGCTAGTTACACGACATGAAATAGAAAAGGGCATTTCGCGTTAGTAAATTCCTATTATGGCAGAAATAAAGAGCGTTTTTCTCTTCTGTGGGAAAAAAAATGAAAACAGCTGGAAAATGGTAGTGACCATGGAACGTATTTTTCAGAGAATATGAAGCCGGTATATCAATATTTCGTGTATTTCCCAACCTATCTTATATCTCCTTCCAAATTACATAGACATAATTTCGAAGCTCGAATGAGCAATGTCCGTTTAACTGCTTGCAAATGAGAGAAGCTAACAATGAACGCTCTTTATTGATAAAACCACACACAAATATTGGAAACTTTTGTTTTCTTTTGAGTTTTTATACGATTTATTTCCCTCCATTAAGTCTTTCAGACGAATATTAAATCGTAATGACGTCATATATTATACACTTGTGTGTATTTCAAGTGTTTATCGGCGCTTATCAACCTATTTCGCTTCCAATTCAATTCCAAATCTTATAGACCCATATGCATAGGTATTAAGATAACATATAATACATTATGTACATGACTTACATAATACAAATCCGAATGATATATATTACAATAGATGCACAGATATTTACATTACCGATAGTACAATAATATAGAGTGCAGGTGCTTTACTCAGTAATCGGATTAAAGCCAGGTGACTGTTTGTGGATCCATATTATACCTATAGTATAATGTACACGACTTACATAATAAATATCCAAATGATAATAGATGCACAGATATTTACAATACCGATAGTACGATAATATAGAGTGCATAAAGGTACTTTGCTCGGTAATGGGATAAAAGCCACATGACTGTTTGGGGACCCATATTATATATGGTATAAAGTTCGCTTGTCACATTCCGGTCCGTTTTCGGGTATTGAAATATGCCTATATCAGGTCAGGCACATCCTGAATAAAACCATTACAGTTATAAATATAACTATTTTAGTTGAATTTGACAGTGTCAAATACAATATTTCCCTTCTTCTTTTTTTTTATGTGGACATTTTTGGATCGCGCATCACAATGCACAGCCAAATTACCCTCAAAACAACGTCTAGAATATAATGAAGAGTATCCCCATAAAATTAGTTTGCGCTAACTTATTTTATTTAAAGGGGGACTGTACACTAAATCCGGCCATTGATGGGACTATCTCCTTTTAAACTCAACATAATATATGCAACAAATGAATGAATTTAAGACATGGATGAGTGCAAATTATATTCACGTGCTCTATGAACGATGCAAATAACATGTTTATGACTCATGGCTCAAATATATTTACATTATAATTACCATGTTGTTTGTATCGTTCATAGAGCAAATAAGTGTATTTTGCACTCATCCACGGCTCAAATTCATTCATTTGTTGCATATATTACGTTGCGTATAAAAGGAGATGGTCACATGAATGGCCGGATTTAGGATACAGTCCCCCTTTAATCGTGGCCTTTCTTATTGACATTAGCATGACGACACAATCGCTTCTTCGTGACAACATTTAAACCAACTGATTGTTAATTGACTTCGTCATCATTAATCATTCACGTGAGTCGAGACATATTATTTCGTCACATAAACATAAATGGTACCGAATTAGCGCGACACTAAAATTCCAACCATTTTTGTGAAATAAGATTCTGGATTATCCCTCTTTTATCGAATTCACAAAATGGCGACAACAATATTCAACTCTTATAGTGGAATATTAAAATAATAGTTGAATTCATGAATGATGTGCCTGACCTATATAGGTATACATGAAATACCTGTATGCGGACTTCATATGCATCGGAAATACCTATTCAAGTCATGGAACTTACTGAGATAAATCGGATCCAGATTTTCTTCCACCATAAACAAAAATAAAGAGCGTTCGTTGTTAGTCTTTTACATACACTGTATGAATAAATAGCATTTATCTCACTTCTTTGAGGAAATTTGAAACTGTTTTCAGAGTCATAAAGTATTATAGTGTTATTCCGTGCATTTATCGGCCCACCCCACGTACCAAAGTACGTTTACATGTGTTTTGTTTTCCAAATGAATTTTATGCACACAGCTCATATATGTCAGTTTAAATTCGTTTCATTCAACAAAGTAAATTACGTAGGATACAGTGATACTATCTTAATATTACTCAAATTTTGCAAATTAAAATGCGCTAGCCGTTTGAGCCCGAAGGAATTGATGTTACCGGTCGGGTACCGTATGGATCGATTACACGCTTCGGTGAACAACGTACCTAGTGTCCTATATGCTGCCTTTTTTAAGGATCTTCAAACAATGTCGCCGTACTCTCCGACCCGGATCAAATCGAATCTGGCACATGTCATACTAAAGATACCGTGTCAGATTTGACACCATAAAACACAATTTTAAAAGTTTTAAAGCCACATGGCGGTTTGCGCTCCAAAATACAAATAATATTATTAGCTTTTGAATTTTTCCCGGTATCGAAATAGGTCCATAAATATCTTAACTACTTTCTACGAGCATCATGTAAATTGAAGCATTGAAGTAATGAAAAATGCAACTATGAACAAGGTGTTTGGGTCCCAAACAAAAAACAGCCATTTGCACGATATGGAACAGAAAAGAACGTTCCGTGTCCTGATATGGTAGCAATAAAGAGCGTTTGTCTGACTTCGGGTGAAAAATTGAAAATGGCTATGACTTTGGCATGTGTTTTTTTCAAGGAATTTCAAGGCATGTGAAGCCGGCATATCGATATTTCGTGTATGTATGGACATATCGTATCCGACCCTCCAAATTACGTACACAAAATTTGTAGGTTCGAATGAGCCATGTCCGTTTAAATTTTGTTCAGCCCAGCAAACATTCAGGTAGTCGACTCTGATAAAGATCGTCAATGATTCCGCCACTCAAAAGTGGTAGATAATAAAGAGCGTTTTCAATTATGAGCTATCGTGCTCGTTTTCAGCGTAAAACTGGTTGACGCTTTTGTAGATTTTCGCGATGCATGTGACGTACGAATGATAGTTATTGCATGAGTAAGTTTTCTTTTTTTTCAATTTTCATTTTCCTTGGTGAGCAGGGGGGGGAGGGGTTTCCAAAAAAATAATAATTCCGTACACAGGGCTGAAAATAAAAAAGCCACACAACCAGTGACCCACCACTCGCTACGCGTGCGCAAAAAAATATCTTTTTCCAGGATGTGTACACTTATACATGTAGATGCCTTTTTAATAATTTATTGACAATTTAAACTGTTTAGTCATCACTCTTACTGTTGACTAATTTATATCTCTCAGTGATAGAATATTTGATGCAGATAAAGTTATTTATCTGTTAACCGTGTAACTTGAAAAGATTTGACTTTGTTAATTTGCAACTAAAATTTTGATTCATAGATCTGACTCACTTGAATTGTACACCTTTTATCACGCAACAACTCTCTCTCTCTCTCTCTCTCTCTCTATCTCTATCTCTCTCTCTCTCTCTCGCTCTCTCTCTCTATCTCTCTCTCTATCTATCTATCTATCTCTCTCTCTATCTCTCTCTCTCTCTCTCTCCCCCCCCCCCACAATATTTCAAAAGGACCGACGTTGTCGAATTAGGGTCGGATTATGCGATTATTTCAAAGTATATCAATATTTCGTGTATATATCAACATATCTTATACCTTCTTCCAAATTACGTAGACAAAGTTTGGAAGCTCGAATGAGTCATGTCCTTTTAAACTATATGGATTATCCCGTCAGTTGTAAAAGCATACATACTTTGGAATGATCTATGGTTCATCTGGAGGGATGTTCATGAGATATAAACAGACCAAAAGATAAGACAGGTCCATAAGGTATCATAGCCACGCCAACAGCAACACAATACATCTGAATTAAGTACCCTCTCTGATACTTACATTTATTTGCAATTGAATGCCCACACATATATCATCATTTGCTAATATATATATATTGTATATCGTGGGCTACAATAAATGTGTTAAAATCATAAGGTACCATTTTTAATTACTGCGTTTTAATTTCAATATATAAAAGCGTAACATATTACAGCATATACACGTGTACGTTACATACAGTATTCACGTGTGACCGACCATCCACACTTATTATAAATATTTTGTGTACATGTTTTGTAATGTTCTAAATTAAAGGGTAGCATATTCAATAAAGCAATCATTCACAAAGATTCCTATTTACTGGTGGGAAATGTTCAAATAATAAGTTCATTCATAAAGATTCCTACTCACTGATGGGAAATGTCCATATAATAAGTTCAACAAATGGCTATTTGTGTATTCCTAACGGAGTATTTAGTAAAGAAGGGGTTACTGTGAAAGGAACCCATATTAAAACGAATCTCTGTAAAAGAAGATGCATGCAATGCTGGGCTCCTGATAGAAATTTAAAAAATGATCAACCTACTCCTTTGAAATTGGATTATGTGTTGGTACATGTGGCTTAGACATTATTATACCCCACTCTCAAAGTGAATTGGGGCATACTGGATTGATCTTGTCCGTCGGTGTCCGTCCGTCCGCCCGACGGTCATTTATCCGTCCTTTTTTTCGTCTAGACGCCCGTCCGTCCTTACGGGCAGATATCTCAAACACAGGTTGTCGGATCTGAATGAAATCTGGTATGGATGTTCACTACTATGAGGGCATTCAATGGAGTATGCAATCGTTGTTTTTTTCCGTTCTAGAGTTATTCATCTTTGTTTATCTGGAAATATTTATTTTTTTCCGTCCGAGCAGATATCTCAAACACCGGTTGACGAATCTAAATGAAATTTTGTATGGATGTTCACTACTATGAGGGAGTATTCAATCGTTTTTTTCCGTTCTAGTTTTTGTCTAGTATAAAACACGTACAGCAGTTTTATGGTTTCAAATATGAAGGGTCATCTTTAAACCGCGTTAAAAACTTTGCAGTTAGATTATCTTTCACACAGCTATGGATCAGCAACTATAGTTTAGAAATTGAGAAAGGCAGACACAAACAACCGAAAGTACCCGATGATGAGAGAATTTGTAAAAAAAAAAAGTGTGGAATAGACTCAATAGAGAGAGAAACAGAAGAACATTATGCAATGCCCCATTTATGAACACCTAAGAAAGCGTTTCTTTGCGGAAATAAACGACACTAATCAGATCTTTAACCCTTTGAGTGCCAGGTCCGATTTTTGTATCAACCCATATACCCTGTGCCAATGCATTCTCTTATATATGCGAGTCGACCATAGGTCGCCTCGCATATATAAGAGAATGCATTGGCTTAACAATTTTTTTTGTTTTTTTGGACAATTTTTTACAATTTTAATATATTTTATTATATTCTTTAACAGACTTATTGTGTAGGTTTAGGGCCGATAATATCGGCCCCTGGCACTCAAAGGGTTAATAATGTGACTGACCAACAGAAATTATTAATCATCTTGAGAAATAATGAACCCAAAACATGTAATATCATCTGCCGCGCTGCAACATGGACGAACTCTTTCTACATAAACGGTGTGAATCACCAAACATTGAAAATTAATGTCTTACTTTACTATATATAATCACATTTTATTAATGTAATTGTTTTGACATCGGCCTCCACTGGGCCAATCTGTCAATAAATCTTCTATCTATCTATCTATATATCTATTTTTAGATGGTACGTGCATTGCCGATCGTCGATTAAGCGAACACGTTTTCGTGCCTTTTCTAATAAGACTGATATGCGATATTAGTCTAAAACGAATTACCACGATAGATTCGGTAACGTCTCATTGAATATAATCGGGTCTGGGCTGGCATGACATATCTTTACTGTGGGAGTAGTCAATTTTAATTTACACTTATTTGTGTGAACTTCGGTGTTTCTTTGAATGTTGTCACTACGACCTAGCGTCTCTTGTTCGGGTCTAGATTACACAACTTGCGAAGCCATTGTGTCAATTTGCACGGTCCCCACTATTATATAATTCAAATAATTGAAGCTAGGCAAATTGAATGTTTCGTTGGCAACGAAGGGGTAATTGCGTTATTTGTCACTCTCCACTCGACCTTACGTTGACCTGTCATTTTTTGTCGTTGACATTAAGAAATTATTTTCCCAGGCCTATGATGACGCGGTGTCCAATGAAATTCACCGACATGAGAAACGCATACAAATAAACAGGTAGATGGACAGTTTTAACCCAAAGTCAGAATATTTGACACAGAGTTCACCGTCCCCGGTCACAACATGTATACACATGTCTCATGTCGTATGCTAACAGAAAATTTAAATATTCCCAAACATTGAACTTTTCGAAGTTCTGGTTGAAAAAAAAAATGCATACTAATGTAATGTTCCTTCATAATGTATTTCACAGTAAAGGTGAAGGTCCCAACTCGAGATTACATATTTTGTGCGACCTTTATGAGCCGATTTCACGATGAACATGATTTGATTACCCGGAGAAAATGTTATGATTATAAACTACGCAAAGCGAAATCAGATCACAAATGATGCCAAAATCATGCAATCTCGATATGGGACACATTACTAAGGAACATGTATCAACTAAGAGCTATAATACCTGCGCTATATGTTTTGACCTGGTGGATTATGATGTCTACGGTAACAAAACCAGAGTGTAGAGATTCATGGCACGATATAAGTAGCGATATAACAATATACTAGCCTTGTGCTTGAAGGCTTTAAACGTTATAGTGCCAGATTACACGCTTTCGCTAGGAGCACTATATAAATGTTGTAAAACTACACCACAGCCTTGAAAATTGCACTAAACTTTGTGTCATGACCAGAAAAAGTGCACACGCGTGCAACATTGATCACGCTAACGTATAATGTAAGCTGTATACACGCCACGATAATATTTTTAGTAGTTGCTATAAAATGTGTTCCCGTCCGTGATTCCGTACGTATCTCAGTCCAACATATCGTCGCGCGAATAGGTTCATACTCGACTTATAGTATTAGCATACGTTCATATTGGTTAATTTGCTTTTGTAAAAACCCATATAGTGGACTTATATCCGTTATTCCGTTTTATCGCGTGAGCCACAGTGAAAACAGATTTTAAAGAGCCTATATCTGGTGTAAGTCGTGAGTTGGTTTATTCGTGTTATTTTCACACCTTAATGAACTTATAATATGTTATTATGAGTCGATAATGGCACTAAAACACCCCCATTTTAAGTTCGTTGTGGACTCAAAATGAGGCGATTCTACGCAGATTTTTGAACCTAAAATAAATCATATTATAAGCCGATACCATGCTGGTTTTCGGGAGAACATGCTGCTCAGTCAGCATATGCCGGATTTCAGTTACATTCGGTGTGCTAATGAATCATCATGCATGGTGGGGTGATACACAAAAGGAGCAGGGTTCGTCCATCCATCTATTGCTGCAGTTATGGCCCTTAGAATGAAGGGTACAATATCAACATTCAAAATGTGCTGTCCATTGAGTTCTTCTGAAGTTGTGGCCCTTTTATTGAAAATACACTATCTGTATATAATTATATGTCATCGCTCGTGAAATATCTATGGCACATTAAAACCTTCTTCACTTAATGGAGTCTCCCATCGGTTATCCATGTATGCATTGAGATGGTATATTATTCGTCTGGGGGATGTTCATGAAATATATAAACAGACGACAGCCGGGCAAAGTGATAACACAAGTGCAGAATAATAAGGCGGGAATTGTTCAGATAATAAGTAAACACGCACGAATTAAATAGCTGAAAATTTCCTAAGGATACTACTCATCAATGAGTATTTAGTATAGCCCGGGTTAAACGACCCACGTTCCGATTTGACACTAAAGTAGTCAAATATGCCCCACCCATGGTAAAGTGGTCCTGCTAATTTGATATGATGCTGGATGGTCATTATGAAATGTTATAATGCTGTTAGGGCAAACTGATGCTGTTAAGAAAAAGTACCGTTATTTTTTTCTTCTGAATATGTCATTTTCACGGTGTTCGGATATCTGAACATATCCAGAATTGAGAACGCTCTTTATTGGCTAACGTTTTTGAGCGACGGAAGCGTTAACTAAAAAACTACTATTGGAATTTTTGCTCGGCTAACAAAAATACAAAACGTGTTAAAACTTCCTTTTTTATACGCCCTTGAAAAAGGTCGTATTATGTAATCAGTCTGTCCGTCCGCCCGTCCGTCTGTCATATGGTCGTCCGTCGGTCCGTCCGTCCGTCCGTCCTTTAACATTTGTTTGTTTCCGATCGATAACTCCAGTTTGGATTATTTGATCTGAAACCAAAATTGGTATGTGTATTTTCCAGCTAAAAATAGAGGCCAAGATCGTACGGGTTCCGTCTAGATCATGAATGCCACAGGTGACTGACCATTAGATTATATGACTGGATCCACCACGGTCACCCATTTATTTGTATTGTCAGCACGTCAGATTCAAGACAAATCGATATTCGGTTACCGGGATAGTATGCTTTTCTTATAATTACAAACTATTGAAAATTCCGATACCAAGAACTTCTAAATATTGTAAATCAGCATTTGTAATGTCGAATCCCCCCAGTAACATCTAATTTGAAGATGGTGGTGTGACGCTGCAACCCTCACTGTTGGGTTATGGGATTACCAATTGCTAATCTCCAATTCTCTGTTTTTGGAAATTTA